>CM053755.1:20596280-20627280 GCA_028658305.1 Pachyuromys duprasi
GACCCATGATGTTAAGCTAATTCATCTAGTTTGTGGCTCTAAAGAGCCTCTTTTGTTTCTTATGGCAATACAAAGATAATTAACAGAGAGACTGTGCCTCAGTATACTCAACTGACCACATTTCAAAGGCCAAAGTGATATATGGAGCTACAAATTTAATACTTAGCAGTTATGGAAAACGGAACTAAGTGTTGTCATTTAATTAAGGGTGGAATCTGAGGTCACTTACCCAAGATGAATTCAACCAACTTTAAAGGTCAATAAAGTACTTTAAAGGAAATGTGTTCAAAATAAAAACATGAGGTTGAAGGAAACATATTGGTGTCAGGAGAACTGTAAGTTTAAAGCAGGAGTTAGATGTATCATTATATATCAGCGTGAAATGCTCAAGAATAAAGAATTGAAAAAAATAACACAACATGGGGTTCAAATAGCATAGATTTAAAAAGATTGCACAAGCTGTTTGATTAAACAGTTTCCTTGGGGAAACTTCAAGATTTTGGTTCACTGATAGTCTTCAGACACTTATGTGATAGAGGTCAGACAAAGACAATCTGTTGAACAACAGAATGGCTGCCATAACAGCTGGCAAGAAGTAAACAAGAGCAGTGACATTTCGGAATCTGTGATGACTAGTAATGATTAGATGACCCTATGAGTCAGAGAAACTACCCCTGGTTCCTCTCAGCAATCAGAAGGCAAACAGCCATTGTCTGCAGAGATGCATGTAGACACACAAACACAGCACTGTATTCTTCAGGAAAGTATTGAACCAGAGAAGAAGTCCGGTGCTCAACTCATTTATGTTAAAAACACATTTTAAATACAAAGATCTAGAGTTCGTACTCAGTGACACTTCACATCTTAATTTTTGATATTTATTTATTTATATCTGTGCTATTTTGCCTGCCTGCATGCATTACAACATGTGCAAGTGTCATTCCTATGGAGGCCAGTAAAGGTATCAGATGCTCTGGAAATGGAGCTACAGGTGGGCTGTGAACTGCCAAGTGGGTTCTGAGAAACAAACCAGGTCCTCTGCAGAAAGTGTAAATGCTCCTTAATTACTCAGGTATCCCCACAGTTTCCTGAAACTTTAGGCTTTAGAAGAGGGAAAGAGAAAAATTGAGGAGGACACCTAGGAAGGCTAGATACAATAGAAAAGGAGACAAATTTCTTAACTTGAATATACAACTTTACAGTGTGACTTTGACAATGAAACACAAAAGGCATAGAAACATCCTATTTCTTATACTTGTAACATAGGAATAACTGCATGCAACAAGACTTTATGGTCTTCTTGTAATATTATTACCCTTCTGGTAAAATATATACTCCTTTCTTCCTAACAGACTGCTACTCTTTGATTTATAAAACTTTTCTATATAAAGAGTTAGGAATATCTGTGTGTGTGTCTGCATACTTAGGAATATATAGTGTCATAGAAAATATATGTATATAACAGCAATTATTGCTGTTAGGGAAAATATATTTGCACATATACATTATTGTGATTGTAAGTCAGGCTTCTAGTACTCTTAGTAGTCATTGACATCTTACTGTTTTCTAATTGTGAAATAATGAAGCCAATTTAATTCTGGAATCCATTGAAATTGGTTGGATAATATATGGGGACATCAATTACTACATGTGAGTATTCTAATTCAGTGCTGTTACTCATATTATAAATCTTCCCCCTAGAAAAGCAGTTCTAAATTAGTTTCTTCATCAAAAATGGAATTGTCCTTGGGGATGAGGGCAATAAATGGCAACTCTGCTGGCTAGAAAGCAGACACAGAGAAATAAAGTAGTAGACTTAAAAGAAATGTATGTAGGATGCTTCAAAAGATTCATTTTATACCCAGGAGTTAATAAACAACAGCTTAACTGTTAGAATGCTTTTCTAATGAGCATTGAATCCTGGATTCCATCTCAACAATGTGTCAATTCTATGACATAATGATGCAATACTACAATCCCAACATTTAGAAGGAAGAGGAAAGAAGTCGAGAAAGTTAAAGTCATTGTTATCTATGTGGAGAGCTCCTGAACAGTCTGGGCTGCATGAGACTCAGTCTCAAAACAACAAAGAGTTCATAATAAACAACAAAGCAACAGTGTATAGAACTGCCTCCTTTATTAACCTGTTGGGCTCAGTACCTGGGCTTCATTGCTTGCTGAGTGTGTAGACTATGACAAAATAATCTGGTCACCTGTCTGTGGCTGGAGAAGTCTGTGATGTGCTTTTCTTCTTTTAGAGTAACTCCAAAGTGTGCTGAAGGAATTCAGCAAAATACAGCACAAGCAAGCGATTTTACTGTTCATCCAGTTCAGACATTTCCTTCCATTTCGTTTGTAATTAAGTTTATATTTAATTGAATGGTACAGCTGAAGACAGGACAGCTTAGCATCCTGCTTATATTGGTCTAAAGTCACACCCTGAAAGCAAGTTCTTCTCATTCTAAATGAAGTCAAATGTTAATGAAGAGGCTAAAGATTTTCTTTATGGTTTATTTGCTGTAATTTACTTAACATTCAGGGCCTCAGGTCAGATGTACATAACTTAATTTTTACATGTAAAGGCCCTCAGGAAAAAAGCTGACATTTTTTTTGGGGGGGGGGATTATCTTCAACATAAAGGTCCATACTTTAACACTTAAAGGTTGTTCAAAGAATATTTATTTTAATAAGTCTTACATGTGTGCTTTTAAAAAGAATGGCACCTATAGGCTTATACATTTGAGTGCTTAGTCTCCAGGGAGTGATACAATTTAAAAGAATTAAAAAGATTAAGAGATATGGCCATGTTGGAGAAAGTACCTTACCTGGGTTGGTCTTTGAGGTTTCAAAAGCCCATGCCAAGCCCAGGTGCTCTCTTAATTTTTCTTCTCTCCTGTCTATGTCTCTCTGTCTCTGTCTCTGTCTCTGTCTCTGTCTCTGTCTCTGTCTCTGTCTGTCTGTCTGTCTCTCTGCTTTCAAATCAAAGCAAAGCTATCAGTTACTTCTCCAGTACCACACCTGCCTGCTGCCATTCTCTCTGCCATGATGGTTATAGACTAAACCTCTGAAACTGTAAACAAGTCCCAGGGAAATGTTTTCCCTTAAAAAAATAGCCATGGTCATGGTGTCTCTTCTCAGCAATTGGACAATGACTAAGACCTTTTGAAGTTACACATTAGAAAAAAATCAATATTTGTCCTGTTAATTCTGCCTTCCAACGGTGCATATTTGTAGCTGCTCATACTTTCATTTTGTTCTTTTCATATTAAAATAAACTTTTGGTTATAGTTTTGTGATTGGCAAAAGAAATGTGACTTTAGCTGACTGGGGGGCATGATAGATTTCAGAGGGATTTTTCTCATATTTTAGCATTACTTCACAGCTGGGCTAGATGGTCCCCTTCCCAGGACTGATGTGTCTTTATCCATATCTCAGTAGGAGTGCTGCTATTATAGACACACAGTGTCCAGCATTTACATGAGTTCTGGGGATTTGTAGTAGGGTCTTCACATTTAGACAGGATTCTCTTGCAACCACTGAGCCATTTCTCTAGCCTCTACTTATGTTTTAACTACAAACTGATGTGAGATCAGGTATGGGAATCTATTCACTTAAGATATTAGATAACACATAGGAGCTCAGTGTTCAAGAGGCTTCCCTGATAATAGGAACAGGGACTGTCTCTGACATGAACTCATGGGCTGGCTCTTTGGTCACCTCCACCTGAGGGGTGTGGGGAGCAGCCTTACCAGTCCACAGAGGAAGACAATGAAGCCAGTCCTGATGAGACCTGATACCTCCCCTATCATTGGCCTGAGGAGGGACATAGGAGAAGAGGAGGGAAGGAGAGTAGGATTGGGAGGGGTTGGAGGAGGGAGCTACAGCTGGCATACAAAGTGAATAAACTGTAATTAATAAAAATAAAATAAAAATAAAAAATTGTAGCTAAGAACCCATTTCCAAAGTATTACATTTAGGGGTAGACTAGGTCCCAGTCTAATTTCCACAAGAGATTTGTATCTTCACAGTTGATTTCATGCTTGATTAATTAGTGGAAAATTCTGTAGTTGGGTAAAACCAGGACATGCATCCCTCTCCCCTCCCCTGTGTTAGGGGCATCTGTGCTGTGAAGGGAATCAAACACATTAAGAACATCAAGTAAACACAAAAGACATGTGATTCTAGAGAATTGAAGTTAATTCCTCTATAAAACCACCCTGAAGAAAATCCAGCCTCGGAATTTTCCATTTACCAAGATGTAATAAATCCACTTACTGTCTAAGCCAGTTTGAGCCTGATTTTCTGACACTTGCAATTGAAAGATTCCTAAGGGCTTCATCTAGCTCCAGTTTAATAACTTGTTCTTGAAATTAATTTTGAAAATCTTTTTTAAAAACTTTTTATATATCATCTCTGTGGCTTTCAACAAGCTAGTGTAAAGACCGTCAAGGACATCCATAAGAATGTGTACGACTTGACTGTTCATTTTCTTCTCACTGTTCTTTCTCCAGACAGTTCTGCCCTATCTTGCTTCTTTTTCTCAGTGTCTCCACATCAGTTTTATGTCAACTTCCTTTAACACAAAATATTTTTAAAAGAACTTCTACTGTTTATTTCTATTAAACTTTACTTGATAATTATGATTATACCAAGAGTCTTTATTCATCACCAATACTTACTTTCAATCTTTTGTTACAAATAAAATTTTACAACCATTCACTTCTTTATAAATACACCTGCTTCTCTCACTCACTCACATACACTCACACAGTCTATAATTAGTGTCGCTTATCTTATTACTAATATTTCTATTCCATTTAATACAAGTTTATAGGTAAGCCATACTTTGTCAGAATATTTAATTTGCAGCCAGGATTCTTTAGAATGTACAGGAAACTTAAAATGACCTGTATAGTTAGCAATTTAGATAATTTCAGTACTTTATATAATTCTTAAAAACCTGACAGTGAAATATTGTTAGTATTATCCCCTTCATTCATATAACATTTATTGAAATTTAAAAGTAGTATTAAAAATACTGGCAGTTGGTAGCTATTCACAATAAATTGTCCTTTTGTAGTGAAAAATTGTTTAATATTAGATAATGGATTAAGGACAATTAGTTAAGCAACTGAGTAAGTAATATAAATACTTTGTAGAGAGATCTTATTTTTTCGTGTTGAGGAAGTGGGATTCACTTTTTCTAGCATATGCTCAAAATAAAAGACATTGTTTAAAATGAACAGTACTCAGACACATAGGCAGTAGTCATCAAGTTTACGAATTGAGAAGAGAGAATATTGTAATACACATCAAACATGCGTCTATGGAAGCTTTGTTTGAAGCATTCCATCCTCTAGGGCTTCAGAAACAATCCCTGTGACTAATCTTTGATTCAAAACTAGACAATTAAAAAATCACCCAGAGAAAAACCAAGCCTTTTACAAAGCAATGTGAGCATGGAATAGTGGCAATAAACATCTTTATAGTCATATATGATCATAAATAAATTACCTCCAATTTGTTTTATGTCTAAATACATATCTTAATTTTATTAACCATTCCCTTACAACTACAGCAACAATTGATATGGTATCAAATTGTTCATACTTACTGTTACCACCTTCTGATACAAGGCAAGAAAAATAGATATTACAGTATCAAATATGTATCAGAAGGAAACAGTAACTATAAACTGGTAGCTACCTAAACATATCAAAGTAATTTCAAGAACAACCAAAGAGACATACAGGGATGTCATTTATGGATAAAATATTTAAAAGTGATCAAAAGAAGTGACATTCATGAGGTTAGCCCTAGAAACTTAGGGAAATATTTTGTTTTAAACCTCAGGTTTACTGATAATGGAAGAGACTTGGTATAGCATTGAGCTGTTTCATAATCAAAATGTGATATCAGTTCATAAACAACCATAATCATCTTTGTAAGAACTAGAATATTGAAATATTTTCTAAATTTGGATATAGTGGGCTCACCAACCATTTTTATTTTCTTCTGTCATGAACTACACCTCATCTTTTTTATGGAGATAAATGAATATAATAACTTGTATGTTTTCTCAAAAGTCTTGTGTTTTCTTAGCAAAACAAGAGAAAAAAGGGAGAGATGGAGGAGTATGATACTTTAAAGTCAAAAGGTATATCACTTGAGAAATAATGAGACTATAAAGATTATAGAGTGAAATACATTCATATGATTACTTAATGAGGTAAAATATTCTAAGAATTATTTTTTCTCCTATTATACAATAACTTTTCTAGGCATGGGTGAAATTTAGCAGTAATAGTTTTAAGGCAGAATTGTAGGACTTAGAGGCAAAATGAAAGAAATAATCATGACTTCATTTACACAGTGGGAAAGGATAAGAATGGGTCAAAGAGAATTCTACCTCCTTAAGATTCCATTTCTCCAACAGAACATCAAGGGATAAAAATCAGTAAGACTGCAGGACTGTAAGCAAGATTGACCTCCTCCCTACTGAGGTGAGTTGGAGAATAGTTTCCTGATTTCTCCTTATCCTGTGAATCTAAGATTGTAGGATATGGACAGGATTCTAGCGATAATACCTAATAAGATAATGATGTACAGAGAATGTTTAGTTCTATTGCTCTTTGAGAGTGTATCTGAAAAGCACCCATGCCCTTATCCAAAGAGGAGACACTCAGGCTAGGAATGAAATCACTGGTTGAGATGTCCAGGCAGTAGGATGGGGAATGCTCATCTGAGAAGCTTTAAGACAGGGAAAGCCACCAGGATTGTCTACAATATGATAGAGTACTGTCCTTCTCTTGGTGCCTTCAAGGACAGCTCGTAGAGTGACCTATGCTTGAGCCTGAAGCATAAACAAATTAGACACTCTCATTCAGTCAGAGAGGAAAGATTTTTTTTTAAGTCATATGAAAAGCTCAGAGTGTGTATTCTGAGGCTCAAAGGCTGTATGTCTACACTGAACATACAGGGAAGCACAACCATGGTTGCAACTCTGGTGATCAGATCAATTAGGACTGCTGAGCTAGTGGGCACGTTAAGGGTTTCAGCTATTCTTAGGTGTATAAATGTTTGCTAGTTGAAATGGAAGCTTAGGCTTCCACCATTTAATTATAAGGGGATGAGCAGTTGAGCTATATTGATTGACACTTTTTCATAAGAGTCTAAGAATTTGATTCTAAAACCCTAGGAACTGAATCTAAGACAACAGACAGAGTTATTGCATAGTAGTTGAATTTTTAAACTAAATTTGTAATTTTCAGCCAATTATTTATGTATGTTTTACTGTGATATAGTTCAGAGAGAAACTATAATGTGATTTAAAACTTATCAGCATGACAGTATATTCTAGTTGCCATATAAAAGCAGAGATATGTTATTCATTTAGTTCAGTACTTATCCAAGTGATCCACCTTGTATCGGGAACTAAATTTGAATGGGAAGCTCACATCACTGTGTCAAGAGATTTACATATATTATCCCTTGCATAATCTCACTCAGCTAGTGAGCTAGTACTTTAATTATTTTTCTGCTTTGGGTGTTTTATATTATAGACAAGGATGATGAACTACAAACAAATAAACAAACTCAAAAAATATAGGCATTGAACAGGACACAGGGAATGCTAGAGCCAGCAACATTTAAATAACCCAATGATACTACTTCTGAGACATTTACTCCTCTCTTGATTTACTCATCCTTTTGATATTTTTTTTCTTAATTGTATAAAACAATGATTATATGGTGGAAACAGAGGGCAGGATAATGTCCTAAACAGATATATGAGAACGTCACCAAAATTATGCTAGTTTATAATGAGAGAAAGATAAAAAATAGTAGATAAGTAAAACAAAGCAACACTAGCATTACTATGAGATGCTATGTTACCACAGCCAGAACGGCCAACATCAAGAAAAAAAAAACAAACAACTGAGTAGGATATCTTGAATTTATTTTAAAAAATGATTTTTGTTTGTTCATTTGTTTTTGTAATCACAGTTTCTCATCTTTCATTCAGGTATATCCTGCTCTGCCATGTGGCCTTCACATTGTAGATTTTCTTATCCCTCTCTAATCAGTTTGGTAAATTTAATGTATTTAATGTTCATAACATTTGGGAATCTCTCAGCGTTTCCAGGACTGAGAGGCAGCACCCTTCCCTCACAAGTGCACCTAAATAACCTGCATTCAAATCCTTTCTAGAATATCAATGAAAGAAAATCTTTCCAATTGAATCAGGAGATTATGCAGACTTACGTCACTTAAAGACAAGAAAAACAAACAAATGAACAAACAAAGAAAACATAGAACCAGAAGTTTATCATCATCATTACTCCAGGTACTGTATATATTTTGGTGCTGTATATTCTCATAGAATAATAGGGTGTATGAAAGTTATTAAACACTACATGACAGGTAGAGATTTCTTTAGTATTGATTGTGTGTGTGTACTGTTTGCTTTACATAATAGAAAAGCATTTCAATATTTTTATTACTAAAATAGTAATAAATATATTAAGAGCATAAAAATACACATCAGATTTAGCAAATAAACTAGTAAGTAATCCTTCCGATTGGTTCTGCCCAAGAAATTAAAGGGTATGATTCTGTTTTTTTCATTCAAATACTTTAATAAAGATACTTTAAAATAGTAATTCTGAATCATATTGAGTCAGATTTTTTAAAAAAATCATCAGTTTTAAAAGAAAAAATAACATTTACCTATTAGGAAAACAAATGACATGAGTGTACCTGCACTTATACACAAAGGCTTGCACACTTAACACACATTCATTTATATGCATTATATTTATTATCATTAATACAAATTCTAAGTCAGAGAAGAAATGAACATAGAAAACTTCCAGACTGTGCCAGTATGCCCTGACAGACTGCTGTGATTTAGCATCCCTCCCTGACAGAGTGAATTATAATTAAACCACAGACATATGGAAGGCAAGTAACTGAATGTGCATATAATATATATATATATTATATATATATATATAAATATATATATATATATAAATGTAACACACACATATGTTCATGTACGTACATATACAGACACAAAATTTCTCTGGCCATAATTAGAAAAATTTAAGAGTAAACATGTAATTTAAATACCACTAATGTTTTTGCTATAGTTAAGCTGAGAAACCACTGTGACCTTAGATAAATATTGGTTAATTTGTATTATTATATTCCTCATAAAAAACCATGTTTATTGGTCAAGGAAAGTATATGCACATACTTTTAATTATTTATAAGTCAATCAAATTAATCACCTCAGTGGGAAAGGATGTGCTTAGTGACTTTATGTGCCAGCACAGGTTTGTACCCAAAGGGGGCCCTCCCTCCTTCTCTGAGGAGAAAGAAAGGGGAGAATAAGGAGAAAGGTTTGTAGGGAGATGTGTGGGAAGAGAGGAGCAGGGACTGAAATCAGCATGTAAAGTGAATAATTTTTTTAAAGAAGCCCTAATAATTTTTAAGGTCAAGTTGATAAATATAGTATAGAGAAACTCAGATTCAGAAAGTGAGACATGGTAAATGATTTATATGACACTGTCTATGAATGAGGCAGAGCGTCTTTGTCTTTATTTACAAAACAAACTTGAGGAACTTCTGAGGATTAAATACTTCAAGATACCAAATGACATCCCTGAAAGTGTGCACCATATACACGTGTCAGTATAATTAAACAAACAACAACAACAACAAAACACTGCCATATTTGATCCTAATTAGAAGCGATTGTTCCCCACATTCAATTAACTTAAATTTCCTCCTTTCAGTGTCAGTATTCAGCATAAACCTCAGGGAACAGAAATAGACTGTTGGGTGCTTAGGAGGACAAGAATGATAGGGTGCATAAGGGAAAGGGAGAGAGAAAGAGAAGGAGGAATTAAACAAAGAACAGAAAGAAATGCAAGGGTAGGGTGAAGACCTTACCCTATTTTACTCACAGGAATAAGCTAGGTTAGATATATAGCTGGATAATTAACTTTTCCTGTCAAAAAAAAGTCAGGTCAAATGTGCAAATATTTACAGTTGTAACCTGACATTTGTGGTTCGTAAACACAAACAACATCAGGGTTGATAATTTATGTCACAGGCTATACATTAGACAATAAGGTGAGGAAAATATGAAAAGAAGGGAATCCATACATGGAAGGATGCCTACTCACGTGGCAACATCCACCAAATAGCCTAGTGGATCTTTATGTATGTTGCTCTGGCTCAAGATATTTGCGACAGTGTGTATGGTTCATAGGTAGATGTCACAATATCATCCTGTTTTGTGACATGAACTTGTCTATTCCCAGGTAAACTTTTTTATTATAAATGCCCCAAAGTGAAAATATTAAAGTTGAATATATGGGATGATATCCATTCTATTAGAAGACAAATGCATTTTTTTGGTGGAAGTGGAGTTTAAACCCACAGCCTTGAAATATACTAGCCTACAGCTACCAGTCTGTAGCTCCAACCCCCAGAATGGTATTACAAAAGTGTAAGAAATAACGTACATGACACCTCTTAAAGAATCTGTCTTAACAAGTTAAATTTCTTCTTTAAATGAGCTTCAAGTTCTGTTAGTTTTTTTATACACTCCCCTTTCCCCTTGCCATCTCTTCATTTTAAAGAGATATATTGGTCCCCAAAAGGTCTGTTCTCTGTGACTTTTCTATCAATTTATTATTGCTTTTAGTTCCTCATAATATATGTTTTATTTCTTATTTCTACCTCTATCCACACAGTGCATGTTAAACAAGGCACAGATAATTAGTTTACAAAATGAAGAAAATCTAGCTGCATGAGGCTTTAATTGAGCATCTTAAGTCTCGTTCTGACACTTTAACAGCAGTCATTCCCTGCTTGAGGCAACATATATTTTATTTCCTTTTGCTTTTTGCTGGTCAGGACTTCTTAGGGGAGCTTCCCAAGGAACTGATGGTCATTAATATAAATTTGAAGTCAGAAAAGAAATGAACATGGAAAACCTCCAGACTGTGCCAGTCTGCCTGACAGACCTCTGTGATTTAGCATCCCTCCCTGACAGTGTGAATTATAATTAAACCACAGACATATGGAAGGCAAGTAACTGAATGTCATTTGAGCTGTCGGCATTGAGAGGGGGAGGAGGCATAAAATAGAAGATATGGAAACTAGTTTCTAAAATCATTTCTGGTTTCATAACAAAGATTGGTAGAGCGATGCTATAGGTGGGTGCTATTAGTCATTGGCTTCAGATATTCCTGCAATGAGAGACTGTGCTTGTTCTGAGAGACCCATAATTTCTAGTCCCACCAGAGGTGGCCAAGCTGATGACAGGAGCTCCTTCACAAATGCAAGGCATCCTTTTCAATTACGGTCTTAACATGCCACTAAGAATCACTAATGCCATAAATACTTAAATTTTGAGCAGAATGCAACTTGAGATTATTTGGCGCTATAAAAGCGGTGACCCCTCGAAGCTGGAGTGCCATCCCAGGAGAAATAGTGGGCAGCTGAAGGGATTCTTGTGTCAGGTGGAACTTTAGAAATGTAGTACTACATGTATGATCTATTCTTTAGTCTCCCAGAGTAAGGCTATTTTTACTTTGCACCTCCTTATCTCTAGAAGATTCTATGGTGTCAAACATACAGTAAAAGCACTCACCAGTTCTTTAGAGTTATGAGTAGATTGAATGAAGCACAAATCAATTTTTCTCTAGATGTATGAATGTATGGTTTCATGATGCTGAGGTACAACATAATGTCAGGAGCAGAGAAAGATCCTTAGGTGAGAAGGTAAACCACTGAACACACTGATGTTTTTACACATGGTTCTAGTTTCCTTCTCACCTCTCAAAGAGAAGGGACAGTGTATCTTAGAGCAAAATATTACTCTATAATAGTAAAATCAAGGAAGAAAAATTAAACTTTAAACCAAACATGAAGAACAGTGGGACTTATTTCTTTATCATTTATTGGTTACACAAAAAAATCTAGTCTCAATAATTCTTGTACTAATTTATCACTGTGAAAACCTTGTCATGTAGTTAAATTTATCTCATTATTATGTCACATGTAAAGTCCAGAAAATAAGTTCATAATTTCTGTCAGAGATTATTTGTTATTTTGTTTTAAGAACTATTAATTTATAGCAGCTATGTTAGAATTGATGGCCAGATCTAAACAAATCCTAATCTGATTATTTTAATAAAAGAAACAATTAGTTTTCCTCCATTAATACATTAAAATACACATGACTTTAGAAGGGGCTGGGTTAGAATGGACACATGCTTATGATGATGATATAATCTGTCACTATGTTGATAATCTTACCATCTCCATTGCAAATTACTGAGATAGTCATTTTGAAGGAGACATTGTGATCTTGGCTCATTTTCTTAGAAACTTAGTCCACAGTCCTTGCCTCTGTTGCTCCTGTGGTCAGTCAGAATGACACAATGAAGAGAATGCAATAAACAATAGCGCCTTTGACAGAAGGCGAGGGGTGCATGCCAGAAAAAAAAATCTGCTCACTTCCTGGAAGCCAAGGAGCAAAGGAGTAAGAGGAGGGAAACGAGAGAATACAGCCTTTAAAAGCATGGCCCCTGTCATTTCCTTCCAACCAGGTAATATCTTTTATCATTCCACTCTCTCCCAGACTTTGACTTAATCAACAAATTAAACCTCATCATAGAATAATCTCTGGCTTTGCCCTCATAAACACAGCCATAGCTGTGGTTGCCTAACCTCCAATCAATTTGACTGTCAGTGTTAACTATGAAGTCATATTATACCGTTATTCTTACACTGGTTCATTGCTCGGCACTACAGAAACGGTCTATAGTGATTCTCCTAGGAAGTGACTTATTTAGCTCTCAACTTGCAAGTATGGATTGCTAAGACCAGCTTTCCTCTTTGATTCAGACTCTGATTCAAGAACTCCTAGTGCATAGTGTTCAGTGATTGAAGCAAACACAGATAAAAGAGATCACGTTGCTGAACAGGAATCCAGAGACTGGTTCAGAAACCAAGCTGTGTGTGAACTCTATCCATAAGATAAACACTTCCAGTGACCCAAGAAACTCCCCCTAGAATCACCATTTAAAGGTATCTTGCTTTTTATTATCACACTAAGAACATGTATTCCATCATATGGCATAAATCATATCTACTTGCTAGCAATGTATCTGTTCCTTTGCTAAATTTTTGTATGACCATGTTCCTGACACCTTGTTCTTTTAATATGGAAAAAGTTCAACTAAAATTCTTTGAAACACATCAACTACTAAAGAAACCCAAGTGTAAACTCTGCCATGATCTTGCAGGATCTTACTATATCTTCCTATAATTCAAAACATTCGCAAATACTCAGATTATTTATTTTCCAATTCTGTAATCATCTGCATTCATTTTTTTCTCATATTGTTAGGTTCCTCTATTCCCTAGATACCATGAAGGAAACTCAAGATAGTACAATGGCCCTTGAGTGCTTTCTTTTAGTTAGTGATACTGTCCCTCTTGGCAGTGCATCTGACTTGTGTTGTTGCTTACATTCTGAGTAAAGTATCCTTGTCACTTGTCAACCTGTGTGCACCTTTATTTCAGTTATTTAAGAAAGACACTAAGATCCTGGAAAGAACTAGTTTAACAGCAACGATGTGTAACAGTGATCATGGGTGAAGATGATACTATTTGCTTTCTAGATTGTAAGGAGGTAGTTAGTTATATAGGATGATGCATTGTATTCTCTGTGTGATTATTTGCCTGACATATTCTCACATAAATCATGATTTGTGTAAAAATTTTTAAAGGTCTATTCTTTAGCCTCTTGAGCAGAACCATTGATGTTTAAATCACATGTACGTATACAAATATGTGTTGCCCATTCTCTGAAGAGATACAGATATTCTTTAAAACCATGCTTATGGAAGAAGAAGGATATAGAAGGATTCAGAAGGGACAGGATCACCAGAAGGAGACCAATAACCCCCCCCTGAAATAAAGATGGGCCCCACATGGGACTGGATAGACTGATGCATCAACTAAAGACTATGCATAGAGAAGACCTAGACCCCCTTCTCAGATGTAGCCTATAGACAGCTCAACATCTATGTGGGTCCCTGGATAAAAGGGCGAAGAGGCAGCCTGTGACATGAACTCAGTTGCCTGCTTCTTGATCACTTCTCGCTGGTGGGGCAACCTAACCAACCCACAGAGGAAGAGAATCCATGCAGTCCTGATGAGACCTAATAGGCTAGGGTCAGACAGTAGGGGAGGAGTTCTTCCCTTATCAGTAGACAAGGGAAGGAGGATAGGGGAGGGAAAAGGAGGGTGAGTGGGAAATGAGGGGCTGCAATCTGGATACAAAGTGAATAAATTCAAAACAAATGGCAATAATAATGATAAAAGATAAAAATCCATGGCTAATATCTTCAGCCCTGATGTCTTTAGGAACCTGTGAATTTATTCCATCCCAATTACTTGACACATCTAGGATACCTGAAATCTGGATTTCTCACAAACAGAAGCCAAAAAGAAAATGTTAGCATTGATTAATGCCAGTAGTTTTGTGATTGTTACACAGGAAAAGAAAACTAGCAGAAACCAGCTAATACTTTCCTCAGGTATTTATTTTATATTTATGTTTGTATGTGACCAGCTGCATGTATGTGTAAGTGAATAAACCCAGAAGCCAGAGGTCATCTTTCATGTTATCCCTCAGAATCCCAGACTCCTTTCACCTTTCATTTCTAAAGCAAGATTTCCCCTTCCTTTCTATTTTTTACCTTTACTGAAAATAGATTATTTTCAAATACAAGATATTTTAATATATCAGTCCCCCTGAATTACTAGTCCCATTTTCTCCTCAATTTCTTCCCCTTTCTGTCTCTCATTACAAAAGAACAAGCTTACAAGATACCACAACCAAACATAACAACATTAAGCAAAGATGAAGCAAAAACTATCATATCAAAGTTGGACATGGCAAAATTGGAAATTTCAAAAGAAGCCCCAAGAGCAGACATGAAAGTCAGAGACCTACTTGGTCTCACAACTGGCATGGAGGAGTCATAAAAAGTTAATAGTTATAATATACAGGTGGAAGACCTAGATATGGAGAAAAGAATATATTCTATAATAAACTCAAATTTAAACAATTTATATCTCTAAATCCAGACTTACAGGTGGTGTTAGAAGGAAAACTTCAACCTAAGAAGGTTAACTATACTCATGAAATCACAGGAAATTAATAACATATCAACAAAATTAACAAAAGGAAAACATGCATGCGTGCAAGCAAACACACACACACGCACACACACACACACACAAACACACACTATGTCCCCAAGCACCAGAACTACCACAAACAACAAAATAACATAGTCATTTATTTGTCTCAAAGTCAATGATCTTAAATACCTAATAAAAAAGACACAGACTAAAAGAACATATATGAAAACAGTATCCATCCTTCTGCTGCATCCAAAAAACACACCTCAACATCAAGAAGAGAAATTACCTCAGCATAAAGGGCTGGAAAAATAGTTGGTAACTCTTTCCATATATACTCAATATATTATTGAAATTTTAGCTTTTGGGATACCTCCCTCAGGATGATCATTTTCAGGTCCCACCATTTGCCTGCAAATTTCATGATTTCCTCCTTTTTAATTGTGTAAAAGTAGCATAAAAGTACCCATTCCTCTACTGAGGGACATCTAAGTTGTTTCCAGATTCTGGCTATTATGAATAAAGCTGTTATGAACATGGCTGAGCAAATGTCCTTGTTGTGTACTTGAACATCTTCACATGGTATATACTCACTTATATAGACCTATAAGATAGGATAAACATATGGAAATCTATACACCCAAAGAAGATAAAGAAGAAAGAGGACCCAGGGTAAGATGATCAATCCTCACTTAGAAAGACAAATGGGATGGGCATGGGACGTAGGAGGAAACAAGTATCGGGACAGGGTCCTAAGACAGAGGGCCTCTGAAAGACTACCTAGCAATGTCTCAAAGCAGATATTAAGACTCACAACCAAACCTTCGGCAGAGTGCAGGGAATCATATGAAAGAAGGTGGAGTTAATAAGACTTGGAGAGGACAAGAACTCTACAAATACCAAATAGAATAGAGCACAGGGGCCTTTAATGAGACTATTTCTTCAACCAAGGACCATTTATGACTATAACCTAGAACCCCTGCTCAGATATAGCCCATGGTAGCTCAGTATCCAACTGGATACCCTAGTAAAGGGAACAGGGACTATTTCTGTCATGAGCTCAATGGCTGGCTCTTTGACCCTCCTCTTTCCCTCCACCCCCGAGGGAGGACCAGCCTTGCTAGACCCCAGAAGAGGGCATTGCAGTCAGGCTTGAAGAGACCTGATAAGCTAGGGTCATATGGAAAAGGAAGAGGATGTCCCCTAACAGTGGACTTGGAAAGGGGCACAGAGGAGATGAGGGAGAGATGAGGAGAGTGGGAAGGAATGAGGGAGGTAGCTAGGGCTGGGATATAAAGTACATAACCTGTGATTAATATAAAAATAAATAAACATTTTGGTTAGAGAAATAAGACAACTGAAGGGGGAAAGGATGATACAAACAGGAAAGAAAGAAGTCAAAGTATCTTTATTTGCAGTTGATATGATAATATATATAAGTGAACTTAAAAATTCCATCAGCAAACTACCACAGCTGATAAACACAATGAAGTAGCTGGATAAAATATTAAGCCACCCCCAAATCAGTAGCCCTTTTATATACAAATGAGAAATGAACTGAGAAAGAAATTAGGGAAAATATTTTTCACAATAGTCTCAAATAATATAAATTATCTTGGGGTAACTCTCACCAACCAAGTAAAAGGCTTGTATGATAAAACTTTCAAGTTTTGAAGAAAAAGAAATTGAAGAACATACCAGAAGATAAAAAGATCTCCCATGCTCATGGGTAGGAAGGATTAATGTAGTAAAGATGGCCATCTTACAGAAAGCAGTCTACAGATTCAATGCAATTCCATCAAATTTCCAACACAATCACTACCTTTTGTTAATCAAGGTAGTATTTTTCAAATTTTCATTTGTGTGTGTATGACTATGTGTGCATATGTGCCATGGCCCACATATTGAGTCAGAAGATAATTTACCAGAGTGTGTTCTCTCTTTCCACCATGTGGGTTGTAGAATAGAACTGAGATTGCCAAGAGTGGCAGCAACTGACTTTACCCACTAATCCATCTTGCCAGCCCTTCAGCAGTATTTTTTATAACAAAGAATTAACAGATGTTGCTTCCTGAATGCTTATATTGTTTATGAATGTTCCTGTATTTTTTCTGATAGTAATAAGATTGAAGAAAACTAGTCAATACCATACTAAAACAAAACCATTGTATTTTATAGCTGTGGCCCTACCAACAACACTGTCAAAAATGTGTCTCAAATTGTCTCTGAGGTGTTGAACAGACCCCAGAACACTCATTCCCTCAGCATCTTTTCTAGCAGCAGCTACAGCTTGCCTTTGCTGAGGGAGAATCTCACAGCTGCTGGTTCAAAACAGCTAATACTCTCTTCTATTATTCCTTTTCACTGGCTGCACATCTCTAGTTGCTCAATCCAAATGTTAGGAAAGACCCATTTTAGAATTTTTGACTAGTATGATTTTGTTAATATAATAAATTAACGTGTGATAATTGATCTTAATGGATATCCAGAAAAAGGGAAGATCAGAGAATAACTTGCACATTCTGTTCAGAGTTTCTATATAATTCATTGTTTTATCAAGTCAGTTCTTACATCTCGTGTTGCTCTTCATTTCTATGCCAGTCTCTCCCCAGCTGCCATGTGTATATTTCAATTAGTAATTTTTTGTCTGTTTGTAGCTTCTTTTAATCATAGATAACAAATAATTTTCTAGCTTTCTTAAATAGTTCTAAAGGACATGATCATTTTAAGATGTATGAAGAATTTCAGGAATGTGACCATAGCCCAGGGAATAAATGGAGACAGAAACTCTAGATGTTTATATCAGGGTCCTGATGGACCTGTGTTTGTTCTTTTCTTTCTATCTGATAAATGTCTCTACGTGTTTTTGGCTCAAGTTCTAAAATATGTACCTTATTAACTTGAGAAAGCATTACTTCAATATTAGCTTGATATTACTCTCAAGAACCCTAATTTCTACTTCAAAAAATATGGAATCAATGCAAGCTTAAGTTAAGCATAGACTACACAAACCCAATTCCAGGCCATTCAGGGTTACACAGACCATCTCACATAAATGAAATTCCTATGGATGAAGGCCTATCATGTAAGAGTTAATTATCATTCAAGAGTTATTAACTATTCAATGGGACATTTTGTCATAATAATGAATTATTAACATACTGTTAGCATTCATTATATTAGTCACATGAAGATGGTTTCTCTGTGTGTGTGTCTGTTTGTATGTGTGTGTGTAGGTGTGTGTCTGTATGCCCATATGTCTATGTGTGTGCCTATGTTTCTCTGTGTCTGCGTAATTGTATGTCTGTGTGTTTATGTGTATACAGGTAGGTTGAAAAATATAGTTTCACTTTATAGGTTGACAAAAAAGTATCAATAACTCATAGTAACTCATACTAACTCATAGTATACAGAATTTTAAACCTCGGAGTTCCTTCTATTCATATGCTTGATTATAGTCTTTCTTAAGATTTGGTTTGGGAATAAGGTTTTAGAAGATCACATTTGTTTGTATCATGAGCAAAGTGTTCTCTTGATGAGTTAGTTTTCTTGTAATGCAATGAAGACACAGAGATCTTTGTCAATATGTTTGAGCAAGGAGAGCAGGTCACTGACTCACAGTGAAAAGATAGGGGCATAAAGCCAGGAAGCCAGGTCCCTCTGTCTTCCGACCTTCAATCAGCAGGTATCTTGATCCTGGACTTCTCATAGAATTATGAAAAAAAGATGCTGTTACATTCTTAGAGCAGTAAAGACAGGCTATGAAATCCATTGTAAGAAACCAACCAGTAAATAGTATAGGTCATACATTCGTGGAACCTATGTCTCAGAAATCATAAGGTGTATTTGTTGGGTTAAGACAAATAATGATTGTCTGTTATTTGCTATGTTTTGTAATCTGAAACATAGACACAATTAATTAACACATCTTACCACGAGCATCCAGCCTAGAAATTAAGACAGGCATTAACTGATTTTACAAAGCAGCTTACTAGAGGGGAAAAAATGTGTAATAGACACATAATGAAATGATCAGATTGGCATGGATAGCTCAAAAATGATGCTTAGCCAAAATGTGAAGAAACCTAGATTTCCCAAGGAAATGACTAATAAAAATATAGTTGTGCTTGGACTTTTTGAGTAAAAACAATATATAAGAGCAGGGCAAGGTTAGAAAACATGATAATTTATAATATATTTACACCACTATTAGATTTTAAATTTTTCTTTTCATAAAAGATGTGAGTGAATTTAGAGTCAGTTAGCCCTTAAAGATGGCTAGAACAAAATCACAGGTGTCTTTTCAGAAGCAAATACTTTCTATTCTTTTAGCTTATTCTGCAAATAAATCACCTCAAATTAACCACATGTTAATTTTGCAATTTTATCTTTCAAATGTTTTATTTTCAGTGGAGAATATGAAAATTAATATTTGCTCATTTTCTTGATGTCCTCTTGTCATTCTCTCTCCTCTCTCTTCTCCTATGTTTCTTTAACCACAGACACACATGTTCTCTCTCTTGCTCTCTCTCATTTAAATGGATTTAATCTCATATAAATCCTATGGGTAGTCTCATATATAAGTATATATTAGAGTTTCTTCACTTTATATCACAATTGTAGACCCCTCCCTCGTCTCCTCCAGGTCCCACCCTCCCTCCCTCCCATCCTTTTCCCATAGTCCACTGAAAGGCAGAGACTTGCTCCCCTACTCTCTGACCCTAGCCTATCAAGCCTCATCAGAACTGCCTGGATCCTCTTCCTCTGCGGGTTGCCAAGGTTACCCACCAAGTGGAAGTGCTCAAAGAGCAGGCAACCAAGTTCATGTCAGAAACAGCCCCTGATCCCCTTTCGTGGGCTATTTACAATGCTCACTTCAGAGACAAAGGAAGCAAGAAGCACAAGTGCCAGGCACCGAAACCTCTTAGGAAATGAACATTAGTATATGCTGGTTCTGAGATGCGATTGCCTTTCATGTATTTATTTATTTATTTATTTATTTATTTATTTATTTATTTATTTGATTATTTATGATCCCTCTGTGTGTGTGTTTCCGTGTGTAATGTACACGGATACACCTGTATGTTTAAGCACTTGTTCACACGTATGAAGGAGAGAAAAGAACACTGTGTATCCTATCTCTGACTGACTCTTTTGAAACAGGGTCTGTGTGTTTGTGTGTGTGTGTGTGTGTGTGTGTTTGTGTGTGTGTGTGTGTCTCCAGCAGCCAGCTAATCCCAGCATTGTTCTTGCCTCCATCCAGTATAGTGCTGAGGCTATACGAACATCACTCCTGTTTTGTTTTGTTTTTTCTTTTTATGCAATTTGAATTCCTTATCTTGTTGTTTTCCAGTAGTGATATCTTCATTTTTATCAACAGTCATTTAGATGTGGTTGGATTTTCAGGTTTCTGTATTTAGAAGAAAGTTACATTGAAGTTAACCAGTTGTCTGTGTGAAACATCAATCTCAGAGCCAATAAAAATGAGATTTCTTTGTCTCACCCATTGCCTCACCCATCATGTGTGGAAGCTCCACACTCAGTGCCTCCTACATAAAGGTATGTATTTTCTCAAAGGGTTAGAACTTTTAATTTTCTATCTCTGACATTTCCTCTGCTCTGCTCTTCTATTGTGTTTATTATTTTTTAAAAAATGCTTGTATATTTTACCAAGAGTATCTTTCTAGTTTGTCCATTGCAAACTCTACATTTATTTTGTCTAACATTTTTCAGAACTAAAAGTTTCACATGCGTATACTGTAAATATATGATGTTGGAGAGGCTATTTTACATTTTGTACAACTGTTTCTTAACCTTTGTATTTTATGTGGGAATATTAATATGAACATATAGTAATTAGCAGTTCAGTGTCCAGGTGGGTTCTCTAGTAAGGGGAACAGGAACTGTCTCTGACATGAACTCAGAGGCTGGCTCTTTGATCACCTCCCGCGGTGGGTGTGTATGGGGCAGCCTTACCAGGCCACAGAGGAAGACAATTCACCCAGTCCGGATGAGACCTGATAGAGTAGGGTCAGATGGAAGGGGAGGAGAACTTCCCCTATTAGTGGCGTGGGAGAGGGACATGAGAAAAAAAGAGGAAGGGAGGGCAGGATTGGGAGGGGAGAGGGAGGAGGCTACAGCTGGATACAAAGGAAATAAAGTATAATAAATAAAAAATAAAAAAGTAAAAAATTTAAAAATAAATTACAGAAAAGATGATTAATGAATAAAAGGATGGCTATAAATGCTGTGTTCTGTATTTCTGTTAAGTGGTTGGTAAGGAATTATAATGTGTGTGTGTTTTATTTTGCAACTTTTACTCATATATTTGAATCATTTTTCTTCCTGAAAAGTCTCAATACATTTATGTACTCACAGTACAAATTCTCAATTAAACATCAAATATCTGTAGATATGATTTTAGGAGTAAATTACTGGATCAATTCACACCTGCTACAATACTCCCTGAAGTGACAGAGATAGAGACTCCTGTTCCCATCTCACATGCTTATTTTGTAGCTGTCAGATTACATCTAACACAAAATCTTGGGTCATAAAATGAGTATTCAAGCTTCAAAGTGAACCAATTTCTGTGCATATTGCCATAGCATGCACATAAAGTTTTTTTTTCAACTTTGCCTTGAACAGGCAGTGAATATTATGATATTTCTGAAAATCCTATGTTCTTTTATATTTCCCGATTTTACTTATAAGATTTAGAGTGAAATGGTTATTTTTTAAAAACCAGACACCAAATTTGTCACCCCCAATGGCAATCTGGATATCAGTCGCGTACACTTGGCAGCATCTAACATTTATAAGCAATTAAACATTCAAAATGTACACTGAGCTTAAAACTGTGTTGACAAGAGAGTTGGCCACAGCTGTCCTAGAATCTGCAGCCAACAATAACAAGAGCATATTTGTGGGGAAAGTAATCAGAAGTGACTGAAGTTCAAGTCACCACAACCGAAATCATTCTACTATTTTCCATAAGGATTTTGGTCTGAAATTTATCCTGAAAAACGCAAGAGTCGAAAACAAACATTGCTGTTAATTTTCAAAAACTGCAAATTTTATCACAAATAGTAAAAGCTATGTTGTCCTTTCTCATAATGGATGCTATTTATACATGCGTAAATTAATGGAATTATTGAGTGCAGACTAATGCTGTATTTTGCAGAGACGGTCATTAATTTTACTGTGGAATTTGCTTATTCTTGCACTTAATTTATGCCAAACTGAGGAATCATTCTTATGAGTCACTGATACCTTATGCTTTCAGTGCATTACTTCATTTAGTCTGCAGCACACACCTATTAGTTACATTATAGAGTACAGAGAATTTTAAAAGCTATACCCAAATTCCCACAATAAATCAATCATTGCATCAAAATTTATATACAATGTGTAACCAATCCTTCTATTATTTTTCATATAAATGAAACCCCAAGCAGATGAGTGTTTTAATGAGGCATTTCAGAAATAAAAAGAGTATTTCTATTGAAATATTCAACATCTGTCATTTCATACTATCTATGTACAGAGTGTGTACATAAGCATGCGTGTGTTTTCTTAGTAGCTGCCCCAGGCTATCAGGTTGGGCAGAAAACCCTATTTATGCTCATACCATGAACAGGCTGCGCAAATGAAAGGTATCCTGCCTTATTCAGAATAATGTTTAGTTGTTGACATGTGACCCTGCCCTCTACTGAAGGGAACTGCATGGCACATGTTGAAAGGTTGCCTTTCCAACTGGGAAGCTGGCACAGACTCCTGAGGCAGGGCAGGCTTTGACTGGGTGTCAATTACTGGGTGAACTTGTTGAGACTGAGCTTAGCCATAAGAAGGAAAAATCTACTTCCTCATCCTCTCAGCAGCAAGTCCTTCCTAGCACTATGGAGACATTCAGAATTCCCTTGGTGCTCAGCTCTGGTAAGGAACCTGATTCTCCTATCATGCACAATGCCATGGATTACTTCTATAAATAATTTAAATCATGTCATTACTCTGCATATCCACATCATATTTTAAGTCATATATTAGAGAAAGCAATGCTCCTTGTCTGTCGAAGGGGTGGGTCTCTTCATCATAATAAAGAGTCTTTAAGAACACACAAATACACTGGTGACATATTTTCAAGGCATCCAGAGAATAAAACTGCAAAACTCATGTTCTAGTTGTCCAGTAATCCCTGCACTTGAGCAATTTCATGAAATATAAGAAAATATTGTAAATCAATTGTTCAGAGTAGCTATGCCAATGATGCACCCTCAAAATTAAGATGTTTTTAAACATTATCAAGAATGTCTGTACCCTTTTATTATTTCTTTTATTTTTTAAATTATAATTAAATGAGAGCATTTCCTTCTTTCCATTCATTCCCCACATTCTCTCATATACTCACTCCTTCTTAAATTCATGGCCTCTTCTTCACTAATTGCTGTTACTTACACACACATATATGTGTATGTATATAATAGCATATATATTTATGTTCCAAATTATCAGTATATTTAATGTTACTTGCATGTGTGTCTTCCTAACCTACTACCCAGGCCTAGTGAAGTAATAAATTTAATAGAAGAATCCACAACTACCATTTTACTAAAGTAGCATAATCCTTAACTACAGTCTAAATATCTGTCCTTATATCCACAGATAAGTATAATCCTCTCCCTTCACCAAGGAGACTTCTCTTTGCAATGGACAGAGGCCATTAAAGAAGTAATGTACTCTTTTAAAAGATGGGTAGACATCAGACACAAACACCAAACTAAGATTCAGGAAATGTGAATGACACACAAAGGAAAAAAATGGATTTAGAAGTGGTTCATCTACTCAGAAAGCTGTCACACACTGTTACCAAAATTCCGTTAGTCTGTATCTCTGATAAAATTTGAGCTGTGAATTAGTAAGTTCATGGTGTAAACATGATCAACCAAAACATTGAATCACAATGATGTCTGAGTTAGTGCCACTCACTCCCCTGTATGTCAGGAGATGACCAAGGCTAATATTTTTTTTAATTTATTTATTTTTATCTCAATCACAGGTTAGGTACTTTGAATCCCAGGCATAGCCCCCTCCCTCATTCCCTCCTACCCTCCCACTCCCTCCCTCATCTCCCTCCTCCCCGCCCCCTCCAAGTCCACCAACAGGGGAGGACCTCCTTCCCTTCCATCCAACCCCAGCTTATCCGGTCTCCTCAGGGCTGGCTGCAAAGTCCTCCCCTGGGATCTAGCCAGTCTGTCACTCCCCGGCTTGTATGGGGGAGGGTCAAAGAGTCAGCCATCAAGATCATGACTGAAACAGCCCCTGTTTCCCTGAATAGGGTCTTCAGCCCTACACCAAGTTATCATGGGCCCCATCCGTGCGGGGGTTCCAGTCCACAACCACACATGGTCCTTGATTGTAGAAACCGTCTCTTACAAGACCCCTGTGCCCTGCTCAGTTTGGTCATTGTGCTAATATTTAAAAGCACTAAAGTACTTTATTTTCATTCTCCCTTTACAACTCTGTAGGAGTCAATTTCACTTTCTATGTTGTATAATGAATCAGACCCAGGATCAATTAGATTTCAGCAACATCATAGAAAGAGAGGAAGTCCAGCTCTAATAAGCAAGCACTTCTTTATCTGTATATTCTCTTTTTTGTCATTGTTGTTTTTAAATTACGGGTTCTAAATTACATTGGCTAAGTTAAATCATAAAGGCAAACATAAATAAACTCCCTTCATAAGAATAGTTTCCAAAAATTTGTGAGCATTGTTGTTTGCAAATTCCAATGTTTTTTATTTCATTCAAAAATTTTTTGGATTCACGTTCAAAAATGAAAATAATATATTCTTACCAAGGACAGACTTTTTCAAGTAAGAAAAAGGTCTCATTGTCTTTGCTAAGATGGTTTATCAATCACACATTTTATCACCATATATTTAACTGTTATTTATCAATAAAATACTGTAGGTCACTTGCTCTTTCAGAATCTAGATGTGTTTTTTTCTCATTTATTTTATTTTATTTTTTGTTTTTTTCATTTTTATTTTATATTAATCACAGGTTATGTACTTTGTATCCCAGCCATAGCCCCCTCCCTCATTCCCTCCCTATCTCCCCTCCCCTCCCTCATCTCCTCCCTGCACCTTTCTAAGTCCTCTGATAGGGGAGGACCTTCTCCCCTTCCATCTAACTCTAGCATATCAGGTCTCTTAGGGAATGGCTACAATGTCCTCTTCTGTGGCCTAGCAAGGCTGCTTCTCCCTCCGGGGGTGGGGAGGTCGAAGAGCCAGCCATTGAGCTCATGTCCAAAATAGTCCCTGTTCCCCTTACTAGTATACCCACTTGGGAATTGTGCTACCATTTGCTATATACAAGCAGGGGTTCTAGGTTATAACCATACATAGTCCTTGGTTGGAGAGACAGTCTCATAAAAGACCCCTGTGCCCTGATATATTTGGTTCTTGCAGAGCTCCTGACCTCTCCAGGTCATATTAACTCCCCCTTCTTTCATATGATTCTCTGCACTCTGCCAAAGGGTTGGTTATGTTTCTTAATATTTGCTTTGATACACTGCTAGGAAGAGTGTTTTTGAGGCCCTCTGTGGCCGGCTCTTGTCCTGCTACTTGTTTACTCCTACATCCAATGTCTGTTCCATTTGACATTCTAAGTGAGTATTAATCCTCTTACTCCAGGTGCTCTTTCTTGTTTATCTTCTTTAGGTGTATAGATTTCTGTATTTTTGTCCTATCTTATAGGTCTATATAAGTAAGTATATACCATGTGTGTCTTTCTCCTTTTGGGATACCTCATTCAGGATAATCGTTTCCAGGTCCCACAATTTGCCTGCAAATTTCATGATTTCCTCCTTTTTAATTACTGAGTAGTATTCCATTGTGTAAAAGTACCACAATTTCTGTATCCATTCCTCAACTGAGGGACATCTGGGTTGTTTCCAGGTTCTGGCTATTACAAATAAAGCAGCTACGAACATAGTTGAGCAAATGTCCTTGTTGTGTGCTTGAACATCTTTTTGATATATGCCTAGGAGTGGTATAGCTGGATCTTGAGGAATCACTATCCCTAATTGTCTAAGAAAACGCCAAATTGATTTCCAGAGTAGTTGTACAAGTTTACTTTCCCACCAGCAATGGAAGAGGGTTCCTAGATGTGTTTTGTGTATGTTAAAAGTCTCTTTTCTCCTAATTGTCTGAGAAAGTGACAGGTTGATTTCCAAAATGGTTGTACAAGTTTACATTGTACAATGGAGGAGGGTTCCCTTTCTCCACATCTTCTCCAGCATGTATTGTCACTTGAGTTCTTGATCTTAGCCATTCTGATGAGTGTAAGGTGAAATCTCAGGGTCGTTTTGATTTTTATTTCCCTGATGAGTAAGGATTTTGAACATTTATTAGTGTTTCTCTGCCATTCAATATTCCTCTATTGAGAATTCTTTGTTTAGCTCTTTACTCGATTTTTTTGTTTTTATTTTTTTATTAATTACCTTTATTCAGTTTGTATCCCCAGATAAACTCCTCCATCCTCCCCTCCCAATCCCAACTTCCCTCCCCAGTCTCCACACATCAGTGTGTGTTTGTGTGTATATGAAGCCAGAGGCTGAGCTTGCCTTTTTTATTTTTTCTTTCTATTTTAAAAATATTTTTTATTTTATTTTTTTAATTACACTTCATTCATTTTGTATCCCCCCATTAAACCCCTCCCACTGATAGGGGAGGTCTTCCTCTCCTTTCTGCAGATCCTAGTCTAACAGCTCTCATCAGGAGTGGCTGCCTTTTCTTTCTCTGTGCCCTGGTATGGCTGCTCCCCCCTCAACGGGAGGTGATCAAAAGCAGGACAATCAGTTCATGTCACAGGCAGTCCATGTGCACATTACTATGTAACCCACTTAGACACTGAACTGCCATGGGCTACATGACAGAGGTTCTAGGTTATCTCCATGCATGCTACTTTGTTGGAGTATCAGTCTTAGGAAAGACCCCTATGCCCAGAATTTTTGGTTCTGTTGCTCTCCTTGTCCAGCTCCTGTCCTCTCTAGATTTTACTATTTCCCACATATTTCGTAAGATTCCATGCACTCTGCCCAACTGTTAGCCATAAGTCTCAGGATCTGCTGTGATATTCTCCAGGGCAGAGCCTTTCAGAGGCCCTCTGTGGCAGGCTCCTAACTTGTTTCCTGTTTTCTTCTTCTTCTGATGTCTGTCCTCTTTGCCCTTCAGGATGGGGATTGAGCATTTTAGCAGCACATTCACTCAATTTTTTAATTGGATTACTTCATCTGTTGCTTCTAACTTCTTCCAAATCGGCTCCCTAATAAGGGGAGCAGGGGCTGTCTCTTACATGACCCCAGTGGCTAGGTCTTTAATCACCTCCCCCTAAGGGGAGAGCAGCCTGAGGAGGCCACAAAGGAAGACTATGAAAGACAGTCTTGATGAGACCTGATAGGCTAGGAACAGATGGAAGGGGAGGAGGACCTCCACTCTCAGTGGACTGGTGAAGAGGAATAGAAGGAGATAAAGGAGAGAGGGATGGCAGAACTGGGAGAGGATGAGGAGGGAACTACAGCTGCGATACAAAGTGAATAAATTGTAATAAAGGAAACATTGTGTTTAAAACAAGAAATGTCTTTTTTTTTTTTTTGCTGAGGCATTAAAACTATGACCCTCCATGCACGAGGTGGTTTGAAAGGGCTCTCTAACATTAGATCCATGCTATTTTTGTCTGGTAATAACCTAACAATTTAGATAACAATTAGAAAAGGAATGTGTATATTATTTTTGCTTGCAGAATCTGGAATACTTCTATAACTGCTTTAAATAAATTATTTCTACAAAGTTACAGAACAAAAGTTCTATACTTTGGACAATTACATTCTAGGATATTATAAATGAAAAATCCACAGACTGAAGGTAATGAGTCAATATTTAATAAAAGTAAAGCAAGCACATATTTAGGTGTAAAATTAAAAAAAAGTGTTATTACTTGTATTATTATTGATGTATATTTATATGGTGGGTATGGGGGTATGCATGCTGTAATGTGGCTGTGGACATAGGAGAACTCTTTTATGAAATTAGTTCAGTCTTTCTATGGGTTCTAAGTTTCGAACTCAGGCTGCCAGGCTTGTGCAACAAGTGCATTTATCCGATGAGTTATCACTTTTGCCCTTTTGGAGCACGTATCAGTCAAAGTTCTGTTACCATGAAGATACACCATGACATGGCAACTGTTACAAGAGAAAGCACTTAACTGGGGGCCTTGCTTACA
The DNA here is from genome assembly GCA_028658305.1 of Pachyuromys duprasi. Lineage (NCBI taxonomy): Eukaryota > Metazoa > Chordata > Mammalia > Rodentia > Muridae > Pachyuromys > Pachyuromys duprasi. The sequence goes on from CM053755.1 coordinate 20,624,804, forward strand.
ATTTCAGAGGCTTAGTCCATTATCATCATGGTGGAGCATATGACAGCCAGCATGGAGGCATGGTGCTGGAGAAATAGATGAGATCCATAGGCAGAGAGGAAGAACTAGGCCTAGCATGTCACCCTTGACACACCCCCACCAATAAGACCACACAGTCCAATACCTCTAATCCTATCAAAGACTTCTACTCCCTAGTGACTAAGCATTCAAATACGTGAGCCTCTGGGGATGGGAATTCTTATTCAAACCACCGCAGTCATTTTAGTATAAATTCGATTACTTACACTAAAAACTGTGAATATCCATTGAAAGAAATTAAAATAAATGAAATGGATGGAAAGTTATCCATGTCCCTCTTTCAAGAATGTATAATCTTGTACAACTTGATCACAAATTCATCATAATCTTCATCAAAATCACAGCTGAGAATTTCTTCAAAAACTTGAAAGTTGTCCCTAAAATTCCCTATAGAACTTTTACATTTTCAGTATAACAAAAATAATGCTGAAAATAAGGAAAAAAGGCTAAAAGCAAGTTTATTTCAATTATTACATCTACATATGGAATAAGACATTGGCTTAAGAATATGAATATAGTTTGAGGGACGTTATTGAGAATCCATATGAATTTTAATATTTGGGCCAACTCATTTTCAGTAAAAGTTTCTGGATCAATTAAAGGAGTATAAATAATGTTTTCAAAAACTGTTAATTTCACAATAATTCTATACACAATAGAAAAACTTCAATTTGGAGCCTCTTATTCCTTACAAGTACACAGACACCCACCCACCCACACAAACACATACACACACACAAGTTAATAGATACAAATGTTTAGGTTAAACCTTTTACTTAAACATTTTGGTAAGCAACAACATGAAAAATTAGTAAGACTCCACAAAATTAAACACATTGATATGAAGAATAATTTATGAAAAATAAACCCACAGAAAGGAAGAAAGTATTTGCACATTATAGATGTGATAGTGAATTTGTCTCCAGAATATAGAAAGACCTCTTCTAAGAGACAAACAACACAAACAGAGGAAAAATTCAATTAAAATGAACATGGGAGTTGAAGACATATTTCTTCCAAAAAAAAAAAAAGAGCAAAGCAAATGGCCACATGTATATGAAAAGGATGCAGGGAAACATGATAGCTACTCAAAAAATACAAACTATAAATGACAACTTCAAGGATATTAGGATGGCTTAATACAAAAGACAGACACTAACATGTCTCATCAAAAAGGTTGAAGTTAGTTGCTTCAAAACTTTATGCTCTGAATATAAAATAAGGCCATGGATACAATTCATGTATACAATGAAATTGGTTTTGGCAATAGAAATTAATGAAACACTAACATACACACACCCTGTGCAGATGGAGGAAGCAGGTAACAGAAGGCAAAAGATTGCCATCTACATGAAATGTGCAGAGGAAAAATTTACACAATCCCCAAAAGACCTTTTGGGAATAATGAAAATATTCCTAGATCACATACAGCTGAAGGATGTACAGTTCTGTGAGGATATTTAAAATCCACTGAAGTTCCACATTTAGGAATGAATCTTATTTACATGAATAAATATATCATGAAAGCACAGCAACTTTCAACCTATACGTTGTAACTCCTTCGAGGGTCAAACAATCCTTTCACAGATGCCACCTAAGCTCCTAAGAAAACACAGTTATTTGTATTATGATTCATGACAGTAGCAAGATTAAAGTTATGAAGTAGCAATAGAAATAATGTTCTGGTTGATGATCACTATAACACAAACTGTATTCAAGGGTCACCGCACTGGGGAGGCTGAGAGCAACTAGTAGTTCCTCTAGATAGTTCTTCAGACAACCCCTCTTTTGCCTTCATCTACCCCAAAGACAACATTTAATGTACTGTACACCCTAATGTTTACAGTATTAACACACATAGCTATCTTTTTTATGAATTTCCATATAGCCATAATAGTGTATGTGTTCGTAATATTGAATTACTGACCTGTTGATGAACAGTTTATGTTCTTTTTGAAGCTTTTCTACATAACATTAATCACTATTCATAACAGTTTTTTTGGCGTAAATCTTTACCTAAACTCAACTGTTCCTGGGAACAAGGTATAAAGAAAATAGGGCAGTTATTTTATCTTATTCCTTTTATAATTTGTTTAGAATTATATATGTGAGAATTATATTTATTACACTTCCCACATTCCCTGTGAAACACATGGCTTCTTATTCTACAATAATTATTATTCTATATTTATGTATACAGAGAGAGAGAGACATAGACTACTGAGTCCATCGATAATTACTTGTATGTACATGTTTTTAAGGTTGACTACATGAAATTGGATAGATAACATATTTGTGAGATTATCCCTAGAGAAAATCAATGACTTCTCTCAGCAGCTATTGAATTTCCTGTATCTCTAATTGTAGGGATGGGTCCTTGTGAAAATTTTATTCGTGTT
>CM053755.1:20627780-20662780 GCA_028658305.1 Pachyuromys duprasi
AGCAGCCACGAACATGGTTGAGCAAATGTCCTTGTTGTGTACTTGAGCATCTTTTGGATATATGCCTAAGAGTGGTATAGCTGGGTCTTGAGGAATCACTATTTCTAATTGTCTAAGAAAGCGCCAAATTGACTTCCAGAGTGGTTGTACAAGTTTGCATTCCCACCAGCAATGGAGGAGGGTTCCTCTTTCTCCACAACCTCTCCAGCATGCATTGTCACTAGAGTTTTTGATCTTAGCTATTCTGGAGGGTGTAAGGTGAGTCTTAATATCTGCTTTGATACATTGCTAGTTAGAGTCTTTCAGAGGCCCTCTGTGGTAGGCTCCTGTCCTGGTTGCTTGTTTTCTCCTATATTCAATGTCTATCCCATGTGTCCATCTCAGTGAGGATTGATCATCCCACCCTGGATCCTCCTTCTTGCTTATCTTCCCTATGAGTATAGATCTCAGCACATCCATCCTATCCTATAGGTCTATATAAGTGAGTATATACCATGTGTTTCTTTCTGTTTTGAGGATACCTCACTCAGGATGATCGTTTCCAGGCCCCACCATTTGCCTGCGGAATTTCATGATTTCCTCATTTTTAATTGCTGAGCAGCATTCCATAGTGTAAAAGTACCATAATTTCTGCATCCATTCCTCCACTGAGGGACACCTGGGTTGTTTCCAGGTTCTGGCTATTATGAATAAAGCTGCTAAGAACATGGTTGAGCAAATGTCCTTGTTGTGTATTTGAACATCTTTTGGGTATATACCTAAGAGTGGTAAAGCTGGGTCTTGAGGAATCACTATTCCTAATTGTCTAAGAAAGCACCAGAGAGATTGTGCAAGTTTACATTCCCAACAGCAATGGAGGAGGGTTCCTCTTTCTCCATATCCTTTCCAGCATGTGTTGTCACTTGAGATTTTGATCTTAGCCATTATGGTGGGTGTAAGGTGAAATCTCAGGGTCCTTTTGATTAGCAACTCCCTGATGGCTAAAGTGAACATTTCTTTAAGTGTTTTGCTGCCATTCTACAGTCCTCTACAGAGAGTTCTCTTTTTAGCTCCATACCCCCATTTTTTAAATTGCATTACTTGATTTTTTGCTTTTTAACTTCTTGAGTTCTTTATATACACTACATATTAGCCCTCTGTCAGATGAAGGATTGGTCAAGATCCTTTCCCAGTCTGCAGGCTCTCCTTTTGTTTTGATGACAGTGCCTTTTGCTTTACAGAAGCTTTTCAGTTTCATGAGGTCCCATTTATTGATTGTTACTCTTAGAGCCTGTGCTATTGGTGTGCTGTTCAGGAAGTCGTTTCCTGTGCCAATGATTTTTACGGTCTTCCCCACTTTTTCTTCTAACCAGTTTAGTGTGTCTGGTTTTTTGTTGAGGTCTTTGATCCACTTGGACTTTAGTTTTGTTCAGGGTGATAAATATGGATCCATTTTCATTTTTCTACATACACATATCCAAGTTGGACCAGCACCATTTGTTGAAGATGCTGTCTTTTTTCCATTGAATGGTTTTGGCTTCTTTGTAAAAAATCAAGTGTCTGTAGGTGTGTGGGTTTATTTCTGGGTCTTCTATTCGGTTCCATTAATCCACTATTCTGTTTCTATGCCAATACCATACAGTTTTTATTACTATTGCTCTGTAGTACATCTTGAGGTCAGGAATGGAGATACCTCCAGATGATCTGTTGTTGTTCAGTATCGTTTTGGATTTTTTTTTTCTCCATATGAAGTTGAGACTTTTTCTTTCAAGGTCTGTAAATAATTGTGTTGGTATTTTGATGAGAATTGCATTGAATCTGTAAATTACTTTTGGCATAATGGTCATCTTCTCTATGTTAATCTTACCAATTCATGAGCACGGGAGGTCTTTCCATCTTCTGATATCTTCTTCAATTTCTTTCTTCAGAGATTTGAAGTTTGTGTCAAACAGTTCTTTCACTTGCCTGGTTAGAGTCACCTCAAGGTACTTTATGTTATTAGTGGCTATTGTGTTGTTTTCCTAATTTCTTTCTTGGCCCTTTTGTCTTTGGTATACAGGAGGACTTCTGATTTTTTTTTTTTTTGAGTTGATTTTGTATCCAGCCACTTTGCTGAAGGTGTTTATCAGTTGAAGGAGTTCTCTGGTTGAATTTCTCAGGTCACTCATGTATACTATCATATCATCTGCAAATAGGGATACTTTGACCTCTTCCTTTCCAATTTGTATACCTTTGATCATTTTTAGTTGTCTTATTGCTCTAGCTAGGACTTCAAGTACTATGTTGAAGAGATATGGAGAAAATGGGCAGCCTTGCCTTGCCCCTAATTTCAGTGGGATTGATTTAAGTTTCTCTCCATTGAGTTTGATGTTGGCTATAGGCTTGCTGTATATTGCCTTTACTATGTTTAGGTATGTGCCTTGTATCCATTATCTCTCCAAGACTTTAAACATGAATGGATGTTGGATTTTGTGGAAAGCGTTTTCGGCATCTAGGGAGATGATCATGTGTTTTTTCTCCTTCAGTTTGTTTATATGGTGGGTCACACTGATGGATTTCCGTATATTGAACCTCCCTTGCATGCCTGGGATGAAGCCTCCTTGGTCATGGTGGATATCTTTTATGTGTTCTTGGATTCGGTTTGCATGTATTTTATTGAGTTTTTCAGTCCCTTTGCTTTCCTTTTCTTGACAGTCTTAAGAAGAGCGGTGGCATTATAGATGCACCAATTGGCAATTGGACTCCATGGTGATTTATTCTCTGTCTTTTCACCCATAGCAGATTTCTGCAATAGCCTCTGCTTCAAAAAGAGGCCTCTTTGATGAGGGATGGACACTACATTTACCTGGGGTTTTAATGGAGTTGACTTAGCATACAGTCTGAAACTATGTTGGTTTAGGAAAATTGCAGTAGTGGACTCACCTCCAGAATCCATGAAATCTCCAGTCAGAGGGAGTTGTCTAGGTTTATAGTAGCAGGTATGGATTGAACTGGCCTTAAGTCTAATTAGACAGGAGTTGTTTACTTCTAAGATAAAAGTGTCATTATATCACCCTTAGGGGTGTACTTTGGCATGCTGGCCACTGTACTGTTCCTAGTTTTATAATCTGGTGTGGATTTTGATTGCATTTTCTTTTCAAGGCTTGTATATACCTCAAGGAAGGGGCTTCGATGTCAGTTACTCCAAGTCCTATGTTCAAAATAGTTGCTATCTTCAGAAATGAGGTTTTAATTTCAAGGTTTGGGAGACAACAAGGGTAAGAGTACAAAATATTTCATCAACAAATAGGTGAATAATCTGAACACAGAGTTCTCAAAAGAAAATATAAAAATGGTTAAGGGACACTGTAAAGTATTAAATTTTTCCCTATTTACATATGATACATGAGACTCCAAATTTCAACTAGATTTAATTTTGATAAAATAAATCAGCACTATCAGCAAAATGGTGACCATGTCAACTTATAAAAAGGAGCAGGCCTTCTATTTATCAATGACAAACACACTAGGAACACTCCCACTCACAATAGTAATCAAAAATATCTAGAAGTAAACTTAATCAAGGGGATTAAAGACTCCTGCAATGAGTTCTTTAAATCTCTGAAGAAAACAGTAGAAGATATTAAGACTTTCCATGCTTAAGCATTTGTAGAACAAACCTTGTAAAAATGGCCCTCCAACCAAAATCAATTACAGATTCAATATAATCACAATCAAAATCTCCATGATATTATTCACAATAGAATAAAACAATCCTAAAATCCGTATGAAATAAAAAAAAAAAGCCGAAGCAATCTTCAGCGAAAAGAACAGTCCTGGAGGGATTACCATTTCAAGTATCAAGCTATATTATATAGCTATATTAATAAAAGTCAGCATGGGACTAGTGAAAAAGCAGATGAATGGAACAAAATAGAAGGCCCCAAATAAATGCACAAAATTATAGACAACTAATATTTGATAAAGATGGAAAAATACACACTGAAGTAGTGATAGCCTCTTCAACAAATGGTACTGAGGAAAAAGGGTGTCCAGTATAGAAGAAAGAAATTAGATTTGTACCTATCACTGTTTACTAAAATGAGCTCCGAGGGGATCAAAGACTTCAGTATAAAACCTGAAATGCTGACACATATAGAAAAAAAATCATAGGGATGTTATAAGTGCAAGAAAAGTCTTGCTTTTAGGATAACATTTGCCTGGATATTTGTTGAACAATTAACAAGTGGGACTTCATAAAACTAAAAATCTGCATAGCAAAAGAAGCATTCAGTTCAGTGAAGAGTAAACCCACAACATGAAAGGAAACCTTTCTCAACTATGTATCTGAGAAAGGATTAATATTCAGAGTTTACAAAGAACCCCAAAACCAAATAAAAATAAAAACCACGGGTGATCAAATGAAAAAAATGGGCTGTGGATATGAACATAGAGCTCTCAAACCTGACTAAATATATATGCTCCACTAGCAGAGATATGCTAACCAGAATTTGTGTGAAAATGAGAAATTTAAAATGTAAAATATTTCTTTCACTGATTAATGTGATTTTGTAATGCTGTTATCTATAAATAAATATTTATTTATATAATTTTGGGTCTATGAGACACACATTTGAGGTGTCCTAAGTGAAGACTAAAAAGTATTTTCAGTATTTTGAAAGTTTAGATAGTTGAAAATATAGTGTATAGACTTTGGTACTAAATTTATGTCATAGTAAAAGTTCTGCAAGGGGTAGAACACAAATTAAAGGTTTTTGTTATTCATCTCAAATTACAGTGTTCAATCTTGGTTAATTTCTTTTGCATTTGAAAGTCACCCTGGCACAAACAGTTTAGGAACAGTTTATATGGATTTTTTTTATGTTTAAAATATATAATGACGATTTGTTATCTGTGCTAAATGAGTTTAGTACAATAAAACAGTAGTGTGACATATTTCACTTTATCATCTCAGTGAAAAAATAAGTGATGCCTTATATACCTATGTTATACTTCTTACACTAAGACAGAAAAAAATGTGAAATACATTCTAGGTAGAATACTTTAAAATAATGAAAAATTAATATTTGAAAATAAAAGAATAGTTGCTATATATCTTGGAAATATGAACATTTGGACAATATCTCAACTAGCTGACTAACATGAAATTTTAATTTTGTGTATTAGTCTAGAGTGACTAGGTCGGTTGACTCTGTGGATTTCTCCTTTTCACAATGTGGCAGCACAGCTGTCATAGACATGCGGTTTTATGAGTCAACAAGTATAGGTCCAGTTACTCTTTATGACCAGACTCGCTTCATTTTGCTTTCATTTGAACTATTGTTGCTATAGTAAAGTAATTTTTTTTCTCCTCAGGGAGTGACCAGAGATGTTTATTTCACAAACCCAAGAAGAAGACCTCTGTTTTCTGTCTACCTTTTTAATGGGTAGTGCAAGTTAGCTGCCTTGCTCTGGTATATTTTAAATTTTTATTTAATATTTTTATTAATTACAGTTTATTCACTTGTGTCCAGAAGTAGCCCACTCTCTCATGCTCTCCCAATTTTACCCCCCCCCCATTTCCTTCTATGCCCCTCCCCAATTCCAGTGATAAGGGAGGTCCTCCTCCCCTTCCATTGATCCTGGCTTATCAGGTCTCATCAGGACTGGCTGCATTGTCTTCCTGTGTGGCCTGATAAGACTGCTCCACCACCTTCTGCCTTGGAGAGGTGATCAAAGAACCAGTGACTGAGTTCATGTCAGAGGTAGTCCCTGTTCCCCTTTCTAGGGACACTTGCACACTGAGCTGCCATGGGCTCCATCTGTGGAGGGGTTCTAGGTCATCTCCATGTATGGTCCTTGGTTGGAGTATCAGTCTCAGAAAAGACCCCTGGGCCCAGAATTTTTGGTTTTGTTGCTCTCCTTGTAGTGCTCTTGTCCCCTCCAGGACTTTCATCTCCCATTTCTTTCATAAGATTCCCTGCACTCTTCCCAAAATTTGGCTAAGAGTCTCAGCAGCTTCTTTGATACACTGCTGGGTAGACTCTTTCAGAGGCCCTCTGTGGTAGGCTCCTGTCTTTTTTCCTGTTTTCTCACTCTTCCAATGGTCATCACACTTACCTTTCTGAATGAGTATTGAGCATCTTACTTCCTTCTTGATTAGCTTCATTAGGTGTACATATTTTAGTATGTTTATCCTATGTTATATGTCTAATATCCACTTATAAGTGAGTATATACCATTTGTGTCTTTCTGCTTCTGGGGTACCTCAATCAGGATGATCTTTTCTAGTTCCCACCATTTAACTGCAATTTTCATGATATCCTTGTTTTAATTGCTGAATAGTATTCCATTGTGAAAATGTACCACAAGTTTTGTACCCATTCCTCAGTTGAGGGACAGCTGGTTTGTTTCCAGATTCTGGCTATTGTGAATAAAGCTGCTATGAACATGGTCGATAGCCACTAATAACATAAAGTATGTTGGTATACTCTAACCAAACAAGTGAAAAACTGGAAAAAAATCTTCAAGTCTCTGAAGAAAAAAAAAAAACTGAAGAAGATATCAGAGGATGGAAAGATCTCCCATGCTCATGGATCGGTAGGATTTACATAGTGAAAATGGCCATCCTGCCAAATGCAATCTAAAGATTTGGTGCAATTCCCATCAAAATACCAACACAACTCTTCACAGAACTTTAAAGAACAATTCTCAATTTCATAAGGAAAAAGAAAAAAAAAACAGAATTCATAAAACAGTCCTGTTCAACAGCAGATCGGGATGGATCTCCATCCCTGACCTCAAGCTGTACCACTGCACAGCAAGAGTAACAAACACTGCATGGCACTGGCATACAAACAGAATGGGAGATCAGTGGAATCAAACAGAAGACCCAGAAATAAACACACACACCAACAGATACTTGACTTTTGACAAAGAACCTAAAAGCATAAAATGGAAAAAAGACAGCATCTTCAACAAATGGTGAAATGGTGCTGGTCTAAATGGATATCTACAGGTAGAAAGATGCAAAAAAATTAAAATGCAAGTGTATCAAAGACCTCAACATAAAACCAGACACACTAAATTGGCTTAAAGAAAAATTGGGGAAGAGCCTAGAACTCATTGGCACAGGGAAAGCATCCTGAACAGAATACCAACAGCACAGGCTCTAAGCTCAACAATCAATTAATGGGACCTCATAAAACTAAAAAGCTTCTGTAAAGTAAAGGACACTGTCCTCAGAACAAAATGACAGCCTAAAGACTGGGAAAGGATCTTCACCAACCCTATATCTGACAGAGGGCTAATATCCCAAATATATAAAGAACTCAAGAAGTTAAAATGCAACAAATAATGTAATCCAATTAAAAAATCTGGTATAGAGCCAAACAGAGAATTCTTTCTGATTAGATGTTTATTTTATATATTAATTACCGTTTATTCACTTTGTATCTCACCTGTAGCCCTCTCTCTCCTCCCCTACCAACACCACCCTCTCCCTTACCCTCTCTTATGCCCCTCTCCAAGTCCATGGATAGGGGAGTTCCTCCTCCCCTTCCATTTGAACCTAGCTTATCTGGTTTCATCAGATCTGGCTGCATTGTCCTCCTCTATGGTCTGGCATTGCTGCTCCCCCATCCAGAGGCGGTGATCAAAGAACTAGCTGCTGAGATCATGTCTGAGACAGTCCCTGTTCCCCTTACTAGGGACACTTGGATACTTAGCTGCCAGAGAATTCTTAATGGAGAAATGTTGATTGGCAGAGAAACACTTAAAGAAATGCTCAACATCCTTAGTCACCAGGGAAATACAAGTCAAAATGACCCTGAGACTGTACACGCATTAGAATGTCTATGATAAAATCCCAAGTTACAATACATGTTGGAGAGGATGTGGCGAAAGGGAACCCTCCTCCATTGTTGGTGGGAATGTAAACTTGTACAACTGCTTTGGAAGTCAGTCTGGTGCTTTCTCAGACAATTAGGAACAGTGCTACCTCAATATCCTGCTATACCACTCCTAGGCATATGTCCAAAATATGCTCAAGTATACAACAAGGACATTTACTCACGCATGTTTATATGGATTTATAATTCATAATTTTAGTCTAACATTGTAGAGAGGGAAGAGCTACAAGAACTTGGGGAAGCTTATCACATTGCATCCCTAGTGAAGAAGCAGATCAAGTAATGTTAAATTTTGTTTAGCTCAACTTTCTTCTTTTACACACTCCAGGAATTTAGTGCAGAAAAGAGTTTCATCAATAGGTATATCTTACCACCTCCACTATACAAATTGAAATAATTGTCAATGTCTATAGGTCTGTCTTCCAGATGCTTTTAGATTTCATCAAGCTGATGACTGAAATTAATTATCAAAAAGCCCTGTGTGTACGGGGGAGGGTCAAAGACTCCCTTGGTGGACTTGGAGGGGGTGGGGAGGAGATGAGGGAGGGATGGGGAGAGTGGGAGGGCATGAGGGAGAGGGCTAAGCCTGGGATGCAAAGTACCTAACCTGTGATTGATATAAAAATAAATAAATTACATTTTTTAAAAAGCCCTGTGTGTTGACTGACAGGCTGTCTTTTGGGGTCATGGTCTCATTCATTCACATGTTGCTACAGAATAGGTACAGATGTGGACTTCCTAAGTTAACTTCACCATGATCATTTCTCAGGAGCTTCACATTTGCTTGTACACTGTGAACTATTTCTGAGTTTTGACTAATTCCACTGCATGCAAACACATAATAAAACATGTGCTGTGGCTGTACCTTCTCTATCTAGCATAAACAGTATCATCTTGAAGCAGAGAAACCAGAGGACCCCCACAGTATCTAGCCTAATAGTCTCCTCTCATGAAAGAGGTGAAAATATAGACCTGCCTCTTTTATTCCATAAAGGATCTTTGGTGATGTAGTTTTGTTTTGTTTTTAATCTTTCGCATACTTCTGGTGAGATATACACATGCCCTGTGAGCTTCCCAGAATATTTCATGGTTTTGATACTTTGAGACACCCATGAGTAACACCAAAATACCTATTGATTGTCAAGCTGGATTCAGATGGAATTCTTTCTGTCAGTTGTCAGTGACCTCTCCATCTTGGCAGATGAGACATTGTTTTCTACCCTCCCTGGAAAAGTCCCATTATAAGACATTAAAAAGACCTCATATTAATTTCCATTGCAATACAGAAAAAGACAACAAATGGATAGTATTATAGAGTACACTAGGAAGAAATAATATGTGCAATAAAAATTGCCTGAGGAAACTTTCCTCCAAATTCCTGTTTTAGAGGTTTAAATAATTTCTGAGTTTTATACCTTTCCTACTCTATCTAAATGTCATGTCTTACACTTGGCTGAAAATCTCACCTGTCATTTTGGCTTTTACAAATCTCAGAACATAATCTGAGATTTTGCCAATGACTGTTCTGCACCTGGATTCCCTTGATAATGCCAGGAGAGCAGATGCAAGGAGACATCTTGGCCGGTCTCATATTGTGCTGCTACAATGTAGTCAATCTTTGCCACCACAATTATTGCATAAAGAGGTACTTATTCTTCCATATAAGTAAGATGCTGAATTCCTGTATTCTGTGTTAATGTTTTAGCATTGACATTATTGTGGATGCTCTCAATCAAACTTTCCAGTGTGATTTCATTCATTAATAACTACCCCAAGGGGAGAATGATGAGGGATATAAATGAACAAGACTCTGGATGCATAATTCTTCCTTAAAAATACAATTTTCATTAATATCACGTCAGAATTAATTCAGTAAATTTCTTTGAAAAACTTCAATGCACTTGTCAATTATTTTTTCATGTATCTTTTCTTAATTTTATTTATTATTAATTACATTTTAATAACTGTATCCCAGGTGAATCCCACTCCCTCATTCCCTCCCAATCCCACCCTCCCTCTTTCTTCTACTCCCTGCCCCTTTCCAAGTCCACTGATAGGGAAGGACCTCCTCCCCTTTCATCTGGCCCTGGTTTTTCAGGTCTCTTCAGGACTGGCTGCAAAGTACTCTGTGGCCTAGGAGGGCTGTTCCTCCCTTGCTGGGTGGGGAGGTCAAAGAGTCCACCATTGAGTTCATGTCAGGAATAGCCTCTATTTCCCTTACTAGGGTACCTACTTGAATACTGAGCTACCATGTTCTACACGCAAGCAGGTTCTAGGTTATATCCACCCCTGGCACTTCGTTGGAGAAACATTCTCATAAAAGACCCCTGTGCCTAGATATATTTGGTCCTTGTGAAGTTCCTATCCTCTTCAGATCATATTAACTCCCCCTTCTTTCATATGATTTCCTGCCCTCTGCTGAAGGTTTGGTTATGAGTCTCAGTTTCTGCATTGATACACTTCTAGGTTGAGTCTTTCAGGGTCACTCTGTGGTAGGACCCTGTCCTGTTACTTGTTTTCTCCTACACCCCATTTGTCCTTCTAAGTAAGGATTGATCACCTTACTCTGGATCCTCTTTTTTGTTTATCTTCTTTAGGTGTATAGATTTCAGTATGCTTATCATATCTTATAGGTCTAAATAAGTGAGTATATACCATGTGTGTATTTCTCCTTTAATTTATTTTTATTTTTATTTCTAGTTACATTTTATTAACTCTTTATCCCAGGTGAATCCCACTCCCTCTTTCCCTCCCAATTTCACCCTCCCTCCCTCATCTACTCCCTGCCCCTTTCCAAGTCCACTGATAGGGAGGACCTCCTCCCCTTTCCTCTGACCCTGGTTTATCAGGTAGTTTCAGGACTGGCTGCAAAGTCCTCCTCTGTGGCCTAGGAGGGCTGCTCCTCCCTTGCAGGGTGGAGAGGTCAAAGATCTGCCATTGAGTTCATGTCAGAAATAGTCCCTATTCTCCTTACGTGGGTACCCACTTGGATACTGAGCTACCATGGGCTACAGGCAAACAAAGGTTTTAGGTTATATCCATACATGGTCCTTGGTTGGAGAAACAGTCTCATAACAAACCCCTGTGCCGATATATATTTGGTCCTTGTAGAGCTCCTATCCTCTCCAGATAATATTAACTCCCCCTTCTTTCATATGATTCCTTGCCCTCTGCTGAAGATTTGGTTATGAGTCTTAGTTTCTGCTTTGATACACTGCTAGGTAGTCTTTCAGTGGCCCTCTGTGGACCCTGTCCTGATACTTGTTTTTTCCTACGTCTCATTTGTCTTTCTAAGTAAGGATTGATCATCTTACTCTGGATCCTCTTTTTTGTTTATCTTCTTTAGGTATACAGATTTCAGTATGTTTATCATATCTTATAGGTATAAATAAGTGAGGATATACCATATGTGTCCTTCTCCTTCTGGAACACCTCACTCAGAATGATATTTTCTAGATCCCATCATTTGAATGCAAATTTCATGATTTCCTTGTTTTTAATTGCTGAGTAGTATTCCATTGTGTAAAAGTGCCACAGTTTTTGTATCCATTCCTCAGTTGATGAACATCTGGTTTGTTTCCAGGCTCTATCTATTACAAATAAAGCTGCAACAAACATGGTTGAGCAAATGTCCTTGTTGTGTGCTTGAGCAACTTTTGGATATATGCCTAGGACTGGTAGACATAGTAAAGGCAATATACAACAAGCCTATAGCCAACATTAAACTCAATGGAGAGAAACTTAAATCAATCCCACTGAAATCAGGGACAAGGCAAGGTTGCACACTGGTCAATTATTATGGGCTAAACATGTTAAAGAATAACTAAACAGACAAATAAATAAATATGGTGTATCCCTTTTCTTAAACGGACATTTGCTCTAACGAATTCACTGAACTGCATTTAACACTGTGCCTTTTGGATTTCAATATTAGATCCGCTTGGTATTTGCATAAGGACTATTCCATGAGTCCCCACAAGCTAGTGAGTTAGCAGAGGCTTCTATCATTCAGGAAAATATATTTAATAGCTTTCAAAACATGTAAAGTATTAGAGTGGTCAGGCCCTATTAGCCCAAAGATAGGAGATGTAAAATATCACACATTTATACAATATAGGAATATTGCATTTTTTAAAATAGACTTCTTCACTCTTTACTAGAAGAGATACATTTTATGAGAGAAAAATCAATTTTTGCTTCAAAAACTAAACTAGAAAACAACAACAACAAAACCTATTATTACTTTTTGATGAGCTTTATTTTCTACTCCTAATTTGATCAGTTTCCTACAACCCTATCTTCCATACAGTTTGGGGGTACATGTTATATGGTGAAGAGGGGGGATTTACAGTTCATAGATAACCATCACAGAAGCAGTTACTACATGCATTTTATATTTAACATTGACTTGAGCTGCATGCTTTTTCTGCTTGTTCATTTATATTTTAACAAGAAAATAATCATGCTTTAGAGAAAATTTATGATTCCTTTCATTTCAAATTCCAGAAAAAAAGCCACTCAGTCCAGACTTCTACTAATACTTTGTTATCCTCTTTTACTTGCATTTCATATATAGAGTGGATTTTCTGTATAACTGGAAAAGTAATGAAAACAAATTAGGAAAAGAAAGTGAGACTTTGTGATCAACAGAGGCATTGCTTAAAAGGTCTGTAACTGTAGCACAGTTGGTTATATTTAAAACAACTATCATTAGTCATTAATATGAAAAAGGCAGGCATTTCAGCATTATAGTTTTTTATAGTTAAAAATAAGCATAGGAGCTAGAATGCCAATGACCACTCACAATACTGTAGTAATTTGGCAGATGTGCAATGCTTTTAGACCAAAGACTCATAATAAGAGGGCTGAAAGTTTTGGACAGTTGACACTATTCCCATTGTTCCAAACTATCAGTGCAAACTCTTTGGGGGCAGTTTGAAAATGTTCTAGGCTCCATTTGCACATTGTATGCTAAGAGGTGTGATCTAGAGATGCAGACCATTATATAGAGAAACCTAAAATTAATTCAAGGAAGAATCACTAGAGCTGGTATCCCCGCAATATCCCTAGAAAACATATCCCACTGCAGAATGTACAAAAGAACTGAATTTAAAACAGAAATGCTTAAAAGTGGGGCTCAGAGGTTACAAGCACTTGGTGCTCTTCCGGAGACCCAGGTACAATTCTCTGCACCCATATGGCAGCTGACAACTACCTGTCACTCTTTTCCAAGAGGACGTATTGCCACCCTACAACATGCTGTCTTCTGCCTCATAAGGGAGGGACAACTGTAAAATAAGTTCTGGACAAGGATAGACAAATGCTAAAGTTCTTACTCTGCGGATTATGACCTTTGCAACCTTAAAAAACCAAACAAGAAAACAAAACAAAAACTGTTTAAACTCAGGACATTAGTAAATCGTCTTTCTGTAAAAAGTTACAAGATTCTGTAAAAAGTTACACTTGTTTCAAAACAGTTTGTGAAGGCTAATTAATATATATTTCAGTACTTATTTTATCTGTCCTCCACAGGTACTTCAAAACTATAGTTCACAGATATGACTGTGTGTACATGTGTGTATGTACATCAGTGTGTGTTTGTATGTATATGAAGCCAGAGGCTGAGCTTGCCCTTTTTATTTTTTCTTTCTATTTTTAAAATATTTTTTATTTTAATTTTTATTAATTATACTTCATTCACTTTGTATCCCCCCATAAACCCCTCCCACTGATAGGGGAGGACTTCCTCTCCTCCCTTTGGATCCTAGTCTATCAGCACCCCTCAGGAGTGGCTGTATTGTCTTCCTCTGTGGCCTGGTAAGGTTGCTCCTCCATCAGGGTGAGGGGATTGAAGAGCAGGCCAATCAGTTCATGTCAGAGACAGTAGTTGTACCCACTACTATGGAAACCACTTGGACACTGAATTGCCATGGGCTACATCTGTGCAGGGGTTCTAGGTTTTCTCCATGCATGGTACTTGGTTGGAGCATCAGTCTCAGGAAAGACCCCTGTGCTCAGATTTTTCGGTTCTGTTGCTCTCCTTGTGGAGCTCCTGTCCCCTCCCTATCTTACTATTTCCCACTTCCTTCATAAGATTCCATGCACTCTGCCCAATAGTTGGCCATAAATCTCAGCATCTGCTTTGATATTCTCCAGGGCAGGGCCTTTCAGAGGCCCTCTGTGACAGGCTCCTAACTTGTTTCCTGTTTTCTTCTTCTTCTAATGTCCACCTGTTTTGCCTTTCTAGCTGGGGATTGAGCATATTTAGCCAGCATCCTCCCTCTTGACTAGTTTCTTTCGGTGTACAGATCTTAGTAGGTTTATCCAATATTATGTCTATATGTGTGAGTATACACCGTATGAGTCTTTCTGCTTCTGGGATAGCTAACTCAGGATGATCTTTTCGAGCTCCCACCATTTAGCTGCAAATTTCATGATTTTCTTGTTTTTTATTGCTGAGTAATATTCCATTGTGTAGATGTACCACATTTCTGTATCAAAGATATCATCCACTATGACCAAGTAGGCTTCATCCCAGGCATGCAGGGGTGGTTCAATATACGGAAATCCATCAATTTGATCCGCCATATTAACAAACTGAAAGAAAAAATAAACACATGATAATCTCCTTAGATGCTGAGAAAGCATTTGACAAAATCCAGCATCCATTCATGTTTAAAGTATTAGAGGGATCAGGGATACAAGGCACATACCTAATCATAGTAAAGGCAATATACAGCAAGCCTATAGCTAACATCAAACTCAATGGAGAGAAACTTAAAGCAATCCCACTGAAATCAGGGACTAGGCAAGGCTGCCCACTTTCCCCACATATCTTCAACATAGTTCTTGAAGTCCTTGCTAGAGCAATAAGACAATTGAAGGAGATCAAGGGGATACAAATCAGAAAAGAATAAGTCAAAGTATCACTATTTGCAGATGATATGATAGTCTACCTGAGTGACCCCAAAAATTCTACCAGGGAACTCCTACAGCTGATAAACACCTTTAACAAAGTGGCCTTATACAAAATTAACTCAAAAAAAAAAATCAGTAGCCCTCCTGTATACAAAAGACAAAAGGGCTGAGAAAGAAATTAGAGAAACAGCACCCTTCACAATTGCCACAAAAGATATACCTTGGTGTGACCCTAAACAAGGAAGTCAAAGACTTGTATGAAAAAAAAAGTTTCAAGTCTCTGAAGAAAGAACCTGTAGCTCACTGATTGGGTTATACTGGATGCCATCAAGCATCTGGAATCCATCTGTTTGTGCATCTTCCCCGAAAACACACCATCGGGGTTACAGGTGTAAGCTAAGCACTTAGTTTTTGTCTGGGTGCTGGGATCCCAACTCAGGTTCTCCTGATCCAGCATCAAGTCCTTTCCCCATGGAGCCAAACCCCAGCAATACATGCACCACTCCCAGCTTTCCTGAAAGTTCTTCAATACATTAAATCACATGCAAAAACAAAGTCACTAATGTCTCCACGTTTTGGAGTCAAAAGAATCATAAAGATGAAGCCCATAGTTAGAAACAGCTGTGCAAAGAAGGTTAGGGTACTGACTACACACGGAGCGCCGCTCCTGGGTCTGATACTATGGAAGCACACATAAGGCTTCGAGCAAAACCCGCTGGGTGTCAAAATGTACAGGAAGTCATCGCCCCCATGAACTTCAGCTACCTTCCTAGAATCAGCTAAGGTTAGCAGTGACTGTGTTGTCTCAAGGAAATATCCATATGTGGTGTTCCATGTAAATTAACAATGGTTCAGAATGTCTAAAAGTTTCATATTAAATGATCATTTTTCGTTGTAATGAGTATAATAACCTACGCTGCTATTTGATAAGAACTGCTTAAATAAGATGCATCCTCTTGATGATCCTGACATCCTATTCTACTATTGCAGTGTTTTACTTTTCAGTGAATCGAATATTTGAAATACAAATGGAAAGAAAATTATGTTTAATGTCCCTAAACACTTGAAGCAATCAAATAAAATAATTTTAAGAGAAGAATGTCAATAATATATTTTCTTTATTTATGGATTGTTCGTTTAAGGAATTATTTTGCCAATAAATATTGTATTTAGTAAGCATAGGCAAAGAGCCGAGTTGAATAAAACAAATGCTACAATTGTTGCATCCCAGTCATTAAGCATGACCTTAGCATATTTCTACTTATTAAGGAACCCACAGAGAAATTCATTAAGAAATGAAAGAACTCAGGCCGAAACGCAAGTTAAGTAAATTAATTTCAAGCCCCAGAATTCCAATAAATTTAACATTTATTGAGCTCTTATGAGCAAAGCACTGTGATAATGCCTCAAGTAGATTAGACACATTCCCTGCCTCGTTTAAAGGTATTAAGGTATTATTACATCTAGGTGAAGAAACACTACTAAATTACATAAACTTGGTAAAATAATTGTTATTGAGTTAGATGTTGTCAATGATCATCTTACTTAGTTTTCAAGGGCAGAGTTATCTTGTTTCATGGAGAACAAAAATGATAAGAAATGCATTTCTGAATTGTATGAGCAGTTTGTAGGAAATAATCTATTATGAGAAGCCCCTTCAGACCTTCTCAGGGAATGCTTCATAGCCATCTGGTTGATCTTCCTCTATCTGCTTGGGCCCCTTCCTGCATGGAAGGTGTTAGGACTCCTATCCTAAGCAGTTGCCTACCTGTTCTCAGATGTATAGTAGGCATGGTGTAATGCCACCAGCTCTCCAGTAGCCATTTCATTTTAGGCTCAAGAGATAACCCTGCCTAAGGCATTTTGAACAAGCCAAGACTCTTCCCTACCTTTGGCCAGAAACAGTGACAGAGTTGGATGGAGAAAGGAGTGCATGCTTTACTCAAGATATTTGAATAACTTTTTATTGTTCCAATGTACCATAAGTCTGTACAAATGGAAATTCTGTCTGCTCCAAAAAGTCATAATCCTTAATTTCAACAATAACTGAGAAAATATTTAATTGTTGAATCCTAACATATTTGTAAATGTTCTATTTTATCCCCCAAATTATCTTATTCCAATTTAGTTTGGCCCAGAAAGCATATAGTTGAAGTGAATAGTGCCCTTTGTTCATTGAAATGGTTTATTGAGAAAATGAAATACACATTTTTGTTATAATATGATATCCTCTTTACTCTTTACTTTTAAGGACATAAATGTTCAGCTAATACTGATGAAAGATGAAGGAAAATACAATGTGAAAGGAATGAGGTAGCTAATTGTAGGTTATCTAATGATGTCTCATGATTGAACACTTATGCATGTCTTTAATGATACAAATAGATGCTAGATAAGTGATACATTGATAGTTATGGGATAGATAGAAAAATAGATGGATAATAGATAGCTGACAGATAGATATAGATGGAAGAAAATGAAAAAGTAGTGAAGTTCACCTCTCCTTTTACCAAAATGTACCCGTAAATAAAAGTGAATCCGACATAGCCAATGTACAAAAAACAGATACACAAAACAGGCAGTGACAGCACATGTCTTCAGTCCTACTCAGGAGGTAGAGGCAGGCATATCTCTGAGTTTGAAACCAGCCTGATCTATACAGTGAGTTTCAGGACAGCCAGGGCTACAGAGAGAAACCCTTCCAGAAAAACCAAAAGGGTGGAGGCAAGGGGGAGAAGGAGACACACTCCATTGGTCACTAGAGTAACTAATTTGAAATTTTTGATGTGTCAAAAAATAAACCAGTATGTACCAATAATTAGAATCTTGGGTAAATTCATGACAGATCACCATCGTGACCTCCTTAGTAAGTACAAGTAGATACAACATGCAGCCAAAATGGCATTTATTTATTTAATTTTTTATGTAGGATGGAAAGTGTACCAGTCAGAAATCCCAAAAATATTTCAATACAATGGATTTATCCAAGTTAAGACAAATCTTTATAAAGAACTTTGGGTCATTGCTGCCAAAACACAGCTGGAAAATTATAAGCAAAATATTAACAAAAGGAATACAGCTATGTTTTAAAACAGAGGCTTACTGACTTGGATATATTTCATAAACGCAAGGTTGTTTTTATTTTTGGAAAACTAATTAGAAGATTTACATCATTAGCTACCACATTTTGTAATTAAATGTGGGTGGAGAATGACAGTTTGGTTTGGTGCAGACATAAACAGATGAACTTGCAAGGAATGAAGGGATAAGGGAACCTGCCTCTATAGCTGCAAAAGGGGGAAATTCCAATTACAGTGAAAAGATTGTATTTTCAGCCAATGCGCTCCAACAGATAGATATGCAAATTAGAACCATGAAATTGGAACAGTACATAATAATCCAATTTTAGCCTTCGTGGGCTGTGAGTTAGGGGGGCTGGAACCACACTGAGCCTCATACTGTGTGGGAGGAGCTGGGGAGGAAGAGAACAGCCCAAAAGAACAGAATGACCACAGGTGAACAAGTTGGAGGTAAAAGGATCTAAGTAGCAGTTGACATCTTAAGGGTAACTAAGTGGGGGGGGGGCTCTCATCATGGCTACTGTTTTGGGGTGAGTTGGAGATGTTTTCTCTGGAAATTCTGGAAATTCAAAAGAGTTCAGAGAAGCAAATGGGATGAATCAACAGGAATCTGAAGCCCTCTGCATCTCTCTCTGCATTGCTAATGAGCTCTGCTGTATTCAGAGACAGAGAGACCTGAGCTTCTTCTTTACCTCTCAAATTAAACATCTTCACCTAAGCTACTTTTCTCCAGTGTGTGGGGAAATGCCTACTTAGAATGTCCAAAATAAAAGGAGAATTCATTTATCTCAGTCCAACTTCAAAAGGCACATGAATAAATGTGACATATAAAAGGAGTTGATGTTCTTCATGTATGAAGCTATTTCTTTTCCCCTCTTTTTTATTTTTTATTTTTATATTAATCACAGGATATGTACTTTGTATCCCAGCCATAGTCCCCTCTCTCATTCCCTCCCACTCCCCCCATCCCTCCCTCATCTCCTATCTGCCCCTTTCCAAGTCCACTGATAGGGGTGGACCTCCTCCCTTTCCATCTGACCCTAGCTTATTGGGTGTTTTCAGGGCTGGCTGCAATGTCCTCTTCTGTGATGTAGCAAGGCTGCTCCTTGGGGGGGGGGCAGGGTTCCAGATATTAAGACTCATAGCCAAACCTTTGGCAGAGTGCAGGGAATCAATGAAAGAAGGGGGAGTTAGTAAGACTTGGAGAGGACAGGAGCTCCACAAGGACCAAATAGATCAGGGCACAGGAGTCTTTTCTGAGACTCTCTCTCCAACCAAGGACCATGTATGGATTTAACCTAGAACCTCTGTTCGGACATAGCCCATTGTAGCTCAGTATCCAACTGGTTACCCTAGTAAGAGGAACAGGAACTATTTGTGATATTTCTATTTTTAATTTAAATTAATTAAAAAATAAGTTATTAGTTTTGCATCCTAATTTAGGCCACTCTCTAGTCTCCTCCAGGTTCCACCCTCCTTTTCTCTTCCCCTATTTCTCAGATGAAGGAGCCCTCCTCCCCTACCATTTGGCCCTAGTCTATCAAATCTCATCAGGACTGCCTGCATCTTCTTCCTCTGTGACCTAGCAACGGCCCCCCCACAAGGGAGATGTGATCAAATAGCAGCAGCAGAGTCTGTCAGAGACAGCTAGCTCCTCTTATTAGCGATTCCACATGAAGCCTGAGCAGCCTATTGGCTACATCTGAGCAGGGAGTCTAGGTCCTCTTCAGCATGGTCCTTGGTTGGTGCATCAGTTATTGCAGGACCCATGGGCCCAGATTTGTTGGCTCTCTTGGTCTTCTTTTGGAGCTCCTGTCCACTCTGGGTCCTTATATTTGTTAAAAGGACATAAACATACTAATAAAGGCAAATATTGGTCATGGGAAAATGTTTTATTTTCCCTTGGGAAAGTTGTGGTATTTTAGATCCAGGCACTTGGAAGGCTAAGACAAGTGGACAGTTTCACCATGTGAGAAACCTTGGAAGGTGCTGTCTCAAGTTACTAATCCCTTATTAGTAAAACTTTGAAGGAAGCTTAATTTTAGGGCAGACATAAAGAAATAAGCCTTTGAGAAAGAATGATAATACATGTATGTGAAAATACAGAGGGATAGATTGTACAATAAGCTACAGGTATAACAATATAAATTTAGATGATTTTGAGATCATCCTGGCATTATATAGGAAATTTCCTAGACCCATACATCTGATTCTTCCAGTAATGCCAACTGTAACATATATTCCCTATGTAACAAGTGCACATATATTCCTAAATTCAGCATAGACCAGTGTTCAGCATTCTCAATTATACTATTTTCCATTGAAATATCCTTTAATTGTAAGTGTAATCAGTGAGTTGTATGATGTACACATGATGCATTGTGAAACAACAAACAGAAGTGGACAAATTACTATTGCATGCAACACCACAGAAGGAATGAAAGAGTCCTGGAGATACAGATGTGGAGAGGAGTGTGGTACATTGGAGATTTTAAAAGTCTGAGACACACTCTAGTGTTAGAAGTATAGACAGTGGCTCTCTTTGTGAGAAAGTAGTTTCTCTGGGGTCTGAAGGCAGCTGCTGAGGTGGTCATAAATACCTAATAATTTGTGATGTCATAGGAGGCTGTTGTCTTTGTGAGAATTCAAGATTTATAGATGGCCTTATGTAAGACAATTACTGAATTAAGTATTATATATTAGACTTCATCATTCTGGAATCACAGGTTACTTACTGCTATCTCTATAACCTTGGGTAATTTACATGACTTGTCACTCGATTGTCTGTAGCATAAGTGGATATGACTGTTCTGTAAAACTCACATCTATGAGTGGATTACATAGGAATGTATGAAACAGTTAAAATATGGTTTGTCATTGAAGAGTCACTTGCCAGGACATAGGCATCTCTGTGCTTTTTGCTTAAAATATTATCATTTTCATTGTTTATTTAAGAAGTGAATGTTGAGACCTCCTCATTTCATTTCAGTGTTCATGTTTCTGTAAGCATATGGAACCACAACTGGCTGTAACACAGACAACATTATTTTAGTATTGATTTTATTGCAGTTTGCATATAGCCTTGGGCAAGTCACTGCCTCATGCAATGATTACATTTTACATATTTCAAAATCACTGGGTTTGGATGACAGAAAAATAATAGTTTCTAGTTGCTTTAAATTTATAAAATAATAGAACGTTCTCTCAGCATTCACATTTATTTACTACATTAACTATAGTGCAACATTAGTCATATTTATATGGAAAACATGTTTATCTTATTGTCCTGGAATACTTGATCTTTACCACTTTTATCATTGTATAAGAGTAAGGCTATGTAGACATACAAATATGTTGTTTTAGTATTTAATATCATTTATTACATAAGCAACACACAATACACTAACACATATCTTAATGATTTCTTTTTATTTCTTGGAAACAATATTGGGTGCTTAAATATATATGTAGGCATAAGAAAATTTGCAATGACATGCTACCTTCAGAAAATCACTTGCATTTATTTGTTCAGGAAGATACATGTGTTAGAATTCTTTGGAGGAAAGGGATCAATTAAATGAATATATATTTCCGATGAAAGTTATTAATTTGGTTTGCATCATTCAGCCTGGGTAGCTCAAAATGACTGCCTGCATTTCAGGGAGACTAAAAACCCAGAAAAAAGCATGATCCACAAGGCTGAATGCATCAAGAGTTCCAATATGGTGCCGAGAGCCTGGAATTTCTAGAGTCACTAATATCAGCCTATTTTGTAAAGACAAAAAGAAAATAAAAATCTTGTTTCCCTCGCAAAGAATCTCAGCAAGGGCATCAGCAACGCAGGAGATACACTCATCAACAAGGTGTGAAAACAGGCAGGCAAAAGCAGCACTGTCTTCTCCTCAGTGGAAGTTACATTTGGCCTGTCACTTTTGAAGGTTGCCACCTACCCTCAGGTTGTGTTTCCTTCAGAGTTAATCCTTCTGGTAGGTAGCCTTAGCAACCAGCCCCAAAAAAGTATCTCTTGGTTGAATCTTGATTCAAGACTTGATAAGCCAGATGAACCATCGCCATTCAGGAAGAGATTCTTGGAAATACTGAAGGTAAAGAAAATGTTCCTTTTCACTAAAATTTCTGTACATAGGAAGGTCATTATATTCATAGTAACTTACAATGAAGGGATTGAAGATTTTCTAGTATTAAGATTTTTAAGAATTTTGAGCAACTGTTTAAAGCAGTTTATATTTATAGAATGAAATAATTGTGAGATCTGGAGGACATGATTATAGCTCTTTATATAGATATAGATATTACTTTATCTATTTATTATTTTTATGAGGTACTTAGGTGTGTACACTTGTATAGATTTCTTAGAGTTACACTGAAAACTTTCAGTCACTGGGTCAACACATTTAAAACCTTTTAATATTCACATTTTAAATTTTAAATTATTACTACTAGAATAATAATTATTAACATTAATTATAATTTATTCACTTTGTATCCCTGCTGTAGCCCCCTCTCTCATCTCCTCCCAATCCTACCCTCCCTCCCTCTTCTCCTTCCCCCATGCCTCTCTTCTAGTCCACTGAAAGAGAGGTCCTCCTCCCCTTCCATCTGACCCTAGCCTATCAGGTCTCATCAGGAGTGGTTGCACTGTCTTCCTCTGTGACCTGGCAAGGCTGCATCCCTGCCAGGGGGAGCTGATCAGAGAGTCTGCCACTGAGATCATGTCAGAGACAGACCCTGTTCCCATGACTAGGGCACACACTTGGACAGTGAGCTGCCATGGGCTACATCTGAGCAGGGGTTCCAGGTCCTCTCCATGCATGGTCCTTGGTTGGAGTACAGGTCTCTGCAGGATGCCCTGGTCCCAGATATTTTGGTTCTGTTGGTCTCCCTGCGGAGCTCCTGAACCCTCCAGGTCTTTCTATTTCCCCCCTTTTCCATAAGGTTTTCTGCACTCTGCACAAAGTTTGGCTATGAGTCTCAGCATCTGCTTTGAAACCTTACTGAGTAAGTCTTTCAGAGGCCCCCTGTGGAAGGCTCCTGTTCTGTTCCTTGTCTTCTCCTACTTCTGATATCTATCATATTTGCCCTGCTGTATGAGGATTAAGCGTCTTCCCTAGGGTCCTCATTGTTTACCTTCTTTAGGATTATAGATTTTAGCATGTTTATCCAATATTATATAGATAATATCCTATTTTTTATGTGCGCACATTTGTATATAAAACTTAAAATTATTTCTCAATTTGCATGGAGAATTTTCTTGGAAATTTAAAGAGGACTGCACTGAATCTGTAGATGGTTTTTGGTAGGAAAGTCATTACTATGATGGTAATATATTATGAAAAGTTGGAAGCATATGGATCACAATTTCAAATTCTAATTTATCTTTAAATTTTTCTTAGTCCTAAAAAGTTGACATCTGGCCCTGGAAGTATTTATTAAATGACACATTTCTTTACAAACTCTAATTTAACAAGATAATACCACCTTATCTGGATTGTACTTGCTCTTGAAAGATCTGTCTATCTATCTGTCTGTCTGTCTGTCTATTGTTATGGAAATTAAGGATGTTAATTGTTTATTAATATAACAACATGTTTTAATAACTCAGTTTCTCAGAACTATGAATATTTATTTAATCAAATAATATAAATCTTAATATATTAATAAAGAATATTTAAGAATGTGATTATTTTTATATTTTTTTAGTTTGATAATAAATCATATTTATTCTTCAAAACAATGGAAAACCACCATTTGTTTCTTATGCACTAGCATGATAAATTACATGAAGAAAATGTTTACATCATAATCCTGAGAAATCTGTCTTAATCATCTTAAATCTCATTTTCAATTGCAGAAACCCATTACTTAACAATAAATACAGATGAGATGAAATCACAATATAATGATAACTGCCCCAACCATAATAAAAAGGGAATCCAGTTTGAGTCTTTGTAAGACCCATTTGAGGCTTTTTAGACACTTAAATCTATCACTTAACCTCATTGAATTGTATGGATTTTGGTGGCAAACGCAAGCTGGGTTTCTGGAAGAGTCAACTCTTTATTCACAGGTGCATTCATTTTATGCCATGAAATAATTCACACCTTTAGAGAATCTATTAGCTAAATGCACTGAATATTTGCATCTTGAAATGCCAACTGTAGGTAGTGCTGCTGCCAAATACCAGCTTAGCATATTGCCTAAATTAAGCACTTTTTCCTCTACCTTGCCTGCGTTTGTAAATAGAGAATAAATTACTGTCAGACAGACATTAAACATAGATACATAAACATATGTACACATTCTTTAAAATCTAATTCTTGTCATTTTTCTGTAAATATTTGCTCGAATGTCAAGGTGTTTTCTCAGGCATATAAAGCTTACAGTCACAAAAATATTTTCATTGAAGCTGAGTTCTATAATTAGGACTAGTATCTAATATCAATAATAAACCAGCACAAGATGAAAGTAAAGTTTTCTCAGCACCATTCCACAATTACTTGTTTCTTCCTCATCGGGGCATGATCCTCAACCCTGGGGGATATCTTAACAGGAATTTATTCTAATAATTGTGTCTTTTCGAGAATTTTATATACCCTATAACATATAGTCCATAAGTTTACACTTTGTGACTTGTTTCATTACGATTCAGTTTTGGAATTGGGATTGCTTATATTTCTGAGAAATACGAAGGAACACATTTTCCATTCACACTATGGTAGACTGAGTTTTTTCAGTTGGTTTTATTTTGTACATGGCTCTTTAGAAAGTGTGTACATGTGTGTGGCTGTGAATATAGCACCTGTTGATACTCAGAATCTTTTTATGAACATACATGTTTCTTTTTCTTGGATAAATGTGATTGAGTGATAATCTTTCTTTTGATGTTCCCTATTCAAATTCACAAGACACTCTGTACAAGTTCCCACCATGGTTGTGTATGTATGCTCCTCTGTGTTTTCCTGTCATCGCTTCAGATCCTGATTTTGCATCTGTCCTCGGGGGTCTGTTGCATCACCGGAGTTAAGGCTATCTTTAGTTGGCCAATGACTTTCAGTATCTTTTCTGTACTGACACAAACTGTATGACGATTTCTTAGTAAAATTATCTCTTGACATATTTAATCCCTCCTGACTCAACTTTCTTCTCATTACTTAGTTGAAATGTCATTCTTGAATCATAGATTCAGGAGCTTTATTAGATATTAATTTGTAAATGTGTTTTTTATGACATAGAGCTTTTCTGGCTGTAATGCATTTTAGAAGAGATTTTATGGAGCACTGGAGGAAACTCGATGGAAGACTCTGTGGCTAGCAGGTACACCACCATGGGCTTGAAGTCCAGCACAAGAAAGCAAAAATACAAACGCACAAAAAAACCAAATATTAAACACACAGGTGGTTTTCTTCTTTTGCCAGTTATGTTGGCTACCCTCTTCTTTTGTTTTTGTTTATGTCACTTTCCAGTGCTAAAACGTAACAATACCCTACAAATCCAGTGTCATAAAACAACAAAGTTGATTCTTTCATAGTGTGGGTGGCTAGAACAAAAAAAAAATTAAAATCCTGGGAAATCCACTTTTTGGAATCCATTTGCTCCCTGAACCATAAGTGTTGACAATGGCAGCGTCATGTGGCTTGTGATTTCATTGCTGCTGCTTTATAAGGTCAGTGCTAATTGTCAAACTCTCTTTTATAATCTTTCCTATGTGTCTTTATTCTCATGTGGACAACTGCAATTGCAATAAGAAACCAGCTGCATAGCCCAGGATGTAATCGCTCCATCTCAAGATCCTTATTCTTACCAAATCAATAAGACACTCACCCTGTTTCTCATGTGAGCATTTCAGTTTATTACATGTTACTCTAACAACATATACAGACTTATGCACACATGCACACTCACACATATGCAGGTACACTCAGATGCACATAAGGAAATGATAAGAACTTTAGATTAAGTGAGATGTGGCTACGTTTGGAACTATGTAATGAACCTTTTTAGAAGACAAAGGCCATGTTGAATTTCTCCAGAACACTTTGGCCCCTTATAATAGAGGCAATCTACTTTGGGTTGTTTATGCATATTGAAGACTGTGTATATTCTATTAGTAGTTTATCTGTCTTATTGAAAACAAGTAATACCTTCATTTTTGTTAACTGAATGAGTGCATAATACTTCACTATATTAGATACATTGAAACATAAGTTTCTGGTACTGTAAATTCCAAAATTTCTCAAATATTCTCATATAGTATAATCATTATATTTCAGCCTTACGAACATGTACCTCTTAAACTAAGTTTTCTGTGTTTGTTTAATTTTTAGTTCCTAATAAGCAATTGTATATTTAAATAAACATAAGCATGTAGACAACGAAGCAAAATATTCTTTACAATAGTATATATTGTACCATCATACAACTGATTTGATTTTGATTGACTTTCTGTGAAATTCATGTTCTATATTTTTATAAAAGTTTCTGTAGAAGTGAATTGAATAAGATGTACATTGGCAGAATACCACTTCATTATTAGTCTGTTGGAACTTATAACCCTATAGCTAACATTTCACTTACTTGTTATATATAAGAAGATATTAGGTACTGTGTTATTGTTGTAAACTATGATAAATTTTAAAGTGGGTAAAATATTTTTCATATTAGAATTACTAGATATACATCCTTGTTTCATCTATTCTTTAACCTGAATGTATGGATTAAAAACTCATACAGTCCAACCCTTACAGAAATTAACCCCCACAAAAGAAAAACTCACACTGTATTGTTATTGTTAATAAATTCAAGAAATAACACGAGTCCTTCTTTTAACCTTTCTCATAAAATCTGGAGAAATTGTTTTGTAAAATGTTCATAGCTAAAGCCACTGACCTTTACAAAATTGAAAGGAATACTGTAATAAGAGGTTCATTCTCTTATAACGACATTAAACTTAAAATTCCATTTGAAATACTTCCGGACCAAAGGCTTTTTAAATGAGAGGCAAGGTAATACTGTTTGGGAATATCAGATGTCTTTGGGGGGCACCGTTCTTGTCACTGCCAAATGAGATTGAAACAAAACCGACATTGCATTTTCTCTCACAGACAGATAATTTAAATATTTTCTTTTAAATGTGTAGTAAACTCTGTTCCCCAAGCAGCATGCCAGTGCTTGAAAAGTTAGCATTCTACCTCAATACTGAATAATTAAGTAAAGACAGGCATTTTGATAGGCAAAATACTAGCCAAAGACAAAGAATGAAAAGGGTAATGACATTCTACAATACAAAGTCAGAGTAACACCCTGAAAATGTACATACACACACACACACACACACACACACACACACAGGCACGCACGCACGGCCAAAATCACAGAGGATCTTGCAGGATATTGGGTTTTGCTGACTTTTTACGCTACTGAGAAAATAAGTGACATTATAGTTCTTAGGTCAATAAGATCAAGTGCAAATAAATTCTAACTTCAGAAAGAGGACATGTGTTGTGGGAGGTATCTGGGGAGGTGAAAATAGTGTTCATGAGGGACTAAGCAGATGGCATTACTTGATTTCTTCTTTGAGGAAGAGACTGTGGTCATGAGGGCTTAAGCAGATGGCATTAGTTAATTTCTACTTTGAGAATAACTCTTCGGCAATTTTAGTTCAATGACCTAGTTTAACTTTTTTTTCACTGATATTTTTATATTTCTTTCATTTAAAATACATTAAGACTAGAATAACTATTTGGACCTACTAATGAAAGCCTTACTTATTTTAGAATTGAGGTAACCAGTCCAAAGGAGATGGGGACAGAGGGACAGAAACCAAAGCCAAGATATAAACAGAGTACTCCAGTCTTGTAATTGGGAGAGAGACGAAGTTACCAGAGCCTAGCTTTTGAGTGAAAAAAAAAAAAAGATGCTGATAACTGATAACTATTGTCTGACTCTGTTAGTTCTAAGCTGTAGTAGGGAGTTCATTTTAGCCTGATAATCTCACTGCAAAGTCCATTGGTGGGAGGGCTCCTTGAGTTTGCGTGCTCGCAACAGAATGCGAAAGGTCATTAGAGATTAGAACAAATAACTGAAAAAATGCTTGCATGGACAATCATTGATGACTCTGTTAGGATGAAGTGATTCTAAGAGGGAGTTTGTAGCCACAAGAGCCTGCATTCAAAGTTAAAATGTTATAAATTAATATTTCAATATTGGACCTAAAGGTCTTTGCAAACATGAGCAAGCTAAGTCAAAATTAGGAGAAAGAAAGAAATGCTTAATGTTAGGACAACCATTAGCGAATGCAGTCAGCAGTATGAGAGGTAAATTAGCTGAATACTGGGGTCTTTGAAAACATTAAAGTAATTGAAAAACCTTATCAAATGCAACCAAAGGTAAAAGGAGCCCCAAGCTAATGAAATTGAATTCACAAAGGGGCATATCACAATTGATACCTTTAAAGGAGGAAGGGATTTGGGTTTTTTGAGTTACAAGTTGAAGAAAATATAGAAGATCATGAAGGAATACATTAAACATATTATCCAATAAATAAAAATCTAAACAAAATAGATAAATTTCTAGTCAGCTATAAATATTGAATAAAGTTGACCTAACTTAAAGAAATCAATAATGAGAAACATGAGGGATAACTGTCCTAAGTTAATTTTTCACTGCTGAATCTACCAAACTGTGACAAGGAACTAGAGCCAACATTCTCAGAAATAATAAGAACTGACACTAACTCTCCTCAAACAATTCCATAAAATAAAAATGGAGGGAACACTCTAAAACTTAAAAGCCAAGATTTCCTTGATGCTTAAAACAGGTAATAACATAAAAACAGCAGAAAGAGAAATAAACTCTACACACATCTGCTTAAAACAGAGGGAAGGAGACATTACCTGACTACAATAGAATTAAGTGGAGCTCGGGAGATCTTATGAAAGAGCGGAAAGGAGGGATTGAAAGAGCAAGAGAGATCAAAGAGACCACAAGCAAACCCACCAAATCAACTGACCTAGAATCATAGGGGCTCACAGTGACTGAACCACAAACCAAAGAGCACCCACAGTCCCACGTATGTAACAGACTTACAGCTTGGTCCTCATGTGCAACCTCTAACAGCAGGAGCAGGAGATGACACTGACTCTGTTGCCTGCCTTTGAATCTCTTTTCTCTTACTGGGCATCCTTGTCCTTACTCAGTATAAGAAGATGAGCCCAGTCTGACTTGATATGCCAAGGCAGGTTGATACCAATGGGAATGTCTCCTTCTCTGAGAATAAATGGAAGGGGGAATAGAGAAAGGTAAAAAGGAAGGAACTGGAAGGAGGGGAGGGAAGCTGAGAGGGAGGGACTAGGGGGAAAGGACTAAGGGAAACCTGCTATCAGGATGTAAATTAAATTAATTAATTAATGACCCCTCCCCCCCAAAAAAGGAAAAAAAAAGGAAAAAGGGAAGAAATAAAATCTGAAGATTCAAGCTCAAAGCTTTTGATCAGAAAAGACTACCTGGACCAGAGTTTCAGCCACACACTTATACACAGCCTTCAGAAGAGGGATTGGGCTCCATCCCTCATCAACAGGAAGGGTATCTTATTTAGAAAAAATACAGGTAGTTCCTGTAGAAGATGGGTTAGGAAAGTGGGCTTTCCACAGAGTTGTTGTCTAGAGGCTTTTCATAGAATTTATGGCAAACACTGGACAAAGTTTGCGCTAATTTTAATTGATGTCTGTTAACTATCTGAGTATATCTTGGGGTGAGTCTATTTGAAAATCCTTACTTTGTACATGTCTCAAAGTCCAACCCACGATGTAGGCATAAGATTATTGTGTAATTCAAATGTTAATTTCTGTACTCCCCTCTTCGGATTGAAATCTTACATTTTGTTCTAAGAGTCTCCTGTTTCAGTGCTGTGTAAACACTGTTCCCCAACTGTCCCTTGTTATATCAAGAAAGCAGCTTACAGCCAATTATTCAGCAGGAGAGAGATTAGGACTGGACTTCCTGCCAGCCAGGGAAAGAGGAGTTAAAAGAGGAAATAGGGGATTCAACCATAGGAGAGGTCCAGGAGACATCAGGAGAAGAGCTAAAGAAAAGAAAGCTTTAAAGTTCAAGTATCTCTGAGATGTATGCTCAGAGGAAACCAAATTAGTTTAGAGGGTTAAGGATAGATTAATAATTGCTCAGTTCTTATGCTGTGAAGCTTGTTAAAATAATATAATAGAGTCTTAATTATTTATGTGATAGCTGGGTTAAGATACAAACTGAGAAAGAAGCAACACCAGGTGGATGATCATGTACTGTTCACGCATTGCTAACTCAAATGTGAGGATCGTCAGTCACTGAAGTCCTTCTTTGCTGTCTTTGACTTCTTGATAGCTGCTGTTAATGCCAAGGGGCATTAGCCTAGGGCAGCATCGCTAGTCACTGGCCATTCAGGTGGTGGGTGTCACGGTGGCTCTTACATAGTCATGTTCTCTTAGTTCCCAGGTTATGTGACCAATTTGTAACTGCTGTGGAATTTTCCTTTTTACTGACTCAGAGAAACAACTCATCACAGCAGATCTACCAAGACGTAGTGGTAGCTTTCCCCATTAGCTCCTTTTTTAGCTTCCTGGATATGGGACACTCTGGAGTGGACACCTTTGTCAAACAGGTGGAGACTTCTTAGAAACCTTTCTTCCTACAATTAAAAATATCTGAAAGGGCATCTGTGCTTTGCATACCTTCCTGATGAAAAGAGGGGCTTCCAAGAAGCCAGCTTGAGCCCTATCAACCCTATCCATCCTCCTAACTTGTCAATCTGGTGACCTCATACCTGTTTACAAAAATACTTATTTTAACTTCTTCATCTTTCTAGAACTCAGTGTTTTAAATAAGTGCCTAAAAATGTCTGACAAACATTTTTGAGTCACTGAAATGAGATAATCCAAAATAAGTTAAAGTATATAATGCAGGTTTATTGGGAACAGTTCTCAGCAGGTTTACCTGTCCCAAAGAAAGGGGCCAGGGAAACTGCCATGCTATAGGGAGGCAGGAAAGTGTGCACAGAGAGAGAAGAGAAGAAAAGTTAAGAGAGGGAGGGAAGAGAAAATGCAGAAAGAGAGAGTGGTTAGAAGAGAGAGGGGTAAACCAAAATGTCAGGATTTTATAGTGAAGATCCTCTGGGAGAGGGGAAGCCCCGCCCCTGGGCTGGAGAATTCTGAGTAGAGGGCAGGGTGTGTCAACCACACACTACAGCAGGTGAAGACCAACTGAGGAATGTTGGAAACGAATAAATATTAGTAAAGGATAGTCAGTAAAGAAAAAATCAATTGAGGAAGACATAGGATTACAGTCAAAATCGCATATATACTTACCAGCTTAGCCCCAGGCATGAAAAACAAAATAAAAAATAGCAGTTAAGTGTCTGAGGTAACTGGCTAGCTCTGTTGCCAAGTGACAGCAGGGGCAATGACAAAGCTCCTCCTAAAGTCACTGGGATTTCTAGTTTTTACGAAGAGAATAATGCAAACATGAGAAAACCTGGGTTTTATTTTATTTTGTTTTGTTTCTGTTGTTTGTTTTCCGTATTGAATTGGTGAGGAGTTTCCAGGGTAATTGTTATCAGTGTAAGCACCATCTCCGCACGGTCTCCCAGCTCTGATTGAGATGTGTCTGACAGCAATCTTTTTTTCATTTTCATGTTTATTTGCATGTTAGAAGAAGTAGAGTGAACCACCATGGTGAATTTTTAAAAGAGCATTCGGGTTACCATATGTTGGAACAGTAGACAAAATAATGAGAGAAACTGCAATGATCTGTGCTTTGATCAAAAAAGTGAGCTGAGCAGCAAGGAAAATTGACAAGTGATCGAATAAGACAGAGCATAAGCCTGTACTGGAACTCACTCACTCAGCTCCTGATTGCTGTATAATGGACACCAATTTCTCTTGGATGAATGCTGTAATGAGAAGATGTCCACAGAAGCAGCTAGTAGTAATTAGGGAAGGAGTCTTGTTTTAATTAGTTTCTTCCTGGTGTAAGCTCTGAGAATGCATTTGAGGTGTATACATGTTACAAGAATAACTCATATATAAGCGGAGGAATTTGTATTGTGCTCCAAGGTGATAAATGGAAACTGCCTTCCCAAAATTTTATCTACTGGTATCTGAGGCTTCCTCTCCTGGATTACACATTGAGAGTCATGTTATCGATCACATATGTTCACTCTTTTTTTTTTTTTTTGTGCACCTGACAGTTGGTATCTAAAACCAAGAATTCACAGACGTGTGTTTTTTCAGCAGCCATAATAAATTGTGTTGGGACATAAACTGTTCTAGATTTTCACTATTTAACAGTTTTTTTTTTAAATGAACTCCCTGGGGTATTGAGATGACATACAGAAAAATGTAATAACAGGAAATACATGTAATATATAGTTTTTCAGGTGTGGTTATCAAAAACACAGACAGGAATGTTTTTTAACTCTTGTATTATGTATATATCAACATTTGACACTAAAGTGATGAGGGTAAATTTTAATCAGTAATATACTCCTGTATTAAGGAAGAGGTTTTTTCATAAGCTAAACCAAACTTTTTCATATAATGAATTGAATTAGTATTTTAAATGAAGACTAAACAATAGAGATTATTTGAGCTTGCTAAATTCAATGATATAGGAAATCAACATATTCTAAAAGTGTCTACTGGCTTATAGCTATGGAAGCAGATATCATACATGTTCATAGACATGCTAGACAAAGGCTCTGTCTGCACTGATGCTTACATTTTCAAAAAACAGCTCTCAGGTTCTAGAGATTTTTTTTTCTTTCTCTTTTTTCCCCAGAATGTGATGCACATTCATCACAAAAGGGCAGAGGACTTATTCACAACTATAGCTCTTTTCTAGTAAATACTCCAAGAAAGGGTGTTCCCTGGCAGAGCATAGGCTGGAAAAAAGCAAATGAATGGAGTTGACTCAGATTTTTAGGCAGGTGCATACATTACAATGAAGTAGGATCATCTCACAGACAGAGCACGGAGCTGTTAGAAATGTGCTTGTTTCATTCTTTCACTCTGGTGAAGACTGGTAGACATTTGTTCTGGTAAGCCTACAGCTTGCTGTTTTGTTTTTCATTTTAATTGGATGCTGCTAGAAGTAGTTATTAATCTTTTACATAAGTTCACAGCACAGTTGTTTATTAAGGGCCACAGAGCTAAACATTTTTGCACTGTGTGTTTTTATTCCACCTCTTTCTGACCTGCAAGATGATCACCCTCCCAAGGGCACTAAGGAACATAGGAAATAAACCTGTTATCTAATTAGCCTGAAGGTCAAGGTCTATAATTAATACTCTTCTCACATTGACATACGATTCTTAAAATAGTTTTTAAATTGAGGGCTGGAGGCCAGCTCAGTGGTTAAGAAAACTTGTTGCTATTACAGAAGACTTTGGTTACATTCCCAGCACATAAAGGCAGCCCACAACCATGGGTAACTCCAGTTCCAGGGGTTCTGACAACCTCTTCTGGCCTTTAGGGATCCAAAGTACATGATTCACATATACATATATAAACATTCATAAAAATAAATTAAATTTATATAAATCTTTTAAAACATCTTCCAAAGTGACATCCTTGTTTCCAGCATTACACTGCCCAGATTTTCTTCAAAGATAGGCGTGTTCAGTTGGTTTTGTAATTATCTATGTGACGAGAAGGAGTGTACACACACTTAAGCACACATATATACCTCAAACACATTCAAATGCATGCACACAACTGGGTTCAGGTGCAGGTTCTACAATGTTTTCCTAATAGGTTTACTACTTAAGTTCCTCAGATATGATGACTCTGGATTTAGACACCTTGGAAATAAACTCAAACCCAATGAAACAGTGATGTTACCACTTTGTGTGACTATCAATAAGACATGTTTGTCAACATGCCAGACTGTGGTCAGCTTTAGCCACTCGGAGTGAGAACTGTGTTTTGGATTTCCCATAAATCCCCACCTTTTTTGTTGTTGTTGTTAACATGCCTAGGTTTGTCCTAAGCCAAATCTGATTGCTGTGGGTTTTAGTTCCTTGTTCCTTGGCTAATTTTCAGTAATAGACTTAAGGTCTCTAACCATGTTATTATTTTTTTGAGGAAAGGTTACACTGTTCTCATGTAAATAAACAGTTTGGGACTTGAGGTTTAATCCCCTAATCAAATTATTTTCCATTCTTTAGCTTTTATACTAGGTCACAGAGAATATCCTTGATGACAATTGCAAGAGAAAATACAGTTAATAATAGAATGGGACTGACCAAGGGTCAAGTTCAACTAGGACTGTGTTATTTTAAGTAAGTGAAAAACAACTATTCAAGCCTTACAGAACTCTCCCTTCCCAATCTCATTTGTGTTTACAGTTGGAGTGCTCTGGTTTACAAACTCAGCACAAGGAAGAACTCAATGAATTCTTGCCATTTACATCTCTAGTTATTGAAGACTCTCATTTACCTATCCACCCATTCATTTCATGCTTAGGGTTTGGCAACATCAACTCATGAAATTTAAAAAAAAAATAAAAGAAAGAAATAAGAAAACATTGCCTTCCTAAAACTCAAATATTGAAAACAAAAACATATTAACACATAAAGGGATCCAAAACGCCAGAGCCAGCTATGCAGGGTATCTGAACAGCAGCTCAGCAGTGAGAGCAATGTGGCTGTTAGGCTGTACTGTGGACCCCAAAACCCTGAAGTCTGTGTTTCTCAGGGTAGAGAAGAATCCATGGGGATATTTGAAGGTCTGTCTTCAGGCTACCCAGATAATACTGGGAAAAGGGAAAAAATTCCCAGGCTCCTACCCTGCACTACCGCAGTCTTCCTAGGACCAGCAGCCCTGGTGTAAGGGCTCCTGCACCCTGGCCTTAGACCACCAGCTGGAACCAGCTTCTGTGGAAACCTTCCAGGGACCAGGCATCTCAGACCTTGGGCACTCGCTCTCACTACGTGTGGAGTGAATACCTTCCTGTACTGTGGCTGAGACTCCAAACCTGGGCACCCACTCTCACAGTCCTATAGACACCTTCTGGGTACTGTGAGCTCCTGGTTCCAGAACCTAGAGACCACTCTCAGTATCCTATGGACAGC
>CM053755.1:20667780-20669986 GCA_028658305.1 Pachyuromys duprasi
TCTGTAAACTCTGCCCTGTAGCAAATGTGGCATCCACTTACTTACACATACGAACACAATACACATCTGTACCCAGGTACAGATACATAAAACGCCAACTCAACCTATTATAATGTAATGTAAGTTTGAAATTAATGACTTGAATCTCCTTGATTGGGAGAGTCAACTGATGCATGAATATAGCTCCCTATCCTGATCTCAGGGTGAGGAGAAGAAAAAGGGAACATGGCAAAGGGTGCAGAACATCAGTAGAACATAAGCAATTCACCTTAGGTCGGGGAGGAGTACTCATATAACTGTGATAAAGAGAGTGGTGACAGCATAAGGCTATTGAAGGATGTTCTGATTGACTGAGCCCTCTCCTGAGGGCTGGACATATATAATAGGAGCTTAGATCACTATCTTAAACCAGGAATATGGTTGAAAGAATCAGTAATGGTTCTATCCATTTGCATGCAATAATCATGATTTCCTTGTTTTTAATGGTTGAGGAGTATTCCCTTGTGTAAATGGTCCACAATTTCTCTGTCCGTTCTTCAGTTGAGGGATATCTAGGTTGTTTCCATATTCGGGCTATTATGAATAAATCTGCTATGAACATAGCTGAGCAAATGCCCTTGTTGTATAGTTGAGCCTTTTTCAGATATATGCCCTGGAGGTGTATTGCTCTATTTTGGGTAGCACTATTCTTAATTTTCTGAGCAATTGCCAGGTTGATCTCCAAAGTGGTTCTATGATGGAACTAGAAAAGATCATCCTTATTGAGATCACCCAGAAACAGAAAGACACACATGCTATATACTCACTTATAAGTAGATATTAGTTAAACATATAAATAGGATAAACATACTAAAAACTATAGTCATAAAGAAGCTAAACAACAAGGAGGACCCTGGGGAAGATGCTTATTCCTCATTCAGAAGGGCAATCGGGTTAGATATTAGAAGTAGGAGAAGACAGGGAACAGGATAGGAGCCTTAGCAGGGTATCAAAGCAGATACTGAGACTCATAGCCAAACTTTGGGCGGAGTGCAGGGAATCCTATGGAAAATGGGAGAGCCAGAAAGACCTGGAGGAGACAGGAACTCCATAAGGATATCAACAGGCCAAAAAATCTGGGCCCAGGGGGGTCTTACAAAGATTGATGAATCAACCAAGGACCATGCATGTTGAGGACTTAGACTCCCTTCTCATATATAGCCCATGGGCACCTCAGTCTCCATCTGGGTTCCCTAGTAAGAGGAGCAGGGGCAAGGATCCAAGATGGCTGCCCCAGGAGGACACTGTGTCTGAAGAGCAGGACAGTAGTGTAGGCACAGCGACCAGGAGACTGAGATCTCAGACCTAAAACACCAGCATTTGCGACTGCCAGGTGAGCGGAATTCCTACTGTGAGGAAATCAAGTGGAAAAGTCCAAGGGACACCCAGCTATTCCGAGGAAAAACTCCAGAGGGAGACAGGCTGCGAACAGCCTGGCTGGGCACCTAAGCTGCCATTTTGGTCGGGGGCACGCAGTACCCCGGATAGACTGAGTTTCACCCAGATACCACGGGCTGCACTGCGCTGGTGCACAACCCTCTGTGCCAGCGGCCGCCACTTTGGGCTGGGGCACACGGTACCCCGGAAGGATTGAGTTTCACCCAGATACCTCGGGCTGCACTGGGCAGTTCCAGTATGAAGTTCAGCCTTGAAGCACAAACAGCTCCTTGATTATATATAAACAAATGCCCAGAAATCAGCATAAGAACTCACACAACAAAAATCAGGACACCATGGCCCCACCAGAAACACCCAAAAGCAATAGAGATTTTAATACAGTGGAGACACAGGAAAATTATACTAAAGCTATAATTATGCAGATATTAGAGGAACAAAAGGAGGCACAAAAAGAGGAAATGAACAAGGCCCTCAAGGAAATAAAGAAAGATTTAACTGCCCACATACAGGAACAATTAAAGATAGACAGAGAGGAAACAACAAAAATAGGAGACACAGTCAATCAGATGAAGGAAACCATACAAAGCATGAAAATAGAATTAGAATCTATAAAGAAGACACAAACGGAGAAGATCCTGGAACTGGAGAACTTAGAAAAAAGATCAGGAAACACAAAGGTAAGCATCACCAATAGAATACAAGACATGGAAGAGAGAATCTCGGGAGCTGAAGATACACTGCCTGAAATGAATTCCTCAATCAAAGAAAA
>CM053755.1:20670486-20744443 GCA_028658305.1 Pachyuromys duprasi
AGCAATTAAAAAGGAGGAAATCATGAAATTCGCAGGCAATTGTGGGACCTGGAAAAGATCATCCTAAGTCAGGTATCCCAAAAGCAGAAAGAAACATATGGTATATACTCACTTATATAGACCTATAGGATCAGAAGGTCATGCTGAAATCTACACTCCTAGGGAGGTTATACAGGAAGGAGGACCCAGGTGGGTATGATCAATGCTCGTTTGGATGAACAAATGGGATGGACATTGAGTGGAGGAGAAAACAAGCAACAGGACAGGAGTATGCCAAGGAGGACCTCGGGGGAGGGGGGGGTCAATGCAGCAATGTATCAGAGCAGATATGAAGACTCCAGATCAAGCCTTTGGCAGAGGGCAAGAAGTGATGATAGAAATGGAGGAGGTTGGTGAAACTTGGAGAGAACAAGAGCTCCACAATGACTTAACTGAGCAGGGCACAGGGGTTTTGTATGAGACAATTTCTACAACCAAGGACCATGTGTGGATGTGTCCTGGAACCCCTG
Organism: Pachyuromys duprasi; assembly: GCA_028658305.1. Lineage (NCBI taxonomy): Eukaryota > Metazoa > Chordata > Mammalia > Rodentia > Muridae > Pachyuromys > Pachyuromys duprasi. Next base: position 20,670,996 of record CM053755.1, read on the forward strand.
TTCAGATGGGACCCATGATAGCTCGGTGTAGGGCTAAAGACCCTAGTGAGGGAAACAGGGACTGTTTCAGTGTTGAACTTGATGGCTGACTCTTTGACCCTCCCCCATACATGCCGGGGAGTGACAGACTGGCTAGATCCTAGGGGAGGACATTGCAACCAGCCCTGAGGAGACAGGATGAGCTGGGGTTGGATGGAAGGGTAGGAGGTCCTCCCCCGTTGGTGGACTTGGAAGGGGCAGGGAGGAATGAGGGAGGGTTGGGGAGGGGGGGAGGGAATGAGGGAGGGGGCTACGCTTGGGATGCAAAGTACCTAACCTGTGATTGATAACAAAAAAATGAATTAAAAAGAAAGAATATATATTTTAAAAAAAGAGGAGCAGGGTCAGTCACTGGCATGAACTTGGTTTCCTTCTCTTTGATCACCTCCCCTTGGTAACGTGCCCTTACTAGGCCACAGAGGAAGAGGATCCAGACAGAACTGATGAGACCTGACAGGCTAGAGTTAGATAGTATGGCATGAGGACCTCCCCTATAAATGGACTATGGGAGGGACATAGTAGGGGGAAAGGGAGGGAGGGTGTGATGAGGAGGCTATTTGAGGGAGGGACCTGTAGCTGTGATGCAAAGTAAATAAATTGTAAATAATAATAATAACAATAATAGCAGTTTTTTTTTTAATTAAAAGAATCAGTACTGTCCTGGATCCAGGGCCTTGAGGGGGCTGTTTCTTCAGATCCTGAGGACACACTCTTCTCGCTTATAGGGCTAAGGTTATCATTCCGAAGGCCACTATGTCCTCAGTCTGCCATGTTTTGAAATACCCCAATTTCCCTTTGTGCAACAGTATTTGATTAGCTTCTTGCTAACCTTGTCCCATTTAGTGATAATTACTGATGATTTTTGTGTCATATTCCTCCTTAAAATAGTACATAAGACACTGTACTTCATAATAACCTTCCTTGGCATAAGACATATTTGTGCAGGTCCTTTGAATCACAAACCTACCTATCTCCCTATTTTTCTGATCTCCTGGTCCTTTCTTTCAGGACAATGTCATTGAGGAATGACCTGCTGGTCAACGTCACAGGGGCCCAATTTGGAAAGTGGAAGTTACATCTTTAAGTTTCTATTTTTGGACAAATGTCAGAGGCATGTATGTGTTATGGGCTTCTTATTCCTGAGTCTAGCATAAGAAAGCTACATTTGCTCTTACTTCATCAATATTTTTCCTACTTGACTACATATTCTAAGAGGGTAAATTTTGCTAACAACCAGTTACTTACCCAGAATGTCAGAATTTAAAAATGTTTCCTAAGATGACTCATTAGGGAATGAAACTTCAAGTATTTTTCATTATACCTATTTTTTAAATAGTTTCAAATAATACCAAACTTTTGAATCTACGTTTTGAGTCATATGATTATTCCACCAAAGAACTGGATAAATAGTATTGGCTCTTTCTTTATATGAATTAAATGGTGGCTGAGGTTTAGAACGTTACCATTTATGATAGAGTAAGTACATGGTGCAAACAAGATTTTGGGTTTGATTTTCTTAGGCTAGTGGCTCTCAATCTTCCTATAACCCTTTATTATAGTTACTCATGATGTGGATACCACTCACACACAACCATAAAATTATTCTCATTATGACTTTAAAACTGTAATTTTGCTACTGTTATGAATTGTACTGTAAATAACTGATATGCAGGATGTCTGATGTGTGACCCCTCTGAAGATGTCATTCAATACCCTTTCCCCCAAAGCTTGAGAATCACTGTTTTGACCTTTCCATCTTAAAGTTATGATATATTCCAGTTTGCTTCCTGTCACTGTGATAAAACTGGTGAGCTATGCATCAGCGAGAGGCCCTGTCCCCCAAGATAAAGTGAAGAAAAAGTGAAAGACATCCAGTGTCTAAATTTTCCCACCCCATGTATACACATATGCATGTGCACCCACGTGCACATGTACATTACAGATACTGGGATACAGATACACCATGCACAAACATTAAAAATCCCACAAGCAATTCTGTTGTTGAAAACTGAGGAAAACCAAGCTTAGAGAGAGATTTGCACACATGAAGAATCTAAATCAACATCCAGCAGTTTCTGAGCTGACAGCAGAAATATAAGACAAGGCCTGGGGTCTTACAGATATAAAATGATATACCCTATTGCTGGAGAACTAATGCTTGTGTGAGATTATATCAAGTGTTTAATAGTGTAAGGAAGTTAAAGTAAAGAAGACAAATTTCAGATCCCTTTTCCTGGTTATGAAATCTGTATATTGAAATTATGTTTATAAAATAGCAAAGTTTACCCTTTGCAAGTAACTGCACAGTTTAGTGAAATTATGCCATATGTGAGTGTATCATCGAAATAATACAATTAAAACTTGAAATTTCTCTGTTCACCATATTTTAATTGGATTACTTGATTTGTTGCTTTTTAACTTCTTTAGTTCTTTATATATACTGGATATTAGCCCTTTGTCAGATATAGGGTTGGTGAAGATCCTTTCCCAATCTCTAGGTAGTCATTTTGTTCTGATAACAGTGTCTTTTGCTTTAAAGGTTTTCACTTTCATGAGGTCCCATTTAGTTTTTATTTAAATTCTTTACTAATTATACATTATTCACTTTGTATCCCCCCTGAAATTCCCTCCCTCCTCTCATTCCAATCCCTCTCTTCCTCCCCCTTCTGCACACATGTCCCTCCTCAAGTCCACTGATAGGGGAGGTCTTCTTTTCCTTCCTTCTGATCCTAGTCTATTAGGTCTCATCAGGAGTGGCTGCATTGTGTTCCTCTGTAGCCTAGTAAGGCTGTTCCCACCTCAGGGGGAAGTGATTAAAGAGCAGGCCAATAAGTTCATGTCAGAGTCAGTCCCTGTTCCCATTACTATAGAACCTACTTAGACACAGAACTGCCATTGGCTACATCTGTGCAGGGGTACTTGGTTATCTCCATGCATGGTACTTTTGGAGTATCAGTCTCAGGAAAGACCCCTGTGCTCAGATTATTTGATTTTGTTGCTCTCCTTGTGGAGTTTCTGTCCTCTCCAGATCATACTATTTCCCACATCTTTCATAAGATTCTCTGCACTCTGCCCAAGTGTTGCCCATAAGTTTCAATATCCGCTTTGCTAGTCTACAGGGCAGAGCATTTCAGAGTCCGTCTGTGGCAGTCTCCTGACTTGTTCCCTGTTTTCTCTTTCTTCAGATGTCCATTCTCTTTGCCTTTCTGGATAGGAATTGAGCATTTTAGCGAGAGTCCTTCCTCTTGATTTTTTTTACGTATATAAAATTTTAGTAGGTTTATCCTATTTTGTACATCTATATGAGTGAGTATATACCCTGTGTGTCGTTCTGCTTCTGGGATAGCTCACTCAGGATGATCCTTTCTAGTTCCCACCATTTACCTGCAAATTTCATGGTGTCCCTGTTTTTTATTGCTGAGTAGTATTCTGTTGTGTAGATTTATTGATTGTTGATATTAGAGACTGTGCTGTTAGTGTTCTGTTCAGGAAGTTGTCTCCTGTGGCAATGAGTTCCAGGCTCTTCCACACTTTTTCTTCTAACAGGTTTAGTGTGTCTGGTTTTATATTGAGGTATTTGATCCATTTGGACTTTATTTTTTTGCAGGGTGATCAGTATGGATCTACTTGCATTTTTCTACATGTAGACATCCAGTTAGAGCAGTACCATTTGTTGAAGATGCTATCTTTTCTCCATTGTATAAATTTGGCATCTTTGTCAAAGATCAGCTGTCTATAAGTTCTTGGGCTTATTTCAGGGTCTTCTTTTCAATTCTATTGATCCACCAGTCAGTTTCTATGCCAGTATCATGCAGTTTTTAGTATTGTTGCTCTACGGTACAGCTTGAGATCAGAGATGGAGATACCTCCCAGAGATCTTTTATTGTAGAGGAGTGTTTTGGAAATTCTGGGTTTCTTGTTATTCCATATGAAATTGAGAATTTTTCTTTCAATGTCTGTAAAGAATTGTGTTGGTATTTTGATGGGAATTGCATTGAATCTGTGCAACTGATTTTGGTAAGATGGAGATTTTTACTATGTTAATCCTGCTAAGCCATGAGCATGAGAGATCTTTCCATTTTCTGATATCTTCTTCTAATTCTTTCTTCAGAAACTGGAACTTTTTTCATAGAAATCTTTAACTTTCTTGGTTAGGGTCACAGCAAGGTACTTTATGTCATTTGCGGCTATTGTGAAGGGATTTGTTTCCCTAATTTCTTTCTCATAAACAGAGAATTCTCAATAGAGGAATATCGAGTGGAAGAGAAACACTTAAAGAAATGCTCAACCTCATTAGCCATCAGGGAAATGCAAATTAAAACAACCATGAGATTTCACCTTACACCCATCTGAATGGCTAAGATCAAAAACTCAAGTGACAACACATCCTGGAGAGGTTGTGGAGAAAGAGGAATCCTCCTCCACTGCTGGTGGGCATGTAAACTTGTACAACCACTCTGGAAATCAATCTGACGCTTCCTCAGGTAACTAGGAAAAGCACTTCCTCAAGATCCAGCTATACCACTTCTAGGCATATATCCAAAAGAGGCTCAAGTACATAATATTTGCTCAACCATATTTATAGCAGCTTTATTTGTAATAGTCAGAATCTGGAAATAACCCAGATGCCACTCAACTGAGGAATGGATACAGAAATTGTGGTACATCTACACAATGGAATATTACTCAGCAATAAAAAACAAGGACATCATGAAATTTGCAGGTAAATGGTGGGAACTGGAAAAGATCTTCCTGAGTGAGCTATTCCAGAAGCAGAAAGACATACACAGTATATACTCACTCATATAGACATATAATATAGGATAAACCTACTAAAATCTGTATATACCTAAAGAAACTAATCAAGAGGGAGGATTCTTACTAAAATGCTCAATCCCCATCCAGAAAAGCAAAGAGGATGGACATCAGAAGAAGGAGAAAAAGGGTACAAGTCAGAAGCCCGTCACAGATGGCCTGTGAAAGGCTCTGCCCTGCACACTATCAAAGCAGATCCTGAGACTTATGTCCAACCACTGGGCAGAGTGCAGAGAATCTTATGAAAGAAGTGGGAAATAGTAAGATCTGGAGAGGACAGGCACTCCACAAGGAGAGCAACAGAACCAAAATCTGAGCACAGGGGTCTTTCCTGAGACTGATATTCCAACCCAGTTCCATACATGGAGATAACCTAGGACCTCTGGACAGATATAGCCCATGGCAGTTCAGTGACCAAGTGGGTTCCATAGTAATGGGAACAGGGACTGGCTGTGACATGAACTGATTGGCCTGCTCTTTGATTACTTCCCCCTGAGGCCACAGAGGAAGACAATGCAGTCACTCCTGATGAGACCTAATAGACTAGGATCAGAAGGAAGGAAAAGAAGACCTCCCCTATCAGTGGACTTTGGGAGGGACATGGATGGAGAAGTAGGAGGAAGAGAGGGTTTGGGAGGGGAGGAGGGAGGGCACTACAGCGAGGATACAAAGTGAATAAAGTGTAATTAATAAAAAAATTGAAATTTCTAATAAGTGTTAATGACTTGTATTGCTATGGCATGAGTTTTGGTTTCTTTATTTTTATTTCTCTAAGAACACATTATACTGAGTGTCTATGCCAATCTCTGAGTTTGTTGGCTTCTTTCTTTCTTTCTTTCTTTCTTTCTTTCTTTCTTTCTTTCTTTCTTTCTTTCTTTCTTTCTTTCTTTCTTCTACCACATTGTGATAATTCACTGTCAGGTCTTAGCACACCGCCATGCTTTGTAACACTTCTTTTCTTTTTTAGATGAAGCTTTTTATTTATTTATTTGTGGCTTTCAAATAGCACAAATGTTTATTCTTATTGATGGCAATGTAAAAGGTTTGGGGATTTATCATTCCTATTTTATGCCTTATATGTATATTTGCCTAATCAGCTTGCCAGACCACAGAGGAAGACATTGCAACCAGTCCTGATGAGACTGACAGGCTGGGTTCAAATAGAAGGAGAGCAAGAACCTCCCTTTCAGTGGACTAGGGGAGGGCATAAAGGGTGAAGAGGGAGGATGAGATTGGGAGGAAACAAGGAAGGTAGCCACAACTGGGATACAAATTGAATAACTTGTAATAAATGATAATAATAAAAAATTTATAACGAAAATGAAAAAAGTAACAAATATGTTTTCTGATATTTAATTTTAGATGTTTATATCTGTGGACTTTACATTTGGAGTAATGTAGCCCACTCCTAATTCTTGCTTACTCCGAGTGTGCTGAGTAATGTGGATTTCTATATGATTCTTTCATGTGCTTACTGAAACAACTGCTTATGAATTCTTACATATAATAACTTATATACTTTGATTCTCAATATTGAAACAGTTATACCATTTGTACAAGAAACCTTTGTCAATCTTACTAATTGTGAATATATCATTAAATCTGGAGAAATAATAATCATTCATAAGATAGAATGATGTCTACTTACCTTTTCAGTAATATCTTTCATTTTCAAAGCAGATTAATATTTTAATCAATAGGACTTCACAGTCAGAATACTGAGGCCCTCGCCAAACAGATTTAGGAATCTGAGTATTGCTATTTATTATCATTTTTTGTTCTCCCCTTCACTATGGGGGCTCAGGTAATGAAACTCGGGTGACCTGGCTTAGTCACATATATCCTCTTTGTCTTCATCTACTGAAAAATATCACAAGTTGTAAAGTATTTTAAAATGAGGATATTTCTGGACAGATAAATTAGAAAACATCTCCTCATTATCAGTAATAAGTGTGATTTATTCAATTTATTTCTTTAATACATGTGAAAAATCAGCAGCAATGCCAACGCAGTATGGCTTTTGGGTCAATGATTTGGTGAAATGTGTTCTATTTTTTGATAGCTTTGCCTTTCATACACCTTCCATGTCACCTATACTACAAAACTTACTCCATAAACATGATCCTCATTATTTGGAAATAAGTTTAGGATTGGAGATTACGTTCTTGCTCATGATATTTATATTCGTCTCTGTCACTTATTCTTGATTAGCCAGAGATTTGTCAAGTGTATGAAGTTTTTTCAAAAGTCACCTTGAGATTCTATTCATTTTTTTTTGTTCTCTAAGATTGCTTTTGTTGATTTTTGCCCATATTTATTCACTTATGTATACTTTCAATTAGTTTTCTGGATGGGAAAAATGTAGCACAGATTATAGACAGGTCATAAAAACTAACAATTTTTTCTATATTAATATTTTTGAGAAAAATACTGAGAACAATACTTGATGGTTCCAGCACTCAGAAATGTTAATGTTTCAGTATATATAATTATTTGTCTTGATTTGATGATAGGAATGCCCTTCATTATATAGCAGAGACTGCTTGTACATAGTACAAGAATATGATAATAACAGAGCAGCAAGGACTCATTCTAGGGGAAGGAATACATGATTCCGTTCTAACATTTGAAAAATGTTAACACGGTCTCCTGTGAATAATTATAAATTTGGGTCAATTATACTATTACAGCTTCAAATAAAGTCTTAAAGAGACTATTTCTTCACATGAAAATTATATGAAAATTGATTTCCTGTGATTGTGAAGTTTTAATGGAAATATAGTCATGTTCATATATTTACTTTTGAGGACTATTTTCGCACTACAAAGTTTACAGCCTATTTAAATTTCAGTTTTATTTAATACAACACAAATTCTGAGTTATTATCTCTTCTTTGATAGTTAAATTGTTCTTAACCTGAGTGACTTACTTCATGAGATTTTTGGAGGTTTGTGATGGCTTGCTGTTATTATATTCGGATTCATTCATTTGGGTTTACAGAGAATACTTTGGCCATTTCCATTTCACTTACTAATGGTTGTATTACACTCTGAAATACACATTTGTTTGGTGTGTGTTACACACTCATTTGAGGATTTTGTTCTGTGTCTAGAATTGTAAATGCTTTTGTTTCCTGGCTTGTAGATTATTTTTTAGATTACAAATATACAATTATGATGTTAACTTCACAATTGACTTTTTCTCAAACAGCTTAAATATGATAGGTATTGTTTTTTGTCTTCTCTAGAGCTCTATTGCTTATTTCCCATTTATATTAATTATATATGCACACCTTTAGTTTCTAAATTTAAAAGTGTTATTGATATTCATTGAATTTTCTTTTCCTCAGGATCTGTCTTTTGTTTCCCAGATCTTGAAATCTTTGGAGACTTATTTCCAAAATTCCTTTAGGGAAAGTCTTACACATTTTTTTCATTAGATAGTAATTTTTTCTTTTTTAATTTTTATTAATTACACTTTATTCACCTTGAATCTCCCCTGTAGTGTCTTCCCTCCCTCTCAAGCCTTCCCTTTCTCCCTCTTCTCCATGCATGCCCCTCCCAAAGTCCCCTGATAGGGGAGGTCTTCTTTTCCTTCCTTCTGATCCTAGTCTATTAGGTCTCATCAGGAGCGGCTGCATTGTCTTCCTCTGTGGCCTGGTAAGGCTGTTCCCCACTCAGGGGGAGGTGATCAAAGAGCAGGCCAATCCGTTCATGTCAGAGGCAGTCCCTATTCCCATTACTGTGGAACCCACTTGGACACTGAACTGCCATGGGCTACATCTGTGGGGAACAGAGCTAAAGAGAGAATTCTCGATAGAGGAATATCGAATGGCAGAGAAATATTTAAAGAAATACTCAGCATCATTAGCCATCAGGGAAATGCAAATCAAAATGACCCTGAGATTTCACCTTACACCCATCCGAATGGCCAAGATCTAAAACTCAAGTGACAACACATGCTGGAGGGTTGTGGAGAAAGGGGAACCCTCCTCCATTGCTGGTGGGAATGTAAACTTGTACAAATATTCTGGAAATAAATCTGGAGCTTTCTCACACAATTTTATTCTAGACATGTTGTTCCTATTATAATACACAATATGTTTGGAGTGACTAGGGATGGCTATCATCTGTAGGGAGCTGTCTTCATTTTGCAACTTAGAACTGTGAACTTAAGAATCGTTCATTGTAATGCTCTGTGAGAGTCACTTTTACATTTCTTTCTTTAATTTTTTTTTCTCCAAACATTGCACTTTGAGGTAAGTAGAAATTTGGTTGAAAGCCTCAAAGAGGGGTTGGAAAGATGGTTCAGCTATTAAGAGTATTGCCTCTTTCAGAAGACCTGAGCTCAATTCCCACCACCTCTATCAAACAGACCATATCTGCCTCAACTCCAGATCCAGGAGATATGGTACCTCTTCTGGCCTCCATGGGCACTTATACATATGCACCCCCACCACACACACACACACATTCACACACAAACACACACACAGAGGCAAATGCACAAAAATAAGTATTCTTAAAAGAGTTAATGAAGGTCTCTTGTATAATCAAAGGCTATTCTCTGCATGGATTTCTTCTTTCACATTGTAAGCATCTTAATTTCTGACCCTCTAAATTTTAATAATTTTAGCATTTATTTTCCTCTACTGTGTAAACACCATAAACTTCATTTTGGAAACCTTCCCCTGCTCAGTCCTCAATGCGGTGAACAAATATGGAAAGCATTAATGAAATTCTAAGTTTAAAAAGTATAGAATATAATCATTGGATGAGTGATGTAGGTATTAAGGGGAATTTGAAGCCATGAAAGCTGTGCTTTTATTGTTGTTTCCTATCTCATTTGTGTCTTTTTGAAAAACATCAATTTTTAGTATAGTCTCTGATTTGAAGTAGCAGCTACTATGATTCCTTTAGGGTGCCTATAACTCTCACTTTAAGGACCTTTATTGATACCGAAATCAGACCATCTGCTTGGCATTCATAAGGCAGATTAGAAAGGGAAAATGTAACATTTGAATTAGCTTTATGTATCCCTGCATTCTAATGATAATACAAATTAATTTATAAATGTTGGCAGCATTTGCAACCATTCAGGGTGGTTTGTTTAATTACTTGTGAGCATTTGAGAACTCTGAATATTGTGATACATAAATATGATTAGTTTAACCCAAGTAACCTCATTAATGGAACAAAATCATCATTAGGAGGGCATAGTCTAGGTAAGCACTGTTATATAGCATAGAAATTCTAATAGTTTATGGGTTTAAAATTCACAGTATCCTTCCACACATTCATTTTTAAGTTTGCCAGAAAAAGTAATTTTGTCACTTCTGTTTTGTATGAACTATAACATTTGACAATTTGTACATATGATAAATGACCTTTGACTTCTCTAGCATGAAAATCACACACAAAAAAATGAAACCATTGAGGGGCTTAAGTTTATTGTTTTTGTTCAATTCAGAGAGTTTGAATAAGTCTTTATCATCATCATCATTATTTGCAATTTATTCATTTTATGTCCCGTTGTAGCCTCCTCCCGCCACTCTTCCCTGTCCTACCCCTCTCCCCTTTCCCCTAGTCCATTGAAACTGGGAGTTGTCCTCCCTGCCATCTGCCCCTAGCTTATCAAGTCTCATCAGGATTGCCCAGATCCTCTTCCTCTGTGGCAGGGCAAGGTATTCAAAGAGCTGGAAAGTGTGTTCATTACAGAGGCGGCCTCTGTTTCCCTTTCTTGGGAACCTCCACGGAGACTGAGATGCCTATGGGCTACATCTGAGCAGGGGGTCTAGGTCCTCTCAATACATGGCCCTTGGTTGGTGCATCAGTCTCTGAGGACCCCATGGGCTCAGTTTTTATAGCTTTATTGTTCTTGCAGACCTCCTTTTACCTCTGTGTCCTTCTATCCCCCACTTCTTCCATGACTCTGCACTCTGCCCTAGTTTCTCTGTGAATGTGTCTTAACTGTTCTCAACACATTTTTCTCCAGTGAAAATGAAAATAAGTTATTCTTTTAAGATTTTCATTAAGATATACACATACCTGCTGAGTTTACCACATTTGAGTTATAGAACATGGAGCTATCAAGCTAAGACATGCCTAGAAGCTTCACTTCTAATGGTTAGCTGTCATAGTGTGACTAGGTCTAGCTGTCATAGTACTACTAGGGCTAGCACATTTCCAGTGGATAAATGTAGTTATCAGTATTCCAGATGTGAACACATTCTGACAAGATATGTGCATTGGTATAATAGGAACACAAATGTCATGGGAATAATTAACTACTGTTTCATTGGATAGAAGTTCCTTTCCAGAAGATGAAACCCCTAACACCATAATTGACCCAAGAACCAGTGGCTATACATTTCGTGGACCCTAGGAGAGAACATATTAATATTATTTTACTAAATGAATATAGTATTAAGTTGTTCCATAAGTGACATATCATCATGCCATAGATTAATATATCCTCAACCATCATAGGAGAAATTTTCATTTGCAGTAGATGTCAGTTAACACATAACTATTCCAGGCATAGAGACTATAAGAGAATGGCAGACCTCAAACGGTACCTCTATATCATATCCCTCCATCCTGATGGGCAGGGATTACTGAAATGTGCATGTGCATGTGCAGGTGACTGTAACAGCCAGGGGAAGTAGATGATTCTAACAAAACAATTTAAAGACACAACAGTGCCATTGCACATATGAGTGAACAATGGTCATAACAGCTTGAACAAAACGCGTAAGTTCAAGCTAGATCAAATCAGAGCATGGAAAAGAAAGGTGTGCATGAAGCACCACCTCTAGATTAGAGCTGTTGACAATTGGTGACTGCTGAGAAAGCAGGATTATTTTTCTTTAAGAATTCCGTTACTGGCACTTGGACCATATAACAGTACAAAGCTATACATTCAGGAATATATGGCAGCAAAAAGTGACTTGGTGGGAATAAGGCAGAGAACACAAAGGTGGACAGGGCAGGAGAAATAGATCAGGGAGAATATGAAAGAAAATATATGACCAAAACACAGTATATAATTGCCTCAAACAATGAAGAGAAATGGAAAAATAAATAAAACAGAATTTTAAAAGAACTACCCCATTTTCCTACTGCTCATCATTCAGGGAACATAATTAATAATGACTTAAGAAATGCCCTTCATTATATAGCATAGCCTGCCTGTACATAGTTCAAGCATATGGTAATAACAGAGCAGCAGAGGCACATTCTAAAGGAAGGACTGTATGATTCCATTCTAGGAATTTTCTCAGTTTTCATTTATTATTTGTTTGCTTGTTCAAAATTTTTCTTGTCTGTCTACCTAGAACCTACGGTAAACAATCTAAATAGATACCTTGTCTCTTCCTAATTGATGCACATCTAATTCAAAGTGTTCAAGCTGTCATGGATACCCCAGTAGAAAGAATACTTATTCATACACGGTTTATCACTCATTGCACCCACAATATATAAAACATATATATATATATATATATATATATATATATATATATATGATTCCCATTCTCAGATTTTATTAAGATAACCAACTATGTAAAATTGCATACTGTTTGAATTAAAAGTACTCCAATATACAATGTATGATAATTATAGTAATCACCATGGTTTATCCTTTCTTTTAAAATTCCCTTTGATACTTTCTATATAATTATGATTCCACATGGATTTTATATTCACCTTCCCAAGATCTGTACATATTTTAACCTGCAAGCAACCAGAAATCATAAGCATTCTGTTTAGCAAAGGTAAAGAAATAATTTCAAAACTGGTCAAATTTACAAACATTCCTGTCAATTTTTATCCTTTATCAGATGCCATCATGGGTAACAGGTAAATGTGAACAAAATAAGAACATCTCCCTGTTCTCCCAAACTTTAAGTCTAATAAAAACAAGAAAACATTAATTACTGATTGCTTGTGAAGCATTTTCCAGTGGTTACTTTTGCATTCTCTGTCATTCTCTGCACTGCTTGTAATGGCTAGCTTTATACTCACAGATAGTTGAGCAGCCTTCCTGTGCAATTATTTTCTATCAAATTATAGTTTGTGCTGAAGGTACATATATGGTGCTTATTGTTGAAAAAAGTAATCATTTCACTTATATGTGCTACATTCATAGTTGGATTCAAAAGTTTGAAAAGAGTTCATCTTACAGAGCTATAGCAAGGATAAAAAAAAAAAAGTAGAATCAATCTTATGAAAAGGGTAGCAGGTGAGGCTGTTCAGAACAGTATATACCATGGACAGGACCCTACAGAGAAAGGTTTCTGGAGGCCTGTGGATCATCACTATTATTCTTTCTATTATCAAAAATATTTAAATGTTATTACTGATATCTTTTCAGGAGCCTTATATTTGTAAAATGGGACTAGTGATAGAATATTTTCAGAGTACCAGTAATAGCTACATGATATAACTCAGGAAAAATTCACAGCAACCTGGTATGACTGCATGTGTAGGGAATGAAAACTAATGTTACTGCTATTATTGGCTATGATAACATTTCTGAAGAAGATATATATTTTATTTGAGTTATAAAAAGGACACAGTCACGAGATCCAAGTAGACTCATCTATGAAATATATTCATAGACATTGAGTCCTTCCCTGCATTTACAAGCCACAATTTTGAATGTGAATTATTTTTATGCCCATTTCACAGATTGATGTAACAGAACCTAGAAAGTCAAGAAAGTCTTTTTTTTAAATTACTGCATAGTAAGAAACAGAATCATAAATCAAACATAAAAACTGAAATCACACAGTTATTGTGTGTGTAATTCTAAAGAGGACTGCTGTTCCCTCGCCTGTACTTTTACTGACGAGCTATGACTTGTGTGGACTTCGAAGTCAGTGCGCCTGCAAAGGCAGAAGCTGAGCTTTTCTTTGCCCATGATCTCAAATGTCTCAGTTTGTTCTGATTGTGTATCCTTTACAGCTTGTAACTGAGGAACTGGAGGGAGGAGCTCAAGGAAATTCATTTAAAGAGCTGTTACAATGAATTTAGTTGAGGAGAAGAATTTTGTCTTTTTACTAGGAGAGCCAGAGAATTTTAATTCAGGAATCATTTGTAGTCTGCTTTCAAGCTCCTAAATAGCCCATGAGAACAAATAACTTTATTAAATATGTGTTTAGGGATTAAAAACAAAACCAATTCATACAAAAGTAAAACATGTTCTGAGTTGCTAATGGCCTGACGCTTTTGTGAAGAAGGGCTTTCTTTATCAGCACAGAATCACAGCAAATTCAGTGAATTAAAATCAAGTCATATGGGAGAGGTAGAATTTGAGATTTCAGGTACATGAAAGTTGACTTCTAAATATTTTTCTTCTTTATCTTAAAGTTTCACACTAATATCCTGCAGCCATCAACGGTGTTTTGATATAACTGCTGATGGCTTGGTAACAAACCATCATGCTCCAAGCATAGAACATGCTAAGCCAGGAAAACATTTACTCTAGAAAAAAATTAACCACTTAGAGTCTATAATTGTGTACTAATAACCTCTGACCATGCATATGAGTTAGGCAAGATCCTCATTTCTTTCCTTTGGAGGCCTTCATTCGGGGCTAATTTTCACTTCAGTATATTCTATTACTATTTTTATTACCTGGAAATCACTCTGAAAATGCCTGGGGGAGTAATCAGTTTCATGATGAATTATTCCTTTCTACAACAAGGGAACATAATTACTTGCTCACATGTCCAAATTTCAAATTTGATTTCTAGACACAAATATTATTTCACAAAAATCTCTCTGTATCATGTCTGCATAATTAGAGGAACATAAATATAGTTGGCAGTTGCTTGGTTCATTGCATTTTGAAGTAAAAGCATACCATTATTTTATTGTCACCCATTTCAACATTAATAAAAAATTTAAAAACAATAATTACACGGACCAATTTAAGTACATTTTTACTCAGCAAGCATACTCTTCCCTCGGGGTCCTTTCTACATAGAGACTTAATTAGACACATGGTAAATGTGCTAATGTCAACATCAGCCTTAAAAGTATACCAGCCTTTGGGAACAAGAATATGAAGTTTTCTTACCTTTTTGTCTGAGTTATGTATATTAAGAGCCAGAGGAGTTGTTGCTTATCATTATAGCTTTTTCAGTATTTATGTGAATTCTTGCCTTATAATTATGAAAACATCAAGCATAAATTCACAACTTAATTCAGTCTAAAAACAGAAAAGTATTATCCTGTCAATTGCTTCTGTATTTTGATCTAACCAAAAGTAAGTTTGGATGGGTCAAAAAACTGTAAATGATAGTTAGAAAGCTAAGTCAAGTGAGATGTTAGTTCACTTAGTTCTGTATTGCGCTTGATTTACTACTGCTTAAATGGTACTGCAAACTCTCATTGCATCAGCGTACCAAAGAGGCATTCTTTCCTATTGTGTATTGACTATGAAATGTCTGGCAGGTGCTCCCACATTTGAAAGGTTGTGTATGGGACCTTTTCTGAAGGGTGTACAGTGTTATTATCCAGCCCTGCTTCCTCTCCACTTTTCTTTTATCTTTATTTTTATATTAATTACAGTTTATTCACTTTGTATCCCAGCTGTAGCACCCCTCCCAATCTCGCCCTCCCCTCCTCCCATGACCCTCTCCAAGTCCACTGATAGGGGAGGTCCTCCTCCCCTTCCATCTGACCCTAGCTTATCTTCTCTGCTTCTTGCGTGAGGGTGTACAGAGAGAGTCTGTGTGTGCTGCACTGATGTGAGCTGGAGGGGTGGGCTCACCTAAGCTTTGTGGACTCCAGTTGATTACACAGCGATCTCCACATGCTGGACAAGGAGCTAAAACTTTGTTGGATTTTGCCTTGTTTTGGTGTTATTGTTGCATGTGATGCCCAGATTCGTCTTTATATGGACAGGAATGTTCACTCTGTGCTGTTCTAGATTAAAAGTGAATGAGCTGTTTCTGTTTTTACAGAAAGATATAGTTAAGAGACTTTGAACTTTTCAAATGTTGAAACTGCTAGTCAATATAGAGAATAGTGGTGTTGAAATGAATGTTTTTATTTTATAAGGTGATCATGAACCTATGGGGGCAAGGGTAGTGGGTTATAGGTTATATGTGTGATATGCTTGGATGTCAGTTTTACAATGGGTGAAGTTATAGATTTAGGAGATGTGGCCTCTTTCTAAAATATGGTGCACTTAGGTGGGCTTTGATGTTTCAAAAGCCCATGTCAGGTCCAGTGTTGCTCTCTCTCATGGCCTGTGGACCAAAATGTAGCTCTCAAACTACTCTTTCAGCACCATATTGCCCCAAATTAAACACATTATTATAAGAATTGTCTTAGTCATGATGCCTTTTCATAGAAATAGAACAGTGACTGAGACACGCATTCATTTCTCTCTTTCCTGAGTGTAGATACAATGTAACTAGTTGTTTCAATTTCCTGCAGTCTTAACTTCCCTGCCACAATGGGCTGTACTCTTGACTCTAAGACTGTAAGACACTTAAGTTGCTTTTGTCAGAATATTTTGTTACAGCAACAGTAAAAGAACCAAAGTTAATCGTCTGTGGTTCAGGACTGCTTACAATAGCCATGACCTGAACAAATTATAACTATTCCCCAAGAGATGACTAAATAAGGAAATATGATACATATCCCAATATCATAGGGACTCCTCAGACATAAAATAGAAGAAATTCCTATCATTTACAACAATATTGGAGACCATCGTGTTGTGTTGAATAGGCCAAGAATTCTAAGATAGGTAACATTTCATTGTGTCATCTGTGATTGTAGAAATAATTGACCTTACAGACTCTTTGAAGGAAGTAGGAAGGTAGGGACTGTGTAGGCAAAGAAGAGATGGGACAAAGTTGGCCAATGAGAACTAAGCTATACTTAGGTATTGGAGTAATATGTTCTGATAGGATTTATTAAACATCATATGGTACAGTGATATAACAACTTATGTGCAATATTGTTTAAAAATTATTATTTCTTAAAAAACTCTTTTTTCTATTTTGACTTTCATGATATGAACATAACTGAAACAGAAATTTCTATAGAACCATTTTTATAGTTTTTTTATAATTATTTATTTATTTCTTACAATTTATTCACTTTGTATCCCAGCTGTAGCCCTCTCCATCTCCTCCCAGTCCCATCCACCCTCTCTCCTCTTCCCGTATGCCCCTTCCCTAGTCCACTAAAACATATAAATTAAAAAGAGGCTGATTTAGAAGAAATAGACATTTATTTAATTCCCACTTCTATCCCCTCTGTACCTTATTCTTTTACATATTTTATAATAAAGGAAACAAATATCTTAGTAATGTCATTTTTTTCTAAAAGTTACAAGCATGCTCTGTTTCTTTCTGTCTTTGTCTCTCTGCATGCCTCTGTCTATGTCTCGCTCTTATTCTCTCTAGATGGAAAAAACTTAGACTAAGCATGGAACACTTTATCACACCAAAAAGTAGGGTCAATTCATAAATAACAATACCATATCTGAAGACATATAAGACAGATATGAGAGATTTCTGTTGATATAAGAGTTAAAAATAATATGATATAGACATGACAGATATGGCATTGAAAACAGATTGATCCATAATATTATTTTGAAATGGCCATTTCTGAGAAGGGTAAGAAACTAATTAATCACTTAAAATGCAGCAAGGTGATAGGCCTAAAAGTAGATGTAATATCTTAAACATGTAATCTGTGTACAAGAGTTACATTACTTAGTTCAGGAAATTTCTTTTTAATTGAATCATTACAGGCAATAAGTCAAGAATAATACATTGATCCTGATCCTGGCTATTCTCTTTTTTAATGGAAGAGCAACTTTCAGCTCTGTATATTCTGAACTCCCCAAATTTTATGTAAAAACAGCTTTGACCCAAAACATTCCACATTTAGTAAAAGTTTTGTTGGTTCTCTACCCATGTTTCTATTTGAGAAAAAAAATTCAGATTGTGTGTGTGTGTGTATGTGCATTTATAATAAAAACTTCAGGGACCACCAGAAGATGTCAAGCTAAATTTTAATTTCAAGTTCTCACAATGTTTTCCGTTTGCTAATATGTTTCTGTCTTTACTGGCATGTCTGTGTTTCACACAGTTCACATACATTTTAACTGTATCTCTGAGCCATTTCAAATGATGCCCAACTGTACTTTAATGAGAATTATATTAATGAGGCCATCCATAGTAGAGTCATGTGCCTCACTCCATAATGCAGATAATTCCCCAAACCTTGTTTTGCCTGTACTGTACACCTGTATCAGCTTCATGTATGCATTTTTCTCCGCGATTCTGTATCTTTCCTCATTGTACTTGACATTGGTTACTTTTGCCATTGCTCTGACAAGATATCTAAATAAAAAGCAACTTAAGGACAGAAAGGGTTCTCTTTGGCTCATAAGTTGAGTGACAATTCATCTCAGTGAAAAGGTATGCTGGCAAAATCACGATCCAGCCGTTCACATTTTGTCCACATTGAATACAGTGAGATGAGTGCTGATGCTGAGCTTCTCTTATCCTGTTCAGTCACTGCAGGACACTAGAGTATTTACAATGGTTCTTCCCACTCTCTTAGCTCATGTGAGGCAGTCCTCCACAGAGATTTTTTTTTCTCCTCAAGGGATTATGGAATCTGTCAAGTTGATAATCAATATTGATATCAATCATCCAATCACTTACTTTATGAACTCAGGCAAATTGATTGTGACTTGAGTTTCAGGTCTCATGCCACTGTTGATATGAGTTATTCCATCATCCTAAGTTACATTTACGTATAATTGTTTGATGCAGAAAATTTTAGTACATGGAAAATATGTAAAACCATATTTTATACTTGTGTATATATGCTCATCTGAGCTACAGCCTACATCTGTGAAAACACCATGTTTGCAATTGGAAAGCATTTACCAATGGCCCTTCTCAAAGGCTGCCTCGCTTTGACACATATTTTTATGAAATTATTTCACAGATGTTATTAACCAATATGATAGATGAGGCAAGATGGTTCACTGATAATTCCCTACCATTACATTAATAATTTCATATCATTCATGTAAAAGCAATTGAATGCAATGTTCACTAACATGACTGAAAATACTATTAAGGAATTGGTAATCGTATGCAGTGTTTACTCACCTTGGCTTTTTCCTTGGCTTCATTCAGTGTTCACATATGCCCTCTCCTGCCCTGCAAGTGCTTCCTCTAGTTTAACTTTTATTTTTTTTTTTGTCTTCCCTTTTAACATGGCACTCTACACTTGTTTACTTCCCTTTGGCATGAGAGGAAATTATTAGTTTTGATTTTTCTCAATCAACCCCAATAAAATCCATGTGTTTATTTTTTAGAAACTCCACTTCTAAGCTATGGTGATATTGTTTTTGTATGTAGGGAGAGCACATGTTTCGTAAAGATGTGTTTGCTTTGAGTGGTTATTTAATAACCCCATTTTCACGGGATTCTTTCAAAACGGGAAAGATATTGAAGAATTTGTATATTACTTGGCACTCATTGGTTCAGTAACACTAAAGAGACACTTTTTTAATCGCTGAGAAGGGACTCTCCATGAGGCTATGCAGTAACTTACCTACTGTGATCTTTATTTATTTATTTATTTATTTATTTATTTATTTATTTATTTATTTTAATTTTTAAATTTTAATCTCAGATCATTCACTTGAATCCCAGCTGTAGCCCCCCTCCTTCTTTCCCTCCCAATCCCACCCTCCCTCCCTCATCTCCTCCCTGCTCCCTTCAGAGTCCACTGATAGGGGATGTCCTATTCCCCTTCCATCTGACCCTAGCTTATCAGGTCTCTTCAGGACTGGCTGCAGTGTCCTTATCTGTGGTCTAGCAAGGCTGCTCCTCCCCGGGAAGGGGGGGGGGGTGCAGGGGAGCTCAATGAGCCAGTCATTCAGTTCCTATCAGAAATAATCCTGGTGCCCCTTACTAGGAAATCCACTTGGATACTGAGCTACCATGGGCTACATCTGAGCAGGGGTTATAGGTTATATCCAGGCATGGTCCTTGGTTGGAGAAACAGTCTCATAGAGAACCCCTGTACCCTGATACATTTGGTCCTTGTGGGGCTCCTGTCCCCTCTAGGTCATACTAACTCCCTTCTTTCATATGATTCCCTGAATTCTGCGAAGGTTTGGTTTTGAGTCTTGGCATCTGCTTTGATATGCTGCTAGGTAGAGTCTTTCAGAGGCCCTCTGCTGTAGGCTCTTGTCCTGTTACTTGTTTTTCACCTACTTCCAATGTCGCTCCCCTTTGTCTTTCTAGGTGAGTACTGATCATCTTACCCCTGGTCCCCTTTCTTTTTTTTTTATCTTCTTTAGGTGTACATATTTTAGTATGCTTATCCTATCTTATAGGTTTAGTACCTACGATCCCAGATTTATTGCTGGGTTCTCATCTATTTCCTTGAAGAGTTATTTCTGTATGTCATCTGACTTTGGCTTTCAAATGCTTGTCCCTCTCCTTTTTGATGTTAATGCCATAAATTCTAAGTGCTGCTATTATCACAACATAAAATCCTTTTAGATTTTTGTGAATAGAACATACCATTATGTCACAATATTATCTGATAGGACTGATTATGTTAAATGCATTTAATGGCACAAAGCAATATTTGTAATGATTGACTGAAATAAATATGGATATTTAGTTGTTCGGTGAATGAAATTATCCATCCTGGTTCCATAATATCAGCTCCTGTCAATTTACTTATCGGTAGGCTAGAGGAATCAACATTTTTTGGTTCTGATCTTCGTGTATGTATCCAACGAGTAAGCAATCATCAGGATGCCATTGATAGGGCCTGGAAACAGTTCCTGCTGTCTTTCCGGGGTCAGCAGCTGCGATATTAACAAAGCTGCAACGGTTGTGATGTGTACGTCTATCTTTTCATTTTTTAAAATTTTTTATTAATTACCATTCATTTACTTTGTATCTCCCCTGTAACTCTCTTTCTCTTTCCCTCCCAATCCCTCCCTTCCTCCCCCTTCTCCACACATGCTCCTCCCCAAGGTCACTGATAGGGAAGGTCCTTCTCCCCTTCTATCTGATCTTAGTCAATCAGGTCTCATCAGGACTGGCTGCATTGTCTTCCTCTGTGGCCTGCTAAGGCTGCTCCCCCCTCAGGGGGAGGTGATCAAAGAGCAGGCCAATCAGTTCATGTCTGAGGCAGTCCCTGTTCCCATTACTATGGAACCCACTTGGACACTGGACTGCCATGGGATACATCTGTGCATGGGGTTCTAGGTTTTCTTCATGCACGGTACTTGGTTGGAGTAACAGTCTCAGGAAAGACCCCTAGACTCAGATTTTTTTGGTTCTGTTGCTCTCCTTGTGGAGTTCCTGTCCTCTCCAGATCTTACTATTTCCTACTTCTTTCATAAGTGTTCTTTCATTTCTATAAGTGTTTCTCTGCCATTCGATATTCCTCTATCAGAAATTCTGTTTAACTCTGTTCCCATTTTTTAATTGGATTACTTGATTTGTTGCTTTTCAACTTCTAGAGTTATATATATATATATATATATATATATATATATATATATATATATATGTGTGTGTGTGTGTGTGTGTGTGTATGTGTGTGTGTATGTGTGTGTGTATGTATGTATATATGTATATTTGTTGCTTTTCAACTTCTAGAGTTCTTTATATATATCCTGAGGGATATTAGCCCTCTGGTAGATATAGGGTTGTGAAGATCCTTTCCCAATATGTAGGGTGTCATTTTGTTATGATGACAGTGTCCTTTCCTTATAGAAGCTTTTCAGTTTCACGAGGTCCCATTTATTGATTGTTGATCTTAGAGCCTGTGCTGTTGATGTTCTGTTTAAGAAGTTTTCTCCTATGCCAATGAGTTTCAGGCTTTTCTCTGCTTTTTCTTCTAACAGGTTTAGTGTGTCTGGTTTAATATTGAGGTCTTTGATCCACTTGCACTTTATTTTTGTACAGGGTGATAAGTATGGCTCTATTTGCATTTTTCTACATGTGGACATCCAATTAGACCAGCACCATTTGTTGAAGATGCTATCTTTTTTCCATTGTATGGTTTTGGCATCTTTGTCAAAATCAGGTGTTCATAAATATGTGGGTTCATTACTGAGTCTTCTATTCAGTTCCATTGATCCACCATTAGGTTTCTATGCCAGTACCATGCAGTTTTTATTACTGTTGCTCTATATTACAGCTTGATATCTGGGATGGAGATAGCACCTCCAGATCTTTTATTGTAGAGGATTGTTTTAGCAGTTCTGGGTTTCTTGTTATACCATATGAGGCTGAGAATTTTTCTTTCAAGATATGTAAAGAATTTTATTGGTATTTTCACGGGAATTGCATTGAATTTGTAGATTGCTTTTGTTAAGATGGCCATTTTTACTATGTTAATCCTGCCACGCCATGAGCATGGGAGAGCTTTCCATCTTCTGTTACCTTCTTTTAGTTCTTTCTTCAGAGACTGGAAAGTTTTTTCATACAAGTCTTTGCTTGGTTAGGGTCACAGCAGGGTACTTTGTGTTCTTTCTGGCTATTGTAAAGGCTGTTGTTTCCCTAATTTCTTTCTCAGCCCTTTTGTCTTTTGTATACAGGAGGGCTACTGATTTTTTTTTTTGAGTTAATTTTGTATCCAGCCACTTTGCTGAAGGTGTATATCAGCTGTAGGAGTTCCCTGGTAGAATTTTTGGGGTCACTCAGGTATATTATCATATCATCTGCAAATAGTGATACTTTGATTTCTTCCTTTCTGATTTGTATCCACTTGATCTTCTTAGTTTTCTCATTGCTCAAGCAAGGATTTCAAGAACTATGTTGAAGAGATATGGAGAAAGTGGGCATCCTTGCCTTGTCCCTGATTTCAGTGTGATTGATTTAAGTTTCTCTACGTTTAGTTTGCTGTTGGCTATAGGCTTGCTGTATATTGCCTTTACTACGTTTAGGTATGTGCTTTGTATCCTTGATCTCTCCAATACTTTAAACATGAATGGATGTTGGATTTTGTCAAATGCTTTCTCAGCATCTAAGGAGATTATCATGTGTTTATTTTTTCTTTCAGTTTGTTAATATGGTGGATCACATTGATGGATTTCCATATATTGAACCACCCTTTCATACCTGGGATGAAGCCTACTTTGTCATAGTGGATGATAGCTTTGATATGTTCTTCTATTTGGCTTGCAAGTATTTTGTTGAGTATTTTTTGCATCCATGTTTATAAGGGAGATTGGCCTGAAATTCTCTTTCTTTGTTGGGTCTTTGTGAGGTTTAGTTACCAAGGTGTCTGTGGCTTCATAAAATGAGTTTGGTAGTGTTCCTTCTGTTTCTATTTCGTGGAATAGTTTGAAGAGAGCCAGAGTTAGTCTTCTTTGAAAGTCTAGTAGAATTCTTCACTGAAACCATCTGGTCCTGGGCTTTTTTTTGGATGAAAGACTTTTGATGATCACTTCTATTTCTTTATGGGATATAGGACTATTTAATTGATTTACCTGGTCTTGATTCAGCTTTGGTAATTGGAATCAATCAAGAAATTTGGCATATAGACTTTTGAAGTAATTCCTAATGATTGTTTGAATTTCCTCACTGTTCGTTGTTATGCCCCCCTTTCTGATTTCGTTGATTTGGATAGTGTCTCTCTGCTTTTTAGTTAGTTTGGCTAAGGGTTTGTCTATTTTGTTGATTTTCTCAAAGAAGCAGCTCTTGGTCTCTTTGATTATTTAAATTATTTTATTTGTTTCTAATTTATTGATTTTAGCCCTGAGTTTGATTATTTCCAGTTGTCCACTCCTCTTTTTTTTTCCCTAGGGCTTTTAGGTGAGCCATTAAGTTGTGCTGCATGGGATGTTTCAAATTTCTTCTTGAAGGCACTTAGTGCTCTGAACTTTCCTCCTACGACTGCTTTCATTGTGTCCTATAAGTTTGGGTATTTGTGCCTTCATTTTCATTGAATTCTAGGAAGATTTTAATTTCTTTCTTTATTTCTTTCCTGACCCAGCTGTCATTGAATAGCAAGTTGTTCAGTTTCCATGTGTGTGTAGGCTTTTTGCTATTTCTGTTGTTGAGATCCAGCTTTAGTCCGTGGTGGTCAGATAGAATACATGGTGCCTAGAAGAAGGTAAATTCTTTTGTGTTTGGGTGAAAGGTCCATTTGATTCATGACCTCTGTTAGAGTCATTGTTTCTTTGTTTAATTTCTATTTTGTTGACTTGTCTTTTGTTGAGAGTGGGGTGTTGAAGTCTCCCACTATTAATGTGTGGGGATCTATGTGTGGTTTAAGTTTTATCAATGTTTCTTTTACAAATGTGGGTGCCCTTGTATTTGGGGGATAGATGTACAGGATTCTGATGTCTTCCTGGTGGAATTTTCTCTTGATGAGTATGAAGTGTCTTTTCCCATCTCTTTTTATTAATTTTGGTTGAAAGTCTATTTTATCGGATATTAGAATGGCTACTCCTGCTTGCTTCTTGGGCCCATTCGCTTAGAAAACCATCTTCCAGCCCTTTACTCTCAGGTAATGTCTATCTTTGTGACTTAGGTGTGTTTCTTGTATGCAACAGATTGTTGGGTCTTGTTTATGCATCCATTCTGTTAATCTGTGTCTTTTTATTGGAGAGTTGGGTCCATTGATGTTAAGGGAGATTAATGCCCAGTAGCTGTTAGATGCTTTGATTTTATTGTTGGCTATGATAGTGTGTTTGTGTGCTTGGCTACTTTCCGTTTTGCTGTGGTGAGGTTATTTGTTTCCTTTGTTTTCCTGAATGTAGTTAGTTTTCCTGGCTTGTATTTTTCCTTCTAGTAGCTTCTGTGATGATGGATTTGTGGGTACGTATTATTTGAATTTGTTTACGTCATTGAATATCTTGCTTTCTCCATCTATGATGACTGAGAATTTTGCTGGATATATTAGCCTGGGTTGACATCTGTGTTCTCTTAGGGTCTGTATGATGTCTGTCCAGGCCCTTCTTACTTTCATAGTCTCTTTTGAGAAGTCTGGTATGATTCTGATGGGTTTGCCATTATATGTTACTTGGCCTTTTTCCCTTTCAGCTTTTAGTATTTTTTCTTTGTTCTGTATACTTACTGTTTTGATTATTATGTGGCAGAAGGATTTTCTTTTCTGGTCTAATTTATTAGGTGTTTTGTAGGCCTCTTGTATTCTTATAGGCTTCTCCTTTAAGTTGGGGACATTTTTTTCTCTGATTTTGTTGAAGATATTTTCTGGGCCTTGTGGGAGAGAATCTTCTTTTTCCTCTATTCCTATTATTCTTAGGATTTTCCTTTTCATATTTTTTGGATTTCTTAAATGATCTGTGTCAGGAATTTTTTAGATTTAACATTTTCTTTGACAGATACATCCAGTTCTTCCACTATATCTTCTACACCTGAGATTCTTTCTTCTATCTCTTGTAGTCTGTTGGTTATGCTTATCTCTGCAGTTCCTGTTTTCTTCCCTAAATTCTTCCTCTCCATGATTTCCTCCATTTGTGTTTTCATTAATTTCCCAATTCTATCTTCAGATCTTGAGTTGTTTTGTTTATTTCCTTCACCTTTCTGATTGTATTTTTCTGTTTTTCTTTTAGTTCCTTCAACTGTTTGTTTGAACATGCCTCTGTTTCTTTTATTTCTTTCAGTGATTTACCTATTTCTTATCTGCAGGCCACAAACTTTTGGCTGTATTTTCCCGTATTTCTTCACGGGTGGCCATAATCTGTTGATTTTATCTTCCTCTAATTCTTTATGTATTTTATTTGTTTCCTCTATTATCCTCTTCATCAGCATAGATGTAATACGGTCATCTTCTTGACTTTCAGTTATGCTAGGGTATCTACTGCTGCTTGCCCCTGGATGACTGGGGTTCTGGAGATGCCATATTGCTCTGTCCCTACTGAGCTGTTTTCGGTGTTGGCTGTTAGTTTTTGGTGCTTCTTGGAATCCTGGGGTAGGGAGAATCCCCTTGGCAGGGAGATGATTTTTCCTGATGGAGACCTCCTCTGCTTTTTGGGTATGGTCTCTCTGTATGGCCAGTGTTTCTCAGGAATTGCCACTGCTCACCATGGCATATAGACCTGAGTGGTAGCTGTGGTCTTTGTTAGTCAGTGGACCTCTCCTCTCACTACTAGAAGTCCTGGAGACAGCTGCCCTGCTGCTGGGTTTCTCGTTCTGAATTTAGTGAGCTGCTGCTCTTGTTATACTGTTTTCCAGGTTCAGCCCCCTTGAAGAACCTGCTGATTCCCTAGTTATGGGGTTTTCTCCCACAGGGAGACTCAGTCTGGTACCCTGGGACACACAGTTTTGTCTGGGAAGGTGAGTCAAGTGCCTAGCAAGTCTCTGTGCCAGAGACTGAGTGCTCTACTCTGGGATGGAGACTATGCACCCAGGTCTGGGATGGTGGCTGGGGGTGCCTATCTGGTCCAGAGGCTTGGCACCTCACTCTGTGCCAGAAGCTGTGTGTCCCAGTCTGTGATGGTGGCTGTGGGCACTGCTCTGGTCCAGAGGCTCTGCGCTCTGATCTGGGCTGGCAGCTGTGTGTCCTCTTCTGGGCCAGAGGCTGTGTACTCCTCTCTGGGCTGGCAACTGAGGTCTCTGCTCTGGTCCAGAGGCTGGGTCCTTCACTCTGAGCCGAGGTTGTGTGTCCAGGTCTGGGATGGCAGCTGAGGGTGCCGTGGGAGGTTGTGTGCTCTGGCTGTGTGTTTCGATCTAGGCCAGCATATATGTGCCTGCTGGTCCCCAGGACTTTTTTAGGGATTAACTGGGTGACTAAGGACTATCCCACTTGATTTCCACACCTTAGGATTTATTCTCACCTGGCAATCACAAACACTGGTTTTTTTAGGTCCCAGAGTTCAGTCTCCTGGTCACTATGCAGACACTGCTGTCCTGCTCCTCAGACACAGTGTCCTCCTTGGGCCGCCATCTTGGATCTGTTCTAGCTTTTCTTTTATCTTTTGTGCTGTAGTCAAAGTTGTCTTCTTAAGCCTCCATTCAAATTTCAGGTTTCAGTCCAAACCTCCTTGAAACTGGGTGCCATTGTAAAGCTGAGTTCAGTAAACTAGACACTCAAATGTCTTTCATGCACCCTTTCTCTAGATTGAAATGGCAGTGGTTTTTCATAACTTCACTTAGTGGTTATAACTGTAAGATGTCACCAATGAAAGAATTTTCTCTAAAAAAAAAACCTTGGAATGTGGCCCCCTTCCACATAACTTTTCACAGAGTGGGAACCATAACTTCAACTTCCTTTTATTTTTTTTGTACATGGGAAATATTTTAGAATGCCACATTAATTGACTAATTTTTCTTCTTGGAAAGTTTTGTTATCATTTTTTTTTCTGGTTGTCTTTTGCCATGTTCATGATGATCCTTTCACATGTTTTCAGCTGGTCGGATGGTATGATAAATGAGCCATGTCCATCATTTTGGTTTTATAAGGAATTATGTTTGACTCTCACACCTAACAATCCAATGGGGATACTCTTAGTCAGCAGGAGAGAAGACAGTACTTTGATCCCTATCTCACACTGAAACACTTCTGCTCTTCCACATCTAGGCACCAAAGGTAGATTATTTTTTTTTACAGTTTAAACCCATAAGTTGTACATACTTATACTAAAACCTTATTTAAAGTGATGGTCATATAATGCACACATCAGATATATTTACAATTTATAGTATTTGAGTTTCTGTAGTTAGAAAGTGTGTGATAGGAAATTTATAAAAAGAATGTGACACTTCAAGTGAAGTTCAGAGATTAACAAAGCAATACTTAATCTATATGGAAAACAGTGAGGGGAACTGCAACTGATTAAAAATGGAGGCATAGTTGAGAGGAATTCATTATTTTGTTATAGAAGTGACACCACGTAAATAATAGGATGTTAGAAACACTAAAGAAAATGCCTAGAAAAAGTCTGTTTGGATGGATTTCCAATGAACTTTGACACCCTCTGAGATAGAAGTAACCTTACTTGATTGCTTGACTCCTGGTTCCCATAGGAGTGATCATCTGTGGCATTATCAGAATGACACTTTCAGGGGTCATATTGGAGAAATAAACGTTTTCCCTGATTACTCGTACATGCAAATGTCAGCCTCCTGAACTCTCTTCATTTATCTCCCATTCAAATTAAAAATAAATCATCTGTTCTCTCCTGGGTCAAACTTTTTGTAGATAAGAAACGGCATTAATTTGCTAAAGTTATCAAATGTATAAGTGAATGTATTGGCATGGTCACTGGGTAAGCAAAGAATGCCTTTCTTATTAAATATGCACTTTACTGTGTTTCTTTCCTTTTGTATCGTCTAAGTTTATTTTCTGCAGCCATACTTCTTTGAAGAAAATGTGTCTTCATTTATTTAGCACTGTTGACTAACACCATGAATTGGTTCAAATCATACCTTCATGAGGAGTTGGGGTGAACTTTGTACAAGCTTCTATTTTATATCATCTGTGGAAAATGTTCATACACTGTCTATTCATTACTACATTTATTATGGAATAATAAAGTCATTTCTAGTTTTCTGAAGCTACATACATGAGTACATTGAAAACATGCACACAGAGCTGAATGTTTTCAGATAGGTTTCCTGTCTACTTCTTGATTCATTTATTTAACATATAGTCTTCCCTTTTCCTAGAAGTTCCACTCTCATTTCATCTTGCAAATCATTCTTCTCATCATCTCAATTAAATTTCCTCACTTAGGAAACTGTGCCTTCCTCAGGGGGCAAGGGAATCAAAGAGCCAGCCATTGAGTTCATGTCCAAAATAGTCTGTGTTCCCCTTACTAGTGAACCCACTTGGATATTGAGCTACCATTTGCTGCATTCAAGCAGAGGTTCTAGGTTATATATATACATGGTCCTTGGTTGGAAAGACAGTCTTATAAAAGAAACCTATGCCCTCATATATTTGGTCCTTGCAGAGCTCCTGTCCTCTCCAGGTCATACTATCTCCCCCTTCTTTCATATGATTCCCTGAACTCTACCAAAGGGTTGGTTATGTTTCTTAATATTTGCTTTGATCCACTGCTAGGTAGAATCTTTCCGAGGCCCTCTGTGGTAGGCTCTTGTCCTGCTACTTGTTTTTCTCCTACATTCAATGTCCATCCCATTTGTCTTTCTAAGTGAGGATTGATCATCTTACCCCAGGTCCTCTTTCTTGTTTATCTTGTTTAGGTGTATAGATTTCAGAATGTTTATCCTATCTTATAGGTCTATATAAGTGAGCATATACCATGTGTCTTTCTGCTTTTAGGATACCTTACTCAGGATAATTGTTTCCAGGTCCCACCATTTGCCTGAAAATTTCATGATTTCCTCATTTTTAATTGCTGAGTAGTATTCCATTGTGTAAAAGTACCACAATTTCTGTATCCGTTCCTCAACTGAGGGACATCTGGGTCTTTTCCAGGTTCTGACTATTACGAATAAAGCAGCTGTGAACATAGTTGAGCAAATGTCCTTGTTGTGTACTTGAGCATATCTTGGATATATGCCTAGGAGTGGTATAGCTGGATCTTGAGGAATCACTATTCCTAATTGTCTAAGAAGGTGCCAAATTGATTTCCAGAGTGGTTGTGCAAGTTTACATTCCCACAGAAGATGACATTGCAGCCAGTCCTGGAGCTACCTGATAAGCTAGGGTTGGATGGAAGGGGAGGAGGTCTTCCCCTTTCAGTGGACTTGGAAAGGGGCAGATAGGAGATGAGGGAGGGATGGAGGGGGATATGGAGGGAATGCGGGAGGGGACTACTGCTGGGATACAAAGTATATAACCTGTGATTAATATAAAATAAAAATGTTAAAAAATAAAAATAAAAGAAAGGAAACTGTGTCTTGCACAGTATAGTGAAATTATAGTACCATTTTTTAAAAACTTTACAACGGATTTCAATCATATGTCTGTTAGAACACTCTGAATAAGCTTGGGAGCATTTCCTTTTTATTTTCCTTTTCTAATTATTATTTTTGTATCTGGCCTGTAGTCCCCTCTCTCATCCTCTCCCAGTCCCACCCTCCTTCTCTCTTCTCTCTCTCTGCTGCCCCCCTAGTCCACTGATAGGAGAAGTCCTCCTCCCCCTACTACCTTACCCTAGCCTCTCAGGTATAATCAGTCCTGGCTGCATCATCTTCTTCTGTTGCCTGGCAAGGCTGTGCTCCCCAACCCCCAGAGGAGATGATCAAAGAGTTGGCCACTGAGTTCATGTCAGAGACAGCCCTGCTCCTCTCACTAGGGAACCCACTTGGAGACTGAGCTACCTGTGGGCTACATCTGAACAGGGAGTCTAGGTCCTCACTAAGGACAATGCTTAGGAGCTTTCCTAGACATGGTAGCACATATGTGTGAGACAAACTATTATTTTAAGTATTTTCAATACTCGATCAATATATAGCAAGAAGAATGGAAGCACCTGAGTTCTTGTGGTGGAGTGGATACCTAATGACCTCACTCAGCGAGTCTAGAGCCATGGCTCCTAACAACTATGTGTGACTAAAATCTAAAGGACAGCCACTGCAGTTTTGATACATCATTCTGTTGAGATCATTTCTAATGAAAGGATACAATAATGAGTAGGAAAACAGAAATACAGATTGAATAATTCTTAAAGATTTTTAAAAATCTTTATTTACTTTATTATTTTTGTCATAGTTCAGGTTTTTCATCATTATTATTATTTACAACTTATTCACTTTGTATGCTGGTTGAAGAGATTTAGCACATTGAAATTTACTTCTTTTCAGCAATTTTTAACACTGATTGTCAATATTGTAGTTTTTATTCATGTAATTCTTTGTGCTCCATAGAAATGATGGTATGGATGACTACCTCAGAATAATTTACAAAGTACAAAAAATATTTCAGGCAAATGTTTAATATTTTTGTTACCTTTAGTATGTTGTAGGACATCCCAGCTTGCCACTCCCCTCATCCCTTCTCGATCGCTCTCACCTTGATATCGATGACTTACAATATTCCACACTTTTTTATGGAAGGTTTTATTTTTTCTTTTCTGATGTTGCGATGGATGCTTTTTGCAAATATGAGACACAGCAGCAAAAAGACTCCTGACACTTGATTGACAGCAACTTTAGGATGACATTGTTAGGAAAACATTTCTGGCTCAGAGAGGTTAAAATATCATTAAAAAGATGTACATCTTTACTTTTTTAGATGGCTCAAGGAAGCAGTTATGTTTATTTAAAAAAAACCTGTGACTTGCGTAAAATGGAGTTCAGATGATTTTGATATATTATTATTTTGACACAAATTCATAGGTAGAGGTAACTTGAATTTCCTGCACAATGCCTTAGTACATGAAAGTTGAGGGATTCACATATTTTAAGAAAATGATCTCATTGTGTGTGTGTGTGTGTGTGTGTGTGTGTGTGTGTGTGAGTGTGAAAGTATCATGCCAGTGCATCCATGTGGTCAGAGCATGACTTGGAGAAGTTGGCTCTTCTCTCCTTCCAGCCAGTTGAGGCCTTGGGCTTGAACTCAAGTCATTAAGCTGAGCTGCAACTGCCGTTACTGATGGAGCCCTCTTGCCAGCCCAATATTCTCATTTGTAGGAAGGGTGTACACATATCAAATATTGACTATGGAAGATATGAATTTTTAATGCGATTTTTGGCAAAATAAATGTTTCATGATTAAGACTATTGTACAAATCATATATTTGCTTGCAAAGTATGTTTAATATTTAATAATACTAAGGAACATAATTCTTCAAAGTGGAAAAAATTTCAGATTAAAATGCAAGACATTTAAAATAAAATGTTTATAGTGAACATTTAAAATGTATAAATATATAAAAATATTTATAATAAAAATAACAATTGCAAGTACTTAGAATTAAGAATTAAAGGAATTAAATAGTTTTTTAAACCCTCGGATACTTATATTTAGGAACTATTAGTACTTTTTCTGCAAAAACAAATCACTAATTAGAATCTCAACAGCTATTATTTTCTGAAAGTGTAGTTAATCCTGACCATTTTCTAAGGGTATGCATGTGTTTAGCTGGTGTACATACCCCCACAAAACCAAATGATAACATTTCATTTTTATGATTGTAAATATGGAGAGATGTGGTAAAGTCAGTTTAACAGCACTGAAACAAGAATTCTTCAATATCCAAATTATTGTTAAGGAGGCCAGGGATGAAATCAGGACTACTGTATATAATGGGCAGAGCCAATGGGCTTAAGGACAAAATCCCTATCAGAAAATGGGTTCACAGATTAGATGAAATTTTGAGATTCATGACTCACTTCTTCTTTGTGATGTGATTTGGGGCAATTTTCTTAGTCTAGAAGAATCCTTGTTAAGTCAAAAATAGAGTACAGTACATCAGAAAATGGCAGAGTCATGCTCTCAAAGAAGCATTATTTTAGGCAATTTCTTATCCACAGAAGTTGGTGGCAGGCACTTAGCATCTGGTAAAGAATTTACAGATCACTTGTGAAACAGAAAAATCTGAGAGTTGATGCTCCTAGGCTGGAAGGAATGAATCATTCATTTTATCTATATCACCTCCCTCCAAAGTTGCTCAGCTTGATACAAGCAAGCAAGGTTTCTCCAGTGTCAGTTTCTCCCTTGGGAAAAGAAAAACATGGTAAAGAGAACATGCTCCCCTGGCCATGTGGAATGATCCCAATTCTCTGCTTTACCTAATACCAACGTTTATCACAAAGGCTGTGAGACATGAAGGAATATTGTGAAATAGGATGATGAAGAGAACAGACATGACAATGTACACTATGAGCATAGTAATGATGAGGATGTGGTGTTTGGGAATCACCACTTCTCATTCTGTCCCTTGATTCAAAAATAGCCCAAATTCAAGGTTCTGATGCTACCTGTATTATCTATACATCTATGAGTTCTAAATATTGATGTCCTGTACTATGATACTCTTTTCTTGTGGTTCCTCTCAAATTTGGAAGTAGTTGCTCAATATGCAAAATTTAAGGGTTCTGATGTTGACATGTACATCCTTACAACAAATTCATGTCCTTAAAATTTATTTTATTTTATTTTTAATAAATGCATTTGTAGAAGGAGAAATACACAGCTGGAGCAGAAAAGGGTGACAAATTCCCTGGAGTTATAGGTGCCTATGATCTACCCAGCATGAGTGCTCAGGACTAAACTCAGACCTTCAGCAATAGCACTCTGTGCTCTGAACAGTTGAGCCATCACTCCTGTTAATGCTATATGAGAAGTGTTCTCTCTATGATATTTTATGATAACATGATATGGGATTCTATGATGAGGCCATTTTGTGTATTGTTCTAAAGTTATTTTCTTCCCTAAACACTTCTTAAACTATATCTGCTGGAGTGTATTGACCTTGCCAGGAAAAGCACGGAGTGGCAACCAAACTGGCAAAGGAAACTTCCTTGAACCAAAAAGTGTGGAAGACATCCACTGAAGCACTTTAAATCATAAAGACCTAAGTATTGAGAAGAGTAGAATTCATTTAGCACAGCTGTACTGTGTGACGAATCTTGTGCAAAGCAGTTCTTATGTT
Source organism: Pachyuromys duprasi (assembly GCA_028658305.1). Lineage (NCBI taxonomy): Eukaryota > Metazoa > Chordata > Mammalia > Rodentia > Muridae > Pachyuromys > Pachyuromys duprasi. The sequence goes on from CM053755.1 coordinate 20,704,419, forward strand.
AAATGTTTTATTTAAAAAAAAACATTCTTAGATTTTTCTTTTAAATATAGCCTTATCTTACTGATAGGAAATCAGTGAATGTCATGGATATCAGTTTTTATGATCTCTATTTTTTTATTTGACCTATAGTGAGATTATTTGCTATTTGTCTTCTCTTTTAGTCAGCATTATTTCACTTTGTATAATGATTGCTATTTCTTCCCACACCACTACAAATGATGTGATTCCTTTCACTTTGAAGCTAAGTGCTCTCATTGGCATGAATACATCTTTACCAGTCTTACAGTCAATCATAATATTGGTGTCTCCATTTCTTGGCTCTTTTGAATATCGCTACAATAAATGAGAATATAGATACAGTTTGGACATTCTGGTATCATTTCCCTTGCACATGAATACCCATTGATACATTTTTTTTCTTTTTAATTCTGTGAGGACAATATGGGTTTCATGTTGCTCTGAAAAAAAATATCAGGCAAAGGAAAATTAAGGAAGATTTTATATTTGTTCACACTTTAACAGAAAATGTCCCATCACAATGGGAAGGGATGGTGGTGAGTAGATCCAGGCTGCAAGAGCAAGCAGGGCATGCATGGTTTATAGTTCCAACTAGACAGTAGAAGAAGGAAAGGAAACAGTTCTGAGCAACAAAATTCTAAGACTCCTCCATGTTCTATAAACTTAAAAAGCTGCTCTACCTGCTGGGAAACAAATGTTCAAACACAGAAAATGACCAGCCATTAAGAACATTTCCTTGCTCTTCCAGAGAACCCTGGGTTTGATTCCAAGAACCCACGTGGCAACTTATAACCATTTGTAATTCCAACAAGGGGATCTGAAACCTTCTTCTGGCCTAAAATAACACTACATTCATACTATACATAAACTCATATGTGGGCAAAACATTCTTACACATTTGACAAAACACCCCTCAGAATGGCTAAGATCAAAAACTCAAGTGACAACACATGCTGGAAGGGGTGTGGAGAAAGGGGAACCCTCCTCCATTGCTGGTGGGAATGTAAGATTGTACAACCACTTTAGCAATCAGTCTCAGACGATTAGGAATAGTGCTTCCTCAAGATCTAGCTATACCACTCCTAGGGATATATCCAAAAGGTGCTAGAGTACACAACAAGGACATTTTCTCAACCATGTTTGCAGCAACTTTATCCATAATATCCAGAACCTGGAAACAAACCAGATGTCCCTCAGTAGAGGAATGGATACAGAAATTGTGGTACTTTTACACAGTGGAACACTACTCGGCAATTAAAAACAAGGAAATCATGAACTTTGCAGGCAAATGGTGGGACCTAGAAATGATCATCCTGAGTGAGGTATCCCAAAAGCAGAAAGACACCCATGGTATATACTCACTTATATAGACCTATGAGATAGGATAAACATACTGAAACAAGATAAACAAGAAAGAGGATCTGGGGTAAGATGATCAATCCTCACTTAGAAAGATACAGGGGTTGGACATTGGATGTAGGAGAAAACAAGTAGCAGGACAAGAGCCTACCACAGAGGGCCCCTGAAAGACTCTACCTAGTAGTGTATCAAAACAGATGCTGAGACTCATAACCAAACCTTTGGCAGAGTCCAGAGAATCATATGAAAGAAGGGGGAGTTAGTAAGCTTTGGTGAGGACAAGAGGTCCACAAAGACCAAATAGATCAGAGCACAGGGGTCTTTTCTGAAACTGTTTCTCCAACCAAGGGCCATGAATGGATGTAACCTAGGACCCCTGCACAGATATACCCCATCACAGCTCAGTATCCAAGCGGGTTCCCTAGTTAGGGGAACAGGGACTGTCATAGACATGAACTCAATGGTTGGTTCTTTGACCTCACCTCACCCCCACCCCCAAGGGAGGAGCAGCCTTGCTAGGCCACAGAAGAGGACATTGTAGCCAGCCCTGAAGAGACCTGATAAGCTAGGATCAGATGGAAGGAGAGGAGGACCTCCTGCATCAATGGATTGATAGAGGGGCAGAAAGGAGTTGAGGGAGGGAGTGTGGGATTTGGAGGGAAAGAAGGAGGGAACTACAGCTGGGATGCAAAGTAAATAAAATGTAATTAATTATGAAAAAATAAAGAAAAACTTAAACAAAAGGAAATTTAAAAACATTTCAAAAGCTCTTGCCTCCAGCAGTCCTATAACTTTTACCCACGTTTCCTTTTTATTCCATAGTTTTGTTTTTATACCTCACTCTTTATGGCTTTCAAATTTGAGCTAATCTTCGTAAGTGGCCATGACAGAAAGCCATAACTCCCACATTAGCACTGACACTCATCTCCCTCCAATACCTTCTCGGTCCCTGTGTTACAAACCAGCTGGGAGTTGGTTTAAAGATTTGCTTGTTGGGTCTCGTTTGTTTATGCCATTGCAATATTTTTATAAATATATCAATGTGGTCCGGGCTGAGTCAAGCATTTTAATACTCTCAACATTGTTTTGTTCCAAGATCATTTTTGCTTTAATTATTCTAGTCTTTCTTCTTCTTCTTGGTTGTCATGATTTGAGGAATGGATACATAAATTGTGGTACTTTTATACAATGGAATAGTGCTCAGCAATTAAAAATAAGGAAATCATGAACTTTGCAGGCAAACGGTAGGACCTAGATACGATCATACTGAATGAGGTTCCCAGAAGCAGAAAGACACACATGGTATATATTCACTTATAAAGACCTATAAGATAAGATAAACATACTGAAATCTATACAGCTAAAGAAGATAAACAAGAAGAACCTCGGGTAAGATGATCAACCCTCACTTAGAAGGACAAATGGGATGGACATTGGATGTAGGAGAAAACAAGTAACAGGACAGAAGCCTACCACAGAGGGCCTCTAAAAAACTCTACCTAGCAGTGTATCAAAGCAGATACCAAGACTCATAACCAACCCTTTAGCAGAGTGCAGGGAATCATAAGAAAGAAGGGGGATTTAATATGATCTGGAGAGGATAGGAGCTCCACAAGGACCAAATATATCTGGACACAGGCGTCTTTCATGAGACTGTTTCTCCAATCAAGAATCATGTATGGGTATAACCTAGAACCTCTGCTTGCCTGTAGCCCATGGTAGCTTAGTATCCAAGCAGGTACCCTAGTAAGGGGAACAGGGACTGTTTCTGACATGAACTCAATGGTGAGCTCTTTGACCTTCCTTCCCCCCTCCCCCAAGGAGGAGCAGCCCTGCTAGGCCACAGAGGAGGACTTTGCAGCCAGTCCTGAAGATATCTGATAAAGCAGGGTCAGATGAAAGGGGAGGAAGTCCTCCCCATCAGTGGACTTGGAAAGGGGCCAGGAGGAGATGAGGGAGGGTGGGTGGGATTGGGAGGGAATGAGGGAGCAGGATACAGATGGGAAACAAAATTAATAAACTGTAATTAATATTAAAAATAAATAAAAAGAAAATCTCATTAAAAAACAAACAAAAGAATATAGTTCTGAGTTGCAAAGACAACCCAGAATCCATAGCTTTTTTTTCTTACTATTATTGGCATTTGATATTATCACTTTTAGTAAACCACAAACTGTGACCTGTTTAAATTAAAAAAAATCAGCCTGAGCAGTAATAACATGTTTATACTTCTTGACTCAAAACGCAATATAACATCAGTAAAAGAGTAAGAATGTTGTTTTTCTACTCAGCACGACAGCCATTTCCATGGAGTTTCTGTTTGCCTTTTAAGTTATTTACATTTTTTTCACAATTGTGAGCCTCAGAATCTCCCTACAAATGACACAGGCAAATATTCATTATGTTATTACACAGATAAACAAATGTCCTTCTAATGTCATAGATACTTCATAAATTTAAAACACAAGACATTCCTGGTGTTAGAATTCAAGCTCTTTGATTAGTATACTTTGCCACCTACAAATCAGATCTCAGTCCTCTTACAGACAGAGAGATGTGTAAACTTTTGTTCTTTTCAAAGGCACAAATACATTCAAATACAACTTCCCTGTCTTTTTAACTCCCTTGTGCTATTTCTCTGAGAGATGCTTTTGCAGAATCTTGTTTAGAGTTTTAAATAATAAATGACTTTATCTAAAGCAAAATGTATATTTTACACATCTGCACTTGAGAAAACTTCCTATCGTGACAAACATAAATGCTCAAAGAGCTGGAGCTGGCAAGCCAGGACTTTCTGTCCCTGAGTGTGCGTGGCCTGAGGGAATAAACAGGTCCATGTGCTGTATAAATATAACTATTCCAAAGGCTCTTTTGAGGAAGGAAAACCAGATTCTTTGCTGTCAGTAACTTTTATCTTGTTTGTGTTCAAATGTGCAAGAGTAATTTTTTCTTGTTTGTTTTCAAATTTGAATGACTCCGGAAAGTAAATAAACTCATATAGTCAAGACTGTCAGTTGCAGAGAACAAATTGTTTATTCTTTATGACTTATCCCTCAAGAACAATAGCAGAGGGATTCACAAAAGATGTGTTTAATAAAAGAGTATACTCCCTTCTGCCTGCAAGTTTTATAGGGCACAGGAAAATTTGGAAGGAGGCAGTGAGTTGGAGTAACCTCATCTATATAAAACCATAAATAAAAGTTGTAGACCACAAACCAGCAATGACTATTTCAAGAGCATGTTAAATGCCATCAGAAAGCAGGGCTACCTCTGGACAGAAATGGTGGTGATGCTTTGGTGAATACTGGAAATAAAAAATGTGCCCACACCACATGAATTTTATATCATCTTACAGAACACAAAGACGTTAGTACCTTCTCAATTATTATACATAACCTCAGATTGCAAGCATTGATTTTCTGTTTAAGGGAGTATCTGATCAGAATGAATCATCAAAGAGACAATGATGGCTGTCTTATAACAAAGACCAAACCAAAAACTTTCAAGAGCCATTAGAGGCTACCTAAAAACTTTCAAATTTTTCTCTTTATCATAGTGTACAAATACTATCTCTATTTGAGTCTTTGAAGACATTCACCAACAAAATATACATCCAGCTAATATAGTTAATGTGATCATAAGGGAGGTCATAATTACCCATTACATATGACCATAGACGCATATATACACATTCATGTGTGCACATTTTTCTCTATTCTGGTCTTGCAATTCCTTCTCAGAAGAGGATCAATCTCACTACTGACCACATAAAGCAAAAGGTTATAGGTGGAAGAAATGGCACATGAGATCAACCCCGGTCATTCTATCTAATGGTTAAGACAAGCAGTTCATACTCTGAGTTAAATACATTGTTTTCCAGATCATCTGAGATCCATGACATTCACCGATTTCCTGTCGGTAAGATAAGACTATAAAAGAAAAATCTAAGAATTTTTTTTAAATAAAACATTTAACATAAGAACTGCTTTGCACAAGATTCGTCACACAGTACAACCGTGCTAAATGAATTCTACTCTTCTCAATATTTAGATATTTATGATTAAAAGTGTTTCAATGGATGTTTTCCACATTTTTTTAGTTCATGGAAGTTTCCTTTGCCAGTTTGGTTGCCACTCCGTGCTTTTCCTGGCAAGGTCAATACACTCCAGCAGATATAGTTTAAGAAGTGTTTAGGGAAGAAAATACCTTTAGAACAATACACAAAATGGCCTCATCATAGAATCCCATATCATGTGATCATAAAATATCAGAGAGAGCACTTCTCATATAACATTAACAGGTGAAATTCTTTGTCATTGCTGCTGTTTTGTTTTGTTCTCTTTCTTCATGTAGAGGTTGTTTTTATTATGGAAATGTATAGAGGCACCAATAATCTCCTGAAGAATGTCAGGCATAGAGATCTCTGTGACTATACTCTCTCCAAATCTAATCCTGTACATTACTTCAAGGGACATAACACAAGGTGAGGAGGCTAAAGAGTAAACAAATACTTTCTCTGTAGATGCTGTGCTCTGAATTTATTTACAACATAATTGATGTGTTGAAAGACAGTCCACATTATGATAATATTATTTGTTAGGGCCTTTGGGAGGTTATTGACTCCTGGCAATTATGTCCACATGAATGGCATGGTGGTTGAAATTAGAATGGCCCCATAGGTTTGTATATTTAAATTCATAGTAACCAGTCAGTTGAACTATCTGAGAAGGAAGGATTAGGATATTTTGGCCTTCCTGGAGGAAGTGTGACCCTGGGAGAGGATTAGGTTGATTCAAAGGACTCCCATGATTCCCATGTGCAGCTAGAGATATGAACTGTCAGTTTTTTCTGTGTTCATGTCTTCCCTCTGCCACCATAGATGCTAACATTCTGAAAACATAAGTTTAGTCAAATGTTTTCTTTTCTAAGTTACCTGTTTTACCACAACAGTAGAAAGGTAACAAATACAAAAGGAGAAGCCAAGGGCTAGCTAGCCCTTCTACTATGGAAGGAGAGAGCAAGAAGTCTCCACCCATGAACCAGAAAATAAAGCACATATCAGATATCAAATCTTTCCATGATCTTGGATTTTCTATCTTCCAGGATTGTGAGCAATAAGATTTTGTTAGGTATTAAATACTCAGCTTATGGTATTTTGATATAGTAATTAGAGTGGATAAAGACTTTGTTTTATACTATCTTCTCCAAATGGAAAAACAATAGCTGGATTAGACAGATATTATGAAAGTGATTGCCAGTAGTCATATGATGAGAGGTTTATTTTGTTCTTTTTTTCTTTGTTTTTTTTTAAACAAAGGTGCAGCAGAACAGACTGACAAAGATAAAAATTGTTTATCTCATAAATTAGGGTTATTTCTCAGTAAGTAATAGTGCTTAATGCTCAAGCATGGAGTCCTTAATTAGGATCACCTTCAACCATTTAAATAAAACTTCTTTTACTGAAAAAAAAATGCTTGTCATGTTTTTGCACACCTGAAATCCAGCTATTGGGAGAGAGCACTGGAAGATTTCTGGGGCCCTCTGGCCATCCATTTCCTCTGAGAGATACTTTTTCAAAGAAATTAGATTAAGATGACATCCAGTCTTCCTCTAGCCTCTGCAAGGGTTCATGTTTCTGAACACAGAGACATACAAACACATGCTCTCACACACAGAAATGAAAAAGTGGTAAATATTGATTTGATTTGCAATTATAACTGTATATTTGAAAGAATGAATTTTCCTGCATGTCAATGATGAATCTTTAAATATAACACCCTCTCACACTATTAAGAGATCAGTTAATCATTCACTGACAAGCCACACTAAAAATTTTCTACAGGGTTTTATTTATATGTTTATGTATACATATATATAACAGTATCAGTCAATCTAAGGCCATCAATTGGAGAGGTAGTGAGTGACGTCTAAAAGTTTAGCCTATAAGTTGGAGGCATAGTGGGCATAGTGATATTATTCCTTTCCTCTATCTAAGGATTTTTTTTCCCTCCAGATTTTAAAAAAATGGGAAATAATAATCAGAGGAAAGAATTAAACATGTGGATGGAACTAGAACATTTCCAGTTGCATAGTCTTGGGTGTGTGACCATCCACTAAAGTGTGGTCTACCAATCAGAGATCTCAACCTTACAGCAGGCTGACTCCCCTTCTCCTGAGAGCTATCAATTGCCAACAGCCCTCATATCATGGAGGGACTTTGTGCCTACATCACCTCTCTGTGCTAGGATTTTGTCTGGCTGATGTTCACACAGGTCTTGTGCATGCTGTCAGATCCTCTGTGAGGTCATCTATGGGACTGCCCTGAGGTTCCAAAAAATCCTATTTCCTTCAATCATCTACTGCCTGCCTCTGGCTCTGAGTACGCTCCTGTCCTCTCCCCTTCCACAATGATTCCTGAGCCTTTTGCGGGAAAGATAAGACACAGATGTTCCATTTACTGCTGAGCATTCCATACTCTCTTACTCTCTGCACTTTGGTCAGTTTTGATCCTTGTATATAGTCATCCTCTTCTGCAAAAAGAAGCTTCTCTGAGGAAGATTGCCCACTGTGCTAGTCTACGAGTATACTCAGAAGTCATCACAAACTGTCTTAATGCTATTCACTTAGCAAAATAAGCACAGCATGTGCTCCACTGTGGTCTTGCATTGGGAAATGGTCCCCAGTATGGGGATCACTGTCCACCTGCATCTTTCATATTATTCACTTATGTATTCAGAGCATCTTCTTCCTCTTCCACCTGTTCCCGATCACCATGCATCTCTGACCTCCAGAGAAAGGGTGCTCCTACTTTTGCTTTTTTCTTTGTCAACCATTTTGGTGCCTGAGCCATATCGTTCATCATTTCCATATCATACACTACCCATCTATGTGACACTTTTTGTCTCATTTCCACACTCTTTCACATATCATTCATGAGTCAACCGGTTCATTTTCTCGAAAAGGAAGGGAATGTATTTAAACGATAAGTCTCCCCTAGAGAGTCTTCTTACAAAAGTTGGCATGAAAAGGTAGACACCACCCCCCTCCACAAATGTGCTAGGCTTAACCATAAATAAGTAGATCTTCTTTCCCATGCCCCACGTCACAATTATTCCATTAATAATATTGTCTTTCTAGAGAGGTAACAGGCTACTTGCCCATGACATCCTGCTTAGAGCAGATTTCCACTGGCAAGGCTTAATACATGTTATCACCTTTTTAGGGTACTTCATATTTCCACCTTTCATTTCTGTTTCTCAAGTGAAGTCTAAATGGACAATGGAGTTGTGCTGCAATTCTTTAGCCTATGCTTATCTCCATAATGCTGCCTACTTAGCATGGATTCTCTACACCATTAGGCTCTTGTTCAGAGATTCAAAGAGGGTCATGGTCAATACATGTAACAACAATACAGTGATTTCCACTGTTCACTTAGCAATAGCCCATTCATGGGGAATACATAATTACACAGATGATGAAATCTCACCATCGACTCTATCAAGAACATAGAAAAAGTAACAGAGAAGAAAAGTACTTATTGTTAAATTTTATTTTTCATTTTATTCTAGACATGGGAAATATCCACCCTATATTTAGGGAAAAGGGAAGAAGCCCTAGTTTGACAATAGTCTCTTCAATTACTTTTTTGAATGATTATAAATGATTACAAAAATATATTTTCTTTCTATCATTTTGTTCTTCTCATGCTCTTCATTTGTTCTTCCAGTCCATAGTTATAAATTCACTGCTTAAAATGTATTTTAGTTCAGGAATTTCATATATAATCTATTTGCTTTTATCCAAATTTACATTCTAGAATTTTGTAAAATATGTGAATAGCAAGGACACTGTCATCAGAACAAAATGACAGCCTATAGATTGGGAAAGGATCTTCACCAACCCTATATCTAACAGAGGGCTAATATCCAGTATATATAAAGAACTCAAAAAGTTAAACAGCAACAAATCAAACAATCCAATTAAAAAATGGGGTACAGAGCTAAACAGAGAATTCTCAATAGAGGAATATCTAATGGCAGAGAAACACATAAAGAAACATCAATGTCCTTAGTCATCAGGGGGATGCAAATCAAAACAACTGTGAGTTTTTACCTTACACCCATCAGAATGGCAAAAATCAAAAACTCAAGTGACAACACATGCTGGAGAGGATTGGAGAAAGAGGAACCCTACTCCATTGCTGGTGGGAATGTAAACTTGTACAACCACTTTGAAATCAACCTGGTGCTTTCTCAGACATTTAGGAATAGTGCTACCTCAAGATCCAGCTATACCACTCCTAGGCATATACCCAAACCATGCTGAAGTATACAACAAGGACATTTATTCAACCATGATCATAGCAGCTTTATTTGTAATAGCCAGAAGCTGGAAACAACCCAAATGTCCCTCAGTTGAGGGATGGATACAGAAATGGTGGTACATTTACCCAATGGGATACTACTCAGCAATTAAAAACAAGGAAATCATGAAATATGCAGGCAAATGGTGGGACCTAGAAAAGATCATCCTGAGAGAGTTATCCCAGAAGCAGAAAGACACACAAGTTTATACTCACTTAAAAGTGGATATTAGAGATATAATATAGGATAATTATACTAAAATCTGTACACTTAAGGAAGCTAATCGAGAAGGAGGGCCCTAATAAGATGCTCAATCTTCTTTAAGAAAGGCAAATGAAATGGACATCAGAAGAGGGAGAAAACAGGGAACAGGATAGGAGCCTATCAGAGAGGGCCTCTGAAAGACTACCCAGCAGGGTATCAAAACATATGCTGAGATTCATAGCGGAACTTTTTCTAGAGTTCAGGAAATCTTATGAAAGAAGTGGGAGATAGAAAGACCTGGAGAGAACAGGAGCTCCATAGCAACAGAACCAAAAGATCTGGGCATAAGGTTCTTTTCTGAGACTGGTACTCCACACAAGGACCATGCATGGAGATAACTTAGAACCCCTGCACAGAAGTAGCCCATGGCAGCTCAGTGTCTAAGAGGGTTGCCCAATACTAGGAAGGAATAGGGAGCATCTCTGACAAGAATTCATAGGTTGGCTCTTTAATCACCTCCACCTGAGTGGGAACTAGCCTTACCAGGCTACAGAGGAAGACAAAGAAGCCAGTCCTGATGAGACCTGATAGACTAGGGTCAGATGGAAGGGGAGGAGGTCCTCCCCTATCATTGGACTGGGGGAGGGGCATAGGAGAAGAAGAGGGCAGGTGGGTTGGACTGGGAGGGCCTGAGGGAGGGAGCTACAGCTGGGATACAAAGTGAATAAATTGTAATTAATAAAAATAAAATAAAAAATAAATAAAATAATATGTGAATGGATTATTTTTCCCCGATTCTACCATTTTTCATTGTTTAGCTCAGTGTCTCAGGCAGGAAAGTAGACCTTAAATTTTTAGTTACCATAAGCAAGTTAAAGGTCGGTAGCCTACTTGTCAAGATGTCTAGAATAGACAGTGCTTGACATTGATTTTAAACAAACATAATAATAAAACAAATACCCAATCACATAAAGAGTACCATTCAAAGTTTTATATATATATATATATATATATATATATATATATATATATATGTTATATATATATTTATATATATGATATATATTTATATATAAAGTACATTTTATTCACTTTGTAACCCAGTTGTAGCCCCCTCCCTCATCCCCTCCCAATCTTACCTTTCCTCCCTGATCTCCTCCTATGCTCCTCTCCATTTGCAGGGATAGGGGAGGTCCTCCTCCCCTTCCATCTGACCCTAGCTTATCTGGTCTTATCAGAACTGGCTGCATTGTCCTCCTCTATGGCCTGGCAAGGCTGTTCCCCCATCAGGTGGAGGTGGTCAAAGAGCCAGCCACTGAGTTCAGTCCCTGTTCCCCTTACTAGGGAACCCACTTGGATGCTTTACTCTATTTCATCTTATTATCATATGCTAAGGCAGATACTATCATTTCCCTCTTTACTGTCACTGTCCCTTGTTTGCACCCAGGATTTCGAGAGACCAATATCTCAAGTACATGGTAATAAAGTTCTGGTTCAAAGAGAATGGGAATCAGGTCCAGGCAAAACTAGTACCCAACCTGGAAGGACATGGTGCCTATATCCAGCAGCTGAATCAAGTCTCTGATTTTAGTAAAAAGCCTGAAGCTATAGTACAGTGGTTCTCACCCTGTGGGTCACGACCCCTTTGGGAGTTACCTATCAGACACACTGCATATCATATATTTACATTGTGACTCATAACAGAGCCAAAATTACAATTATGAAGTAAAATCAAAATAATTTTATAGTTGGGGTTACATAAGGACTGTATTAAAGGGTCACAGGATAAGAGGGTTTAGACCACTACTCTTGTATACTGCTTCACCAAACTTTAAGTTTTATTCTGAACCTCTACTGCATCTAAAAAGCTCTTCTCTGTCCACTTCTGTGCTGAGTCTTAGACACCATAGGTTTGGCAACTAAATCCATACCTTTTATTTTAAGGGATGCCAGGCTGACTCAGCATTTCAGTAACAATGTAGCAGAAGACCCAACAGATTCAATGCTGGGGAAACTGCCTCCCTCTTTTTTCTAAGTAGCTTCCCAATTATGTTTTCCAAATAAAATTTCCAAGGATGCCAGTATCCCAACATTCTCGACACATATTTTGTAGCTTTTCAAAATTGTAACATTCTCTTGTGAATTATGGGTTTTCTCTGTGACCCTACTTAAAACTATGTTGGTTTCTCTCAAAAATGAAATGTGACAGGGACATTTAAGCTAAATATATCTTTGTAAGTTTCTTTTAGTCATAGTGTTCAAAAGCAAACTAAGAAAACTGGCTTATTTAAAAATTTTTAAATGTAAATTATAACTACAGGTAAATATTCATAATATCTATAAAAATGTGTATAGCCTATTAACTTGATCCAAAATCTAACGTTGTTTTAGTGAATTTTAGTTTAGTTTATTTATAAACTGACATGCTTTTATTGGTATATTAAGCCTATGACACTGAACAAACATGGAGAAAATATTCTATTGTCGTATTTGCTCTATTTCTGTCAATTTTAAGCGTTGGGTTCTAGAATCTAACAAGACATCAGCATTCCTAATATGATTAGTTATCTTAATAATGGATATCCCTGTTAAAGGTTACATAATGACCATAAATTATACCAAACATCTCTGTGATTGGTTAATTAGATCTCTGAAAGTCTCAAATTTGCTACAGACATGAGTTCCGTGTGTAGATTTTTAGATAACATGCTCCTGCTTAGAGAGCATGGGTTTTTGAGGTGATTCAACCATAAACAATGGAGGGGTATATTGAAGAAGAAGTAGGAGAAATACACAAAACAAAATGAAAGATTTGGGGTCTTGAATTGGAGTTTGATGGCACAGAAAACTGTTTTTGTAGATTTTCTCCTTCTTCTATGATCTAAAGTTTAGCTGTGCTTTTTGCTACCAGTGCTTAAAGCAATTTTTGATTTTGCAAATCTCTTGCAGAGAAGTCAACTCACAAGCCTAAGTCCTGGAGAAGAAGATGTATCTGTACTTGATGAACTTGATTATGCATTTAAATAGACACAGTGGGGGATATTTAGAGAGGCCTCTGAAGAGATGTGTTGAATTGAAGAAAATAAATAGGCTCAGCAGGATAGAAGCTAGGTAAAATTCTGCAGTGATCCCTTCCCTATAGGTACATGAAATGTTAAAATAGCTTTGTATGCAGCAAACTATATCTCTAAGGAATAAGGAAGGAAGGAGAGACTTTTAGTATAAGTGATAAGAAAACAGGCACTGAAGGAAGCAAGCAAAAAGTTCTTGTCATCTCTTCCCCAACTGGCAACAGAAAAAAAAAATACAAAAGTTTTAGGTGACTGGGAGGGAATTAAGTCCAAGCTTTGTACTTGAATCCCAGGGCAAAGCTAATGGGAGAATTTGATATCTTCTTGATCACTCCTTGAATTGACTATATTCATGTCACTGAGACCAAAACACTTGTAAAACATAAATGAACAAATAAGGCACGTAAGCTTTATATGGGCTCATGAGATCAGTGATTTCAGCTCACCATGGAAGGGGAAGGCAGGCAAAGTGGTTTCAATCATGGTAGCAGAAATGTGAGTCATAGTCACTGTAGATGTGCTGACACTGTGGTTAATCAGGAAGTAAAACAGACATGTCTGAATCAGGGATCAGTTAAATCTTCAAAGGTCCAACTCTAACATACTTCCTTTAGCTGGTTCCATCTCCCTATGGTTCCACAACCATCAAATATATCACCCTAATTTAGAGATCATGTACTTAAAACATGAGTATATGGGAAGTATTCTAGATTTAAATCATTTTATTCCAGCTTTCTTATGCATTTGTCACTTTTTTTTTTCAAATGTTTAAAATTACTTGTATCTAGTATTTCCGTGTGAGTTAGCTTAATGGTTTCAGGATCACTGTGGTTCCAATAAAGAGATAAAATATTAAAACTGTGATTGCATTGTGATACACTAATAGATTGGATGTGCATCGGTGATAATATCAATGTAGTACATTTTTCTGGAAACCAAAGGATGTGTAGTAAAATGCTGTGTGATTTGGATCTGAAATTGTAATTAGGGATTAAAGAGGCAATCCAGAATGCTGGGGAAGGCATTAATTGAAAAGCCATACAACCCTTCCTTTTCTGCATAGTACAAGAGTGTGTTTGCATGATCTATATATTTCTTGGCTTTAAGAAACAAATTTCATATTTCTGGCTGTGAGCCTGGCCTTTAACCATTGAGCCATCTCTCCAGCCCAAGGAGTTAATATGACCTGGCGAGGACAGAAGCTCCACAAGGATCAAATATATTTGGGCACAGGGGTCTGTTATGAGACTGTATCCCCAACTAAGGACCATGTGTGGATATAACCTAGAACCTCTGCTTGTCTGTAGCCCATGGTAGCTCAGTATCCAAGTGGGTACCCTAGAAAGGGGAACAGAGACTATTTCTGACATGAACTCAATGACAGGCTCTTTGACCTCCCCACCCCCCTGAGAGAGGAGGAGCCCTCCTAGGCCACAGAGGAGAACTTTGCAGCCGGTCCTGAAGATACCTGATAAAAAAGGGTCAGATGAAAGGGGAGAAGGTCCTCACCTATCAGTGGACTTTGAAAGGGGCAGGGAGGAGATGAGAGAGGGAGGGTGAGGTTTTGAGGGAATGAGGGAGCAGGATACAGCTGGGATACAAAGTCAATAAACTGTAACTAATATTAAAAATTAATTAAATTAAATTAAAAAAAAAGAAATTATAAAAAAAGAAACAAATTCTGCCAGGCATGGTGGCACACATCTGTAATCCTAGCACTCAGGGAGACATAGATAGGCAGTGAGTTCTAAGGCCAGCCTGCTTTACAAAACAAGTGCAGGACAGCCAAAGCTATGCAGAGAAACCCTGTCTCAAACCCTAAAACCAAACCACACCAAACCAAACAAACAAAAATAAAAAGAAAAAACCCAAAGAAAGAAAGAAAGAAAGAAAGAAAGAAAGAAAGAAAGAAAGAAAGAAAGAAAGAAAGAAAGAAAGAAAGAAAGAAAGAAAGAAAGAAAGAGAAACACAAATCAAGTATTGTTGTCCTGGGCTGTCATGGGACTTGGCTGTCATTCTGGGTTCTTCATGACTACTGCTGGGAAGGATATGGATGTGCACACTCTGAGCAGAAAACAGTGAAGCAAAAGGTCAAAGGAGCTCAGGGCTCCAGAACCAGAGCCAGGCAGCTCCAAGGGCATGGCATTGGCATGGTGGGTCACTGGCTGCTTCATGAGCAGCTGTAAGGGAGGTTCACTAGCTGCTCTGAAACCAAGAGAGACATAGGCGGGAGCTGAGTTTTGTGGGAAGACAAAAAAGGCTTCTCCCAGAGCAGAAGGCCACTTGCTTTGGCAGACAGGCACTGTGGTGGGTGGAGCAGTGCTAGAAAGATGGTACTTTGGAGATTGACAAAAGTTCTCAGAGGCCAGCAGCATGTGACTGACTGACTGACAGGCAACCAAGTCCCAGGGGTTCAGTGGTGAATTTCCAGGGAGGAAAGGAGCCCTTCCTTCCCCAGTATGTATGACAAGTTTCAAGCAGTCATGGTGGAAGAATGGAATGAGAGAGTGTATTTTCTGAATCAAGGACTTATAACAGTCGAGCAGTAGGACTGGTTTTGAGGGTGAATGTGTTTGATTTGCTGGGGCTAGGTTAATCAGAGACACTTGATTTACATGTAGCAAAACATCCCTATCATAAGAGGGAAAATGTAGTACTTAATTATCCTATGGGTAGGGGAAGAACTCCAGGAACAGTTAAAGGTCATTGGTTAAAAGCCAAGAAACCAAGACACCTCATTATTATACTGTGAGTATTACCGGTAAGTCCCAGGTGCCTGATGAACTGTTTTTTGTTTGTTGGTTGGTCGGTTTTGTTTTGTTTTGTTTTTTAATCTGGAAAGGGATAGGCTTATAAAATGCTTGAGGGCTATGTAATGCTTCATAGAAGTCAGGGTGTTCCTCAGATGAGGGGAAGAGGGAACCCCACTAAGAACAGGAGTGTGTTTTTTTCTCTTTTTTTCCCTTTTTTCACATTTTATTTTACTTTTTTATTTATTACAATTTATTCACTTTGTATCCCAGCTGTAGCCTCCTCCCCATTGCCTCCAAATCCCACCTTCTCTTCCTCTTCTCTTCCCATGCCCCTCCCACAGTCCACTGAGAGGGCAGGACCTCACCCCCTTCCATCTGAACCTAGTCTATTAGGTCTCATCAGGACTGGCTGCATTGTCTTTCTGTATAGCCTGATGAGGTTGCTCCCCATCAGCACAAAACTAAAATCCAAGTAGATCAAAGACTTCAGCTTAAAACCAGTCACACTAAATCTGTTAGAAGAAAAAGTGGGCAAGAGCCTTGGATTGATTGGCACAGGAGACAACTCCCTGAACAGAACACCAACAGCACAGACTCTAAGAGCAACAATCAATAAATGAGACCTCATGAAACTGAAAAGCTTCTGTAAATAAAGGACACTGCAGTCAAAATAAAATGATAGCCCACAGATTGGGAAAGGATTACCAACTCTATATCTGACAGAGGACTAATATCCAGAATATATAAAGAACTGAAGAAGTCAAACAGCAAGAAATCAAGTAATCCAATCAAAAATGGGGAACAGAGCTAAACAGAGACTTCCCAATAGAAGAATATCAAATGGCAGAGAAACACTTGAAGAAAAGCTCAACATCCTTATTGATTCTGGAAATGCAAATCAAAACAACCCTGAGATTTCACCTTACACCCATCAGAATGGCTAAGGTCAAAAACTCAAGTGACAACCCATCCTGGAGGAGATGTAGAGAAAGGGAAACCCTCCTCCATTGCTGGTGGGAATGTAAACTTGTACAACTACTTTGGAAATCAATCTGGTGCTTTCTCAGAAAATTAGGAATAGTGCTTCCTCAAGATCCAGCTATACCACTCCTAGGCATATATCCAAAAGGTGCTTAAGTATACAATAAGGACATTTGCTTAACCATGTTTATAGTAGCTTTATTCATAATAGCCAGAATCTGGGAACAACCAGATGCCCCTCAATGGAGAAATGGATACAGAAATTGTGGTACATTTACACAATGGAATACTACTCAGCACTTGAAAACAAGAAAATCATGAAATTTGCAGGCAAATGGTGAGAACTAGAAAAGATCATCTTGAGTAAGGTAACCCAGAAGAAGAAAGACACATATGGCATATACTCACTCATAAGTGGATGCTAGCCGTATACTATAGGATAAATATACTAAAATCCTAAAGAAGATAAACAACAAGTAAGACACTAGAAAAGATGCTCAATCTTCATTCAGAAGAACAAATGTGATAGACATCAGAAGAAGGAGAAGACAGGGAACAGAATGGGACCCTACCACAGACGGCTTTTGAAAGACTCTACTGATCGAGGCATTATAGCAGAGGCTGAGGCTCATAGCCAACTCTGGGCAGAGTGCAGGGAGTCTTATGAAAGAAAGGGGAGATAAAAAGACCTGGAGGAGATAGGAGCTCCAAAAGGAGGCCAAAAGAGCCAAAAAAAAAAAAAAAACCTGAGCCCTAGGGGCCCTGCAGAGACTGATACCCCAACCAAGGACAATGCATAGAGAGTCCCTAAACCCTGGCTCAGATGTAGCCTATAAACTCACGATCTAAGTGGGTTCCCTAGTAAGGAGAGCAGGGGCTTTCTCTGGCATGAACTCAGTGAAAGGCTTTCTGATCATCTCCCCACCCCCCTGGAGGGAGGCAGGGTATAGCCAGGCCACAGAAGAAGACAGTGCAACCAGATAATACCTGATTGGCTAGGGTCAACAGAACCAAAATATCTGGACATGGGGTATTTTCTGAGACTAATACCCAATCAAGGATCATGCATTGAGATAACCTAGAACCTATGCACAGATGTAGCCCATGGCAACTCAGTGTCCAAGTGGGTTCCCTAATAATGAGAATAGGGACTGCCTCTGATGTGAACTCAGTGGCTGGTTCTTTGAGTCTGTTTTCTTATAACAAGCTCAGAGCCTTTCTGGAACCACCAGACTTAGACCTTAATAGCAGGATTCCACAAAGCATAAGAAAAATTCATATAGGCTATACAATATTTTTAAAATAAATTTTCAACTTTTGATTTAAAATGAACAGTTGATTTTTTGAAACACAAAATATGGTCTAATATTTTCTGGAAAACAACTATAGCTTGTTGATTCAATTTATATTTAAAAAGTAAAGAGCAGTAGACAATATGTGACCTTACCTACTTTGATTTCTGCTTGTTTAATTGCAAGATACTATGCAAGGATATTGAAAGTGAGTTAATGTAATCTCCATCAACTAATTAGATTATCGATATTGCTATTTGATAGTTGCATTTTTCATGTTTCTACATGTCCTTGAGACTCCAAAATTAATTTGCCATTTGACCTTGTTTTTCCTGATAGTGAATAATTGATAAGCAGCATAATTCTCCAACAAAATAATTACTTTGATATACAATGTTCTGGTCAGCAGAAACATGCAGAATCCATTCTTAGTGCTGTTCATTTTATTAAAATATCCTTGGTAGATGAGAGTATACACTGATAATATCAAACCCTTCACAGTCTTTATTTGTTTTTACTACATATGCATACCTATAATAATTTAAAATATGACTAGTAGGAGATTAACAACAATGACTTGAAACAAATAAAGGAGAATTAGATAATGCATTGAAAACATGCAATGGGTCTAATACTGAAGCATTACTAAATGATTAATGGGTGGATAAAATATATACCATGGATATTCTATAAAAGAGAACAGTGAAAATACACAATGATGCTCAGAAAAGTGTGTAATTTAGCACAATAAAATCTTCCTTCCTGGAATGTTTTACGTAATATATTCAGATTTCACTTGACTGTAGGTAACTGAAACCATGCCAAAAGAAGTTTACAGTAAGGGAGGACTCCTTTTTCCTTCCTTTTGATTTCCTTTCTTATTTTTTCCTTCCTTTCTTTGCATTCTGTCCTGCTTTCCTTCCCTTCCTGTAAAAGCATATTTTATTTGACTTATCTAATTACCATCTTGGAGGCTTTTATTTCCTGTGATGAAGGGGATGACGTGAGAACTATACCCATGCTGTGCAAATACACCAGCCTGGGATGATCCTAGAGTGTCTCTTTCTCCGAACTAGCAACATCTAGGCCTAGGCCGGGAAACTTCTACTCTGTGTATAATTTAATCTTCCAACCTCCATCTGCTGATCTAGGTCTAGAATGTTTCACCCTCTGAGACTAACTTCTAATTAAGCTCATACTTTCTACTTCTTTCTGAACCCTGGGTGGCTGGTTCAACTCATCTGTTCTGGATCAAAATGCCCCTCCAAAATGACTGCTTCAAAGTGGCTTCTTCAGCTTCTAATTGAATTCCTCTTCTTGGCCTCAAACTAACTTTGGCAATGTCTTCTACTGTTGGGGCTCCTTCTCATTCTCTGACTTATTCTGTTTTCACCTGTCTATCTTGTTCTCTCTCTCTGAAATCTGTCTCTATACAATTGTGTAAAACTGCCTCTGAACTCCATGAACTGAACTTCCAGGCACTGAACTTCCACAAATTGAACTCCACTGCATGTCTCTCAACTGACTCCCTACTAGCTCTCTTCTGACTGATTCCCTGACTTACTCTCTCTTCCTGCACTGCTCTTAAATAGCCACTCTTTCCTCTCTGTTCTCATGAGAGTTGGACATACTCTATCCTGACCCATTCTGTCAAATCTTCCTCTGATTTGTTACTTTGTCAGGCCCTAAATTAGACATTACTTTAAAACACTTCTACTTCTCTTTACAAACTAACCTTTCCTACATTTTTTTTTTGGCGGGGGATTAAAGGTATGCCTGTATTCCAGCCTGATCATTCTGCATTCCAGTGGGATCGCATAGACCTAGAAGAAGGTCTTTGGATGTGATCCTTTACCAGAGCAGCCACATCAGTGGATTAAAATTTCTCTATACCTTCCCTTCCCTTCCTTCATTCTTTTCTTTCCCTTCCATTCCCTTTACTTTACCGTGATTTTCTTCTGTTCCTTTCTATTCTCTTCCCTTCCTTTCCGTTCCTTAAATTTCTTCTTTTCCTTTTCCCTTTCTTCACTTTACCCTGATTTCCTTCTGTTCCCTTCCTTTTTTCCTCAGCCTTCCCTTTCTGTTCCTTTCCCTTTCCCCTTTCCTTTTCCCTTCCTTTTCCTTTACCCTCTAAGCTCCTCCTCTTCCATTGCTCACTTCCTATCTTGTTCTATTCCATTCCCCTTTGCTTATCTTTTCTTCCTTTTCCTTTACTTTCCTTGGATTTTGCTTCAGGATTTCTGTTTGTTCACCCTTCTAAAGACAATATTTACATACTGATTTAAGAAGTTGATGAAGAGCAATGTGGCACATGCCTGTAAACCTAGAACTTGCAGAAACAGGCAGAGGTAGGCAGATATTTATGAGGTCAAGGACTGCTTGGTTCTCAAAAGAAATCTAGGACAGCCAAAGCTACACAGAGAAACTCTGTTTTAAGAAACAGTTTTTCCAACCAAGGACCATATACGGATATAACCTAGAACCCCCGCTCAGATGTGGCCCATGGTAACTCAGTATCCAACTGGAGACCTAGTGAGGGGAACAGGGACTATTTCTGTCATAAACTCAATGGCTGGCTCTTTGATCCTCCCACACACACGCCTAGGATTAACAGCCTAGCTAGATCCCAGAAGAGGACATTGCAGCCAACCCTGAAGAGACATGATAAGCTAGGGTCAGATGGAAGGGGAGGAGGACCTCCCATCAGTGGACTTGGAGGGGGGCAGGGAGGAGATGAGGAAGGGATGGGGAGAGTGGGAGGGAATGAGGGAGAGGGCTATGCCTGGGATACAAAGTACCTAACCTGTGATTAATATTAAAATAAATAAATTATATTTAAGAAAAGAAACAAAAGAACAAAAACAAACAAAGAAAGAAAAGTAGATGAAGCCAATTCATCAGCCATCTGTATATCTGGAGTATACCTCATCATTACATGGAAAGTAATTAGAGCATAATAGTAAGAATGAGATCTAGGGTTAATTCATCTTTTAGCTACCCTGAGGAAAACAATGATGATTTCAAAAAATATTTAGTCCATATTAGCGTTTTTTTTTTTTTCTGATCAGGGCTCCCATATTTACCCTACCTGTATAAGAAGATGGATAGTTGTTTTAAAATACAACTTAGTGTTTTGAATACATTGAATCTTGAAGAATGGTGGAGCCTCGTGGATCTAAAGTGTAATTATACTGGCTAATTTAAAATAATATCATTGTAAGTTTATTTAACTGTTTTTTTTTCTTATAAAAAAACTAGGCCTAGAAGATGTTGTAATGAATCACAGGATTTCCAGTGCATTGGGATGAATCTATGATTAATCAAACTCTTTACACTGGCAAATATAAGGCATAGAAACTGATTATCTAGGAATGCATCTTTTCAGAGGGAAAGAATTAGAGAGACCTACACAAATATACAATAAATATGTATGTGGAATTAAAAACCAATATCGGAAAGACTTCTGCAATCTACTGGGTTAGGCTAAGAACTGATTACAAAGGTCTCTTAAAGATACACAGTATCGGAAACATGAGCTAAAAATATAAAGAGAAATCTACTGAATGTCTTGATCAGTTTGGGGAACAGGATACAAATAATGCGTGACGAATGGGGGATCCCATCAGTGTAGACTCCCTTGACATCGCCATAGCTTTTCTGTAGAAAAAAAAAAAAAAAAGACGTAGATTGCTGCTTATTTTTTCATTGTGAAACAGTACTTGCAAACTGCTTTAAGAAGGTATGAGGAGCTCCAGGGTGGCAGAGACCAGTGCGTGCTGTTTCTGAAGGGCAGAATATCAGAGTCTCCAAAACTGGTGAGTAGATGAGCACCTGCCATGAGAGCGTAGAAATTGAGGCTTCCTGGGCTGAGCTAGAGGGGACAAGCCGTGAGCTGGGACAGATTGGATCCAGGTCCCTTGTGGATGTCTCCAGGGTCTGAGAGTGGTGAGCAATCCACCCACTGCGCTTGCTGCTACAGCTGCTGCACTTGCTGCTACAGCTGTGCTTGATCCATTTGCCCCTGCAGTGTAGCAGCAGCAGAGAGTGTGCAACTCCAGGTATGGAGTTCCTCCTGACTCCAAAGGCCAAACAGGGGACCCAAATCTGAGAGTACAAAACTGTGAGCTCTCTGATGTTACAATATATGCCAGCTAGTGAATTTGCGGGCCCTCTGTGCTTTGCACATCCACTTGCAAGTGAGTGCACGTGGGCCCTCGGTGCTTCCCACACAGGCCTGCAAGTGAGTGCTTCTGCATGTGAGTGCATACAGAACCCAAGGTCAGGGTCCTGCTGCACTGGCAACTAGACATCAGATCCCTCCCACCCACACCCCTACTGCAGGCAACATAAGGATCTCAGGGACAGCTTTTGCAAAACTGAAGCCCCTGTTCTGTGGCTCTCCCAGTGGAATCCAGCCTTACAGTTCCTGGAACCAAGGTGATGCAGGCCAGACAGATCTGAGTGCTTAGAGCATAATACCAAGACAGGCCTGTGGACCACTGAGCCATTCAGGACACCTGTGCATACACACTGAGCCTGTGAACACAACCTGCTCTTGTGCTCTTCCTTTATACTATACCCTTCCAGGCAGGTAAACATTCACATAGTCCTGCCCTTGCGCCTTGAGCCCGCGACCTTCCTCCCTTAGCTGCATCTGAAACACCAGCACCCACTCTCAACCCAGTGAAGCTCTCTCCTCTACCTGAAGAATACTCCAGACTCCAAAGACAAACCCAGACTCCAAACTCCAAAGACCCAGTCTGCAGTACAGGCTCCAGGAACAAAGAGCAAAGGCTACTGACCAGCAGATGGCTAGAGGCATAAGAACACCCCCCCCCCCCAAAAAAAAATCAGGACAGCATAACTTCACCAGCATCCCCGAAAATAAATGGATATTTTAATTAATTGGAAAAAACAAGAAAATGATTTTAAAGCTACATTTATCAGGTTATTAGAGGCACATAAAGAGGAAACAAACAAAACTCTCAAAGAAATACAGGCAAATATAGCCACACAAATAGAGGCACATAAAGAGGAATTTCAGACCTATCTCTCTCATGAACATTGACACAAAAGTCCTCAATAAAATACTTGCAAACCGAATCCAAGAACACATAAAAGATACCATCCACTACGACCAAGTAGGCTTCATCCAAGTCATTCAGGGGTGGTTCCACATACAGAAATCCATTAATATAATCTGCCACATATACAAATAGAAGAAAACACACACACACACACATACACACACATACACACACACACACACAGAGGATCATCTCCTTAGATGCCTGGAAATCATTTGACAAAATCTAACACCCATTCATGTTTAAAGTCTTGGAGAGATCAGGGATACAATGCATATGCCTAAGCATAGTAAAGACAATATTCAGCAAGCCTATAGCCAACATCAACTCAATGGAGAGAAACTTAAATCAAACCCTCTGAAATCAGAGACAAGGCAAGGCTGTCTATTCTTTCCATATCTCTTCAACATAGTACTTGAAGTCCTAGCTAGATCAATAAGACAACTAAAGGAGATCAAAGAAATACGCATTGGAAAGGAAGAATTCAAAGTATCACTATTTGCAGATGATATGATATTATATGTAAGTGACCACAATAATTCTACCAGAGAACTCCTTCAGCTGATAAATGCCTTCATCAAAATAAGATGAATACAAAATTAACTAAATAAGTAAAATCAGTAGCCCTCCTGTATACAAAAGACAAAAGGACTGAGAAAAAATTAGGGAAACAATACAATATCCACAAATAACATAAAGTACCTTGGTGTGACTCTAACCAAATATACGAAAGACCTGTTTGAAAAAACCTCAGTCTCTGAAGAAAGAAATTAAAGGTATCAGAAGATGGAAAAATCTCCCATGCTCATGGATTGGTAGGATTAAGATAGTGAAACAGATTCAGTGCAATTCCCATCAAAATAACAACACAATTCTTTACAAAACATGAAAGAACAATTCTCAATTTCATATGGAAAAAAAAAAACACAGAATTGCTAAAACTGTCCTGTAAAATAAGAGATCTTCTGGAGGTATATTTATCCCTGATCTCAAGCTGTAATATAGAGCAACCGTAATAAAAACTGCATGATACTGGCATAGAAATAGAAAGGTGGATCAATGGAATTGAAAAGAAGACTCATAAATAAACCCACATACCTAAGGATACTTGAATTTTTACAAAGAAGCCAAAACCATACAATGGAAAATTGATAGCTTCTTCAGCAAATGGTGCTCATTTAACTGGATGTCTATATGTAGAAAAATGCAAATAGATCCATGCTTATCACCTTGTACAAAACTAAAGTCCAAGAGGATTAAAGACTTCAACATAAAACCAGACACACTAAAACTGTTGGAAGAAAATGTGGGGAATAGCCTTGAACTCATTGGTACAGGAGACAACTTCCTGAACAGAACACCAACAGCACAGGCTCTAAGATCGAAAAGTCAATAAATGGGACCTCATGAAACTGAAAAGCTTCTGTAAAACAAAGGACACATGAGAGCTGATAGACTAGGATCAGAAGGAAGGAAAGGAAGACCTCCCCTATCAGTGGACTTGGGGAGGAACATGTGTGGAAGGGGGAAAGGTTGGATTGGGAGGGGAGGTGGGAGAGGTTTATGGGAGGATACAAAGTGAATAAAGTGTAATTAATAAAAAAAAAAAAAGCAAAGGACACTGTTGTCAGAACAAAATGACTGCCTACAGATTGGGAAAGTATCTTCACCAACCCTGTATCTGACAGTAGCCAAATAGTCAGAATATATAAAGAATTTAAGCATGTAAACCTGAACCAAGGGCCATTTATGGGTATAACCTAGAACCATGCTCAGATGTAGCCCATGGCAGTTTAGTATCCAAGAGGGTTCCCTAGCAATTGGAACAGGGACTGACTTTGAATGAAATCAGTGGCAGGCTCTTTAACATCCCCTCCCTCTGAGGGGATAACAGCCTTGCCAGGCCACAGATGAGGACAATGTAGTCAGTCCTTATGAGACCTGATAACTTAGGGTCAGATGGAAGCGGAAGAGGACCTCCTCTATCAGTGGACTTGGAGAGGGGCATGGGTGGAGACGAGGGAGGGAGGATTGGATAGGAAGGCAATGATTGAGGGAGCTACAGCTGGAATACAAAGTGAAAAACTGTCAAAATATAAAAATAAATAAATAACTTACATTGTTTCAAGTTAAAAAAGGTAAACACCAACAAACTTAGTATTCCAATTATAACATGGTATACATAGTTAAACAAAGAATTATCAATAGAGGAATAGCAAATGGCAGAGAAACACTTAAAGAAATGTTCAATATCCTTAGTTATCAGGGAGATACAAATCAAAATGACCCTGAGATCACACCTTACAGCCATCAGAATGGCTTAGAACAAAAACTCAAGTGACAACACATGCTGGAGAGGATGTGGAGAAAGGGGACCCCTCCTCCATTGCTGGTGGAAATGTAAACTAATACAACCACTTTGGAAATCAATCTGGTGCTTTCTCAGACAAATAAGAATAGTATTCAGCTATAACACTCCTATGCATATATCAAAAATATGCTCAAGAATACAACAAGGACATTTGCTGAACCATGTTTGTAGCAGCTCTATTTGTAACAGCCAGAACCTAGAAACAAGGTAGATGTCCCTCAGTGGAGGAATGGATACAGAAATTGTGGTAAATTCACACAATGGAATGCTACTCAGCTATTAAAAACAAGGAAACCATGAAAATTTCAGGCAAATGGTGGGGACTAGAAAAGATCATCCTGAGTAACGTATCCCAGAAGCAGAAAGACAAACATGGTGTATACTCACTTATAAGTGGATATTAGAAATATAAGATAAACTTACATCTTAAGAAGCTAAGCAAGAAGGAGGACCTTGGGTAAGATGATCAATCTTCATTCAGAAACCGAGGCCATGTCATTTTGCTAGGGTAGCCCAAGAAGGCTGACAGGTGTCCTTATCACAGGTCTGGAGGCTGAAGCCTGAAGATCGCAGGAAGGGAACATATCACATAGATTGAGTCCTTATTACCATTCCTGAGTGTGCACCTTCGGGTTGGGTTTGCAGCCACCAGCTGCTCTGTGTAAGCAGGGACCTGGCAATCATCACGAAGAGCCACCAGGAATCACTTTTACTCCCTGGATCTCAGAATGCCCAACTTTACCTACAACTGATATTAGTCTTCATTTGAGACTAAAGGAGAAATCCAGGTGACAGGATGGAATTACATTTGTAACTATTTACTACCAGAAAGGTCTAAGAACGGCTGTACAAGGCCTGGAACCCCAAAGGGCACAGAAACATCTGTTTTCGTGCACACTCCCCATGTGGTGCCTCAAAATGTGGAACTCTTCATTTTACAGATGTACAGACTCATGTTGGTAATTCAAAGTCACACAGGTTGTGGGCGGGCAGTATTCTTCCAGCCCCTCCACCTGACCCAGCACCTGGATTAAAAATTATTTTGTATCTCAAGATGAAGGGTAGAGAGTCCAGGGCAGTGTGCAGGTGGCTCACTATCCAGTCAGCACAACTGTGGATGGATACTGTGAGCCTGAGTGTGGCTCCTTACTCAGCGGAGAGAATTCTGCTCCACGGACGGAGCAACCCTGGAATTCTTCCTTGGATTCTTAACATTTTATATTCAATGGTTAAAAAAAAAAAAAAAAAAAAAAAAAAAAAAAAAAAAAAGGTGTAAAATTGAAGTTGTCACTTGAAAGCCTTGACTGTATTTGTGGCTTTCAATAGTAGATTCTTGGTATATGGTTGGTAAATAAAGTTATAGATTTTAATAAGGCTGAGGATAAAATTAAAAAAGAAAGGCAAATGTAATGGACATCCTAAGAGGGAGAAAACAGGGAGCAGGACAGGAGTCTACCATGGACAGCCTCTGAATTACTCAACCCCGCAGGGTGTCAAAGCAGATGCTCTGACTCATAGCCAAAATTTGAGCAGAGTGCAGGGAATCTTATGAAAGAAGAGGTACATCAAAGACCTGGAGGGGAGAGGAGCTCTACAAGGAGAGCAACAGAACCAAAAAATCTGGGCCCAGAGGTCTTTTCTGAGACTGGTATTCCAAACAAGGACCATGCATGGAGATAACCTAATGCTCCTGCACAGATGTAGCCCATGGCAGCTCATTTTCCTAGTGAGTTCCCTAGTAAGTGGAACTGGGGATATCTCTGATATGAACTCAGTGACTCTTTGATCACCTCCCTCTGGGGGGTTCAGTCTTATCAGCCCACAGAGGAAGTTAATGTAGGCAGTCCAGATGAGACCTGATAGCATAGGGTCAGATGGAAGAGGAAGAGAATCTCCCCTATTAGTTGGAAGGGGAAGGGGCAGGGAAGGGACATGGAAGGAGAAGGGAGAGAAAGGGCGGGGTTGGGAGGGGCTGAGGGAGGAAGCTACAGCTGTAATACAAATTGAATAAATTGTAAAAAGTGATAAAAAATTAAAAAGGAAGGCAAAAAAGGTGAATTTGATGCTTCTGAAATATAACTACTTGAGTCCAATTACATAGAAAAGTAGGCCTATTAGAGGGATTTTTAGGAACTGAATTTAATGGAGAGAAAGGCATTAGTCCAGCCTAGGGAAAAATCAAAGAGCCCACTGGGAAATTCTAAATTGACCTGGATTAAGTTGAGATTGACTCTTAAGATATGTACCTTTACTAGCAAGGACAGCTGGTGGCCTAGATATGGTTCTCACTGTAAATAAATGTCCCTCTTACCCATGGTTTAAATTTGTGGAACAGATGGGAACTTAGGGAATGAGCAAGAGGAAATCATGGGCAGAACTATAGAAAACAGTGAAAAATTGACTCAAAAAATTAAGAGTAGTTGAGGGGAATCACATATTTAATGATGAGTATTATAAACCTGATAAATCCAAATTAAACACAAAATAAAATTTAGTAAGGTAAATGACAGAAAATAGTGATTAAGAACTAAATTTCTATGTTTCAATTTTGTATTCCACTTATAAAATATTTCCTCAAGGAATTATATTATTTATAGAAATGTCTGCATATACATATATATATGTGTTCTGTCTCTTTTACACACACACACACACACACACACACACACACACCTTAAATAGTTCCTACCCATATTAAATCCTTATCCTTAAGAATGTAAAATGCTTAGAAATGTATTGCAGTTCTCTCAGCTGCTGAGCTACACATTCTGGAAGTGTTTACAGAGGTCAAAGTGCAGCAGATGGCAGCTTGAAAGGAACTAAGAGGATGTAAACAAATGAAGGTAAGAACTGGGCCATTTAGAAACTGGACCAGATTGAAGGTAGTAAAATATGACCTAAGGAAATAGACTCTGGCCTCCAAACTTGTGGTGATAGAATCAGTTTCAGAGTACATTTATTCATATTTGCACTTTGATTTCTTATTAGTTATATAATCTGTTTAATGAACTGAATTCCCATTCTACTTTAGTAGTCAGTCATGGAAAATGGCCTAACTGACGACTGTCAAGGAAATTGTTTGACAAACAACAGTACAACGTCCCTTTTGTATTAGATGAAAATTTCAGTTATCTACCCTCTTCACTAATACTAATATCCTTTAAAAAACAATAATGACAAACAGGGAATGTCAAACTCCATGTTTTATAGGAAAAATTTTTCTACAGAGTAGTGGCACAAGAAATAAACACATAATCTCTGTGAAAAACCTCACCCTTTTTATATAATGCGGACATCAAAGAAGAGACTGCTGCAGGACTATTCTTGGCAACTTGTATTAAAATAATATCTTACCTTCATACGCTATGAATATTCTGTTGTGGGGGAAAGATGATACACAGAAAGTTTATGAAGCACTTAGGGACCTTGTACTCAGTACTGATTGTTAGTAAACATTCAAAACATGTTACTTGAGGTTTCCTGGAATTACTGTCCATGTGATGTGAAATTTGAGAATTCCCTTAGCTTTGATAGATGTTATGTCATGGAAGAAATAAACTATAAAAGTTTTCTGGGGTAGGAAGGCTCTTTCTAGTATACCAAAGATCCTAAAGCCAAAAAGTCACATCAGTGACAAGCTATGCTCTTTAACATCCCATATTCAGACAAAGAATATGTATATTTTCCATGTTTTGATGTATGGCAAATATTTCGAGGAATCAAATCCAAAGACTTATTGAACAAAAGTCTTAATTATAAAGGACCTTGAACTCGGAGTCACTCTCAGATTCTAGTACCAAGATCAGGAATGAATGGAGCACAAAGAATTGCTGTTAATATCATAAAAACTAATCCTACATAAAAACAAATAGAGGGCCATTTTTCCTAATGATGCTTGATTCTACTTGATCAGGGGCCTTAATCTCATAATATATGAATATTATACTTTTAATGTGCATATGTATATAATCATATACATATATATATATATGTATGTATGAAACAAATCAGAATATCCAACAACCAGTCAAGAAACAGTGGGTACAAATTTAGGTCTTACTTCATATCAGAGACAGCCCCTGTTCCCATTACTAGCTGAATCTTGAGGAAGCACTATTCCTAATTGTCTGAGAAAGTGCCAGATTGATTACCACCAGCAGTGAATGAGGGTTCCCCTTTCTCCACAACTTCTCCAGCATGTGTTGTCACTTGAGTTTTTTTATCTTAGCCATTCTGATGGGCATAAGGTGAAATCTTAGGGTCGTTTTTATTTACATTTCCCTGATGGCTAATGACATTGAGCATTTCTTTAAGTATTTCTCTGCCATTCGATATTCTTCTGTCAAGAATTTTCTGTTTAGCTCTGTTCCCCATTTTTTGATTGGATTACTTGGTTTGTTGCTTTTCAACTTCTTTAGTTCTTTATATATATCCTGGATATTAGTCCTCTGTCAGATATAAAGTTGGTGAAGATCCTTTCCCATTCTGTAGGCTGTTGTTTTGTTTTGACAACAGTGTCCTATGTGCCCTTCAACTGAGGAATGGATACAGAAATTGTGGTACATCTACACAATGGAATATTACTCAGCAATAAAATACAAGGAAATCATGAAATTTCCAGGTAAATGGTAGGAACTAGAAAAGATCATCCTGAGTGAGCTATCCCAGAAGCAGAAAGACACACATGGTATATACTCACTCATATAGACATATAATATAGGATAAACCTACTAAAATCTGTACACCTAAAGAAACTAATCAAGATGGAGGACTCTGGCTAAAATGCTCAATCCCCATCCATAAAGGCAAAGAGGATGGACATCAGAAGGAGGAGAAAAGAGGGAACAAGGTAGAAGCCTGCCACAGAGGGCCTCTGAAAGGCTCTGCCCTGCACACTATCAAAGCAGATCCTGAGACATATGGCCAACCTTTGGGCAGAGTGCAGGTAATCTTATGAAAGAAGTGGGAAATAGTAAGATCTGCAGAAGATGGGAGCTCCACAAGGAGAGCAATAGAACTAAAAAAATCTGAGCACAGGGGTCTTTCCTGAGACTGATACTCCAACCAAGTACCATGCATGGAGATAACCTAGAACCCCTGCATAGATGTAGCCCATGGCAGTTCACTGTCCAAGTGGGTTCCATAGTAATGGGAACAGGGACTGTCTCAGACATGAACTGATTGGTCTCCTCTTTGATCAGCTCCCCCTGAGGGGGGAGCAGCCTTACCAGGCCATAGAGGAAGACAATGCAGCCACTCCTGAAGAGACCTAATAGACTAGGATCAGAAGGAAGGAAAAGAAGACCTCCCTTATCAGTGGACTTTGGGAGGGGCATGCATGGAGAAAGGAGAGAAAGGGAGGGCTTGGGAGGGGAGGAGGAAGGGCACTACAGGGGGGATACAAAGTGAATAAAGTGTAATTAATAAAAAAAATTTAAAGGAAAAAAAGAGAAAGCCAACTGATAAAACTACAACAAAATGTTTATACCCAAGACTTTGGGGTCATTTCAGAAGGAGTGGAAAAATGGTAAGATACAAGGATAAGAGAGTGTGTTATGAGATTGTGTGTCCTACATTTGTCAGAAGTTACAACCATAAAATCTCCCTAAAGGGGAGCTTAAATATGAGCCGAAGAAGGACAATACCAACATGCATGCTAATAAGGCAGAATATTGCTCAAAATTCCTCAGCCAAAGAAATACAGGTATGTAAGGAGTGAAATAAGAGAAACCGTCGTCCCCAGGGAATGATCTTCTAGTAGTTTGAATCTCTTTTGTTAGGGCATACCTAATAGTTATCCAATACCAAATAGTTATTCCTGAAATATATGCACGCATGCATGAAAGTAACATTATATGAACTGAAAAGGTTATATTTCTATATTTTGGTGTGTATGGATAACAGTACTTGAACAAAAACCAGTTATGAATTTGAAAGAAAGCAGAGAGGTATTTTGAGGGAGGCAAAGGAAGGGAGAAATGAATTGGTTGCATTATACACTCAAAACATTAAAAACAGACAAAACTTACAGGCTGGGCTTTGTGGTCCACGCCTGTAATCCTAGAACTTGGAAAGTGGAGACAGAAGGATCAGAGTTCACAGTCTTTCTTGCTACATATTAAATGCAAGGCCAGTAGGAGCTCCATAAAGCCCCACCTCAAACCTAAACAAAATACTTATCTTTCAGATTCTGTAGTCTATATTATTTAAAAGGTACATTCTACAACTTCAGGACTCAAGTTCCATTATCTGACAAAATTACAAATAGTACCTAGATTTGGAAATGTCCTGTGGAATGGAGGAGGGGTCTGAGTGCACAGATGTCTTAGTCCAACTCAGTAGCTCTAACCTTGTATTCATGGTGTGACAAGAGTCATCTTCAGTAAGATTAGGAAGAAAGGATGCATAAGGAGTAATCAATGTTAGAGGCCTGATGACATAGAATTTATAATTTTTCATATAATGAAATTTTAACTTATTCATTTATTTCTAACATTATGACTTTTCTCTGTGTTTCTTACTTATTTTCACCAAAACTAGATTGAAGCTTAACAGTCAAATTCAAAAATCAGGAATTACATATGCAAATCCACATTTATCTGAGACTATTATCCACGCCACATGAATCAACGTCAATTTGGGGGAAAAATGAGAATTGGGAAATCAGCTTACTACTTTTTAACTTTGCTTACCCCAGGCAAGTTTCTCAGCATCTTTAAACTCCTGTTTTGATGTCTGTGGAATGAGGATAACACTCCACAGGGGTGTGGAAAGATTAAACATGACAGCTGGCATAAAGCCCTAATACAACATTAATATTAATAGTGGCCTAATTGCATTATCTTGGGCAATTTAACCTTTGAAATTTGTTTCTTCACCTGAAAATATGAACAATCCCTTTCACATTCTGAGTGTCGGTGTGGCAATTAGCTGCAAGATGATCCTCCTCATACCAACCATAGAAATAAGAGTAAAATTGATAAAATTGACCATCAGTGTTTTCACCAAACTAACACATCTCCAGCAAAGACGAGAACAAGTAGAAGAAGGACAAAGTTCTATCAGAGGCATCATTTTCATCAAGTTTATTTCTAAATGATAAGGCTGAATGCCTTTTCTAAAAACAGGTGCAGATAGTTAGGCATATTGTCAAATGTGCAAAGCAAAATGCATAATGCATTAGATGAAAGAGTACGTCACAAGGAATGTCCCTAAATGTGAAAATTTTGGAGACACAGATTTCAGGGAGTCTCTGAGAAAACACAGTGCTTTGCCCCTTACAAATATGTCAGTAAACAACAATTCATACCGCATTTAGTTCGGGATATGTAGTCAAGTCTATCTAGAATCTTCAAAATATTTCTATGTTAACTCCAAGAATCTCTTCTTAATAATTAAAAATATAATTAAAGCTAAATGTGTAAATTAACCTAAAAGTTTTTAAACCAAATTGATATAAGCTTATAAAAATACCAGGGCCCAAACTACAAAATGACTACCTCTGAATCTATACCAAGATAAAAATGAGGGGATGCACAAGCAAAAATATTGGCAAACAAATACATTGTTATAGTACTGACCCAAGAACTGTGATTAAGTATAGCATCCATAATGATGTTATATTAGTGGCATATACCCTTGTGGTAAACTGACAGTAACTTCTTCATGTTCATCTCAACAGTGTGTTACACCCGTAGTAACCCAAGAAACTCATCTTAAAATATAAGCTGAGGGACTCTCTACAAGGTATGTGACAGTGCCTTTCAACACTCTTAGGTTCGTTAGAAACAAACTGAGTATTATGATGGCCAAGAAAATCCTAAACAGACTAGTGAGAACATGATGGTCGTCCAGACGAAGATTATAGCCAATACAAAAATTAGGTTAAAGAATTAAAGTCTGAATAAAAATTAAAAGTCTGGATAAAAAGTAGATCTAGTAAATGGTTATGATTATGATGATGACAGCAGCAATTTGATGTCAGTTTCACTACATATAGCAAATGCGCCTCTCTCATTCTCATAGAGCTAATAATTAGAAAAAAAATCAGTTTATTCGATAGGGGGACTCTATACCATCTGCACTTTCACCTTGCAAATGGAAAACTGCTTGAAGTAATAGAGTAAAAATAAACATAAAAGCTGAAGATGACTAAATAAATCTTAATATGAGACACAGGAAAACAGTGTCTCTCTCCTGTAATTCATTGTTTAAGTTAACAAAACTTGTATTGTGAGATTATTGCCGACTTTATTGTTTCTTACACATATTAATAGATATGAAGAATTTTGCACTATGAGGAGAATTGAATATGATCACAAACTTTGACTCACCAAGTCAATAAATTTACCCTGCAAACATAAACTTTGTACAGTATATGCATATATGTTTTATGAGCTAGAAAACAATATTATGCCAAAATGTTTGTTTCCTTTTCCCCTAATTGATACAGTAAAAGAAAAGTAATTGTCAAGATATTCTTGTCAGAAAGCTAAATCATGATAAAAGACAATGTTTCCAATAATCTTAAAGCACAAAGGACATTGAAAGCTTTACATTAAACACAATAAAATATACCTACATGATCACACTGAGAAAAACAAACAGCACTTCCTGCCTCTCAGCTGGTAACCTCTCTTTGGCTTCTAGTGCTTAGCAACTGTCCTTAACTCACTAATTCCTCAGAGTCACTGTTCCAAACTAAGAAGTTTTGAGACATATGTGCCATTTTCTGAGCTCCCATAGTGGGGTTGGCCAAGAGATACACTGTATTAGGAGTGGGAGAAGTTGAACTAGAATTAGCCCGATCCTCCTTCTCTCACTGACACAGCGTCTCCTGGAACCAGCAGATCTCATTCTTAGAAGCCTTCCATCTCTGTTTAGATAATCTTGGTCACTGGACTCACTTTTTAGAAAATGCTCCGGGATAGGCTGGAGAGGTAGATCAATTCTTTTTTTAAATTTTAATATTTTTATTTTATATTAATCACAGGTTATGTACTTTGTATCCCAGCTGTAGCCCCCTCCCTCATCCCCCCCATCCCACCCTTCCCTCCCTCATCTCTTCCCTGCCCCTTTCTAAGTCCACTGATAGGGGGAGGACCTCCTCCCCTTCCATCTAACTCTAGCTTATCAGATCTTTTCAGGAATGGCTGCAATGTCTTCTTCTGTGGCCTAGCAAGGCTGTCCTCCCTCAGGAGGCAGGTTGGTCAAAGTGCCAGCCATTGAGTTCATGTCCAAAATAGTCCCTGTTCCCCATACTAGTGTACTCACTGGGTATTGAGCTACCATTTGCTACATACAAGCAGGGGTTCTAGGTTATAACCATACTTGGTCCTTGGTTGGAGAGACAGTCTCATAAAAGACCCCTGTGTCCTAATATATTTGCCCCTTGCAGAGCTCCTGTCCTCTCCAGGTCATACTAATTCCCCCTTCTTCATATGATTCTTTCATATTATCAATTCTTAAGAATACTGTTGTTCTTCTAGAGGGCCAAGGTTCTATTCTTAACACCTACCAATCAGGTTGTCAAAACAGGTTGTAAATCCAGTTCCAGGCTATCTGATAACCTCTTTTCACCTCTGTGGGCACTAGGCATGCATGTGATACACAGATATATAGGCAAACAAAACACCCAATAAAGAAATAAAAACATGCATTAAATAAAACAAAATGAAAAAGAAAGCAACAACCAAAATGACAATCAGGGATAGAAGTCCTACATGGTTCTGTCTTGACTTATACACCAACTGGTGGTAATGTAAGAGGTATTTTACTGAGATATTAAAAATTATAGCAGTCAAGACTATCATATCAAATAATAATCCTTTGACACAGTAAGATTTTACAATAATTCTCTGGTAAGAATTATTTTCTGTCATCTATCTATCTATCTATCTATCTACCTACCTACATACCAATCTCTCTATACAATATATCTATCATCTGCTTATTTATATTATCTCTCATTTATCTACCTTTCTACCTACCTATCTATCATCTGTTTATCCATCTATTTATTATCTACCCATCATCTATATTTCTGACTCTATCAAGTGCTATCTATCTGTGGTTATTATGAATGTTACATCCTCAACAGTTATATATAACTGATATATACTACTGGAGTATATATAATGCATAATATATATTACTGATATATATATAATATATATTACTGATATATATATATATATATATATTCTCTACAGTATCTTGGGGAGTTGCCGGAGATTATACAGACTCTTGGGAATTTAAATATGAAAGTATGATCCAAAGAAGAATACTTTAACACAAATACTGAATGCCCACTGCTTTTCTCTGTATGCATAAAAGTGTTGGCTAAAAGTAAAGAATATATTTAAAAAATGAGTTTGATAGGGGAGGTCTTCCTCCTGTTCCATCTGAACCTAGTCTATCGGGTCACATCTGGACTGTCTGTATTTTCTTTCTCTGTGGGCTGGTAAGGCTGCCCCCTTCCTCAGAGTTCATGTCAGAAACTGAGTTCATGTCAGAGACAGCCCTTGTTCCCATTACTAGGGAACCCACTTAGAGACTGAGCTGCCATGGGCTACATCTGTGCAGGTGTTCTAGGTTATCTTCCTGAATGGTCCTTGTTTGTAGTATCAGAAAACACCCCTAGGCCCAGATTTTTTTGGCCCTGTTGATCTGCTTATGGAGCTCCTGTTTGCTCCAGGTCTTTCTTTCTCTCCCTTCTTCCATAATCCCTGCACTCTGCCCAAGGTTTGGCTATGAGTCTCAGCATCTACTTTAATAACCTGGGAAGGGGCATGGGAGGAGAAGAAGTAGGGGCTGGATTGGGAGGGATTGGGAGAGGATGTTGGAGGGGTCTACAGCTGAGATACAAAGTGAATAAAGTGTAATAAATTATATATTTTTTTTTTCAAAAAAGACTCCAGAATTCTGCCACCCCAAAAGAACTTGAGACTGGGATGCATACATTTGAGTATCCACTCAGGCACATTTTGTTTGTCTCTTCCTACACATCATGAATCATATTAGTAGTCGTTCTAATATAGAAACATGCTTTAAAATCAAGATTTGACCCCCTTGTTTACGAGAGAGGAGCAGCCTTGCTAGGCCACAGAAGAAGACATTGAAGACAGTCCTGAAGAGACCTGATAAGCTAGAGTTAGAAGGAATGGGAGGAGGACCTACCCTATCAGCGGACTTGGAAAGGGGCAGGGAATAGATGAGGAAGGGATGGGAGGGGTAGGGAGGGAATACGGGAGGGGGCTATGGCTGGGATACATCACAAGTACATAACCTGTGATTAATATAAAATAAAAATGTAAAAAAATCAAGATTTGTAAGGATGAATTTCTTTTAACCAAAAAACCTACTTTTATATTCTTGCTTTTACTTCTGTGATTCTATATGTTATCTAGTATCTATCCTAGATAGATATCTACATACCAACAGAAGATAGAGAGATAGATACATAGATGATAGATAGATAGATAGATAGATAGATAGATAGATAGATAGATAGATGACAGACAGACAGACAGAAAAGCAGAGAAATGGATAAAATGATTAACAGGTTCTAGTCACTTGATACCTGTGAACCTGAACTCCTGAGAGATATCCTGAGGCTTCTGAACTCCATAACTCAGAACCTTATCAACAGGATGTCAAGGATGCAATTTCTTTAATGAGCTAAATACATAGTGCTAAACATGATATGCAAGTATTTGCTGAACACTGAGAATGTATCAAAGTTTGATCTAGACTCTGGGAGTATAAAAATTAATAAGTATTCCCTGCAGCACAGATACAAACATACTAGACAGCACCTGCCTCGATTGTCTATCAAAAGAAAGGGATAAGATGTCCCCTGAGAATCCTTAACTACAGAACAAATTGGGTTTTCTAATTGAATTTATATTATCAGTATGCCCTTTCCTTACACACACACACACAAAAATGAAAATTAAACTAAGAGCAATCCCAGGTTAATAATACCAGAACAATTGGTTACCAAGAACAATTTCTGTAGAGGAGCAGATATTTAATATTAAGTCTGGGAACAGAGTTCCATTAAGTATAATACCATAATTTTATGATGTAAAAATTGCTATGTAGACTATTTGGGAAGAAAACCCCTATATCTGAATGACTGAAAACAAATAAGTAAATAATTACAAATAAATCCTCAAAGTGTATAAATAACAGACAGGTCATATATGCACTGCTAAATATTTCAATATATATATATATATATAATATATATATATAAGCAAACAATTAATAAATAAAAAGATATGATCCCCAGGCTTGGTAAATAAATAAAATTACTATTTCCCAAAATTTAAAATATAAGGAATATGGAATTCACATACTTGCAGTTTAAAAATGAGCAGAAACATGTAGTATGAAGTTACAGAATAAATGCAAATAAACATTACATAAAGTAAGAATGGATTATAACAATATAGAACATAAAAACTGTAGTTTTAAAATATATGATGAAATAGGTTAGCCTCACCATATTGTGAACTAAATAAAAGCATGAGGAAGAGTGGGGTGAGGAAAATGAAGACACTAACATGGCAGTTCGGTGTGGAAATAGTCTCATGTTTTAAAGTGAAGTGAAGGTCTGAGATAAGGAGCAACAGAAGCATCAAATATAACATGCGGAGTAGGGGTGCTTATCGGCTCAGTATTACTCTATCATTGCTGTGTTGTAAGTGCAAGCCTTTCAAAACAGAGTACTAATTGGTTAACTAGCTATACATGTTAGATATCACACGCAAGATTCATTACTTATAGGTAACAATTTAATTCAGGTGTCACCAGGAGCAAGTGGTCATTAAAGATGGAGGAAGGAATAAAACTGAAAAAAGTTACAGGAGAAAGTTGAAGGTTAGGGGAAAAGTGCTGAAGGAAATCTAAAATTCAATGACTAATGTAAGAAACATCATTAAAGGAAGCCCCAGAAGGATGGCTGCACTAGGGTAGCTTTCAACCACAAGAACATAGTTTCCTACAGATCATGAGAATTTTGAGAAGGCAGAAATGGTAAGGCTCCATAAGGAAAGAATTAAACAGCCCGTTAGTTGCAGGAAACCAGAGGTATTTGAAGAATTTATGAACATATGCTTTAGTTGAGTGAATCAAGAAAATGGCCACATTAGAGTGAGTTGAGAGTTTACAGAGAAAATAAATATTGACACAGTGGAAAACAGTCAATGAAGAGATTCTTAAATGATTGAAGTACCAAGAATAAGAGACTGAGTACGCATCCTTAAAGGGCACATCTATATTAAAATGACCATGATCAAGGCATAGGGGTCATATCAGAAGAGGAAGAAACAACAGAACAAGGATTGGAGGATTGGGAGGACTGCTGTAAAATATTGTCCTTTGGACATGGCTAAGGAAACCAACCTCAGAGTATCCATTGTTACCTATAAAAGACTCTATATAGATTAACGCAGCAAAAATTCCGGTGTATGGGATACATGATA
The DNA here is from genome assembly GCA_028658305.1 of Pachyuromys duprasi. Classification (NCBI taxonomy): domain Eukaryota; kingdom Metazoa; phylum Chordata; class Mammalia; order Rodentia; family Muridae; genus Pachyuromys; species Pachyuromys duprasi. Next base: position 20,743,408 of record CM053755.1, read on the forward strand.
AATGGCTTAAATCTTATACTGAGGAGCCATTAGCAGAAAATATTTGATGAGAATTTTAAAGTGGAGTTGCTGGTAGGTTTCCCAAATTCCAAAGCATGGTCCTAAAAGACAGAAAAGAGGTGGTGTATTAGTGGGCACAAGGGAGAGAAAGGGAGGAAATTTGGGGTAGATATGATCATATTTCATATGCAAATGTATGATATACTAAAATAAAAAATGTTAAAATCCTCAACCATTCAATCAACAATAATATGATTTGGGAAACTGCTTCAAGGTAACTCATTATGTAAAACAAAAATGATTGTTATATGGATAACTTTGCTTGAAACTCAATCTAAGTACATGTATCCATGAGTATAGAAATATATGATTACTGTGTGTGCATGTGTGTGTGTATCTCTATCTACAGAGAGACATCATTGAATATAGGAAAAGATTTGATACTGTATAGTTACTTTTCTGTTGCTGCAATAAAATGCTATGACCAAAGGCTACTTGTTTTTTTGTTTTAGTTTTGTTTGGTTTGGTTTGGTTGTTGTTGTTGTTGTTTAATGTTTGACAAGGCATGCAGTAGGTAGCCAAAGCAGAAAGTCAGTTACATCATTTTTTTAAATTCCTTTAAATTTTAATAATTTTTTTAAATTTATTTTTATATCAATCACAGGTTAGGTACTTTGCATCCCAGGCTTAGCCCCCTCGCTCATTCCCTCCCACCCTTCCACTCCCTCCCTCATCTCCCTCCTCCCCGCCCTCTCCAAGTCCACCAACAGGGAAGGACCTCCTCCCCTTCCATCCAACCCTAACTCATCCTGTCTCCTCAGGGCTGGCTGCAAGGTCCTCCCCTGGGATCTAGCCAGTCTGACACTCCCCGCTTGTATGGGGGAGGGTCAAAGAGTCAGCCATCAAGTTCATGACTGAAACAGTCCCTGTTTCCCTCACTAGGATCTTCAGTCCTACACTGAGCTATCATGGGCCCCATCTGAGCAGGGGTTCCAGGCCACATCCACACATGGTCCTTGATTGTAGAAACCGTCTC
>CM053755.1:20744943-20764916 GCA_028658305.1 Pachyuromys duprasi
TTGAGCATTTTTGTATCGAGGTCTATGAAGAATTGTGAAGGTATTTTGATGGGGATTGCATTGAATCTGTAGATTGCTTTTGGCAATATGGTCATTTTCACTATGTTAATCCTACCAATCCATGAGCACGGGAGGTCTTTCCACCTTCTAAGATCTTCTTCAATTTCTTAATTCAGAGATTTGAAATTTTTTTCATATAGGTCTTTCACTTGCTTGGTTAGAGTCACCCCAAGGTACTTTATGTTATTTGTGGCTATAGTGAAGGGTGTTGTTTCCCTAAATTCCTTCTTGGCCCGTTTGTCTTTGGTGTACAGGAGGGATTCTGATTTTTCTTAGTTGATTTTATATCCAGCCACTTTACTGAAGGTGTTTATCAGTTGAAGGAGTTCTCTGGTTGAATTTTTGGGGTCACACATGAATAATATTATATAATCTGCAAATAGTGATACTGTGACTTCTTCCTTTCCAATTTGTATCCCCTTGATCTCCTTTAGTTGTCTTATTGCTCTAGCTAGGACTTCAAGTACTATGTTGAAGAGATATGGAGACAATGGGCAACCTTGCCTAGTCCCTGATTTCAGTGGGATTGATTTTAGTTTCTATATATGAGACTATGGGGGGCAATTCTCATTCAAACATCAACAGACGCCAAGAGAGTTGGATATTTGTGTTCCAGAAATGAGAAATATGCTTTTATCACAATGTTTTGCACAGTGTTTCTTGCAGATTGTAGCACCAGCATTATTTGGAAATCATTTAGAAGTTTTAAATACTTTGAATATTTCAGCAGTCACTGATTTAATAAGTTTAACAAATAATAGATGATATCAGTTCATCTTAATATCTTGCAATTATCAGTCAGTCACCTAGAGAAAGACAATGAGAAGTTGGGTATGAGGAGAAAGCAAAACAAAACAAAAACAAACAAACAACTTCTCGTGTGATATTTTAAAATGTTTTCTGACTTAAGGAGACACTTCCAACAATAGAAAAGGACAATATTTGTGGGCATCAACTTAATGAGTGGAGATGTCTCAGAGAAAACTTTAACTAGAGTGATATACAATTGCTCCTTGCTGGAATGGAAGCTGGCATTCACAGCATCTGTTGTGGGCACATTTCCTATACCAGTAAGGATGACAGTTGGATTTCTGGAGACAGCATGCTAGTGTCTGTTGATTTATTGCCTGGACCCAATGACAAGATGGTCTTTGCAGGAGTTGTAGTGAAATCATCAACTTTAAAAGTGAAGTTGAATCATAAATAAGTGGACAGTTAAAAAGGCTGGCCTTGGTGTAGTATATTTTTAGATTACAAACATTTGATAAAATAAAATTGTAGTTTACTAACTACAATTAGGCAAATGCACTGATAAGATTTTGTTGGACTTTTGGTATTAGAATGGAACTGTGTGCTATGGAGTGAAAAAGAGTTTCAGTAGGTACGGGAAGTATTTGAGGGCTGATTGATGGAACAGTGTCACCCAACTGGGCTCCAATGGTCAGTAAATTTTGGTTTTCGTAATTTTTGGTCTCCTCAAATATTAAATCATGACTAGTCTGTATGATTATAGAATCCTGAGAAGTAACAGGGCAACATTTTAAGATGCCCTTGCACAAACACTCTGCCTCTCTTTAATCAGTTTGTTCTTTGAAATGAGTTTTGTGTAAACCATGAAGGAACATCTGCAAATGTCTTATATGCTAAGAAACTGACATCGTCCATCAAAAGAAGAGAGAGGGGGACTTGTCATCTAAAGATGGCAAAAAAAAAAAACCTTTTGAAAATGCATTCCTCAACACCAGCTGGGGTTTCACCTGACTGCTATTCCAGCTGGGAGCAGAGCAAACATAATGAGATATGATAAACCAGGTTCTAATTCATGACCGCCAAAAAAAAAAAAAAGTGAGAATGACACTTGTAAATATATTGGGTTACAATTATTAGAGTTATTCATTAAAAATGATGTGCAGCATTGAAGTAATTAATTTAGATCTCTTCTACCCTTATCAGAAATAATTACGAAAGAGCAAAGACTAAAACACTTTTTCCACTCTTTGAAGAATCTTATAACTCCCTTGAGATTAAACAGATTATAAAAAAAGAGGGGGGTAGGTTACTTGCAATCAAGACAATTTTTAAGTGAGAAATCATGATACTTTTTGGGGGTTTTGTTTCTTTATTCTAGAGACACCAGAAGCTAAAACAATCTAATTGTCAGCCCTGCATAAACAAAACAATAGAGCTCTGTGTGATCTCTGGTGGTAGAAATCCCAGGAGATGTCAAATCTACATAAAGAATTATGGGCAACTAACAATTAAGAAATGCCAAGAGCAGGAAAAATAGTCCAGGTAAAGCACACCAACTGGTTATCAAACACCAAATAATTAGCACTGAAAACATATATACAAGCAACACCATATAGACTGAGTGGTTCTACTCACACACACATACGTGTGTGTGTGTGTGTGTGTGTGTGTATGTCAACAGTTAATGAAAAAAAGACCATGACCTTGAAGACAGTAAGGAGGAGCAGTTGGGAAAAGTTTAGAGAAGGGAAGTTGAAGAGTGAAATGATATAATTATAACAATCTCAAAAAAATAAAACAAAACCAAAACCAAAACAAATCTCTGCCCAGAGGGTCCTGCAGAGACTGATGCTCCAATCAAGGATCATACATGGAGAGGACCTAGACTCCCTGCTCAGTTGTAATCCATAGGCAGCTCAATCTCCATTCAGGTCTCCTAGTAAGGGGAGGAGGGGCTTTCTCCCACATGAACTTAGTGGCAGGCTCTCTGATCACCTCTACCTGGGGGCAGGAACCTTGCCAGGCTACAGAGGAAGACAATTCAGGCAGTCCTGATGAGACCTGATAAGCTAGGGTCAGATAGTAGGGAGGGAGGACCTATCCTATCAGTGGACTAGGAGAGTGTCATAGGGGAGAAGAGGGAGGAAGGTTGGGACTATGAGGGCATGGGAGAGGGGTCTACAACTGGTATACAGAGTGAATAAATTGTAAATAATAATAATAATAATATAAACGTATTTAGTGAAAGTAAGAAAATTTGTATTTCTCCACATTTTCTGAGAAGTATTGTTTTTGGATTATATTTTAACCAGAGCTATGGGAGAGGTGTGTTTTGTTGGCTAGAGTCAGAATGATATAGGAGGAGTAGAACAGGATGGTTCTCGTCTGCACATCCACCAGTGGGACAGGTGTCTTGTAAAAAGGTTTGGGAAGTCCTGGAGAGAACTATGGAGACTATGGAATGGACATCAATTGATCATGTCACTGCTCCAGATAGGCATTTTTGTACCTAGAAAAATTGATTTATCTTTCTGTCCTTTTTTAAAGTACCTTTTGTCTTTTAACAATCTATCATGTATAACATCATCATATTTATTGGGTAGATTTTATAATTATTATCAATTTAGTTTAATAATAGTATCCCATTATCCTTGCATAATAAGCATTTCACAGCCTTCAGAGGATAATTTTGAAGCTCAAAATTAATATCCTAGAAAGATCAGTTAATGAACAGCCAAAAAAAAATCCCAACATCTTTTTAAATGCCCAAAATATCTATAATGTAGGAAAATTATAATCAAGTGTTTCTATAAATATTTTGTAAATTGTTAAAAATAAAAGTGAATATTCTTTAAAAACTGACTATCCATTAAAAAGTAGGAACTCAGCCTGTTTGTTTGGCTTGAAAGCATAGCACTGAATTGAAGGAATAAAACAAATTAGGTTCATAAGCAATTCAGTTACAGAATCCAGAATGCAAATGGGAAGAATGCTGCTGATTCCTATAATTAATATTTATGTTGCAGCTATATTATTGTCAATATGGAGATGATGGATCAATTGTAAAGACTATCATAAAATGTATAAGAAAAGAAGTGACTTGGGCATCTATTAAGTAACTCTTGCTAGAAGTGATAGCAATCATTTCATTGTTGAGTAAGAAACATATTTAGGAAGATAAGGGGCATTCAACATGCAAATTGGAAATGGATATTTTGAAAAATATGGTGATGTGAATGAAGGAAATAAAAAGGGAAGAGGGCTGAAGAGATGGCTCAGAGGTTAATGTGCTTGCTGCTCAAACATAAGGACCCAAGTCCTGATTGACAACACTCAAACCAAGAAACAGAAAACAAACACATGAGAAATCTGGTACTTAAAAATCTCCATTCTATCAGGTATCTCCAGGCCTGGCTGCAAATTCCTCCTCTGTGGCCTAACATGGCTGCTCCTCCCTCTCCCTCGGGTGGCAGGGGGAGGTCAAAAAGCCAGCCATTGAGTTCATGTCAGTAATAGTCCCTATTCCTCTTACTAGGGTACCCTCTTGGATACTGAACTACCATCGGCTACATCCAAGTAGGGGTTCTAGGTTATATACCTACAAGGTCCTTGGCTAGGGTCAGATGAAAGGGGAGGAGGTCCTCCCCTATCAGTGAACTTGGAAAGGGTAGGGAGGAGATGAGGGTGGAAAGGTGGGATTGGGAGGGAATGTGGGAGCGGGATACAGCTGGGATACTAAGTTAATAAACTGTAATTAATATTTAAAAAATCAAAATTTAATTTTAAAAAATCTCCATTCTATTTTTTTAACCTCATTTCGCCATTCTACGAGTTAGCTGGTTGGGAGGATCGCTTGCATTACTGAACTGCCAATCCAGCCAATTGGTGAGCTTCAGGTTGAGTGAGGGTTTACCTTTAAAAATGGTTTGTAGGGAAAAATAGATGAAGACACACACTGTGATCTAGAATCTCAGCATGATCCAGTCTCAATATGTGAGTTAATGGCCTGAGTTTATTCACACATATGGCATACACAAATACATTCATGCAGAAACCATACTCATGGACACATGTAGCTACAAAACACACATGAAAACAAACAGACCAAAGAAGGAAGTCATATATTTTATTCCCATTGTAACTAAGTATACATTTTAAGAATTTTTCAATAAAAAAAATAAAATTCATCCGAGAAAAAATTATTACTCTAAATACTCTGGAGGAAGTAGACACACATTTAATAAAGGCATATTGATGATACCTTTGCACAGAATTGAGGTAACTGAAATATGCAGTTTAGTTTAATTTTTCTTTGTTCCTAAAAAATTATACTCTATAGATATCCATGGAATAAATTATGACAATAGTGTGGAAAATTGAATAAGAGATATATGAAAGACAATAAACAATAGAACATGAAGCACAGAGACAGAATCAGTCAAGCACATGCTTATCAGACTCTGCTTCTGTTGCTAAGGCAAATTCTCAGAGACTGAATGATTTTAAGAGGAATAAACTTATTTAGGCAATCAGCAATAACAGGCAAAGATACAAAGGCTACCAACATGTGGGATGATATGAGAGGGACTCAAGACCGGGTTGCTGGGAGGAGTTGTATGGAGGAAAGGGAAAGGAAATTATTTTAAAATTAAAAACATTTTATCTTGTTGTTTTATTGCTACTTTAATTTTTTTAACTTCGAGAATTATGTTCTTTTTCCATTAATTTATTTATTCATTTATTTTACATTCTGACTTCAGTCCCCCTACCTCCTCTCCTCCCAGTTCCTACCTCACACACTTCTTTTACATTATCCCCTCTCCTTCTTCTCAGAGAAGGAAAGCTCCCTCCCCATGGGTACCCACCCAACCTGTTGATCAATTGTTAGCAGTACTAGGTGCAGCCTCTGACACTGAGGCCAGACAGGGCAGCTTAGCTAGGGAAAAGGGACCCAAAAGACAGGCAACAAGAGTCTGAGGCAGCCACTGCTACAGTTGTGAGAGGACCCACAGGGAAACCAAGCTGCATAGCTATATACGTGCATGGGGCCTCTATCCAGCCTATGCTTGCTCTTTGGTTGGTAGTCTCCTCTCTCTGAGCCCCCATGGGCCCAGGTTAACTGACTCTGGAGGTCTTCTCGTGGTGTCAGATGGAGGGTTAGTGAAGATTGTTTCCAAATCTTTAGGCTGCTGTTTTGTTCTATTGACGGTGTCCTTTGCCTTACAGAAGCTTTTCAGTTTCATTTATTAACTGGAATAAGTTATAATTCCTGAGCTGTTGCTGTTCTGTTCGGTAAGGTGTCTCCTGTACCCTTGCACTCAAACCTATTCTCTACTTTATTTTCTATTAGATTTAGTGTCTCTGATTGTTGAGGTTATTGATCCATTTGGACTTGAGTTTTATTCAGGGTGATAAATACGGATCTATTTGAATTCTTCTACATGACATCCAGTTAGACCAGCACAATTTGTTGAAAGTACTTTTTATTTTTTTTTCCTTTCCATTGTATGGTTTTGGCCTCTTTGTAAAGAATCAAGTGTCTGTAAGTTATTTTGGCTCTTTGATTTGGTATCATTGATCAACTTGTCTGTTTCTATGCCAATACCAGGTGGTTTTTTATTATTATTGCTGTGTAGTACAGCTTGAAATCAGGCAGGGTGACATGTACAGACATTCTTTTATTATACAGGATTGTTTTAGCTATCCTGGATTTGTCTGTTTGTTTGTTTGTTCCATGTGAAATTGAGAATTGCTTTTTCAAGGTCTGTAAGAATTGTGCTCCACAAGGAGAGCAACAGAACCAAAAAATGTGAGCACAGGGGTCCTTCCTGAGACTGACACTCCAACCAAGTAGTATGCATGGAGATAACCTAGAACCACTGCACAGATGTAGCCCATGGCAGTTCAGTTTCCAGGTGGGTTCCATAGTAATAGGAACAGGGACTGTCTCTGACATGAACTGATTGGCCTGCTCTTTGCTCACCTCACCCTGAGAGAGGAGCAGCCTTATCAGGCCACAGAGGAAGACAATATAGCCAGTCCTGATAAGACCTAATAGACTAGGATCAGAAGTAAGGGAAAAGAAGACCTCCCCTATCAGTGGACTTTGGGAGAGGCATGTGTGGAGAAGGGGGAGGAAGGGAGAGGTTGGAATGGGAGTAGGGAGGGCACTGCAGGGGGGATACAAAGTGAATAAAGCACAATTAATAAAAGATTAAAAATTTAAAAAATGAAAAATATTGAATTGTGCTGGAATTTTTTGACAACTGCATTGAATCTATAGATTGCTTTTGGTAAGATGGTCATTTTTAAATTTTATTTTAATTTTTCTTAATTACAATTTATTCACTTTGTATCTCCCCATAAACTCCTCCCTCCTATATACCGTGTGTGTGTCTTTTTGCTTCTGGGATAGCTCACTCAGGATGATCCTTTCCAGGTCCCACCATTTCCCTGCAACTTTCATGATATCCCTGCTTTTTATTGCTGAGTAATATTCCTTTGTATAGATGGACCACAATTTCTGTATCCATTCCTCAGTTGAGAGGCATCTGGGTTGTTTCCAGCTTCTGGCTATTACAAATATAGCCATTTTTACTATGTTAATCATACTCATTAACATGGGAGATAATTCTATCTTCTGCTAACTTCATTAATTTCTTTCTTCAGAGACTTGAAGTTCTTATCATACAGTTATTTCACTTTCTTGGTTATAGTTACATGAAGATATATAATTTTGGCTTTAGTGAATGGTGTTGATTCTCTAATTTCTTTTTCTGTCTCATTATAGTCTCTATATAGGAAGACTACTGATTTTTTTAGTTGATTTTGAATCTAGCTACTTTTATGATGGTATTCAGAAGTTGTAGGATTCTCTGTTCATTTGTCCAATCAAGGACATTCATGAAGATAACCCAGTAACCACCAACTGCCAACAGTTTACTGGGGTGTGGCAGGGCTCCTTGAAACTCATCTGAATGTTGATTATTCCAGTATCACACAGGAACTGTGCTGGTCGCCGCAGCTGTGTCCATGTCTCCACTAGCCAAGTCATGTCTAGAAGATAGCTTTGAAACTCACTCTAATGGTCATCTTGTTATATAGTAAGTAGTGAATTATCCTTAATGCCTGTCAAGAACCTCCACATTAACTCACATGCTGCAAAGAGAAGTTGCTCTTGCCACAGCTGAAGGCTGCAGCAAACTTAGAAATATAGAGAGTATTTCTTCAATTTTGTAGCCTATCATCAAGTAGCAAGTATCTCATCTGACCTTATGTCTACCTCCAATTCACAAATACCAAAGACTATAGCATTTTCAAGTCTGATCCTCTAGTCAAGGTTATTTTTATACATTAAATCTTTTTACTTGTTAAAAGTGAAAGAGGGTCATTAATATGTTTTTCTATCTACTCTCTTTTTTTCAAGGCTGAGTTCATTCACAGCATATATACATTATATAAATATAAATATCTATATACATATTTTGTGTTCACTTATTCTTATCAAAGCAGATCAAGCATTAGTGTAATACCAGACTCATCCCATTCCATCCTAAGAAGAGCTAGAGTTTTGGTTCATTGAAGAGATCTTTTTTTGGAGGGTGGCAGGGGGTGAGTTAAGGAGAATGTGAATAGCAGAACAGATTTATTGATACAGAAGTTTTTTTAAGGAATAGACACGTGATATGCACAGTTGTTATGAAAGCCTATTAATGTATTTTACTTAAAATACGTAAAGAAGGTAAAACAAAAAACCTACAATGTATCAAAAATACTCCGTGGAAGGTACACTGACAATAGTTATCAGAATAAGCAGAGGGCAGTGTTTTTTTGGCAGATTGATAGCTGTGTATCCTATGAGCTTAATTTTAAAAATGAGTTTTATGTAGTCTGAGAATCTAGCTTAGTTTTTTGAATGTGTACCTAACATGCATGAAACCCTGGTTTTAATCTCTTGGTTGGCATGCCAGCTGATGTATTTGTGAGATCTTCTTAAAACAATCATATTGTTGAGATTTCATGGGTGTAGCTTTTCCCTGTTATATATAAAAGTCAAAATCACTTAGAAGACTCCCTTGGGTTTCTGGCTCATACAATATTTCTTCCTTGCATTCCATAATGTTCCCTGAGTTTTATATGTAAGAAATACATTAAAGATACATTACTAGGCGACTGGAACCCCGTGATAACTCGTTCTCTGTACTATGCCAGTCGTGGCTTTCTGTTATGGTTTGTATTTGCTGAAATAAAAGAAGATTCTTTGATGATGGGTGAGAATTATGATTATTTGTGGGCATAACAAAATTATCTACAATGCAGTTGTGAAGTATACCTGTTTAGAAGATAGCCATAGTAGGTTTTTCCTGTAAGATCCATGAGTTCACTGGCGCTAGGTGGTTAGCAAGGTTTTCAATACCAGGAAGGATTTCTCTCTCATTTATTGGACCTTAGGTAAAATTAGACATCTGTTAGGTAATGTGAAGATGTGAGTGCTACTATTTCATTTTTGTATTTCACTGAAGCTGGGGCTCATCGATTTGGCTAGGCTGGCTGGTCAGTGAGCTCCTAGGATTCACCTTTCTCTGCTTTCCCAATGCTAGGATTACAGATCTATACCAGTCGTTCCTTATTACAGAAGTTGGTAGCTGCTTTTTATAAAGGTCAGATAGTCAATATTTCACATCACACATGGCATTTCTCCACTCTTATCCCTCCTCCATTTCTTCCTCCTCTTCCCTCTTTGTACTTTAAGACAGGCAATTTATTCTTAGCCTTCAGGTTGTTCAGAAAGAGAACACACTCTCAGTTTACCTGCTGACCTTGGTTTTTCAAATAATGTTGTACACATGTAGTAGGGATGATATTGGCATATCAAATAGTGAGCAGGATTTTTGATGTTAATGTATATTATTATTATTATTATTTACAATTAATTCACTTTGTATCCTGTTGTATCCCCCTCCCTCATCTCTTCCTGGTACCAATCTCCCTCCCTCTCCCCTCCGCCCCCCCGACCTCCTCCCCTAGTCCACTGATAGGGGACATCCTCCTCCCCTACTGTCTGAGCCTAGCCTATCAGGCCCCAACAGGACTGCCTGGATCCTCTTTCTCTGTGGTCTGGATAGACCATGACATGACTCTGAGATCCTATCTCACACCTACACAAATGGCTAAGATCAAAAACTCAAATGACAACACATGCTGGAGAGGATTTAAAGAAAGGGGACCCCTCCTCCATTGCTGGTGGGAATGTAAATTTGTACAACCTCTTTGGAAATCAATCTGGCACTTTATCAGACAATTAAGATGTTCCTAATTTTTGCCTAGTAAAATGGAAGTAAAGAAAAAAGTACTCTCTCTCAAAACTTGGATCATTTTTCCTCATTCTTGCTTCTTCCTGGGGAAGCCAATGATTCTATGAATAATGATATGTCCTTCTTCTGAAATGCTCAGAACAGATGCAATAGCGGCTACTCTGCAAGAGGACTGGTGCTAGTATCCACCTCCCTCTTTTTACCCTGCAGTATCTCTCCACAGATGTTTTCTGTACATTTGAAGATTTTTACTTATCTGCAGGAGGCCATGTTAGTACAGCTCTTAATCATTGCCTGTAGACATTTTTAAACTCTTCTGAACTTAAATTTGATGTCTTGCTTTTTGCACTGTAAGAACACTACCGCTTGTTAAAACATAACTTTTAGTATTTTGGATTGGAAAATACATCTTTAAGGAAAGACAGATCTGTGCATTTCATGTGTTTTAAAAATATTTAGATACATCCAATATTTCAATTAATGTGAATTTAGACTTGGACATTAGGAAATTTACTATCTCTATGTGGATATGGTTGGGAAAGGAGAAAATGTACAGAAATAAACTATAGGCATATGATGTTTTCAAATAACTCCAGTTAATGAATGAATATGGTTGTTTCTATGTCCTATTTTTCATCTATCTACAGCACAATATATGGCTGTAAGTGTAAATTGAGTAGTGGGGACATTTGACAAGGTTATACAGTGGGCCCAATCTAATGACTTAAGTTTTTGAATGTAGAACCATTTTTTTTTTACTTGCACCAGAGATTTATTTGAAAACAGAGACTATGGCAAAAGGATACAAGTCCCTAGCTTTGCAAAATAAACTTTGTACTTTCTCTCCAGGTCAGAATGTGCCATCATTGTTCTTTGGAAAGTTAGAAATATGGATATGGTGATTGCAGGTTGAAGTGGGCATCTGAGATCACTCAGATATACACATCCTTGGGAGAATAGCATTAAAGCAAGATTAGAAATAATTATGAATCTATTGTTCTTATCTTTGTAAAATATCTTTTTTGCAAATTAATGAAGAAATATCATAGAATTAAGAAATGTCAAAGACCCAACCTAGAGTTTAAGCAATTATAGTATAACTCATGTGTTGCATTGTCAGTTCAGACACACACTCTCTCATGCGTCAAGGAGCCTTTTGCACTGAACAGTCCAACATAATAGTAAACTCTTCATTTTCATTTAGAATATTTCTGACAGCAAATACTATTTGTAAAGCTTCCTAGAGAGACACATTGTCTCCTTTTAGCTAGCCATCCCCAAATCCTGCTTGCCTGTCATCTTTATTAAACATAAGACATGTTTCACCTGTTAAAGACATCCTGGCATACCATATATATGTTACATCGTGTTACCAGGTCAACCAATGTCTATAGATTTTTTTATTCATAGACACAATCTTTAATGATATTTATCATTGAATCCCTTAAATTGCTGAATTACAAGATCATGAAAAGGTGACTGCTAAAGGCCTCATATTATGGTTACATGTTAAGGATCAAAGGAATGATTGTAAATTTCATCTGTAGGATATGAAAATGCCTCCTGGACATTAAAACAGGTAAGTGAAATTTCAAAGGAAAGGATTAACAATTACTTCCCTAAATATGTATCCGTATGTTGGTGTTGGTTATCTGTCAGGGATAAGTTGAAAGCAAGAAAATGACTGATTCTCAGCCTCAACACTCAAACTGTAATAAGCAGGTAAGGGTATCCTAAAACCAGACCCAGAATGAAAGCAATTACAGACACTATCATGAGAGAGGCACTGAGAGACTTGCCAGGCATGGAGAAAAGGTCATGGTGAGCTAGCACTCAGTGGTGAGGCTTAGCGGATTCTTCAAAAGGATAAAGTGGCAGATATTAGGGAACCAGGGAACTTCAAACACCAAAAAAGAAAGAAAGAAAAAAAGCAGCAGAAGAAGAAAAGAATAAAAAGTTGTTAACAAAGTACCAGAAGTCTTGAGAAAGGGAGCAAATGGCACCTGAGAAAATTGACAGTAGTCTTTAAAGGGCCTGGATGATTTACTGCCTGGTACCAGAGAAAGGAGGATAGGACCAAACAGGCAGAAATGGTATTGTGCAGATGAGAATTGCAAAAGGAGGGAGGCAGTTGGTGGGATTCCTCTCCTGTTTATCACAGTAAACAAAAACTGATTCCAGTTTCCAGAGCAGCTGCTGGCCTGGCTCAGGTTGGAGGACAAGAGTTCTCTCAGGAACTTGTAATGCATCAGCCTTGTGTAGGCACATGGAGAGACCGGAATGATTATGTGTGATGGATTCTGAAACTTTTCAGGACACATTCACTTATTCATGTACTTATCAATCTATGCAATCTTATGCACACATACAATTCTCTGTTTCATTAAAACAGAGAGAAGTCCCAACTATAGCTCATCCCAATATCGGGGTAAGTTGTCATGGAAATGCATGGAGGTTTCAACCGATGGGTGGATATCAGGAACAGCTTCAAAACAGAAATCTATCTGCACTGTGCATTGAAAGAAACAGCGGCAGAAACCAAGATCCAGACAGGAGGAAAGAAAGGTAAAGCTATATCTGTGGAAAGCAACAATCCCGGCAACGTATTTTTGGAAAGCTCCTCCGTAGCAACAGTGAAAAATAAATGGATAATATCGCCAGATGAACATGAACTTGAAGTCATTTGTTGCAAAATACTAGCATGTTCTCTGGTTTCAGATAAAACAGTCAACTCGATGGCATTTTTGTTTGTTTGTTTTTGTTTGCTTATAGTTTTTTGGTTTTTTGTTTGTTTGTTCGTTTTGCTTTATAGAGTGTTGACTTCTTTTCCCATTTGGTTTTAGGAAGACTAAAAAATTTCCTGTTTGTTGACTCTTGGACACTACTTTGTTTCCCAATGTTCTGCTACTAATTAGTAGTCATGGCTTTGATACCTAGTCAAAAGATTCTTAGACAGTGTCCCCCACAAGCCCTCCCTCCCTGGATTGTTTCCTACAGAAGAAGAAACAGAACTCCACAACTGTCAGTTTTGCTCTGAGATGTAAGGATGCATTACAGGCACCACTGATTAAAAACTCAAACAGGAAACTGGTTGAGTTAGAAGCACAGTAGCATATCTTTGTAGAGAGTGAAAATGGAATGAAGAAATTCACAGAGAGAAGGGGTAGGGGAGAGGGAGATGGGGAAAGATGGAAAAGAGAGAGCAAAGTATATGAGGAGATTGTTAAACCATCTTGTGGTTTGGGACCCCTGCTTGATGGGACAATGATTACACATAATAAAACTACTATAATATTCAGAAAGAGAAGAGAGTTGCTTAATTTTCATGCTGTGTACAACTGAGATGTAAGGATTTTGACTTTTGAAAATTTGTTTTGGATGCTACTGAACCAGCCTAGGGATGGGAAAATAAATTTCCTTATATTGTACATTATTATAACCTGGAAACATTTCAGAAATGCAGAGACTGGCTGGTATCATGCTGACAAAGAAAGATTGGCTCAGAAAACAATGCCACTTAAAGTCTGGCCAAACAACTTCTGAGGAACTGGGTGATTGTACATACTTACACACACACACACAATTACAGTGGTCATTATAATATCCATCAAGCTAGATCTGGAGGGCACTACAGTACAGTGAAGATCTAGAGTAAGGATCAAGATCGTCTGAGATAAAACAGAAGACAAAAAAAAGGATAAACTTCTTCCTGATTATTTGACCATAAAAGAATTGTTCTCATATTTTACCATTATTTCTCCGTTTATTTGGGGATGCCAAAGACACCTTAGACTCTTAACAGACTGAGCTTACATTTCACTAATATAGTTTCTTTATCTAATCTGTGTCTACTTCTGCATTCTCATGCCTGCTAATATTTTCCCCAGGACTTAACCAGTTATCAAACCTAGCCAGTGTGTTTCCTATACCATCGATTTTATCTATCAGCTTTATAATCTTTTATGTTCAACATCCTTTTCATTTTCTTGCTATGGTTTTCTCAGGTTTCCCTCTAACTTTTCTAGCATGAAGTATTTTCATAATGGCCATTTTAAAGGCTCTACTCTGGAAGCATTCCCAATTTTGTAATTTCCGTACTTGTACTTTTGATTTCATTTTAGGAAGTGATAGTGTTGATCTGGATATGACATAGTATTTACTGTATCTCTGATAATCTTCCTTAAATATCTAATATATCTTATGTTGATGATTATTAACTTTTATCTTAATTTGAAACTAATTTGGGTTTTATTCAGAAACATAAATAAATTAATTTTAACCACTTGTCTCTTTTTGAGGCCCAACTTAAGCCTCCTCTTGGCTGTTCCCAAACAATCTTTATGGTTCACGGAAACTTGTTCCTTTCCAGTGCAAAATACCTGAGACTATACTGAAGCTTCAGAAATACAATCTTTCCCTTGAAGTTGTTCATCTTGCAGTTTGGGGGACTAAGTAAAAGGGTCTCTTTATAGCTCCTGTAACATGCACAGTCCTCCATGACTGTTATCCTTGGTCCCTCATAGGCTTGCAACCTCATCTCATTATCCATTCTCTGCACTCACCACCAGTTTACTAATTTAGACAGGTCTGTGGACTTTAATGTCTCTACACAATGATCTGGAGATTTCTCCAGATGACAAATAATGTCCCACACTCATGCTTACTCCCTTTAGTCATCTTTTGAAATATGACTCATGTGAATAGCTAGTTATAGTACAAAGAAAAAATTCACAAGTAGTTAATTTTAAAAAAGAAAAGTTGGAAAAAAACCCTCAAATTCACAATTTTAAAATAAACCTACATGTGGAATTTTAGGCCAACAGTTCTAGCACTTTGTATGTTCACACAAAGAAATTGTTTTGAGTTTGAGGCCAGCCTTGGCTATATAGAGAATTTCAGAGCATATGGGATTATGTTGCACTGTGGCAATAGAAAGACTCAAATACCTCACTGCTAGGATTCATTAACTTGATGATAATCTATGGTTCAACCACCATATAGAAAGCTTGTCATTGGTAGATTTGTGATCATGCAAAGCTTAGCTAACTCTGCTTTGAGTACAGAAACATGAATAAAATTATATCACATACCTACAGAATTTCCTGTTTAATATTATTCTTTATAAAACTCTTTAATATCACGTAGGAGAGTTGGGAATGCTATTAGTTAGTCACTTCTGAGTCACACTCAGCTCCTGATAGCTTACTTCAAGGCCATCATTATGTGCAAAGCTACAGAGCAGAATGATCTAGTCTTGAGTTGTCCCAGAGCACTGACATTATACTTTGCATTAACAAGCTTATTTACCTCACCCATAGGTCTGTCAACACAAGCGTTATGGCAGAGCACTTTAAAATAAACACAATTCACCTGCCATTTGAAAACAGCAGTTTTTAAGATATATTTATCCAGAAGAACTTGGCTTTAAGGAAAATGGTATATGGGTGGGTGGAAAATATGTTAGTACAATAATTGACACTGTTCCCATGGTCTGCCTGACATGTCAGCATAGTAGAACAATGCCTGCCAAGACTGAAGAAAAGCTCAATACTTCTCCCACCTCCCTAAACTCTTCTGCCAGCTGCCCTCCTGCTTCTGAAATTCTACTTTCCAAGGTTTTTCAAACATTTAAATCACTTACAATAAACTCTTACACTAAACTCACCTAAAGAATGTTTGGTCTTGCTGTTGTTCATAAAGATATATTTATGATGAATAAATTTTAGCAGAAATCAGCCTGGAATTCTGTGCCCACATTTTGCAAACATCATTTACTACTTCACTCTCAGTATCCATTAACTCAGTATTTTATTAATGATGTATTTGACTAATCACGAATTTAGGTTGAGATATAATTTAATTGCAATATTTCTCTATTCCCTTTTGTCCCTCCAAACTCTTTCATCTACCTTCCCTACTGTCTTTGAGATTCATGGTCTCTTTGTTCTAATTGTTATTCCATGCATATATGCACACACATATATATTCCTAAATATAAACTGTCTAATCCACATAATGTTACTTGTATGTATATTTTCTAAGCCTACAGTTTAGCAATAAACAGCTTCTGGTGCGCTCTTCCCTGGAGAAGACCACCTTTCCTGCACTCAGCTTCCAATTTGCTTAGAGTGAGCCTCGAAAGTACTCAGTTTTTCTAATAGCAGGACAGGGGTTGAGACATCATCAAGAAGTCAGTGGTATGAGAGCTTTAGGGCACTAGCTAGAGAGAAGGCCATCCAACTTCATAATTTCTCACAAGGAGCCTCATGGCTTCATTTCATTCACAGTAGTTTTTAACGTTACACTATAGTACTTTTGTCTGGTGTGTTTTAGGAACTCAAATAGTACATTTCAACTTATAGATTTCAACATTATATTTCCATTATATTCCATTATATTTAACCTTTGCTTCTGTCTCACAGCATTTTCTTCTCCTTTATGTGTAGAGTCCCTCAGATTTAACTTCATTCTGGAGTCACCCTGAGAGTCAAGATTAAGCATGCTCATGTATGTCATGTTTATTAATGCCTTCCCTCAGAGATACTCTCTCTCTCTCATACATGCACACTAATGAAATAACCATTTTGTGTATGTTTATACATGTACATACATATGTGTATATGAGTACATGCATGTGCACACATGTGTTTGTGCATTTATTTGTTTACATGTATATTTGTATAAATGTTATAGTATTACTTTAAGTTTCTCTTTATATATGTGTATGATTACATATATATATGTGACTGGACATAGCTATGTGTGTATAGTTATGTTTGCTTATTCATATGTGGTTGTGTCACTGTGTGAAAATATGTATGTGTGTAAGCATGTGTTTAATTATATCTGTCTGTATATGCATATATGTTTTTGTGTATATTTACATTGACATATGTGGGGATATTTAAATATATGTGTATATGCATGTACATAGATGTATAATAATGTGTAGATATTTATGTATGTATGTGTGTATATGTATGCTTTTGTGTATGTTTGTACAGTATATATGTGTGTGTGTGTTTGAGTATGTTTGTGTGTTCCTTACTTAATTAGAAACTGTAAAATTGCTGATATGGAACTCCTTCATATCATCTAACTTTCTCAAGCTCAGTCTAGTGCTCATTCAACCCCACTCAATACAAGCAAAAACACACAAGAAATTTGTCCAAGTTGTACACTGATACTTTTCAGCTATTCCTAAAAGCACGTACAGTTTTACATCTGGACTACATCTGCAGTAGGAGCACATAGAGATAAACTGATATATACCTCTAATAGAGCTGAAAGGTCTTGTGTGATGCATATGCACAATATAGCACAGAGACAAAGTGCAGACTCAAAAGGTACCTCCGGGCTTTGAAGCTTGTCTCTCATATTAAATAGCAGGTTGTTAGACAAATTGCTGACCCTCATATTCATATTTCAGACCTACAAATGATTGTGGTAATAATGCTACAGACATTATAATGTTGTACTGAGAGCCATTTAAAGCCCAGGATACAAAATCTTTTCATACTCTACACACATGTGTAATGTTTAGACAGCCAGTGAGGAGAAGTTATATTAACAAACATAATCATTATCTTGAATAGAAGCCATCACATTGATCATTGCTACAACATTCCATGACATGAGTGATCAAGGTGGGTCTCTCATGCCAACATTTTTAAGTAAGTTATTTATTTTTATATTAATCACAGGTTATGTACTGTATATCCCAGCTGTAGCCCCCTCCCTCGTTCCCTCCCACTCTCCCCAACCCTTCCTCATCTTCTCCCTGCCCCCCTCCAAGTCCACTGATAGAGAAGGACTTCCTCCCCTTCCAACATTTTAATGAGTTGACACATAAGAACTTATTGAGATTGCAGGTTGCACAGATGTGCTAGCATTTTTCATAATTTGCTAGCGATCCAAACTCAAGTCTTCATGTTTCTTCAGCAAGCGCTTACTGACAACCATTTCCTGGCCCTGTTTTTTATTTTTATTTTTATTTTATTCTTTGATGAGTATAGGTATTGGTCAAATGATACCTTATGTTTTCTGTGTGATTCACTGATTAATGACAATACTTTACCGATCAATAGCTCTAGAAATAATATCAAGAATTGACAAATGGGACTGAATCAAGTTCAAAAGATTTTTTATAACAAAGAAAGGGAATGAATTGTGTAAATGAGAGAAACCGTAGAGTGGAGGAGTGAATCTCTACTAGCTGTATTCTAACAGAAAATGAAAGGTTTGGAACCCAGAAGGGGACATGAGGTTCCCTGAAACTGGAAGTTCAGAAGTTGAAAGCCTCCATGTGGGTGCTAGAAATCAAATGTGCGTTATCAGAATGAGCAGCAGGTACTCTGGAGTGCTAAGCCATCAGTAGCCTGAGAATCTGAGAATCATCTTGATTTGCATTTCTCTGATGACTAATAATGTTGAGCATTTCTTTAAGTGTTTCTCAGCCATTTGATAGTCCTCTGTTGAGAATTCTGTTTAGCTCTGAACCCCATTAAAAAAGATCAATCACTATCTTTTTAAAATTTTGAAACAGGTGCAACATTGTTGCTATCTGTATCCTGCCAAGTACATGGAAGCAGTTCAGAAAATCATGATCTCATCTGCTTATAATTTTACTCCCATTCAATCTTCCTGTGAGAACATCTTTGTTCCCTAACAGTGGCAAAATCTTGAGTTTCTTGTCTTTCCACACTTAGCCTATTTGCTTTAACACAAAGAACTCTAGTTCCAAGATCATGACACGTATAGAAAAACAAATATTAAAGGACTTACTATGGGCAGGATTGTTACTGTGAGTCTGAGGCATCAAGAAGGGTGTGTTCATAATTTTCTACCTGAAAAATTTTAAAACTGAACAAATTTATTTGAAAGAGGCTGCTGAAATAGTTGATAGACATCAGCTAACAGCAAATTGCATGTCAGCAAAACATTATTCTGCATATTAGTAATAAGAAAAAACCAACACTTTTCCAAAGTCTATTCAAATGCAAAGGTCCAATGAAAACTTTATATGTGAATCAGTATTAAATTCATTGATATCAATTCAACATTTAAAAATATAAAGCAGACCTTTTTAGACAGAAAGTTTAATCTTTAAGAGCAATTTCAGTAATCAAAATTCATATAAGAAAGTGCAAAGATAAAGTTAATTACCTAATTAAGAATAATGATCTAAATACAGATTTTCGCTTTGAAGTGACTGAAAAGAAATTATGTTTTTCTTAAAAATATTTTCCAGTCCTTGGAGCCTGGAGTCTTCTTTTGCATCTATTCCAATTATTCTTAGGTTTCATCTTTTGATGGCATCCTTAATTTCTTGGATGTTTTGTGCTTGGGATTTTTCCGATTTTCTATTTTCCTTGAGTGAGGAATCCATTTCAGCCAGCTTATCATCTGCTCCTGAGATTCCCTCTTGTATTCTATTGGTGATGCTTACCTTTGTGGTTCCTGATCTTTTCTCTAAGTTCTCCAGTTGCAGGTTCTTCTCACTTTGTGTCGTCTTTATAGATTCTAATTCTGTTTTCATGCTTTGTACCGTTTCCTTCAACTGATTGACTGTGTCTCTTATTTTGGTTGTTTCCTCTCTGTTTATCTTTGATTGTTCATCTATGTGGGCAGTTAATTTCTTCTCCATTTCTTTGAGGGCCTTGTTCATTTCCTCTTTTTGTTTCTCCTTATGTTCCTCCAATATCTGCATAATCAAAGCTTTAACATAATTTTCCTGTGTCTCCGCTGAATTAAAATCTCCACTGCTTTTGGGTGTTTCTGGTGGGGCCTTGGTGTCCTGATTTTTGTTGGGTGAGTTCTTTCGCCGATTTCTGGGCATTTGTTTATATA
>CM053755.1:20765416-20809332 GCA_028658305.1 Pachyuromys duprasi
CTCCCCTGTTGGTGGACTTGGAAGGGGCAGGGAGGAGGGAGATGAGGGAGGGAGTGGGATGGTGGGAGGGAATGAGGGAGGAGGCTATGCCTGGGATGCAAAGTACCTAACCTGTGATTGATATAAAAATAAATAAATTAAAAAAAAAAAGAGTGCACTTTTGTATTTAATCTTTTTCTTGATAATGCACTTAATTATTCCCATTCTTCTAGGACCAATGTCTTTCAGTGCTCAGTGTTACCTCATTCTTTCTTTTTTAAAAAATTTACTTCTATTTATATATTTATTTATTACAAGTTACTCACTGCTGCAACCCTCTCTCATGTTTCCTCCCAGTCCCACCCACCCTCCCTCTTCTCCCCGTATGCCCTTTCCTAGTTCCCTGACAGGGGAGGACCTCCTCCCTGTCTATCTGACACTAGCTCATTCCTTCTTGTATAAGAAAATTCCTGTGTCTTTTAAGAATATCCAGGTTAGTTTGACTGGTTCATAACACACATTGCCCTCTACCAGGTCCTTGCATCACCGGTCTTTTTCCCTTTTGGAATTGAAGACGTAGATCAGAGTTTAATTCTTCTCACCAATAGCAACAAAGTGTTTTCATTTTTCCTTCACTGCAAATCCCAATTCTAACCACATGAACTCAACTATTTACAATTTTGGTATTTTACTGATTTTCCATGTTTCTTCTTATAGCTACATCATCTTCCCTGTCTGAAACATCCTTTTACATATAAATTAAAGCTTCTAACGTTAAATCTTTAAATAATTCCAGGTGCTCAGAAGAGGTAAGTATGGTTTAAATTGTTCTTTTTAATATTCTTTGCAGATTAGCTATGTGCCCACCTTGCGTTAATAATGAATACCTCCACTTTTCATCGCATAATTATTGTCCTAGCCTTTTTTAATGATACCATTAGAGCCTCAATTTGGACTTTTGAAAAAGTTTTACATGTATTTATTGGGAAGAGCACAGTGCCATGACACACATGTAGATGTCAGAGGACAATTTAAAGAATTGGTTCACTTCTTTTATCAGGTGGGTTCAAGGGACTGAATTCAGGTTTATTGGCAAGTGCCCATATCCACAAAGTCATTTTACTAGACACTATTAGAATGTTGACATGTGCATTCTATTCCTGGAATGTTAGAAAGAGCTTATCATAGGATATAGTGACTCCATTCTACAGTTTAGAAATCAGGATAAAAAGCTACATGTCTCCCGACTCCAAATTATCCCATTATTGAAAAGATTGAATGATTGCTTGGTTTGCTTTACTTCTCATTTCATTTGAATCTAGGCTCCAAGGTGAGAAAAAGATGCTTATTCACCACTGTATGGCAAATAAGGGACAAAAAATCAGGAAATATAGTAGTCATATGCCCAGCACTGCCTAAGTGAAGAAAGAGATCCTGAACACTCAAATTAATAAAAATATTGTACTTAAATCTCACTAATATCCAATTGATGATTACAAAACCCTCATAACAAAGATAAATACTGTAATGATGTTAAATATTCAGACTGAGCCTTGCACATCCAGAGGATAAATTTTGTATTTGAGGTATCTGTTCTCAATTTTGAGAATTATTCTTTCTGGAAATATTTGTTAGAAAAGTCATTAAAAAGCAGAATGTAATAGTGATGTCCATGGAAACAATTTTCAAACTTTTCTATTAGAAAAGCAGTAGATTTTTTCACCTAAAATAATGTAAATTTTATTGTTACACAACACTTCAGATATTTTCTTTAAAAGGAAACAATGAAATGTCATCTTGGAGAACATCTACTCAGTAACTGCAAAAAGGAAATAGTTCATGAATTCTTCTTTCACTGTTTTACACTTTGCAATAACCTAGATCATGAAGAAGCTCTTGGCTAGTAATGATGGTGAGATGATTTCAAAGGAAAACTAATGACTTCCCTAATAAAGCCTCTAATGCGTGCCTGTTTATTCTCATCTTAAAGCCATGACATTTCTTTTTGTTTGTTTCTTTTAATTTATTTTTTATTTTATATCAAAATCATAGGTTATATACTTTGTATCCCAGCCATAGCCTTCTCCTGCATTTCCTCCATATCCCCCCCAATACCTCCCTCATCTTCTCCCAGCCCCTTCCCAAGTCCAGTGATAGGGGAGGACCTCCTCCCTTTTCCATCTAACAATATCTAATCAGGTATCTTCAGGGCTGGCTTCAATGTCCTCTTCCATGGCCTAGCAAGGCTGCTCTGCCCATGGGGGGGGGGGGTCGAAGAGCCAGCCATTGAGTTCAGGTCTGAAATAGTCACTGTTCCCCTTACTAGGGTACCCACTTGGATACTGAGCTACCATTTGCTACATCCAAGCAGGGGTTCTAGGTTATATCCATACATGATCCTTGGTTGGAGAAAAAGTCTCATAAAAGATCCCTGTGCCCTGATATATTTGGTCCTTGTGGAGCTGCAGTACTCCCCAGGTCTTACTAACTCCCCGTTCTTTTATATGACTCCCTGAACTCTGTCAAAGGGTTGGTTATGTTTCTTAATATCTGCTTTGATACACTGCTAAATAGAGTCTTTCAGAGGCCCTCTGTGGAAGGCTCTTGTCCTGCTTCTTGTTTTCTCAACATCCAATGTCTATCTCATTTATCTTTCTAAGTGAGGATTGATCATCTTATCCCGGGTCCTCTTTCTTGTTTATCTTCTTTACGTATATAGATTTCAGTATGTTCATCCTATCTTATAGGTCTATATAAGTGAGTATATACCATGTGTGTCTTTCTGCTTTGGGGATATCTCGCTCATGATGATTGTTTCCAGGTCCCACCATTTGCCTGCGAATTTCATGATTTCCTCCTTTTTAATTGTTGAGTAGTATTCCATTGTGTAAAAGTACCACAATTTCTATATACATTCCTCAAGTGAGGGGCATTTGGGTTGTTGAGTTTTTGATCTTAGCCATTCTGGTGGGTGAAAGGTGAAATCTCAGGGTCATTTTGATTTGCATCTCCTTGATGGCTAAGGGCATTGAGCATTTTTAAGTGTTTTTCTGCCATTCTAACATCCTCTACAGATAATTCTCTGTTGAGCTCCATACCCCATTTTTTAATTGAATTACTTGGTTTCTTGCTTTTTAACTTCTTGAGTTCTTTATATATACTGGATATTAGCCCTCTGTCAGATGTAGGGTTGCTGAAGATCCTTTCCCAGTCTGTAGGCTGTCATTTTGTTTTGATGACAGTGTCTTTTGCTTTACAGAAACTTTTCAGTTTCATGAAGTCACATTTATTGATTATTGCTCTTAGAGCCTGTGCTGTTGGTGTTCTGTTAAAGAAGTAGTCTCCTGTGTCCATGAGTCCTAGGGTCTTCCCCACTTATTCTTCTAACCGATTTAATGTGTTTGGTGTTATGTTGAGGTCTTTGATCCACTTGGACTTTAGTTTTGTGCAGGGTGATAAATATGGATCTATTTTCATTTTTCTGCATATAGACATCCAGTTGGATCTGCACCATTTATTGAAGATGCTGTCTTTTTGTCATTGAATGGATTTGGCTTCTTTATAAAAAATCAAGTTTCCATAGGTGTGTGGGTTTATTTCTGGGTCTTCTCTTCATTTCCATCAATCCACTCTTCTGTTTCTATGCCAATACCATACAGTTTTTATAACTATTGCTCTGTACTACAACATGAGATCAGGGATGGAGATACCTCCAGATGATCTGTTATTGTACAGGATTGTTTTGGAAATTCTGGGTTTTTTGTTTCTCCATATGAAGTTGAGAATTTTCCTTTCAAGTTTTGTAAATAATTGTCTTGGTATTTTGATGGGAATTGCATTGAATCTGTAGATTGATTTTGGCAGAAAAACTATTTTCATTATGTTAATCCTACCTATCTATGAACATAGAAGATCTTTCCATTTTCTGATACCTTCTTCAATTTCTTTCTTAAGAGATTTGAAGTTTTTTTTTTTTTCAAACAGTTCTTTCACTTGCTTGGTTAGAGTCACCCCAAGGTACTTTATAAGTGGCTATTGTGAATGGTGCTGTGTCCCTAATTTCTTTCTCAGTCTTTTCCTCTTTGGTTTACAGGAGGGCTTCTGATTTTTTTTTGAGTTGATTTTGTATCTAGTCATTTTG
Organism: Pachyuromys duprasi; assembly: GCA_028658305.1. Lineage (NCBI taxonomy): Eukaryota > Metazoa > Chordata > Mammalia > Rodentia > Muridae > Pachyuromys > Pachyuromys duprasi. Next base: position 20,769,537 of record CM053755.1, read on the forward strand.
CTGAAGGTGTTTATCAGTTTAAGAAGTTCTCTGGTTGAATTTTTGGGGCTACCCATGTATACTATCATATCATCTGCAAATAGGGATACTTTTGACCTCTTCCTTTCCAATTTGTGTCCCCTTGATCTCCTTTACTTGTCTTATTGCTCTAGCTAGGACTTCAAGTACTATGTTGAAGAGATATGGAGAGAGTTGGCAGCCTTGCCTTGTTGCTGATTTCAATGGGATTGATTTAAGTTTCTCTCCATTTGTTTGATGTTGGCTATAGTCTTGCTGTATATTGCCTGTACTATGTTTAGTATGTATAGTATGTATGTGTCTTGTATCGCTGATCTCTCCAAGACTTTAAACAAGAATGGATATTGGACTTTGTCAAAACCTTTTTCAGCATCTAAGGAGATGATCACGTGGTTTTCCTCCTTCAGTTTGTTTATATGGTGAATCACATTGCTGGATTTCTGTATATTGAACCACCCCTGCATGCCTGGGATGAAGCCTATTTGGTCATGTTAGATGATAGCTTTTATGTGTAGTTGGATTCGGTTTACAAGTATTTTATTGAGTATTTTGCATCAATGTTCATAAGAGAGATAGTTCTGAAGTTTTCTTTTTTTGTTGGGTCTTTGTGTGGTTTAGGTATCAAGGTGACTGTGGCTTCATAGAATGAGTTTGGCAATGTTCCTGATGTTTCTATTTTGTGGAATAGTTGGAGAGAATTGAATTTAGCATGTCTTTGAATGTCTGGTAGAATTATGCACTGAATTCATCTGCTCCAGGACTTTTTTTTTGGAAGGGACACTGTTGATGACTGCTTCTATTTCCTTGGGTGATTTAGGACTATTCAGTCTTTCTACATGATCTTGACTTAATTTAGGTAGATGGAATCTGTCAAGAAAATTGTCCATTTCCTTTTGATTTTCAAATTTTGTGGCATATAGGCTTTGGTAGTAAGACCTAATATTGTTTGGATTTCTTCAGTGTCTGTAGCTATGTTCCCCTTTTCATTTCTGAATTTGCTGATTTGGATAGTTTCTCTCTGCCTTTTTGTTAGTTTGGCTAAGGGCTTGTCTATCTTGTTGATTTTCTTAAAGAATCAATTCTTGGTTTCATTGATTCTTTGAATAGTTTTTTGGTGAATTTTATATAGGTTATTTCACTTATTCTAGGCAGTAAAAAGCCTATCTTGATGCTAAGATGAAATCAAAGTCTTAAACTACATGTGATCCCCAAAGAAACAGTTGATACAACACAATGCTCATTTCTGGGATGAGAAAGTGTTTCCTGCAAAATCCCATGCATGAAAAAATAGTATATAATTCACTGATGTTACTGTTCTGGATCCTCATTGCAGTTATAGCCCTGTATCAGTCCATGAATGTAAAAGTCTTAGAAACACCTTGATGAATTATATTGCCTTTCTGCTATTGTTGTAATGTGTGGTAATAAATGATAACATCTTTAGAATTTAGATTATGCTTCTAGGTGTGACAGACTGATGTTTGAAATGAAAATGTCTATGTTATCAGCAAGAAATTTGCTAATTCCCCAGGGTAAATAATTGTAACATAATGTAAGATTGGATTTGGAGATCATAAAAGTTTTATCAATCTAAGGAGTTGTTTCCAGTGGGCATCAAACCATAAGCCATCAGACATACCAGGAGGGAAGCTTCATGTTCAATAACCAGTTGGGGTTTTTATGTTGTACTCTCACAAACAGGAAAACTAATTTTCTATGGTCTAATAAGATACTAAAAATGCAATTATCACACTTTTCCAATGAAACAGCAGTGTTTATGCAGATAAAGATGTTTCATATGTTAGAACTCAATATACCATATACCCTTGGTGAGGAAGAACACACTGTTCACTCTGCACTCTGGTTTTCAATCTTTAAATGTTTTCATTGTTGCTGGGACTTGAATCTAGGGCCTCACAGTTTCTGTTAGGCCCTTGAGCTTCAGGTCACTTCATTTTATGAAAATAATGGATGATAAAAAACATACTGAAATAAATTATTTAATGGGCAACTGGATTTACTTTGTTCAATTTCTTGAGTTTCTTTCTCGTTTATTCATTTGTTTTGTCTATTGTCTATCATTTCCATTTTTGTTTACAAAATGTATAAATCTGGACAGCTTGCAGTTAAGGTCTCTATTTGGTTCACGTATTGGAGATCCAGGAGTATGGTATTGTTCTATTGGACTCTGGTGAGAATTTCTCTCTCTAGATATGAGAACATAATACATAGCCTCGCAGCAGAAGTATGTGTAAAACTGGGAGATGACATGATCAGAGAAGTTGACACAGGTAATCAGAGAACACCTTGTTCTCATTCCCATAGGTGATACTTCCATGAGACCTGCACTGATCATTTACCAAGACACTTTCCTCAATGTCCTTAACACACAAAGTCTACTGTGGTCCAGTTAGCTCAAGGCTTTACCACAAATCAGCATTACAAAGAGGACTAAGCATGAAGTATGTCAATACTTTGGTGGAAACTAATATCATCATTATAGCAGGAAGTTTAATTTTAATTTTACTTTCTTGTGCTGCTTTTGTCTTCAGTAGCAAAAAAGTTTATTTTAGAGAAATCAGAACAAATTAAAAACCAACACAATAAGATGAGAGGTGTCCAGAGGCTTGAGAATGGGTGATGGACACTCAGATACAGCTAAGGAAAGGAGGGTACTCTGCTGAGTCCACTGTTTCTGCTGGCTGTTTCTAACCCACTTGGGCCAGGCATTTGGAAAACAGACAGAAAGATCTGTATGCCTACAGCTGTTCCATTACTCTACAGCCCTCCTTGGAATGGAGAACAATGAGGCTTTGGCCCAGCACTCAAGTCATCTCAGCTGGATTCACTGTCTCTGCTGGTTCACTGTTTGTGACCAAGGTATGGTTGTGCTGTAGAGTGACAGTAATGAAAATAGCATGATACTGAGATAAAAACAGACTGGAGGATCGATGGAATTGAATTGAGAACTCAGAAATAAATCCACACACCTATGGACACCTGATTTTTGACAAAGAAGCCAAAACCATACAATGGAAAAAAGACAGCATCTTCAACAAATGGTGCTGGTCTAACTGGATGTCTACATGTAGAAAAATGCAAATAAACTCATATTTATCACCCTGCACAAAAGTAAAGTCCAAGGGATGAAAGACCTCAACATAAAACCAGGCACATTAAATCCTTTAGAAGGAAATGTAAGGAAGAACCTTGACCTCATTGGTACAGGAGAAAACTTCCTGGACAGAATACTAAGAATGCAGGCTCTAAGATCAACAATCAATAAATGGGATCTTGTGAAACTGAAAAGCTTCCATCAAGGAAATGACATGGCCAAGGAAACAAAATAACAGCCTCCAGACTGGGAAAAGATTTTCACCAACCCTATATCTGACAGAAGGCTAATATCCAGAATATATAAAGAATTCAAGAAATTAAACACCAACAACTAAATAATCCAATTTAAAAATGAGGTACAGAGTTAAAGAGAGGATTCTGAAGAGAGGAATAACCAAAGGGAGTAGAAACACATGAAGACATGCTCAATGCCCTTAGTCATCAGAGAAATGCAAATCAAACAACTCTGAGATTCCACCTCATACCCATCAGAATGGTTAAGATAAAAAACACAAGTAACAACACATGTGGGAGAGAATGTGGAGAAAGGGGAACCCTCCTCCATTGCTGGGGATGTAAACTTATATAACCATTTTGAAATCAATCTGGGGCTTTCTCAGAAAATTGGGAATACTGCTACCTCAAGACCCAGCTATATCACTCCTGGGCATATACATGAAACATGCTCAAGTATACAACAAGGACATTTGCTCAACTATGTTCATAGCTACTTTATTCATAATAGCCAGAATCTGGAAACAGCCTAGATGTCCCTCAACAGAGGAATGGGTACAGAAATTGAGGAACATTTAAACAATGCAACACTACTCAGCTATTTAAAAAAAATAGGAAATCATTAAATTTGCAGGCAAATGATGGGAACTAGAAAAGATCATTCTCAGAAAGACACACATGGTGTATACTCACTTAAAGGTGGATGTTAGCCTTATAAAATATGATAAACATAGTAAAATCTACAGCTCTAAAGAAGGTAAGCAACAAGGAACACCCTAAGGAAGATATTTAATCCCCATTCAAAAGGAAAAACAAGATAGACAATGGAAGCTGTAGAAGAGAGGGAATAGGAAGTGAGCCTACCACAGATGTCCTCTAAAACACTCCAACCAGCAGGGGATCAAAGCAGATGCAGAGACTCACAGTCAAACATTGGACAGAGCTCAGGGAGTCCTATGGAAGAAGGGGGATATAAAATGACTCAGAGGGGGCAGGTGTCACACAACGAGAACAACAAAACAAATAATATGATGGGCTTACACGGGACTGGAGAGACTGATGCATTAACCAAAGGCTATGCATAGAATGGACCTAGACCCCTTGCACAGATGTAGTCCATAGACAGCTCAGTCTCCATGTGGATCCCACATTAAAGGGAGAATAGACAGTCTCTGACATGAACTTAGTTGCTTGCTCCTTGATCACTTCTCCTAGGTGGGGTGACCTAGTCAGCCCACAGACAAAGAAGATCCAGGCAGTCCTGATGGAACCTAGGGCTAGCGCAAGACAGTAGGGAAGAGGACTTCCCCTACCAGTGGACTAGAGAAGAGGAATAGGGGAAGAAAAGGGAGGAAGGGTAGGACAAGGAGGAGATGAGGGAGGGGGCTACAAATGGAATACAAAACAAGTAATTTGTAAATAATAATACTAATAATTTAAAAAGGAAATAAAAAGTGTAAAATCTGAAAAAAATTCTAATCAAAGAACCCAGACAATAAACCAGCTCATGAAATGAACATGAAGTTCACATAAAATGAAATACTAAGCTTTGAAAAATCATTTTCCTCCCATAGTATACAAAAAGTGCAAATCCAAACTACATTGAAATTCCACCTAAAGCCAGTCAAAATAGGAATCAACAAGCCAGTAATGCAAACTGCTACAAGAATATGAATAAAAAGATCCCTCATTCACTGTAGGGAGAGTGTCAACTAGCTTCACCACTGTGGGAGGGTTTTAAAACCAGAATTAGATCTACTGTCTGACATTTTATACAGATTTTTGCCAAAGGACTGGAAATGAAATAATACAGAGATTATTGAACAGCAATGTTATTGTGGCACTATTCACTATGGCTCAACTATGGAGCCAACCAAGATGTTCAACAGCAGAGCAATGGCTAAAGAAATTGTGAGATTGATTTAGATACATACAGAGAGGGAAACAGGTGATATATAGATGATAGATAGATAGACATTTAGACAGACAGACAGTTACTTATATGAACAGAGAAGCAAACAGACACAATGGGATTGTATTCAGCCACAAAGCCAAGTTATGCCATTCATAGGAAAATGGATATAATGGGATGTAACCATATTAAATGTAAGTCAATTAAACCAACATGTGGAAGTCAAATAGCTTATATTCTTTTAATTTTGGTGCCTACATATTACAAATGTTTATAAACTGTGAATATATGACACAGAGGTATAAATAAAGCTATTTAATTATCTTTGATAACAAGGGGGTCTAAAGCAATGGCATGAAGGAAAGGAAAGTTGACGGGTGGGAATATGCTGAAACAACAACATAAACTTAATAACAAAAGAATTAAAGAATAAAAAAATGTTCTTGTTGCGCTTTGTTCTGATGCTAGCCCTCAAGATCTGGTTAAACTTATCCTTTTATCTTTGTTGTCTAAACTTATTCTTGTTGGGTAAACCTTCCTAAGTCATTATATCTGATGGGTTGATTAAATAAGGTATACCTGGGAAGAGCAGAATAGGATAAGGTTCCCAGGCTTGGGACTGGGGAATTGCTGGAGACAGATGTGTAGACTAGAAGAGAGGAGGAAGGATAGGTTAGCATGGAGGAAAACACAAAACAAACAAACAAAGAAACAAACAAAAACAAAAACAGAAACGACCGCAATAATGGCGTGGAAAGGCCCAGATGAAGACTAAAAGCAAGTCCTATGGGATTATGGATGAAAGATAGTCCAGATGAGGAGAATTAAGGTGCATGGCATTGGATGGTGGCTGGAAGATGGGTGGTGAGGATATTGAGACAGTATGCATGAAATATCTGCCAGGCCCAAGGTAAAAAAAAGAAAGAAAGAAAGCAAAAAGAAGAAGAAGAAGAAGAAGAGGAGGAGGAAGAAGAAAAACAATTATAAAATCTAACAGGGGATCCAAGATGGGAGCGACCAGCACGAACCATATTCAGAGGAGCTGAAACAACGAATTGTTAAGTCAAGGGACTGTGGAACCCAAAACAACAGTATGAGGAGCCCTGGGGAAAGGCAGACAAAACCTGATCTGAGTTCAATCTGAGGTCAATCATGGACATCTCTGTGGACTTCTCCTGGGGAATTGATTCCCGGGCACTTCCCTATAACAGGCAGAAGCAGCTGCAGAGGTAGCCAAGCCTGCAGCAGAGGAAGCGGTGGAGATATTGCAGGTAGCAGGAAGGCAGCAGCTGAGGTACTATAACCAGCATTGAAGCAGAGGAGGCAGCCCGCAGTCCACACAGCAACTTGCAAGGAGCACAGTGCTGCACACTCCAAGCACAGAGCTCCAGCATTTCCCCCACAGCATTGTCTGAGAGAGAAGTGGCTGAGGAAGCAGATAGCAATTTCCAACTCAGGGAGCAGAGTGCAGCCTGCAGGGCTCACAGCTTCTTGCACAGAACTTAGGGCCTGGCTCACAGAGCCCACAACAGAGTATGTGTCCTGCCCAGAGTTTCAGCCAAAAACCTCAAAGTCCAGTCTGCTGACCCCACCACAGATTGTAGACCACTGGGTATTCAGGATACCTTCACAGGAGCTTTGCGCCTGCAATCTGCACCTGCTAACTGCACTAGCATTCACATCCCCTCCTGTGCTTGCTCCCAACCCATATATTCCAAGCAGATACACACTCTAGCACTCCCCTTCAAGACACATAACTGTACACCCTCCCACACTCGTGCACACACACAAACATGTTTACTATTCTGTGCCAGTGGCTTTTTCTCCCTCAGCTACAACTGAAGCAACAACACATACTCTCAAACAACTGGACCTCCTTGATCTTCCTGAAGAATTCTACAGACATCAGAGTAAGATGGTTCCAGTCCAAATTTCAGACTCAAGGAACAAACAGTGAAGATTATATATAAGCAATAGTCAAAGGTTGACATAAGAAATCACCCAACAAAAATCAGGACACCATGGTCCCAGGAGCAACACCCAAAACCAATGGATATTTTAATTCAACAGAAAACAGTGGAAAATGAATATAAAGCTATGATTATCCAGTTACTACAGGAACAAAAAAAAAAAAAAGGAAACGAACAGAGCTCTCAAAGAAATTCAAAAGAATATAATGGCCTACATAGAGAAACAATTAGAAACATATAGAGAGGAAACAAATACAAAAATAGGAGCCACTTTCAATCAGATAAAGGAAATGGTGCAAAGCATGAAAACAGAATTAGAATCTATAAAGAAAACACAAACAGAGAAAAATCTGGAACTGGAGAACTTAGAGAAAAGATCAGGAACCACAAAGGGAAGCATCACCAATAGAATACAAGAGATGGAAGAGAGAATCTCCAGAGCTGAAGACACACTTGCCGAAATTGATTCCTCACTCAAAGAAAAAGTATAATCAGAAAAGTCCCAAACACAAAACATTCAAGAAATCAAGGATGCCATGGAAAGATGAAACCTAAGAATAATAGGAATAGATGAAAAAGAACACTCCAGGTTCCATGGACCAGAAAATATTTTTAAGAAAATCATACAAGAAAATTTTCCAACTTAAAGAAAAAGATGTCCATAAACATACAAGAAACCTACAGAACACCAAATAGAGTAGACCACAAAAGAAATACCTCTCCTCACATCATAGTCAAAACACTAAACCTACAAAACGAAGAAAAAGTATTAAAGGCAGCAAGGGAAAAGAGTCAAGTAACATATGAAGGTAAACCTATCAGAATCAGACCAGACTTCTCATCATGAACTATGAAAGACAAAAGGGCCTGGACAGAGATCATGCAGTCTTTAAGGGAACACAGATGCCAAACAGGACTACTATACCCAGCAAAGCTTTCAATCATCATTGATGGAGAAAACAAAATATTCCATGACAAAACTAAATTTAAGTAATATCTACACAGCAACCCAGCCCTACAGAAGATACTAGAAGGAAAACTCCAATCCAATGAAAACAACTACACCAAAGAAAATATAGGATACAGATAATCTCCCAGCAAAAATTGAAAGAAAAAAAATGTAATGAATCATAGTAAGACCACCAACTCCACAATAAAATGAACTAACACTCATTGGTCACTATTATCTATACATCAATGGACTCCACTCCCCAATAAAAAGACACAGACTAACAGAATGGTTGCAGAAACAGTATCCAATAATCTGCTGCATCCAAGAACACACCTTTGCAACAAAGGTGAACACTACCTCAGAGTAAAAGGCTGGAAAATGTGTTTCAAGCAAATGGACCCAGAAAGCAAGCTGGGGTAGTGATCCTAGTATATAATAAAATAGACTTTTGACCAAAATTAATCAAAAGAGATGAAGAGGGACACTTCCTTCTCATCAAAGGAAAATTCCAACAGGAGGATATCACAATTTTGAACATCTATACCCCAAATACAAAATCACCCAAATTTGTAAATGAAACATTATTAAAGCTGTAATCTCACATTGATCCCAACATCTTAATAGTGGGAGACTTCAACACTCCACTCTCACGAAGGGACAGATCACCAGGTCAGAAGAGAAACAGTTAAACAAGGGCACTCACAGAGGCCCTAATTCAAATGGCTGTCTACAGAACTTTTCACCCTACATCAAAAGACTATAATTTCTTATCAGTACCTCAAGGAAGCTTCTTCAAAATAGACAATATAGTTGGTCAAAAAGCAAGCCTCAGCAGATACAAGAAAATTGAAATAATCCCATTTATCCTATCTGACCATCATGGTCTAAAGCTGAACCTCAACAACAACAGAAACAGCAAAAAGCCTGCACATACATGGAAACTGAACAATTTGCTACTCAAGGACAGCCTGATTAGGGAAGAAATAAAGAAAGAAATTAAAGACTTCCTAGAATTCAATGAAAATTAAAGCAAAACATACCCCAACCTATGGGACACAATGAAGGCAGTGCTAAGAGGAAAGTTCATAGCACTAAGTGCCTTCAAGAAGAAATTTGAAACATCTCATAAGAGCAACTTAATGGACCAATTGAAAGCCCTAGAAAAAAAAAAAAGAGAAGCATATACACCAAAGAAGAGCAGATGGCTAGAAATAATCAAACTCAAGGCAGAAGTCAATCAATTAGAAACAAATAAAGCTATTCACAGAATCAATGAAACCAAGAGCTGGTTCTTTGAGAAAATCAACAAAATAGAGAAGCCCTTAGGCAACCTAACAAAAAGACAGAGAGAAACTTTCCAAATCAGCAAAATCAGAAATGAAAAGGGGGGCATAACTACAGACACTGAGGAAATCCAAATAATCATTAATTCTTACTACAAAAGCCTATATGATACAAAATTTGAAAATCTAAATGAAATGGACAATTTTTTGACAGGTTCCATCTACCTAAATTAAGTCAACATCAGGTAGGAAAACTGAATAGAAGGAGTCATCAACAGTGTCCCTTCCAAAAAAAGGCGTGGGACAGATGGATTCAGTGCATAAGTTACCAGATATTCAAAGACATGCTAAATCCAATTCCCTCTACTATTCCACAAAATAGAACCATCAGGAACATTACCGAACTAATTCTATGAAGCCAAAACCACACAAAGACCCAACAAAAATGAAAACTTCAAATGTATCTCTCTTATGAACATTGATGCAAAAATACTGAATAAATTACTTGCAAACCGAATCCAAGAGCACATAGAAGATATCATCTACCATGACCAAGTAGGCTTCATCCCAGGCATGCAGGGGTGGTTCAATATACAGAAATCCAGCAATGTGATCGATCATATAAACAAACTGAAGGAGAAAAAACACGTGATCTTCTCCTTAGATGCCAAAAAGCCTTTGAAAAATTCCAACATCCATTCATGTTTAAATTCTTGGAGAGATCAGGGATACAAGGCACATACATACCTAAACATATTACAGGCAATATTCAGCAATACTATAGCCAACATCAAGTAAATGGAGAGAACCTTAAATCAATCCCACTGAAATCAGGGACAAGGCAATGTTGCCAACTCTCTCCATATCTCTTCAACATAGTAGTTGAAGTCCTAGCTAGAGCAATAAGACAACTAAAGGAGATGAAGGGGATACAAATTGGAAAGGAAGAGGTCAAAGTATCCCTATTTGCAGATGATATGATACTGTACATGAGTGACCCCAGAAATTCAACCAGAGAACTCCTTCAACTGATAAACACCTTCAGAAAAGTGGCTGGATACAAAATCAAGTCAAAAATATCAGAAGCCTTCCTGTATACCAAAGATGAAAGGGCCTACAAAGAAATTAGGGAAACAACACCCTTCACAATAGCCACTAATAACATGAAGTACCTTTGGGTGACTCTAACCAAGCAAGTGAAAGATGTGTATGAGAAAAACTTCAAGTCTCTGGAAAAATAAATTGAAGAAGATATCAAAAGGTGGAAAGATCTTCTATGTTCATAGATAGGTAGGATTAACATAATGAAAATGGTTATTCTGCCAAAAGCAATCTACAGACTCAATGCAATTCCCATCAAAATACCTACACAATTCTTCACAGACCATGAAAGAAAAATTCTCAACTTCATCTGGAGAAACAAAAAACCCAGACTTTCCAAACTGATCCTGTGCAACAACAGATCATCTGGAGGTATCTCCCTCCCTGATCTCAAGCTGTACTACAGAGTGATAGTAATAAAAACTGTATGGTATTGGCATAGAAACAGAAGAGTGGATCAATGGAACTGAATAGAAGACCCAGAAATGAACCAACACACCTACGGAAACTTGATTTTTACAAAGAAGCCAAAACCATTCAATGGAAAAAGACAGCATCTTCAACAATGGTACAGATCCAACTGAATGTTTATATGCAGAAAAATGAAAATATATCCAAGTTTATCAACCTGCACAAAACTAAAGTCCAAGTGGATCAAAGACCTCAACATAACACCAGATACATTAAATCAGTTAGAAAAAAATGGGGAAAGACCCTAGAACTCATCAGCACAGAAGACTACTTCCTGAACAGAACACCAACAACACAGGCTGTAAGATCAACAATCAATAAATGTGACCTCATGAAACTGAAATGCTTCTGTAAAGCAAAAGGTACTGTTGTCAGAACAAAATGACAGCCTACAGACTGGGAAAGGATCTTCACAAACCCTATATCTGACAGAGGGCTAATATCCAGTATATAAAAAGAACTCAAGAAGTTAAGAAGCAACAAATCAAATAATCCAATTAAAAAATGGGGTATGGAGCTAAAAAAGATCTCTCTGTAGAGGATTGTAGAATGGAAAAAAAAAGCACTTAAAAAATGCTCAATGTCCTTAGCCATCAGGGAGATGCAAATCAAAAAGACCCTGAGATTTCACCTTACACCCACCAGAATGGCTAAGATAAAAAAACTCAAGTGACAAGACATGCTGGAGAGGTTGTAGAGAAAGGGGAACCCTCCTCCATTGCTGGTGGGAATGCAAACTTGTATAACCACTCTGGAAATCAACTTGGTGCTCTCTTAGACAATTAGTAATAGTAATTCCTCAAGATCCAACTCTACCACACCTAGGCATATATCCAAAAGATGGTCGAGTATACAACAAGGACATTTGCTCAACTATGTTCATAGCAGCCAGAACCTGGAAACAACCCAGACTTCCCTCATTTGAGGAATGGATACAGAAATTGTGGTACTTTTATACAATGGAATACTACTCAGCAATTAAAAATGAGGAAATCATGAAATTCGCAGGCAAATGGTGGGACCTGGAATTGATCATACTGAGTGAGGTATCTCAAAAGCAGAAAGACACACATGGTATGTATTCACTTATATAGACCTATAGGATCGATAAACATACTGAAACCTATACACCTAAACAAGATAAACAAGAGAGAGGACCTGGGGTAAGATGATCAATCATCACTTAGAAAGACAAATGGGATGGGCATTGGATATAGGAGAAAACAAGTAGCAGGACAAGAGCCTACCATAGATGGCCTCAGAAAGACTCTATCTAGCGGTGTAATAAAGTAAATATTAAGACACATAACCAAACCTTTGGCACAGTGCTGGGTATCATATGAAAGAAGGGGGAATTAATAAGACCTGGAGAGGACAGGAGCTCGCCAAGAACAAAATATATCAGGCCACAGGGGTCTTTTATGAGACTGTTTCTCCAACCAAGGACCATGTATGGATATAACCTAGAACCCCTGCTTGAATATAGCAAATGGTAGCTTAGTATCCAAGTAGGTACCCTAGTAAGGGGAACAGTGACTATTTCGGACCTGAACTCAATGGCTGGCTCTTCAACACCGCCCCCCACCCCCTGAGGGAGGAGCAGCCTTGCTAGGCCATGGAAGAGGACATTGCAGCCAGTCCTGAAGAGACCTGTTAAGCTAGATTTAGATGGAAGAGAAGGAGATCCTACCATATCAGTGGACTTGGAATGGGGCTGGGAGGAGATGAGGGAGGGATGGGAGTACAGGGCGGGAATGCAGGAGGGAGCTACAGCTAGAATACAATATACATAACCTGTGAGTAAAATAAAGTAAAATAAAAATGTTTAAAAAAGAAATTAAATTTAACACGGTGTCTGTGTCTTATTATTTGTGATATAGTGTTAAATAATCCTGCTGTAATAATTTTAGGGTTAATAATAAACACTTTATATCCCAACATTTAATATTCTTTTAATTTAAAACAACATGCTCTCTTCCATTTTTCAAAAGTCATGATAAGAAATGGTTTTTATCCCTTGAATTACTGGTAGGTTTAACTTGTCTTTTTGTCTTTTCTTGATATTTGCATCATCTAACTTCTTTCTTATTATCTTACTGAAGTTGTCTGTTTCTGATTATAACCCCAGAAGGACTGAAATTCACAAAAATTTGTTTCATCAAACAAATAATAACATGTAATAAATTCTTTTAAAATTTATTAAACTGAATAACCCCAATTTTTAATACTTACTGGTTTTAAGGTTTATTATGCAACCTATTTGCTCAAAATATTTGGTTTCTGTAGTTATACCCATTGAAGAATATAAATCTTGTTATCATTTTTATATCTTTCTTTGGATTTTTATAGCTGGGAATTCCTGACTACAAAGAAAAGCTTTGAAAATCTTTCAACAAATACACAACTTTATTTCCATCTGCAAGTAGTTTCATGTGAATGTCGAAGCATGCTTGTAGATTATGAGCATACTTACAATATTCTTGTGGAGACTTAGTTACATGGATTTGTATTCACAAGAGTGCTTCAGTACATTCCATGCTAATGTTCTTATGAACATTAACGTTTTTAAGGGAGTCTGTATCCACATATGTCTTGGTTTCCATTGAAGAAGTATACACATGTGTATATCTTGGTATACACATGTGTGCTGGCGTGTGCATAGTCATTGTGTACAGCACAGTACATCACTGAGGACAGACGCACTATCCATGTTCTAGAGTGAGAATTAACCATCAACTTTAGACACAGCAAAATGCAAATGGACACTGGTCCTTTCAGTGTGCTTATGATGCACCTCTTTGCCTGCTCACATTGGCAGCCTTCCCATTTCAGTGCTTTATATAACCTGATGTAGCCAAGACTTTTTGAAGTATTTTTGCTTCAGGTCCCTTGCTGAAGTCAATAAAAAATTCATATCTGGGTCTTGTGAAAACCAAATTCCAGTTTTCTACCCAAGAGGGGGCCATTGTGCCAAGGTGCTCCTATCTCAGAGTAATTTAGCTGTACAGAGAGTTTTGCCAAGCAGATAGAAGTTCACTTTCTGTACTCTGCCCAAAATTTGGCTCCGAGCCTCAGTATCTGCTTCGATACCCTACTGGGTAGAGTCTTTCAAAGGGCCCCATGTGGAAGGCTCCTGCCCTGTTCTCTGTAGTCTTCTACTGCGAATGTCTACCCTGTTTGCCCTTCTGAATGAGGATTAAACATCTTTCCCAGGGTCCTCCTTATTGTTTAGCTTCTTCGGGACTGTAGATTTTAGTATGTTTATCCTACATTATATGCATAATATCCACTTATAAGAGAGCATATACCATCTATGTCTTTCTGCTTCTGGGTTACCTCACTAAGGATAGACCGCTGACTTCCATGTGTGCTTTGTCCCACACACCTCTCCCCAGAATAATAAAAAGAAACAAATGATAAAACTATAATATTGAATGAAACAAACTCATCTCCTCACCCCTTCACAGTTTATTAGGGAAAAGAGACAACAAATAGGTAACTAAAAATTGCATTTAAGGAAAGGTTTTAAAAACTTTTTAATGTATTCTACCAGAGTACAGAGACCATTAATGTTGATAGGAAACTTTATGAAAAAAGAGGGAGACATAAAAAACTGGAGGGGACAGGAACTCCACAAGGAAATCAACAGAGCAAATTATCTGGGCCCAGGGATTCCTGCAGAGACCAATACTCCAATTAAGAACCATGAATGGAGAGGACCTAGATGCCCTGCTCAGAGGAAGCCCATAGGTTGCTCAGTTTCCAATGGGTTCCCGAGTAAGGGTGGCAGTGGCTGTCTGTGACATGAACTCAGAGTTCTTTGACCACCTTCCCTTGGTGGGTGCAGTTTGCCAGGCCACAGAGGAAGATGATGCAGATAGCCCTGATGAGACTTGATAGACTAGGGTCAGATAGAAGGGGAAGAGGACTTCCACTATCAGGGCACTAGGGAACGGGGAGAAGAGGGAAGGTGGATGGGACTAGGAGGAGATGAGGAGGGGCCTACAGAGGGGATACAAAGTAATAAATAAATACGTAGAAGTTCACTTTCCATAGACTGTACCTTTCTGGGAAGCATGGGTGACTTTTTATTCAAAAAAGTAAATATTTAACCACAAATTTCTAATTTTTATATTGTATAAGGATATTTATAATCTTAACACATGATTTCAATTTATCTTCGGTAACAATGGTAAGATAATTTAAGATTTCTGAGGCTGTAATTTCACTTGCTGGAAAATTGTAACAGAAGTGACATGAAAACTGAACACAGACACTGTGAGGACACAAAAGCAATGACGTCAAAACCTTATAAGAGGTGAGATGGATGAAAATATGGAAAACTACTTAGTCACAATGTTGTCATTAGCATTACCCAAGGAAGACTTTAAATACAAAGAAGATACAAAACACTTAGCTTATAACTTCAGAAAAAAATTACCTACACCTATTCATATTTTTCACAACTCCTTCCCCTTTTTCTTTATACAAACCATAGACAAGTAGGAAGTTCCACATTTTTAATTGTTTATGAAATTGTGGATTAACCAAACTGTTAACCAGAGGTTGGTTTAGTTAATCACATTCTAATACACTTCACTGCTGACGCTCTTAGTGTATGCTATTTTGCAAACCATTTGGTCATGCATACATTAACATAATAATTAAATTTACATAATATAGTATAATATAATACAATAAATATTATATAAGTTATAATATTTATTATAATTATATAATAAGATTATTACTGTATGTAGGTGTTTATATATATATATCAATATCATATCATATCAAAGCTTAACTTTCCACCTAATCTTTCAGACAAATATTGTAATTGTGGCACCATAGAGGAAACACATACATACAAATATGTGTCATATATACAAATATGTACACATTTGTATATGTGTGTACACAAATATAATGATATTATAGCTGTGAAACATGTATGTTAATTGTAGTGTTTTACATATGTGTATTATATAGAGATATGATGATAATATAAGAAACAGCATCTCAATGTCTATAGATGAACTGATGGTCAAATAATGTCTCCTGCATACCACAGAATTATTTAAATATAACAACTAAATCTAGTACTATGAGAAAGACCATGCCATGCCAACATACTAATTTGTAAAAGACTATTCTATATATAAGTATATTAACTAAAATGTCTTAATATATTAATGTGGTAGAAAATAATTTTTATCGCTTCATAATATTGCATCATTTGATATTTATGGCAAAGTTCTTATTTTATAATAAAAGAAAATTCTGTAAAAAGGGATTTGTAGGCTAGGAACATTTATATTTTAGATAAAAGTAAGAATATTAATGCTCTTCAGAGACCATTCCATTGTATCACTAATTTAAAAATGTGATTTGAGGCATGGAAATGAATATCAAATACGTATATCTAATCCTGGCTCAAAAACAATCCTCTAGGGGAAATAGAATTTCAGTTGCCTTTTCTTTTCCTGCTATGATATTATGATATCCATAATTTTCTTATTTCCATGCCTCTTAATTATGAATTAAGCATGTTTTTTGATCCAAGGAAGAATTTTGTCAAGTTACAGAAACTAAGAATCCTCTAGGGGAGTAAGGATCTCTTACAAACATTTTTTTAAATGAGCCCATTCCCCCCTACTCAGAAGAAACCCATCTAAAACTTTTATTCCTGTGATCTTCAGCATACTCTCTGGTGTACAGCACAAAGATAATAGATTTGCCTTTTGCTTGCATGTCTTTTTGTAGGTTTAAGCTTTAATTACAAGTAATAGAGACTTTGGAATGGAACCCTATATCCTGCTGCCCACGGTGATCTCAGGTATGTTTGGAGTGGCCTGGCATTGCTCTGTATATCCTATTCCACAGAATCTAGGTGTATCATAGAAGGCATATGAAATTTGGGGAGAATAATTGGTAAGAAAACTATCAAAAATTAGCTTTGGATCTTATGTCTACCAAATAGAGTATGAACTTAAAAAAATCAAATACTCCTCAAATGTAATATTATATAGTAAAATGATTTACATACTATTTTATACAGAAAATTGTCCATAGCTAATGGCAAAGCTGTAAGAAGAAAAGCAACAAAATGAAGCAATCTGATTAAAAAATGGGGTACTGAGCTAAACAGAGAATTCTCAGTAGAGGAATACAGAATGGCAGAGAAGCACTTAAAGAAATGCTCAATATCCTTAGCCATCAGAGAGATGCAAATCAAAATGACCCTGATATTTTACCTGACACCCATCAGATTGGCTAAGATCAAAAATTCAAGTGACAACACATGCTGGAGAGGTTGTGGAGAAAGGGGAACCCTCCTCCATTGGTTGTGGGAATGCAAACTTCTACAACTACTTTGGAAATCAATCTGGCAGTTTCTCAGACAACTAGGAATATGGCTATCTCAAGATTGATGGGCATATATACAAAAGTTGCTCAAGTACACAATAATGACATTTGTTCAAACATGTTCATAGCAGCTTTATTCGTAATAGCCAGAACCTAGAAACAACCCAGATGTCCCTCAACTGAGGAATGGATACAGAAATTGTGGTACTTTTAAACAGTGGAATACTACTCAGCAATTAAAAAACGAGGAAATAATGAAATTTGCAGGCAAGTGGTGGGACCTGGAAATGATCATCCTGAGTGAGGTATCCCAAAAGCAGAAAGATACGCATGGCATATACTCACTTATATAGACATATAAGGTAGGATAAACATACTAAAATCTGTACACCTAAAGAAGATAAACAAGAAAGAGGACCCAGGGTAAGAGGACCAATCCTCACTTAGAAAGACAAGTTGAATGGGCATTGGAAGTAGGAGAAAAGTAACAGGACAGGGTCCTACCACAGAGGGCCTCTGAAAGACTCTACCTACCAGTGTATCAAAGCAGATACTGAGACTCATAACCAAACCTTGGCCAGAGAGGGCAGGGAATCATATGAAAGAATGGGAAGTTAAAATGAAAGAGGACAGGAGCTCCACAAGGAACAAATATATCTGGGCACAAGGGTCTTTCATGAGACTGTTTCTCCAACCAAGGACCATGTATGGATACAACCTAGAAATTCTGCTCGGATGTAACCCATGGTAGCTCAGTATCCTAGTGGGTACCCTCGTAAGAGGAACAGGGACTATTTTTAACGTGAACTTAATGGCGGGCTCTTTGACCTCTCACCCCCTGAGGGAGGAGCAGCCCTGCCAGGCCACAGAGAAGGACTTTGCAGCCAGTCCTGAAGATACCTGATAAACCAGGGTCAGATGAAAGGGGAGGAGATCCTCCCCCATCAGTGGACTTGGAAAGGGCCAGGGAGATGATGAGCCAGGGAGGGTGGGATGGAAAGGGAATGAGGGAGTGGGATACACCAGGGATACAAAGTTAATAAACTGTATCTAATATAAAATAAATAAATAAATATGAAAAAAGAAGATATGTATATTTAGAGAGAACAACAGGTTCTCTTCATCCATCTGCTTTTCCTACTCCATACACTAGCTGTACCCAATTAATGTTTGGGCATTCTTTTAGCTTCTGGAACTCATTGGTTGTATCCATTTTCATAGCATCTTTTGTTAATTTTTTCTTGGAGTATACCCTAATGTCCTCCAATAAAAAGATGATTGTTTTTGGAAATCTGTCTCATTATGGCTTGCTCTTTTTTTTTCTCCTTTGTTTATATTCAACCTGGAGGAGGTGCTCTTTACCTACACATATACTACATCTTGAAGTTATGGTATATTGATATAATAAGTCATAGCATATGTAATTATAATTAGATGTTGTTTTCTAATATTAGTAGATTCATTTATTACATATTAACTTTTATTTCCAGCTTGACTTATCAGAAATTATTTTAAAAGCTATTAATAAAAATATTTCTAACATGAGATTAGATAAATTATGCTTATATGTTGCATTTACTAAAGAGGCAAACTAATTGTGTGGAGTTTAAGATGGACTTAGTGGTTGGGGAAACAGCTCAGTGGGTGAGCATTTGCTGTGAAAGAATGGCAGCATGCATTTGGTTTACAGCATGCCAATAGGAAGCAAGTATGACCAGTTTACCAAAAGTGCCATAGACACAGTTTAATGATCAGAAGAAATTAGACATTTCCCCCTTCTTACATGGGAGATGAAAGACCTGGAGGGGACAGGAGCTCCACAAGGACAGCAACATAACCAAGAAATCTGGGCACAGGGGTCTTTTCTGAGATTGATACTCCAACCAACACCATGAATGGGGAGAACCTAGCACCTTTGCACAGACATAGCCCCTGGCAGCTCAGTGTTGAAGTAGGTTGCCTAGTAAGGGGAACAGAGGCTATCTCTGAAGTGAACTCAGTGGTTGGCTTTTTGATCCCTTCCCCCTGAGAGGGAAGCACCCTTGCCAGGCCACAGAGAAGGAAAATGCAGCCAGTCCTGATGAGACCTGATAAGCTAGTGTCAGATGGAAGGGGAGGGGGATCTTCCCTATCAGTGGCCTTGGGGAGGGGCATGGGAGGAGAAGAGGGACTAAGGATGGGATTGCTAAGGGACAAGGGAGGGGGCTTCAGCTGGGATACAAAATGAATAAATTGCAAATAATAAGGAGAACCCTAAGTAAGATAATCAATCCTCACTCAGAAAGGCAAATGGGAGGGACATTGGAAGATGGAGAAAACAGGAAACAGGACAGTAGCCTTCCACGGAGGGCCTTTGAAAGACTCTAACCAGCATTGTATATAAACAGATAATGAGACTCATAAACAAACTTTGGACAGAGTACAGGAATCTTAGGAAAGAAGGGAGAGATAGTAAGACCAGGAGAGGACAGAACCAAAGGATGGCAACAGAACCAAAATCTGTGCACAGGGGTCTTCTGAGACTGATACTCCAACCAAGGACCATCATGGATATAAACTAGAACCCCTGCTCAGATGTAGCCCATGGCAGCTCAGTCTCCAAATGTGTACTTTAGGAAGGGGAACAGGGACTGTTTCTGACATGAACTCAGTGGCTAGCTCTTTGAGTGCCTCCCTAGGATGGGGGAGCAGCCTTGCCAGGCCAAAGAGGAAGACAATGCAGCCAGTTCAGATGAGACCTGACAAGCTAGGGTCAGTAGTTTTGATTTGCATTTCCGTGATGACTAAGGACATTGAGCTTTTCTTTAAGTGTTTCTCAGCCATTCAAGATTCGTCTGTTGTGAATTCTTGGTTTAGCTCTGTACCACATATTTTAATTGGATTATTTGATTTGTTAGTGTTCAATTTCTTAAATTCTTTTCATATTTTGGATATTATCTCTCTGTCTGATGTAGAGTTGGTGAAGAGCTTTTTCCAATGTGTAGGCTACAGTTTTGTTCTATTGACAGTGTTTATATTTTTATTTATATTTTTTAAATTACAGAAGATTTCAGTTTCATCAGATCCCATTTATTAATTGTTGAGCTCAGAGCCTTCGCTGTTGGTATTCTGTTCAGGAAGTTGTCTCCTGGGTCAATGAGTTCTAGACACTCCCCACCCCTTTGTGTTTAACGTTTAGAGTCTCTGGTTTAGTCAAAATCTTTGATCCACTGGACTTGAATTTTGTACAGGGTGATAAATACAGGTCTGTTTCCATTTTATACACACAAACATCAAGTTATACCAGGAACATTTGTTGACGATTTTCAACTATATTAATAGTAGATTTATTCATAATACCAGAAACTGGAAACAACCTAGATGTCCCTCAACTGAAGAATGGATACAGAAATTGTGATACATTTACACAATGGAATACTACTTGGCTACTAAAAATAAGGAAATCATGAAAACTGCAGGCAAATGGATATAACTAGGAAAGATCATCCTGAGTGAGGTAACCCAGGCCCAGAAAGACACACATGGTATGTACTTACTAATAAGCAGATATTAGACCTATAGTATAGAATAACCATACTACAATACACAAACCCAAAGAAACTAAGTAACAAGGAGGGTACAAGTCAGAGTGCTGGAAGGCCACTCAGAAAGAGAAATAGCATAGACAGTAGAAGTGGATGAAGAGGGAGAACTAGGCAGGAGATGGAATGGGAAGGAAAAGTGGTGGGGATCAGATGGGGAGAACAGAGGTGGGAAGTGAGAGGGCTGGAAACAAAAAGAGAAACTGAAAAAGAATGCATCTCTTTGGCAAGCTGGAGAGTTGTCATACAGTAGATCCCTGGGATGATATGGCTGTAACTCTGACAGGGAGGATTTGGAGGGTGAAGGGGCAACCTCCTAGACAGGCAGGACTAGTGGAAGGAAGGGAACAACAACCCACCCACCAAATTTTGATCCAAATTTTTTTACCCTACCCTCAAGAAGTACAGGGAAAAAGAGGGAATAGAGACAGAGGGAATATTTAACCAATGATTGGCCCAACCTGAGCACCACACCATGGCCAAGAGCCAGCCCCTGACACTATCAATGATGTTCTGCTATGCTTGCAGACAGGAGCCTAACATGACTGTACTCTGGGAAGCTCCACTCAGCAGAAGATTGAGACAGATACAGACATTTGCAGCCAAGCATGGGTAAGAGCTCCAGGGGTCTTATTGAAGCAGCGGGGGAAAGATGGGAGGACCTGTAGGGAACAGGAACCCTACAAGAAGACCAACAGAGACAACTAACCCAGACCTACAGGAGTTTATAGAGACTGAGACATCAATAAAAAAGCATGCATGATCTGGACTTCGGCCCTGTGTACATATGTTACCAATGGGAAGCTTGATCTGCATGTGTGTCACCTGCCGAGTGGAGGAAGGAAGGCTGTTTCTAACATGTACTCTATTGCCTGCTTTTGGATCACTTCACCCTGGCTGGGCTGCTTGCCTGACCTAAGTGAATGATATGCTCAGTCCTGTTGTGACTAGATGTGCTAGGAAAGGATGATACAGGAGGGCAGTTCCCCTTTTCTGGGAAGAAAGGGAGGGGAAAGGGGGAAAGGAGGAATTGGGGAAGACTGGGACTGAGAGAATGGAGGGAAAACCCTTGAGATGAAAAGTAAATAAACTTTAATAAAATTTAAAATTTTTTTTAAATTAGTTGACTTGACTATAATGATATTTTATTGTTTATTTCATAAGATACAGACATAACAGACCTTATAGAAGACAAACCAGTTGGTCCTGGAAACAAAATACAAGTTATTTTGAGGTGCTGTTGATTAAACCCAAGACTTATTGTAAGAAAATATGCTCTCAACTGTTCTATAACTCTAGCTCTAAGAATATTATACTGTTAATATTATACTGTGCATGCAATTTAATATATTCCACAGTGTTAAAAATAATGAATATTTTAGGAAAAACTATTCAGGAAATATAATCATAACTAATATAATACATTGTACGTTTGCATGCATAAATACTTAAGTACTTGTGGGTGTGCATTCTTATACATGTGTATAGAAAGACTTCAGTGGCAGAGTCTAAATGGAAATGAGAAGAAATTACCAGGAGAAGGTCTCCTGTCAATTTAAAATAAATTTTCAAAACAAAAATCCAGGAATTGTGCTCCTTAAACTATCTTCTAGAAGCTTCTAGTTCATATCTAATATTGAGGCTTACAATCCAGTTTCAATTTGTTCTTAAGCATGGTGACAGAGAAGGGTCAAGTTTCATTCTTACATACATAGATATCCAGTTCCAAACATTTGTGAAAGCTTACATCTAAATCTCATTTTACAATGGAGAAAAAAATTCCTTCCAAAAATTGGAAATCCAAAATCATTTCTCCACTATTATTATAAAGTATGGGAAATTCTAGGCAGAGGTGTGAAGCGAGAGATGATAATAAACTTCTACATGTGGGAAATAATGAGTTAAAGCCTTTTGCTGTTGACAGGTAATTATGAGACCTAACAATGGAAATTAGCAAAGATTCAAGGACAAAGAAAAAACATGCAAAAATTACTTATGCCGTTGTTACACACTAGAAACCAAGCAACCACACAAATAAATGAAGCATACAAAGTAATTTATTGCTTTATATTGCTTTTAAGAGCATTTTTGTCCCATGCATGACACAGGTGACCTTGTGTAAGGCGTGCCATGCCACACATGAACTCCCAACCTAAACCCTGTTGTTGATGAGCTACAGCTTCTATGCATTCATAGCCAAAAATTGTTTACTAACTGAGACACAATAATTAAACACCAAAAATGGGGAGATGAATTTTAACTCCTACTTGGAAATGTATATTTCAAATATTCACAACGGAAAACACAACTCTAAATCATCACTTTCTTAAAATTTATAAAATATACATACAACAGCCAACAATACTAAACCACAGTAACAGCAAACTATATAAAACAAAATCATTCTTTCATGTCTGATAAAGCTGAAAAATTAATAAAGAAAAGTTAAGAGTCATGATTAATCAGTACTAGGAACTGGACTGGACTATACATGTAAACATGTAAGGCCTTAAAAGAATGAATAGACATTATTACTTCTTTTAATTTTTCTTTTTTATTACTTCAATATGGTATTATAACTTACGTAAAGGAATAGATTTTTATCTCAGAATATTCATGTGTCTATTAAAGCAAAGCATTGTGATGATACTTATGTCACTGAACTCAAGAAATAAAGTATAACTGTTTCTACAAATATACAAGACAAGATGTTCAGACAAATTTCACTTTTGCAAAAAATTTCATTGAAAACTGAAGAGAATAAAGAATAAAATAATTCACATAATCCAAGTCCACAAATTATATTTTTAACCTTTCAAGAATTTCCATATCAAAACTGTCCCTCAGTAATATTATAAATTAACTTAAAAGCATTTACTTATAACCAGTTTATAAGGGTGGGGGTGGGGATCAACAGAGAAAACTTAGACGCTGTTGCATGCTTCCTCAGTGATATTAAATCACCTACACACCTTTAGTTTTAAACACCACTATTCAAAGCCTAAGTCAACTTTTGAGATGATGCTCTATGGCCTTCATTTATATAGAGAAGATACCATCCAAGGATTCCAACCCTCAATAAATATTTTTTGTACAAAATTATGACAGTGTCTATTAATATATTCAATTTCTTTTCAAACATATTTAACAGCACAGGATAATGACAGGTAAAGAGAGCCAAGTTTGCTTTGAACCTTGTTGTAAATTTTATGTAAGCTGGGTTTTGTTTGTTGGTTTGGTTTGGTTTGGTTTGGTTTCTTTCCAAGAACAGTTTTGTTTCTTGTTTTTTTCTGTGTAGCCCTGGCTGTACTAGAACTTGTTCTGTATAAGAAAGAATCTTTCACTCAAATGAGAACACAACATAACATTGATCTTTCCTCTCCATTTGTACTTCACACACAACACCTGAGCCCTTGTACATGCATGTGTGCCTGCCCATTCCCCTATAAACATAGCACCCCTCACATACATGCACACTCAAAAATAAGGCTGAATGACATAGAGGAAGATACATGACATGAAGTTGTGTCAAACAAATAAGTAAATAAATACAAAAAAAAACAGCAGATTAGTCATTTGATACATATGAAAACCACTTGAGAGCCCTAGGGATACACAAAGTAACTAGCAATATTTGAAACAATAAATAGATACAAAATAAGTTAATTGGGCCAATTCTCTCTAAACTATTCCACAAAATAGAAACAGTAGGAACATTACCAAACTCATTCTATGAAGCCACAGTCACCTTGATACCTAAACCACACAAAGACCCAACAAAAAAAAGAGAACTCCAGACCTATCTCGCTTATGAACATTGATACAAAAATACTCAATAAAATACTTGCAAATTGAATCCAAGAACACGTAAAAGATATCATCCACCATGACCAAGTAGGTTTCATCCCAAGCATGCAGGGGTGGTTTAATATACGGAAATCCATCAATGAGATCCATCATACAAACAAACTGAAGGAGAAAAACCACATGATCATCTCCTTAGATGCCGAAAAAGCCTTTGACAAAGTCGAACATCCATTCATGTTTAAATTCTTGGAGCGATCAGGGATACAAGGCACATGCCTACCTAAACATAGTAAAGGCAATATATAGCAAGCGTATAACCAACATCAAACCCAATGGAGAGAAACTTAAATCAATCCCACTGAAATCAGGGACTAGGCAAGGCTGCCAACTCTCTCCATATCTCTTCAACATAGTACTTGAAGTCCTAGCTAAAGCAATAATACAACTAAAGGAGATCAAGGGGATACAAATTGGAAAGGAAGAGGTCAAAGAATCCTTATTTGCAAATGATATGATAATATACATGAGCAACCCCAGAAATTCAACCAGAGAACTCCTTCAACTGATAAACACCTTCAGCAACTTGGCTGGATACAAAATCAACTCAGAAAAATCAGAAGCCCTCCTGTATACCAAAGACTAAGAAAGGGCTAAGAAAGAAATTAGGGAAGCAAATCACTATCTCAATAAAAAACCTTAAAATATAAGCTGAATTAATCTGGATGATAATGTTTTCTTATAATTATTCATCACTAGTGGCTCTTAATAAAATACTACAAAAATAACATTTTAATGATTTTTATTAGTTATAGTTTATTCACTTTGTATCCCAGCTCTAGCCCCCTCCCTCATTCCCTCCCAACCCCACCCACCCTCCCTCATCTCCTCCCTGCCCCTTTCCAAGTCCACTGATAGAGGAGGTGTTCCTTCCCTTCATAGCTTATCAGTTTTCTACAGGACTGTCTGCAATGTCCTCCTCTGTGGCCTAGCAATGCTGCTCCTCCCTCGGGGTAGTGGAGGGTGGTCAAAGAGCCAGCCATTGAGTTCATGGCAGAAACAGTCCCTGTTCCTCTTATGAGCGAACCCACTTGGAGACTGAGCTGCCTTGGGCTACATCTGAGTACGGGTGCTAAATCTTAATAAAATAGTACAAACATATAGGCAACTCATGTTTTCTTAGCAAAAAGAAAGCACAAAATTTATTATATTATTTTATATTATATTTTATATTGAATGATGTCTATTCTGCTACAATGTTTATTCAATTCAGCATGTAGAAAACTTATAAAAGAATTGAATACTACAAGAAAAATTAAACTAGGAGAAAACATCTATATCTAATCATTCTAATGTCTTTCCATACTATATACTTGCCAAGATATCAGCAAATGTAATATAAATTTATACTGAAATTTTGCATTATGTTTTAGTAGCCATCTAATATCATTTTCAATGAGCACTAGGTTAGTTATGCTCAATAGGAGCATTTTCTGTAGCTTTCCTGCTAATTGCTTTCATTTTTACTCACTAATAGCTTGGTAGAAAACATCACATGTTTGTCATAGTATCAAGGTTACTTGGGGGTTGGAGAGATGGTTCAGTAGTTAAAAGCACTGGCTGCTCTTCCAAAGGTCCTGAGTTCAATTCCCAGTAACTAAATGGTGGCTCATAACCAGCGATAAAGGTATTTGATGCCCTTTTCTGCCATGTATGTGTATATGCAGATGGAGTACTCCTACAATAGTCAAAGACATAAATAAAATAAGTTTAAAAAAATGATTACTTCCTGGTATTCATTTTTCACTAGGTCTTATGCCATATCTCAGTGTCCACATCTAAAGCATTCCTTACAGTTTTTAACAAGAGAATATATTTCTTTTGAATATAATATGTAATATAAAAATTGTACATCCAAGCCCAAATTTTCTACGTGAAATAGCATAGTTATGTATTGATGGCTGCCCCTGCTTCTTCCAGCTGGACAAAAGACGTGAAGGTCATTTCAATGTCATTTCTCATTATTCTGCTTGGGGTTTACCCATTGACTTCCTCAGGAGAAAAGACACAATGGATGTTTCACCCAGTTACACTCCTCTTCTTTCTGAGTTTTACCATCTTTTCCTGACCAGGGAACTGAAATATATAATCTAGTTTAACACAAAACAAAACAAACAAACAAAAATAAGGAAAAGCAAGTTTTAACTTACTATGTCCTACAAGAAGAACACAAAAAGCAGATTTCTTCACATTGTGTGATACACAACACCCTTGTCAAAATCTTGATGTGACTTAGATAAAGAGAGAATGAAGGGTGGTGGTGATGATGATGAAAGGATAGTGTGAACCTGGCAGAGCAGACTGAAGCAGACATGAAAGCAAATGAGGCTCTGCGTTCACTATGCTCCCTCAGCCTGCAGTGTTTTTCTCTCCTTTGCTTTTGGATCTGCACGGTGCCATTTCCATTTGTGGGACAAAAGGAGGTAATATGCGTTCACTGTGACCATATCTCAGAAGGTCAGTGAGACCTGAATGCCGAATATTACTAGACATATAAATATTAGTTCACCCCACAGCAAACTAAGATCTGGAATGCTTTTGAACTAGAGCAGATGACTAATAGCATTAATTTCCACAAAATATTTGATAGGCATTCAGAGATAGTGGTCTCTCAGCTATGGACTAGATTAAGATGTTCAATCAATGCAGACCAGAGCATTTCTATGTTTTTAATTTAATTAACTTTTAAGAAGGTCTTTGGCTATTAGTTGAAGACTTTCCTTCTTTCTCACAGTAGAAGCACTAAATTTCCTTCTTAGTGATGCTTTGTGTAGTTTATTAAGAATTGCCATGGAAAAGCAGATAAATGAAAAAGGCTGTAATACTGAGTAAAATGAAATCCACTCTGTCAGACTGTAATTTTATTAAACTCAATTGCTTTGGAATTAGTTGAGAGTGTTTTACAAAGTCAATAAGCTACTCACTCATTGAAAAATTATTATTTGCAAAGAAACCTTTTTCCAACATTGAAAAGATGGCTCAGATAGTAAAGTGCCTACCATACAGGCATGAGGACCTGAGTTTGAATCCCTGTCACTACTTAAAAAAAAATGGCATGAGATATCAAAGATGGTGGCGACCAGAGAGCACCATATCTGAGGGGCAGAGGATCTGAAACTCCAAAATTGCTGAGTGAAGGGGCAGTTGAACACAGAAAAACGACACTGAGACTTCCTGAGAGAAAGGGGACAAACTCTGAACTGAGAACAATAGGATTCAGGTCAACCACAGACTTCTCCACGGACTTCTCCTTGGGACTCAATTCCCAGGCACTTCCCCTTTAAAGGGCAGAGGCAGCAACTGAGGCAGCAGACTGCAGTACAGACAGTTCCTATGGCTGAGCACAGTGCTGGCTGCTCCGAGCACAGAAACCCCTGCTTGAGATTTGTGACAGAGAACATTCAATCCCGGCACTTCCTCTTGACAGGCCTTCCTTCTCCCTTCTTGGCTGAGGCGGAGGCAGAACCTGCAGAGGTGGCCCACAGCGCCCACCTGCCAAAGAGCACAGTGCCGGCGGTTCCACTAGGCCAACCAGGCCCATGGCTCCCCGGGGACTTCCAGAAGGCATCTGTGCCAGCAACTTCCTAGTTCTGCCATGATGGCTGGACTCCCAGTGGACCGTAACACCAGCCCCCAGGTTCTGTGGCAACATAGGGATTCTTGGAACAGCATTACCAAAATTGAAGCCCCTGCTCTGCGGGTCTACCAGTAAAGTCAAGGAAAACAACTCCTCAAGTCCAGACCGATCTGAATACAAGAATCACAGAATGACAGGACTGTAGACCACTGAGGTATTTAGGAAATTGTCGCAGGCACATTGCACAGGCAAACAGTATGCGCAAACTGTGCTAGCATCTGAACCCTGTCGTCCTGTGCCTGCACCCCCCCCCACACACACACATTCCAAGCATCTACAACTCTAGCACTCTTTCCTTAAAGATAAACTTCCACACACATGCACACACTTGCTCCACCACAATTGCAATTCTGTACCAGCAGCTTTTCCTCTCTTAGGTACAGCTGAAACACCAACTCGAACTCACAAACCAATGTACCTCTCTCATCTTCCTGAAGAATACTCTAGACACCAGAGAAAGATGGACCCAGTCTGAAGTACAGATTCCAGGAACAAACAGTGAAGGTTACAGATAAGCAGATGGCCAGAGGTCAGCATAAGAACACACCCAACAAATCAGGACATCATGCAACCACCAGCAACCCCGCAAATCAATAGATATTTCAATTCAATGGAAACACTGGAAAATAACTTTAAAGCTATGTTTATCCAGTTATTAGAGGCACATAAAGAGGAAATGAAGAAATCTCTAAGAGAAACAGCAACACAAGTGGAGGCAAATAAAGAGAAAACAAACAAAGCTCTCAGAGAAATACAGACAAATATATTCAAACAAATAGAAGCACAAGTAGAGGAACAATTAGCGGCATATAGAGAGGAAATGAACAAAAAATAGAAGCCATAATAGAGAGAAAGGAATCAACATTCAAACAGATGAAGGAAATAGTACAAGGCATAAAAACAGAATTAGAATGAGTAAAGAAAACACAAACAGAGAAAACCCTGGAGCTGGAGAACTTAGAGAAAAGATCAGGAACCACAAAGGTAAGCATCAACAATAGAATACAAGAGGTGGAAGAGAGAATCTCAGGTGCTGAAGATACACTTGCTGAAATTGATACTTCTCTCAAAAAAGAGTAAAATCGGAAAGGTCCCAAACACAAAACATCCAAGAAATCAAGGATCCCATGAAAAGGCAAAATCTAAGAATAATAGGAATAAATGAAAAAGAAGATTCCAGGCTCCAAGGTCCGGAAAATATTTTCAAGAAAATCATAGAAGAAAGTTTTCCTAAATTAAAGAAAGAGATGTCCATAAACATACAAGAGGCCTACAGAACACCAAAGAGACTAGATCAGAAAAGAAACTCTTCATGTCACATCATAGTCAAAACACTAAACCTACAGAACAAAGAAAAATTTTAAAGGCAGCAGGGGAAAAAGGCTAAGTAACATATAAAGGTAGACCTATCAGAATCACACCAGACTTCTCAACAGACACTATGAAATCCAGAAGAGCCTGGACAGATGTGATGCAGACCTTAAGGGACCACAGATAACAACCCAGACTACACGATCAAGCAAAGCTTTCAATCAACATAGATGGAGAAAACAAAATATTCCATGACAGAACTAAATTTAAGCAATATCTACACAGCAAACCAGCCCTACAGAAGGTACTAGAAGGAAAACTCTAATCCAATGAAAACAACTCCACCCAAGAAAATATCAGATACAGATAACTTTTACAACAAAAATTAAAAGAAGACAAGCAATGAATCACATTAACACCACCAACTCCACAATAAAAGAACTAACAGTCATTGGTCACAATTACCTATCAACATCAGTGGACTCAATTCTCCAATAAAAAGACATAGACTAACAGAATGGTTGCTGAAACAGGATCCAACATTCTGCTGCATTCAAGAAATACACCTTTGCAAAAAATATAAACACTAGCGCAGAGTACAGGGTTGGAAAATGTTTTTCAAGCAAATGTATCCAGAAAACAAGCTGGGGTAGCTATCCTAATTTCTAATAAAATAGACTTTCAACCAAAATGATTCAAAAAAAGATGAGGAGGGGCACTTCATTCTTATGAAAGGAAAGGGCCATGAGGAGGACATCACAATTCTGAACATCTATGCAGCTGTAGCCCCCTCCCTCATTCCCTCCCAATCCCACTCTTCCTTCCTCATCTCCTCCCTGGCCCTCTCTAAGTTCACTGATGTGGGAGGTCCTCCTCCCCTTTCATCTGATCCTAGCTTATCTGATCTCTTCAGGGTTGGCAAAAAATGTCCTCTTCTGTAGCCTAGCAAGGCTGCTCCTTCCTTGGGGGGGAGGGGGAGAGTTCAAAGAGCCAGCCATTAAGTTCATGTCTGAGAGAGTCCTTGTTCCCCTAACTAGGGAACCCACTTGGATACTGAGCTGTGATGGGCTATATCTGGGCAGGGGCTCTAGGTTATATCCATTCATGATGTAAGAAAGAGTCTCAGAAAAGACCCCTGTGCCCTGGTATATTGGTCCATGTGGAGCCCCTGTCCTCTCCAGGTCATAGTAACTCCCCCTTCTTTCATATGATTCCCTGCACTCTGCCCAAGGTTTCCTTATGAGTCTTAGTATCTGCTTTGATATACTGCTAGGTAGAGTATTTCAGAGGCCGTTGGTGGTAGGCTCCAGGCCTGTTATTTGTTTTCTCCTACATCCAATGTCCATCCCATTTGTCTTTCTAAGTGAGGATTGATCATCTTATCCTGGAACCTCTTTCTTGTTTATCTTCTTTAGATGTACAGATTTTAGTATGTTGATCCTATCTTTTAGGTCTAGCACCCACTTATATGAGTCTATGCCAAGTGTGTCTTTCTTCTGGGATACCTCACTCAGGATGATCTTTTCTAGGCCCCACCATTTGCCTGCAAAGTTCATGATTACCTTGTTTTTCATTGCTGAGTAGTATTCCATTGTTTAAAAGTACCACAGTTTCTGTATGCATTCCTCAACTAGGGACATCTGGGTTGTTTCCAGGTTCTGGCTTTTACAAACAAAGCTGCTAAGAACATGGTTGAGCAAATGTCCTTATTGTATACTTGAGCATCTTTTAGATATATTCCTAGAAGTGGTATAGCTGGATCTTGAGGAAGCACTATTCCTAAATGTCTGAGAAAGCACCAGATTGATTTCCAAAGTGGTTGTACAAGTTTACATTCCCACCAGCAGTGGAGGAGGGTTCCCCTTTCTCCACAACCACGCCAGCATGTGTTGTCACTTGAGTTTTTGATCTTAGCCATTCTGATGGGTGTAAGGTGAAATCTCAGGGTCTTTTTGATTTGCATCTCCCTGATGGCTAAGGACGTAAAGCATTTCTGTAAGTGTTTCTCTGCCATTCTGTATTCCTCTAAAAAGAATTTTCTTTTTACCTCTGTGCCCCATTTTTTAATTGGGTTACTTGATTTTTTGCTTTTTAACTTCTTTAGTTCTTTATATACTATGGATATTAGCCCTCTGTTAGATATAGGGTTGGTAAAGATCCTTTTTCAGTCTATAGGCTGTCGTTTTGTTCTGACAACAGTACCTTTTGCTTTGCAGAAGCTTTTCAGTTTCATGAGGTCCCATTTATTGATTGTTGCTCTTAGAGCCTGTGTTGCTGATGTTCTGTTCAGGAAGTTGTCTCCTGTACCCATGAGTACTAGGCTCTTCCCCACTTTTTCCTCTAACCGATTTAATGTGTCTGGTTTTATTTTAAGGTCTTTGACACACTTGGTATTTAGTTTTGTGCAGGATGATAAATATGGATCTATTTGCATTTTTCTGTATGTAGTCATCCAGTTCGACCAGCACCATTTGTTGAAGATACTGTCCTTTTTCCTTTGAATGGTTTTGGCTTCTTTCTCAAAAATCAAGTATCCTTAGGTGTGTGTATTTATTTCTGGGTCTTCTATTGGGTTCCATTGATCCACCATTCTGTTTCTATGCCAATACCATGCAGTTTTTATTACTATTGCTCTGTAGTACAGCCTCAGGTCAGGGATGGAGATGCCTCCAGAAGATCTGTCGTTGTACAGGATCATTTTGGAAATTCTGGGTTTTTTCTTCTCCATATGAAATTGATGATTTTTTTCTCAAGTTCTTCAAAGAATTGTGATGGTATTCTTGCATGCCAAAGTTGAGTGTCAGGTGCAGAAAGGTAGGTCTCTTGAGTTCCTTGGCTATCTAATCTAATAAATCAGTGAAAGATTCTGGCTCAATAAATATAGTTGTGAATAATAGAATACATTCAACATCCACTTCTACTCTTCCCATTCACATGTGAGATATTAATACACTATACATGAGAGAGAGATTACATATATATTTTCATATAGCTATAAACAAACCTTAAAAGAGGGTCTATGTAGGAGGCTAGTTTTCTTACTTAGTATAAAGGGGACATAGCTAGTAAATGTTATTTGTGTGAGATAAAAGACAGTAGATCTCACCTTCTTACCATAATAACAATTAGTTTCCCTCTCTCATCCTTTCTCTGTGTGTGTTTGTATTTGTGTGTGTGTGTGCAAGTAGAAGTATGTATATCATATTTCTACCACTCTAGTCAGCCAAAATTTTCAAACTTACTGGATGTTTACTTAATGTGATGGTAAGTAATGTTTAACAACTCACATCTGTGCATTTTGAGCATTAATTATGCAGACCTACATACATGGTATATCTGGAAAGCAACATTTCCTAAATTCCACTTAGGAATAGATGCACTATCATGTAATGTTAAACTTTATGCACAGATTTACATTGTAAATTTAACTTATCAAGATTTATTATCTTAGAAATTTGATGTGCACCTTCCCGTACATGCATGAATGTGAGATCATGTACTGACAACAGTGTCTAAATAGAAAAGTGACTCTCCATCGATAAGACCGAAAATTTTAAGAACTGCCCAGACAAGGGAAATGCCTCTGATGTTGTACCCTCCTGCTGTACTGGGATTTTTAACAGGCTAAATCTTGTGCAGCTCTTACACGGCTGCTTTGAGCTCATGGGTGTAGCCTTCATGTTGTGTCCAGGGCATTTCAAAACGTTCCTCTCATCCTCCTATTCTTATACTCTCATGATATAATCTCTGACCTTGATTTATATGGCCCTTCTAAAGCTAAGCACTCATTGTTACTTTCTCTCAGTGTTCTGAACAATTATTATCCTCTTTATTAACCGCTACCCACTTCAATAAAAAGCTACTTACCAAAGTTAAGTAGCAGCCCACTTGGTTCCTGGCACATTTTAAAGTTGGCTGGAATTAAGAATAATTGGATACTAAGTGTGACGAAAGCAAAGCCTATGGAAATAGCAGTGAATTCTCTCCTCTGTCAGCTGATTGGCTGGTCAACTAACTCAATAAACACTAATCAAGGATTGATTTGGGAGATAAATGTTATACATATTACATTACAGGGGAGATGGCCCCTGCTGTCACAGCTGCTATTTCATGGAGGAACATGAATAAATGTAACGATGCTAGTGAAGTAACCAGCAGTACCAATACAAAAGGAGAATATGTTACAGGTGATAGGCTAGCAAGCCTTCTCCCAGAGTGATAATCATTTAAATAATCATCTATTTTGCACATAAAAATAAAGCAAATTTTGGAAGTCAACCGAAATCACTTTTTACCAAAGATGATCTTCCCAAGGCCTGGCTGTTTTACCCCCTGCCTTTTGCCAATATTAAAAGTGCATTTCATTTATCCCAAAAGAACTCATCTCATTTTCCCCAATTTCTCTGAAGTACTTTCAGTCATTCCACTTCAGAGCCTTCTGTGCACTCATTTGCTGCTGGCATCAGGTTCACCTTCAATCCTGAGTGACAGATTTTCGAAAGAACCCAATTAGAACCCAGCTAATGAGCCCTCCACGGGCTCCCCAAATAGCCAGACGACTGTTTATTTTCATCTCTTGAATTAAGAAAGAGACAGTAAGTCAAGGAAGAGGTGGGAATAAAGACCCACTAATTGAATCACTAAAACACCTGTGTTCCTCATCCTATATTTATTTACACACTTTAATCCAATGCTGTGTAATAGGTGCAAAGTGCTTTAAACATCCTAATTAAGTGTTAAAGAAAAAAGACTGAATAAAAAGTAAAAATTAACAGGAGTGAGAAAAAATAAAACCCAAGGAACAAAGGAATTGTAACCCTTTCCACACTGACATGCTTGCATGTGAAGGTGACATTAAGATAAACATTTAAAAATTGTGTTCATTATGATCTAGGAGTATAATCTGATATGTTCTTTGGGGATATTTGCAAAGGTTTATACATCTCTATGAACGTGTCACTCAAGAGTTGAACACTCCAACTTGGCATTCATCAGTAGTAAAGAAAACTCCTGTGTGTGCATGTATATATTTGTGTGTGTGTGTGTGTTTGTGCATGTATACGCATGTATAGCATTTTTAAAAACCTTATGTTTTTGTAGTTCCCAAGAAACAGTTGTTAGTGGCTACATTTGATGTTAGAAAAGTGACTTTTCCTGGCAGGCCACTGGGACTCTGGGTGACAATTGCTTTATTTTAATTGTTTCTAAATGTGCAGTGGCTGCAGGAATTTCTAACGATGTGAATATTTAATAACCATGATTACTGTATAACCTTCTGCCTTTTATCCTTATCACAAATGCAGACAGCAGCTGTCTTTTTTTCGCAAGAGATCTCCTATTATGGTAAACGGAGTAATCTGGTGTGAATAATGTGAACTCTGTAATAGTAATGCCAGTGGCAATGCTGGACCATGGGAGCATCCAGAACTGACTTCTGTGTCAAGGAGAACCAAGGAGAAAATCAAAGTTTGACACTCTAGAGTAAACTTAGTAGACCTTAGCTTTCTAGCTCTTCCTGTAAGAGAATTGACATTGTACTTATTGAGACTATAGGAAGTATATGTGGTCCCATTGAATCAGTAGTTAGCATATTTCTACCCTCTTGGAGTTTGGAGGATTTACAGCTTTGCCGTCAGTGCCTTCAGCATCTAAACATTCCCTCTTCCAGAAATCGCTATTGTTAACACATTAGGGGTTCTAATTCAATTTTACCAAAGAAGTTAATGCATGATAAGATATTTTTAACCTTTCTTTAGCCTCTTCCTGTGTGTCTCTCAATGATGTCATAATTATCATGTAGATAGGAGTTGTAACATGTATGCATATAATAATTTTTAACGTTTATTGTATTGTTTCTTATAATTCTCTATATGAACAATGTATTTACATTATTTCTACACAGGTTTCCTTATTCCAACTCATTCTGTGTCTCTCCTGTGCCCTATGCAACCTCAACTTTGAGATGGTAGATTATCCCTCTCTTAGCAGCTATTAATTGCATGTAGCTCTTCATTCATGGGTGAGGCCTTGTGAGATTTCTGCACCAACATGGGCATGTCAATTGGCAATTTTTGGGCCAACCATGCTGTTGCGATTTCATGGGTGAAGCTTCGTGCTATAGAGAGATGACAGAATATGGCATGGTCTACTGGCTCTCATAATTTTCCCATGTCCTTCTTGGC
Source organism: Pachyuromys duprasi (assembly GCA_028658305.1). Classification (NCBI taxonomy): domain Eukaryota; kingdom Metazoa; phylum Chordata; class Mammalia; order Rodentia; family Muridae; genus Pachyuromys; species Pachyuromys duprasi. The sequence continues at coordinate 20,805,536 of CM053755.1, forward strand.
ACTGTTATTTTACATAATGTAAACATCAAGTGATTTTTACAGTCCATCATAAACAAGATGGCATCATGATGGGGGCGTGTAGATCTTGACAGCTGGCTACTACTGTACCCAATATAGAGGCCAATAGAGAGAGAGGAATCTTATGCCTGGCTTAATTTGATTTCTCTGTTTCTCCTTTTCATTCATCTTGGGGCATGCTACTGAGGAGGAATCTTTTCATTTCATTTAAATTGTCATGGAACCAAACACTCAATTTTCCGTGCCCCAAATATTTCTGAGTATGTGATTGTGGATCAAACAAAGACTCATAATGAGCTCAAGTTGCTCATGTTTCCTGTGCAGTGGTACATATAACTTAGGAACTTAATTTTTTGTGTGTAAATAGCTTACTCTGCAAGTAGTAAAAATTATTCATTTTAATTATTCTTGAAAAAGCAATGAGCAATAAAATGGAAGAAAGACCAAAAGTATTTCTTCCTATGGTAAAATCTTATTGAGATAAAATACCTCATACAAATAAATGGAGAATGTGTTCTGCACAATATGGGCAGCTTTATCAAAAGCTTTTACCTCATGGATAATATATCACTGTTCTCTTTGAAGGCTTTTCCTCCTGGGGAATTCTAGTCTTCAAAATTCAGCATCCTGAATTTCTCTTTCCTTTCACACCAAACATCAAGCATGTTTCAACCATCTCCTCTTTGGGGGCATAAAGAAGATATCAAAAGAAATAAGAAGTCTGTGTTGGCATGTTTTAAGATTATCTCCAGGAGGATGGGACCTACACCAGAGTCCAGGCCTCATGCACTGAGGCTCCTGAGTCGCCTTAAATTAACAAAATTATTTTGCTAATATAGAATTAAATTTTTAACCTCTCTCTTTTCTTTTATTTTCTGGTTTTTGTTTTATTACAACAGAGTCAAATAAATTCTGAAACTGCATTGTCTTTCCAGCCTTTGATTCAAGAACAATCTCAACCTCAATGTATCTGGGACAGAGCTGTATAATTCTCCAGCCTTACTGCAGATGGCTATTGAGAGAAAGAGGTCAGATGCTACCACCTACTGAGTGAGTGCCTTGTGATAGCCACCTCGTTCTGTTTCTGGTACTCCTGGAAGTTAATTCAATGATGCAAGCAAAATAATTGGAGCCGATATCGAAAGATCCCCAACTGCAGGTTATGACCAGAAGGGCTGAAGCTTTCAGCCCCCTGCTTCTACATCTGAATTTTTCATTCTGCTTATTTCTAAGTCCAGAGTGACACTCATCCCATTAATTTCATAGTTGATCAATAGCTTATATGATAATAGCTTATACGATCAGATTCACATTTCCTTCACACATATGTGAGTTCTGAGAATAATTATCTACTATAAAGAATTTATTATATAATGGTCTCTGGCCCACGTTAAATATCCATTATTCTTTGTTTTTTGTTGTTGTTGTTGTTTGTTTGTTTGTTTTGCTTTTAAACAGTACTGTTGTTCTCTTCTAAGGTTGCTGTGAAAATTAAATGAGATGATGGGTGTGTCACCAAGAATGAGTGTGCTCTACAGGTAAACATGGCTTGTTCATGGCTGCATTGATGTGTTCATTGATTACACATGAACTCAGCTCCTATTCTTGCAATAGGATTGTGTTGTTCAACTTTCCTCCACAGCTAGACTTCTAACTCTGGATGTCTGCTCAATAGCTTGTCAACCCCAGGTAATACACCCTGTGCCAGGAATAAATGGCTTTTCTCAAAGCCACATGCTATAGCTGGCATATCACGTTAACCCATATCCTTGCCTCCAGGTATACTGTGAGCACCTGAGGCCAGAAAATCATCTGCTCTGTTACAATAAACACTAGCAAAAGAAAAAAGGGGGGGCAAATGTTTGATATTCCCTTAAATCCAGTATCAAAATAGAATGACATTTTTTTTCTTTCCTTTCTCTAAAACATAACTGAGCAAGAAAAGCCACTCAGCTCAGCTATGTGAACAATCCCCATTAAGTTCTGCTGACAGTGTCCACATCTGCTAGCTCGTTAGAGACAAAGTTGAATGCTACTTGGAATCAATGTTGAGCAAATTTTTGGATACAACCTACGATCCTCCTGGATGAGTTGTTCATTTATCTTTGCCAATCTTTACTAATTTTGGCTCAGTGAACAAAGGATATAGTATCCAAGCTGACAGCCAGGAAATTCCCAGGAAAATTATTCTAGAATCCCAGCTGCCTGTCTGGAGGCTTGGCAAGTTGGAGATGACTGGCTGTAGGCCCATCTTGTAGCACCCAGCTGTGCTGGGTGTACAGATAGACCACAGATGGGGAGAGCAAGACCAGGAGAGCCGAGGTTTCAAGACCTCACTGGTGGGAGGTCACAAGGTGAGCGAGGCTTAGCTGCCAACACCTTCGTACTATGTTGGTGACCACCGAATTCCATCATTCTGTGCATGCATCAGATAAATATAGGCGAGGCATAGCTACTTCAGAGTGCAAAATGTCCCGACCTCTAATGTCAGGGAAAGATGAGAGGGAGATGGCTGGTAGAAAATTTTAGATTCCTGTCTTTGCATCTTCTCTCTCTCCTTCCCTGTTTTATACTTCAGTTCTGAATGCTGTCCTCCTTCTACAGAGCAGATATTCTCTACTATTATGTGATTATGTAGAACAATTAGGAAAACTCAGCATGACAACTCTATGTCCTACATTTGGGGTCTTAAAGTAGTCATATGAAGCACTGTGGACAAATAGGTCAAGAACAAAACAGGAAAGCTGTACACTGACAGATATGTGTGCTATAATGTAGGCTCTTGTTCTTTCAGAAAACAATACAGATACTAGGGTTAAAGGAAAGAGATAGATATTAAAATTAAATAGAATTGATGGTATTGTCAGACAGATGTGTTTAGAATCCACATTTTGAAATAAAAGTTATCACTATCAATGTTCATTTAATCAATCACAAAATTGAAATAAACAGAAACTGTTTTTCGTGTTAATTAAATTGCACATTGCCTACAGTAGCTGGAATGACTAAGCCTCTGAAAACACATTTGTTGAATTCTTACTTCTCCTGTTAGGTTGTTTATATATGGTGTCTTTGAAAACGTAGAACCCTATTGCCTTATTTCTGTATCCTTATAAGAAAGCTCCACGTGTTTTAATTCCAGGCAATGTGAGGTGGGAAGTCTGCAAACCAGAGGAAATCACACCAGTATCTGGCTGTGTTGGCATTCAAACCTCAGGCTTCCAGCTTCTGCAACTACTAGAATTAAATATCTATCATGTAAGCCATCCAATCTGTGACAATGTGTTACAGCACTACACATTTTAGTTCCTAACACTCATTTAAAATTTAATGACAGAGAAACTAGAGGTATGACTTGTTTCACAGAGTACTTGACTAAATTCCAAACAGCACCACATCTTACCTCCAGAACTTTATAAACTGAACATGGTGGAGTACATCTTTATACCCTTAAGTCAGGACACAAAGGAATCAGAGGTGCACAGTCACCTTTGGGTACATGAGATGCTATCTCAAATAAAGAAGTAAGTTAACATGGAAAATTAAAATAAATGTTCTTTCTCACCTTAAGAATCTAATTTTGGGGGATCCAAGATGGCTGCCACGAGAGAACACTGTGTCTGAGGAGTAGGAGAGCAGAAACAACGCAGCGACCAGGAGACTGAACTCTGGGACCTAAAACGCCAGCATTGTGAGTGCCAGGTGAGCGGAACTCCTACGGTGAGAAAATCAAGTGGGAAAACCCTAGGGACACCCAGTTATTACCTGGAGAAATTTCC
>CM053755.1:20809832-20820105 GCA_028658305.1 Pachyuromys duprasi
AATGAGGGAGGGGGCTATGCCTGGGATGCAAAGTACCTAACCTGTGATTGATATAAAAATAAATAAATTATTAAAAAATGAAAAATACAATTTTTAAAAATGTAAATTTTTTGAAGTGTAAATTTGTCGATAGAGAAAATGATTTCAAATGTAAAGTCATTACAACAGTGATGGAATAATGTAAATTATGATGTAACGATTCAATAATTTATTGGTATATATTTATGTTCCAGGGTGGTACAAACTTATGGATACCATTTTTCTGTCAGCCATGTTGGCTCACAGTTATAATCTTAACAGTTTGGCAGTGGAAGGAGACTGGACATGTCAGGCTGGCCTTGACTATAGAACAAAACTATGTCTGCTCTCCAACTTCAGTTTGCCTCCAAATAAGTACTTTTCCAAGTTCTTAATATAGCGAAAAATATTCAATTTTAAAAGTAATTGTAAAGAATTGAGTTGTATACCATGCCTTTTAGGACCAATAAAATAATGATGTACACAGATTTTTATATGAAAGAGGTTTATTGGGTGGAGATGAGAAAGAGAGTGAAGGAGTACCCCAACAAGGAAGAAGTAGGAAGTAGTAACACTTGTAGAGGACAGGAGCTCCACAAGGAGAGCAACAAAAGCAAAAAATCTGGGCACAGGGATCTTTACTGAGACTCATACTCCAACCAAGCACCATTTACAAAGATAACCTAGAACCCCGGCACAGATGTACCCCATGGCAGTTCAGTGTCCAAGTGGGTCCCATAGTAACGGGGACAGGGACTGTCTCTGACCTAAACTGATTGGCCTGCTCTTTGATCACCTCCCCTTGAGGGGGGAGCAGCCTTACCAGGCCACAGAGGAAGACAATGCAGCCAGTCCTGATGAGACCTGATAGAATAGGGTCAGAAGGAAGGGAAGGAAGACCTCTCCTATCAGTGGACTGGTGGAAGGGCATGGGTGGAGAAGGGGGAGGAAGGGTGGCATTGGGAAGGGGGGAGTTAGGTGGCTACAGGGGGGATACAGAGTGAATAAACTGTAATTAATAAAAATTTAAAATTTTTTAAAAAGAGGAGAGAGCAGGAGAGTGAGAGAGTAAGAAGTTAAGAGGGCAAGAGAGCTACAGAGTGGTGCATTGGTCCTTTTATAGAGCAACTTAAGGATGCAACTACCTGGCAGTTGACATATGATGACATAATAGGTTGCCAGGCAACCCAGAAGCAGATGGCCTAAATTCTATCAATGCCTATCTTTCTGTTTCTGGGTTACTTCACTCAGGATGATCTTTTCTAGTTCCATCCATTTGCCTACAAAATTCATGATTTCCTTGTTTTTTAACAGCTGAGTAGTATTCCATTGTGTAGATGTACCACACTTTCTCTATCAGTTCCTCCATTGAGGCACATCTAGGTTGTTTCAGGATTCTGACTAATAAAAATAAAGCTGCCATGAACATTGAGGAGCAAATGTCCTTATTGAATGGTGGGGCATATTTTGGGTACATGCCAAGGTATGGTATAGCTGGATATTGAAGTAGTGTTATTCCCAATTTTTTGAGAAAGCACGAGATGAATTTGCAAAGTGGTTTTAAAAGTTTGCACTCCTACAAGCAGTGGAGGAGTGTTCCCCTTTCTCCACATCTTTTCCTGCATGTGTTGTCACTTGAGTTTTGATCCTAATCATTCTGATAAGTGTAAGATGGAATCTTAGAGTTGCTTTGATTTGCATTTCCCTGATAATTAAGGACATTGAGCAATTCTTTAAGCGTTTCTTTGCCAGCTGAGGGCCATGCATGGAGAGGATTTAGACCCTCTGCTCAGATGGGGATGTGGCCAGTTGGCAGCTCAGTCTCTATATGAATCTCCCAGTGAAGGGAGAAGGGGCTGCCTCTATCATGAACTCAGTTGACTGCTCTTTGATCATTCACCCCTGGTGATGAGGCCTTGCCAGGCCATGGAGGAAGAAGATCCTGATGAGACTTAACAAACTATAGGCAGATGGCGATGGTAGAGAACTCTTCCTTTCCATGGACTAGGGGAAGGGGAAAGGGGGGGAGGGAGAAGGAGGAAGGGTATGACTGGGGGGGGGGGTGAGTGAGTGGGCTTCAATCAGGATATATAATGAATAAATTGTAAAAAAAAATTAAATGTTAACAAAAAGCAGACCTGAAATGTATAGCAATGTTTATGCTCTGTGTTTGGTTCTCTACATGCATGAAGAAACACGGAAGTGACATCTCTATTATAAATCAAGAAAAACACAAACAGCTTTCTGTTGTGGGAAATGAGTGCAGGGAGTGTTATTTCTTCGTGGCCTTTATATTTCTGAGTGGCCAAAAGCAGCTTGTATTTCATACCACCAGGCTAACAGCCTCGAAAGAACCAAAGACAGGGAAGACAGAATAACTGCTCGCCGCTTCTGGCATCTGCTTCCTTTTGCTGAAAAGGGTGAAGCTGAGTTCTTCTCTTTTTTGATAAAGGGCTCAGAATGTGGTCCATTTTTTTTTATAACAATGGGCCAGGCATCCTTTGTGAAGAAAGGTTCTTTTTTCCAGCGAGACTCCTCAAGGAATGCAGGGAGCATTCAGAGAATGAGAAGCTGATTAAAGCTAAAAATGAATCCAGTCAAACTTTAAACATATTGAGAAAATTTCTGAAAGAACTGGGAATGAAGAACTGTCCTCCCTCTTTATTTGATTTTTAATTCATAATGTTTTTGAAAACTAAAAGGCTGAATCAGCTCAGAATATACTTATTTTACAAGTTTACAGATATGTGCAGCAGATGCCATTTTAAAATTTTTATAACATGTATGGTTTCTTCTCCTTTTTAAGGAACTTAATTGTTTTCCAAAGACAAAAATGAGAGTTCAATTTTTTAAAAAAAAAAAAAAAAAGCAAAATGGAATGTAGAACCTCAAAAGTTTGATTTTCATCTTTAATCTAGACCTCTTCACCCAACTGCATGAACGTCCTTTCTGAACAGTTTTTAACTCTACCTTTGTCTTAGTCTGTTTGTGTTTCTATGACAAAATTACTGAGACTGGAGTCCATAGATAACAGAAATTTACTCCTTCACTCTGGTTCCTGGGGATTACAAGATCATAAAATCTGGAGAAGCCCTCTACTGTGTGCTCATTTGCCTTCAGGGCACAAACGAAAACCACATCAGTGTTTACTTGAAGCTTCTAGTGAGGAATTTCATCCCTTTTCCGAGGTAGAAGAAACACTGGTTATTTCCTCTAAAGTCTGTCTCATGTAGTACTGTCACATAGCAGCATGTGTAAAGTGAAGTGGTGCTGTTCAAACTCGATAGCTGCATGTAGAAGACTGGAGGATATCTTAAGCCATGTTACCTGTTTAATCCAATATCCAGACTGCAGAATCTAAATCCTAGAAATCCTTGAAACAGTATTCCAGAAAAATCTGGAGAAGACTGTGTAACTTGTCTGATGCCACTTGTAACAAAGTATGCAATTTCTTTTGTTACTTGAAGGTTTGATTCATAAATCTAAAAAACTTGCCTTACACAAATTCTGATTTTTATCATGAAAGTTATGTTTATTTTTCTGTGTCGTTAACTGTACCCTTGTAAACTCTCCCTCTGCAACTATTCTAAAACCATCTCTGATTAATGTTATCAATGTGAATTATCTTTATTCTATTTACATATGTGGATATTTTGTATATATAATCAAGAAATAAAAAAGAATCTTCTTTCATCAGGTCTTTCCTCCTACATTATGTCATTCCTATAGTGAAGGGGAGGAGGCCCAGCCCATCAGTGCACCGTAGGAGGGGTAGGGGAGAAGAAGAGGAGGAGGGTGAGAATGGGAGGGGAAGAGGGAGCTACAGCTGGGATACAAAATCAATAAACTGCAATTAATTAAAAATAATTAAAAAAGAAAATTATGCACAATGATACTAATATTTGACATGAATGTAATGATTTAAGAAAGTTAATTATATTTAATAAACCTTGTATCTTGCATTCATACAAGGTATCCTGATAATACCTTATTTCATTTAATTATACGTTAATTCTAGGAAGCATGATAATATCTATATTTCCCATAGTGAAAAAGGAAATCTACTCATAGAAGAAAACATTACCAAACAATTATAATAAAAATGAACTAGATAAAAACAAATCTATAAATGGGGTGCAAACTACCGTCCCCAATGTAATTCACCCATGATGAGTTGTAGAGAAAGTTTAATCCAGCAAGATAGCTGCTCTGATCACATCCAAAGCATTGGACTCTAATATATTGCTAGAATACAGACACACCTTTATTTTTTAATTTATTTATTTTTATATCAATCACAGGTTAGGTACTTTGCACACCTTTATTATACACCTTTAATTCCAAATTACTATGTAGAGAGAAGCACACATGTTTGAAAGTGATGTCTAATTGAGTGGCAAGCAAAGTGACAAATGAGACAGATTTGACAAAATAGGATATGTTCCACTCGAACAAAAAGAGAGAAGAATTAAAAGAGCAGCACACATACAACAGGGCACAGGGGTGGGGGGATGAGGAGAGGAGAAGTGGGAAGAGGCAGGTATTTTTTTATTTTTTTTATTTTTTATGTACATGAGTGCTCTATTTTCAAGCACACCAGAAGAGGGCACCAAATATCCTTACAGATTGTTGTAAGCCACCATGTGGTTGCTGGGGATAGAACTTGGGTCCTCTGGAAGAGGAGCCAGTGCTCTTAGCCTCTGAGCAATCTCTCCAGAGGCAGATTTTACTAGGACAGTTTTATAGAGACAGGTTGGAGAGAGAACAAGCTAGACACATGAAGACAGAACAAGCCACAGAATGAGAATGAGCCAGAATATTAAAAGAGATTGCTAGAGTTAGTTTGAAGCCAAGCTCATAAATTCAGTCAGAAGTGAGAGAAGCCAGTTTGAATCAGTCAGCTTGCAGAGGAGTTTGAACCAGAACAGCTAAATTGAACCAGCCAGCCAGAATTCAGGAAGAACAAGAAAAGGGACAGTTGTTCAGCAGTAAGCCTCTGAGACTACAAATACTCCAGGTTACTTTTACAATGAGTATATAAGAAACTGTTCTAGCCACTTAGTAAAGTGGTTGTGCCTAGAATAGCCAAATGTATTTAATGAGGCAGCAGCTTTGAAGAAAAGAATTAGTAAACATAAATACAGATTGGTAGGGGTTATGCCAGTCAAATAGCAGATTGAGAAATAGTTAAGAAATTTAAAGAAAAATTCTAAGAAATTCAAAGGATCACTGAGGTTAATGAGCATGCTATGGACCCACAAAAATAACAAGGACAGTCAACATGCTCTCAAGGTTCAGTCCCTAGCTGAGGAGCTATTGAAATTGGGGGCTGCTGGAGTGGGGAGAGTCAGATTTTTCGATATAGTGTGGTCCATGGTGGTCTGCCCATTCTACAGAAGGTTGTCTTACACCCAGGGGCAAATAAACACAATACTTGGGCTCTCAGTTTTGTTTTTAAAGATGAGATCACAACGTTGGGAAGAAGACATGAGAAGAGTCCAGAAAGAGTTGGAAAGATTTGAGGATAAATATTATGTAAATATGCTATATACATACATTAAATTACCAAAGAATAATTTATATTTTTTAAAAAGGAACATAGATTAAAGTCATTCTACATGAGTGGATAATACTACTCCCATAAGTCACTGGTGCTACAGGAAATGCCAGTGCTGTGTGCAGGACACCTTCTTAACACTTATGTATCAGAAGCTTCTCAAACAACACACTTTACTCTTGTTTGGCTCACCAGAATTGGATACTAAGACCCTATTTATGAAGACATCATCCACATTATTTGTTGTTTACAGGACACAGATAAATCAAGTTGGAACTGAGCTGGACACTCCCTTCCTGTTGGCTGGTATACACAGAGCTGGGAGAAGATAGGCAGGTTGCTGGTGTCAAAACTCATCAATATTCTTAGCCATCTATGGACTCTGCTAGAAAAAATATAGCCACTGTTGTAATCATGGCACTGTTTGGGATATAACCAGCTACTTTCTGATTGGTTTTTGAGTCCTGCTACACAAGAAGAAAGTATACACCTCTACTATATGACCAGCCTAAAGTCTATGTCTGAGGAGTCTGTGTCTATGGGCCTGTCTAGGAGGAACCTTACTATTCTTATAAACTATGCCAGCTCTAATGGCTTATGTGAAAGTATAATCCCTTCATTCTCTGACATTCCCGGTCTCAATTCCCCTGCTTTATATTCTTTCTTTCAAGCATTGACCATCCCTGAACATAATTATCTGATGTTTGCTTATTGGCAGATTTCAGCCAGAAGCTAACTTCCCAGTGTTTTACTAAGTGTATAAATACAGCATCAAACTGCCTTCTAAAGGTTTGTGTTTATACCTACAGAGTAGCACTGCTCAGGGATGCTCCTTTCTGCTGCAGGTTAAACATTGAAAAAGGCAGGTGTATGCAGAGCATAAGTGACATATAAGTGCTCAGCTATAAACAGAACATCAATATTGCCATCTCCAAGACCCAGACCTCATTGAAGAAGTTGAGACCCAAAGAGACGCAAAGACAGAATATGGGAAGGAATGATGTGGAACTCTACCATATAGATAAGATGTGGCTTTTGCAATCACAAATAAATAGTAGCTATGCACCCCTGTGCAAGACCTATACAAGATTTAGCATTCCAGTGGGTAAAAATGTCATAAAAGAAGGAAAGGGAGTATTGGAGAAGAATGAGTTCACACTGAGTAGAAAGGGGTTTTCAGAGACTAAAAGAAGGTGAATATGATAATGATATATTACATATGCATGAAATTTAAAAAAATCCTTTGCATCCTACAAATATAACAGAAAATTTCTCAATGAAAGACCAGAAACCATTTCCCACACATTATACCCATTTACTACATGCCATCTGAGCCAAACTAAAACCCTGGCTGTCAAAGATGTCCACCACTTCTAGTGTTGCATAAAACCATCATGAAAGCATTAAGGATGAAAGTAGACCTTGTTATGTAGCTTATTTGAATCACAGCAGTATCTACTTGAGATGTTACTATTCATTTGATAGTGATATTTGTCTTGATGTAGATCTTTGAATTATGTTATTCGTATACAATTCTAACCTATATCCCCATTGTACCATCACAATCAGAACTCTTATTGCATGAATTTGTTTATAGACTTCTCCCTATCTGTTATAATTTCAGAACTCTGGGGATAAGAAAATCTTTTCTTGACTCATATGCTTAGTAATACTTACTGTTATATTTAGTTAATATTAATTAAATATGCATGGATATACAAACAAGAGATACTGATGTTAAAAAATAATAAAATAGGTGAGCGGTATTCCATGCATAATAGAAGGAACTAAGATGTTATTAAGATGGTTTACAATTTACCTCTGCTTCTCTAGGATCTTCTAGATTGCCAATGAGATCTTTAGGTTACTCAGCAAAGGTGTCATTACTTTGTGAGACCATGACCTTGGAAAGACTCTGGCAGCATCCTTCATCTGCAGCCAAGACAGGAAGCAGCAGGCAACATCTTCTATCATAAACGTCCTTGACCACTTCAGGGTTCTGGAGTGTTCTAGTAACATCCTAACCACCCCTCTGCTAAACCACTCACCACCATGTGCCACATTCCCTTCTCATAATCATCATTTTACGCTTGTTAATAGACTTTGTAAATGGATGAAAGGGCATGAAAATCATTTTAATCTTTCTATTCAAAATGTTTTGTGTCTGAGAAGCCAAAAGTCTACTGAATCGAACAAAACAATTTATCACATCATCCCTTGCAGATCATCTATCCACATTGGGATAAAAATACACTGTACACATTTGTTTGTGATTATATACACATGCGGGGGTGTAACATCACAGGAATGTCCCTGTAATTGCTTATGGGAACATGCTCTAAATTTATTCCATCTTATACTCGTCAAATTATTTCCTATACCATCACAGTAATTAGGCTGTAGTACCATACAGGTATTTGTAATATCCAGAGGACACAGTATTGATACAGAAAGTAGACTCAGGTGGCCACACCTTTCTGTACTTGGTGAGAAAGCAAGAATGCCACATTTTGTTGATGTGTGCTGTATCAGAATGTCAGATGTAATTAGAAGCTTTATTACGAACTGCTGAAGAGATTTTTTCAAAGTAGAAATTAATACCATTTTATGAATTCATGATACCCTTCTGTGAAAAGTTACTGCCCATTTAAAATATACATAAGCTACTAAGTAATAGAAAATAACAGAATATCACAGTATAAAAGCAAAACTCTCTGATCATTAATTTATTTATTACATGAATAATTTAAATTCTACCTCTGATTTAATTGTATCATACTTAATATGTAAATAGTGGATAATCACTCTGCTCTCTATAAAATTTAAAGAAATGCTGGAACAACAGAAGAATCACAAATAAAGAGATATTTTTAATATTTCTATAACATATTACTGATAAGAGAATTCAGGATAAATTTTTCCTATTTAATTTTTTAACACAAGTTGAAGTATAAATACCACCTACAAAATTATCTTACACACTGTAGAAAACATTAAAGAGCTAACAATAAGTCTCTTTGTCTAAATTGTGTTTTGTTGTAACTGCTTATGATTTCAAGAATGGTAACCAATATGCAACACAGTTCTAACAGAGTTTTCTCTATAAAGCTAATAAATTCCCATATCAGTACTTGGAAGTAGGCACTGTTCTAATGCTGTATCTATTTGCAGCTCAGACACTGAGAATAGGGAAGACGAATACACACCGGAGGGAACAAAGAACATGCTTGGGCAATGTGACTTGAGTCTGACATCAGAAACACTGGGCTTTCCAGAGAGCACCTCCATACCTTTAACCTCAACTTTCATTTTTTAACATTTTTATTTTATTTTATTTTATATTAATCACAGGTTATGTACTTTGTATCCTAGCCATAGCCCCCTCCTGCATTCCCTCCCTACCTCCCCCCAATCCCTCCCTCAACACCTCCCTGCCCCTTTCCAAGTTCACTGATAAGGGAGGACCTCCTCCCCTTCTATCTAACTTTAGCTTATCAGGTTTCTTTAGGACTGGCCGAAATGTCCTCTTCTGTGGCCTAGCAAGGCTACTCCTCCCTGGGGGGGGGGGGGCAGTCGAAGAGCCAGCCATTGAGTTTATGTCTGCAATAGTCCCTGTTCCCCTTACTAGGGTACCCACTTGGATACTGAGCTACCATTTGCTACATTCAATCAGGGGTTCTAGGTTATAACCATACATGGTCCTTGGTTGGAGAAACAGTCTCATAAAAGACACCTGTGCCCTGATATATTTGGTCCTTGCAGAGCTTCTGTTCTCCCCAGGTCTTACTAACTCCCCCTTCTTTCATATGATCCCCTGCGCTTTGCCAAAGGGTTGGTCTATGTGTCTTAATATTTGTTTTGATACACTGCTAGGTAGAGTCTTTCTGAGTCCTCTGTGGTAGGCTCTTGTCCTGCTATTTGTTTTCTCCAACATCTAATGTCCATCCCATTTGTCTTTCTAAGTGAGGATTGATCATTTTACCCCACGTCCTCTTTCTTGTTTATTTTGTTTAGGTGTATAGATTTCAGAATGTTTATCCTATCTCATAGGTCTATATAAGTGAGTATATACCGTGTCTTTCTGCTTTTGGGATACCTCACTCAGGAGGATCATTTCCAGGTCCCACCATTTGCCTGTAAATTTCATAATTTTCTCATTTTTAGTTGCTGAGTAGTATTCCATTGTGTAAAAGTACCACAATTTCTGAATCCATTCCTCAACTGAGGGAGATCTGGGTTGTTTCCAGATTCTGGCTATTACGAATGAAGCTGCCACAAACATAGTTGAGCAAATGTGCTTGTGTACTTGAGCATCTTTTTAACCTCAACTTTCTGATTGTGTGCTTATCAATCTCAAGAGAATATTAGAGTGGGAAGTTAGTGAGCCCTTAATGCTCATGGTAATGGAAAACAATTAATTTGGAACTTTTATTTCTTCTCAGGTCAGCCTGGGGTACCTTGGATAGATCCCTGTTTAGGTGGTTTTCAGTGCCTGAACTTTAACTCACTCAAATGCTTGTTCCTTCATTTACTTTTACTCAGCAGAAATTAGACAATAATTGGAGCAAACCTGTATGTGAACCCTAGCTCCGTCACTGGTAACATTGAAACTTATGCAAAAGCCTCCTTTCTGCCTCAGATTTATTTCAAGAGTGGTAATAATGAGGCAAGTTTTGTACTCTTGAGAAAACAAGCAAC
>CM053755.1:20820205-20834010 GCA_028658305.1 Pachyuromys duprasi
CCCTGAGGAGACATGATAAGTTGGGGTTGGATGGAAGGGAAGGAGGTCCTCCCCTGTTGGTGGACTTGGAGGGGGCGGGGAAGAAGGAGATGAGGGAGGGAGTGGGAGGGTAGGAGGGAATGGGGGAGGGGGCTACGCCTGGGATTCAAAGTACCCAACCTGTGATTGAGATAAAAATAAATAAATTTAAAAAAAAAGATGGAAAAGAAAAAAATTATGATTCCACAGCAAATGCTGTATGTTATATTATATGATGTTTTATTTTTGGTCTTTAATAAAATCTAGTTTCTCTCCACATAGTTGAAATACTTAAGAAAGATAAACACTAAGTGTTTTTTGTCTAATTTTCTCTTTAAGTCCTGTAATTTTTCAGAGCACTATAAAACACAATTATTTGGTCTAATAATGTTGGTTAGATATAGTTGACATTTTAATGCTGTTTTGATTTCCAATATGGTTTTTGTTACATAGTTTACACAATAATTTAAAAAGAGAATTCTTGTTTCTGGTTTAGTTATCCTTTTAAAATGAATACTTAATCTCATTCTGGGGGAAAAAAATCAATGAGTCGTTACTGAAAAAAGTGAGAGCTTATTAAATGTTCATTTGAACCATGACTTTGAAGCAGATTTTAGCTAATTTGCTAGTTAATTCTTTTTTATCTATGCTTACCCTGGGAAATTTTAAAACCTATGAATTAGTATTTGCAGGAACATTTCAGTCATTTCTCAATATCTGTATCATATATATACATATATATGTATTATATATACATATGATATATGTAAAATCTTGTATATGTTCACAACAAACTACAGGTAAGAGCAGTTGTCCATACCACTTCGTGTAATAACTAGCATCTAAACAAAATAAACTCAGGAGCCCAGAGGAGAGAAAGTGTGATTCTCACTCTGGCAACACGGGCCACAGTGGAATTCTTCCTGTGGAGGCCTAGTTCCTGCTGAGAACATGTGCCTTAGAGTGAAATTGCAGGGCTTTCAAAAGAACTATGTTCCACACTAGATTGAATCTCTCTGTCCCTGTGTAGATATTTAACCGACGCCTCCACTCTGATGGTAAGTAGAATATAAAATGGCATTCACTGTGCCAGAAGATTATTCCCTTGAGAAATGTCAAATTTCAGGGCTATAGTTCAAGAAAATGCAATGAAAATTCACACACACACAAACACACATACACACACACACACACTCATGGGTGTGTAGATATACAGACAGAGAAATATGAAGTATAGATACTAATCCTTACTTCTAGAAAATTTTGTTTCGGTTTTGTCCTTTTCAGAGTGGGCACTGACTAATGATAACAACCTGGACAATTGTTATTTGTAACTAGAGACCACATTAGGCCTTGAACATGCTCTTAAATTCGTTGACCCAACAGAGATCAGATAGGATAATTAAATATGGAACACCAAAACACAGAATTTAGAATAAGAACTGATGGCTATAAATTTTCCCTTATCGTTTATTGCATGTATAAACAAAATAAATAATTCAGTCAACCTTATTTTCCCACTCCTGTGAATATAACCAGATTAATGACAACATGGTGCTATTGTACAAATATATGAGGTAGCAATGCAAAGTAATTACAACCATGATATTAACAAAATAAACTTTTAAAATTTATTCATTTTTTATTAATTACAGTTTATTCACTTTGTATACCAGCTGTAGCTCCCTCCCATATCGCCTTCCAATCCCACCTTTCCTCCCTCATTGCCTCTCATACCCTTCCCCAAGTCTACTGATAGGGGAGGTCCTCCTCCACTACCTTCTGACCCTTAGAACTCATCAGAAATGGCTGCATTGTCTTCCTCTGTGGCCTGGTAAAGCTGCTACCCCTCAGAGGGAGGTGATCAAAGAGCGAGCCACTGAGTTCATGACGGAGACAGCCCCTGTTCCGCTAACTAGGGTACCCACTTGGATACTGAGCTGCCATGGGCTACATCTGTGCAGAGGTTCTAGGTTATCTCTATACATGGTCTTTGGTTGGAGTATCAATCTCAGGAAAGACCCCTGGGCCCAGATTTTTTGGTTTTGACGTGGGAAGAAGGAGAAAACAGTGAACAGGACAGGAGCCTATCACAGAGGGCCCCTGAAAGACTCTACCCAGCAGGGTATCAAAGCAGACCAAACTTTGGGCAGAGAGCAAGTAATCTTATGATAGAAGGAGGAATATACAGAGTTGGACATTGCAGCCAGTCCTGAAGAAACCTGATAAGTTAGGGTCAGATGGAAGGAGAGTAAACCTCCCCTATCTGTAGACTTGGAAAGGGGCAAGAAGGAAATGAGAGAGGGAGGGTAGGATTGGGAGGGAATAAGGGAGCAGGCTACAGTTGGGATACAAAGTTAATAAACTGTAACTAATATTTAAAAAATAAAATTCAAAAATTCAAAAAAGAAAGAAAGGAAGGAAGGAGGGAGGGAGGGAGGGAGGGAGGGAGGGAAGGAAGAAATCCCTGGAGGAACAGGAGCTCTACAAGGAGAGCAACAGAACCAGAATAAACTTTCAATAGTTAACTTTATTTCTGGAAGAGGACAATTGTGAATTTTCAATAAGTTGTAGCACTTGAACTAGACTAGAGTGAATAAATACAAGAAGGAAACCTTCTTGCTTTATTATGTTTTGTTTTAAATCTTATGTATATAGGTGTTTTAGGTGTTTTACTTGCTTGTATATATGTGCACCACTTTTTTTCCTGGTGTCTATGGAGGCCAGAAGAGTGTCTTGGTTCTTACAGAACTGAAGTAACAATAGTTGTAGGCTTCCATGTGGGTGTTTGAAATCAAACCTTGTGCTCCTGAGCACTGATCATCTCCTCAACATTAGGGAACATTTTCAAGAGGGACACGCATATTCACAAAGGAAAGGCAGAAGGCCAATACTAATGTAGCATGTAAACAATTAATAAAGATAGAAGCCTTTGTGAGTAGAATTTTGTTTTTAGAAAAGTAGTACTCTAAGTGGCAAAATTACCTTAGAGTGTATATTGATTGCCTGGGAACCATGAGGATCTGTGTCTAAGCTCCCAAACCTAGGTAAACAAGCCAGGGATTGTAGCATGTGAGCTACCACCAGCAAAGAGGAGGTAGAAATAGGTGAGAATCTGAGGCATGGCTCTCAACCTGTCTGGCCTACTTGGTGGGCTCGAGGTCAATGAGAGAGCCCTTGTCTCAAAAAAGGTGGCCTATGTTCTTCAGAACGACAACTTAAATTGTTGTTCTCTGACCACTACATATATATTTTCACAAAAAACATGTGAATCTTCATACACATGTGCCCCTGAATACACAGGAACATGCATGTATATGAACCCTTATACATGCAAAATGATATTCTATCAGTTGTCAAAAAGTGTGTGAAAAATCTTTTTTTGTCCATTTTCCCCTTCTAATTCAGTTTGCATTTATGAATTTTGAGATTGTTATAGACACTAATATTATAATGTATTTATATTCTCTCGCTTAATTTAGCCACTACTGAAGTGTTATTATTTTTTATCGGGGTAATTTGGTGATTTCACTTTACTTTATATGTGATGATTCACAAATATATCTCAGTTAATTAAAAAGCAATAAAATCACATGACAAGTGCTATAAAAATAAACATAAACTATAAATAAACCTTGAAAACAAATCGGGAGATTTTTTAAAAATTTGAATTTCAAAAATATGCCTTAAGACCTAAGTAATCTTTTTTCACAGATATCATTAAAAAATACAAGTATCTACAATAATGTCTACTCCATTGTTATGTGTAAGTATTATGTCAGTCACTAACATATCTTTATATTAAATACATTTTAAGTTAGCCAAAAATACTCAAGAACTGTAAATAATTTCAAACTTAATTAGAATGCATAAAACTGCACAGTTTCACAATACACCAAATAAGTGTTTCTATTCACAATGAGAATAATTACAATATTTGCCAATATACCTAAACTAAACATGGAATATTCCAAGATATAAATAAAATTTCTCAATATGTTTGAGATGTCAATAGTTTCTAAATCAGTCTTTAGATTTAAAATTACTTCAATCAACAAGATAGCATGTTTTGTGTAAAAATCACTAATCAAAACAAAATAATTTTGAAGAGACAAAACAGTTTCAAAAATAAGTGCAGTTGGAAAGTCACATAACTTGATAGTGAAGTGATGATGCAAGACTAGCTTCTGACATGTGTAGAGAATAATGCCTGGAAAAGGAGACAATGCAGCAACAGATGTCCCTGTGTACAATTTATTGAGTTCAAGGATGTTGCTAAAAGGATCCCATACATTGAGACAGTTTTTTCAGTGAATGATATTTGACTATTTGACTGTTCCTGTGGATCTCAAACAAGTTAAATATGTGATAGAGTGTCAAACATAGCAATATTATATTGAACCACCAAATTATAGCATAACTTAAAAAACAGTATTTGTACATGAGCAATGAGCTAAAGAAAATATACTAATTGTTATTAAAAGATAAATTTGGACCTCATTATTCATAAAGTAAAGATTTTGAAAGATATCTTAGAGAGTAAAGAATATAAAGAATGCCAGGTCCAAAAGAACAGTCTCTTTTTTCTCATTTATTTATTTTATTCACTTTACATCCTTGTAGCCCCTTTTCTCCTTCCCTCCCAACTCCACCTCTCCCCCACCCATCCACTTCTCCTCAGAAAAGGGGAACTCCCTTCCCCATCCACCCCAGCTCATTAAATTGCATCTGGTCAGAATGTGTCCTCATCCTTTGTGGCCTGTCAAGGCAATGTGATCTACAAAGCTAGCAAGTGAGTCCCTATCCAGTGCAGACCCCGCTTTCTTTATTAGAGTATCCACTTTTATACCCAAAAGATGCTCTGCCACACAACAAGGACACTTGCTCAACTATGTTCATAGCAGCTTTATTCATAATAGCCAAAATCTGGAAACAACTTAGATGTCCCTCAACCAAAGAGTGGATAAAGAACACTCACTTTTTATATGGAGTTTAAAAGCATCATAGCTGGGGAGTTAGCACAGTTGTTCAGAGTAAATGCTGCTCTTCCAGCAGACCCCAGTTCTGACCCCAGCACCCAAATAGGGAAGCCCACAACCATTTTTAACTCTAAGTCAATGGAATTTGACACTCTTTTCTATATCTTGCACTCACAAGTAAACACACATACATGCAAACATATATACAACCCACCCCCAAAATACATACATACAGAGAGAGAGAGAATAATAAAACAGCATTTTTAGCCTATTTTAAAGTAAGACTCATTGATACATGATATTTCATGCATTTGTCATGATTGAGTGTTAACAGATTTTAAAATGGAGGTTAATTTTTTTTTAATTTCTGAAGACATTACATTAGTAAATGAACAAACTTAATACCACTTTTCTTCAGAGATTCATGTAATAGCTCATGTGCTTTGTGAGAGTTTAGAATTTTTTTAAACTTGGATTGATATCTGCATTGATAGCTAATTACTTCAACTTCGTATTTCAATTTTTTATGAATAAAAGCAAGGATGGAAATTGAAAATAATTAGCTTTTGTTGTAGAGTACTATAATTGAGTACATATAGATATCAAAGTCATCCTGTTTTTTATTTCCCTAAGTTCTGCAGCAAAAATAAAATTCAACTTACTTTAATAGCAGGGGGTGAGAAGTTTGCTTCTTACATACAATTATAAAATTCTATATAGAGATTTTTAATTTCCATAGGGAACTGTAATTATGTTACTTAGTTTTATATCTATATTTTAATAACTGAATGTTTTCTGTGACTACATTTGTAGAAGTATTAATATTTGATGCAAACTAAAAATAGTTTATAAAAGTGAGAATTATAAATATTATATGGAAGTAATCAATTAGGTTTCATATCTTATTCAAATTTTGTTTATATTATTTATGTCCTTATTCAATACCTGTGAGCCCATAGGTGTTCAGTAATTACCTGTCAACGAATGAATAAAGCTTCAAAATATTTAATCACTCTTTTGATAAGCTTAAGTTCTCAAAATTTCCTAAAGATGGTATGAATTTAGTGTATTGCATATACCCCAAAATGCTTTTTTTTTTACTTCATAGTTAGACTCATACAGGTGACTCAGATGGCACTCAACAAGAAGAACAAAAAGCAGAGCCAAAATACCTGTGCCCAGGGGTCCTGCAGAGACTGATATCCCAACTAAGGACCATGCATGCAGAGGACCTAGACCCCCTGTTCAAAGGAAATCCATCGGCTGCTCAGTGTCCAAGTGGGTTCCCTAGTAAGGGGTACAGGGGCTGTCTCTGACATGAACTCAGTGCCCAGCTCTTTGATCACCTCCCTCTGAGTGATAAAACCTTGCCAGGCCACAGATGAAGACTGTACAGCCAGCCTTGATGACACCTAATGTTCTAGGGTCAAATATCAGGGGACTAGCAAAAGGGTGTAGGGGAAGAAGAAGGAGGATGGGTGAGACTGGGAGTAGACAAGGGAGGAGGCTGCAACGGGGATACAACGTGAATAAATGGTAATAAATAAATATATAAACAAAATTAATTTTAAAATAAAAGAAAAAAATGGGTTACAGGAACCAAAATTAATTTGATATACACTTCTCCTGAGCTGAAAAGCAAGCATATGCTATATACCATTATCCTTAGCTTTGATGTTGTCATAGGCACTAGAAGTGCACTAAGAATTCAACAGCTGATTCTCTATGCTTACTAGATCATGGAGTCCAAACTATTCTGGTTCTTTTAAATGAAAGTAACATTTTTTGTTGGGATATATGATTATGGAAATCCTTAAGTCAACAATCATTGTACAATGTAAAGTATGTGAACACATGATAAATAAATCATGGAATATCTCTGCATTTGTGATAACTGATGTACACAAAAGACATTTCTAAGTGAGAATCTCCAAATCCCACCATTCCTTTCTCTTCTTCCTATGAAAATGGAAGAATGAAAATTGTCATTTACTATAAAATCCAACAGACTGACACAGATGTCACTTGGAATATTGAAATTCAATGTACATAAGATTTGGATTAGGCCCAGTACAAAAATAAACAGTCTAAATATATAGTATACTTGAATGAAATTGTCTCAGTGGAACTCTTTACTCTGAATATATATCAAGGCAAGACTAAAAGTGAAAGCTATTTTATCGTTATCATGTGTTTTCTCGTTCTGAAGTGATCACTGCTGCACAGATAGCTCCCTTTCCTGTCAACTCTCTCCCAAATAAGTGCAGACAACTTCTAAGAACATTAATGACCAATTTTCTTGTGTTACAGAAAGTAATAAATCATTTCCTAAAATTTGTTCACTAACAATAATTGTCTGATCACATCTTTTGCTTTTGAACACAATCACATAGTCGTCTGGGGGCACAGTCTAATACAATGAGGTATTTCTAAGATGTTCCCTTAATAGGCTTAATCCCAGACCCCAGTCTGGAAAAGTCCACCACAAGATTTCTTAAACCTTTATTTATTCATTTATTTAATTTTTCTATTTAACTGGTGTGTGTGACATATATACGTGATGTGTATTGTGATGTGTGTGTGTATGTGTGTGGTGTCTTAGGCAGTGGGTTATGTGGGTACAGGTTGTGTAGGGATATATGGGGATACGTGTACTATGGTTCATGTGTAGAGAACAAAGAACAACTTTCCAGAATTCACTTCCTCCTTCCACCATGAAGGGGCTGGGATGGAATGCAGTTGTCAGGTACTCTGAGGCACTTTTACCTGATGAACCATATAGCTACAAAAGTTGCAGTTTAAAACACAGCAACATTATTATTGAAGGAGAATTACTTTCAGAACACATCAGAGCCATTGCCTCTTTCTAATAGGAAAAAAAAATTTGAGTTATGACATCATTCACTTTTTTGTACTTATATAATCTACTTTATAAATTTAGCAGCTCAAAATAAATCCTTTAACTACTAAGCTTTTAAAAAGTGAGAAAATCTGCAAAATTGGCTGATTTTCCATGTTTATTCATCTGACAATGTATAGTGAAGAATGGATCTCTGGTGAGCTACAGTTTGAATATGGCCATAAATAAATCACAATCCTGTCTTAAAGGATTTCACACAATAGGAGAGATGACGTCTTGGTAACTTGTGGTACTGCTAGTAAGAATAAAGTACTGGTAAAAAAGTGTAGGAAATTAAATAAGACAGGCCTCTTGAAGGGCTCATGTTCGATGTAAGCCCAAACATTTAAAAACTCTGTACTCAACTCATGATGCCTGCAGATGGCATTAACATGTTGCTGACTACAACAGGAAAGCTGTGCTTTAGGGTGTGTACGCCTTCCATTTAAATATCACACACTGCCATATTTGCACATTTCAGGGCTGGTGATAGAGGATATTTGGTAGGTGGCTCGCCTTGTATGCCAGAAACCGCAGGTTTGATCTGGAACTCAGCATCAACTGGGCACTGTGGTGTATACCATGTATACCAGTATTCCAGTGGCCCTCAGCCAGAGAGGAAGGGACTGGAGGCCAATTTAGGATTCAGGGAATCTAAAATCAAACACCCAAACTATAAATTACAAGCAATAGGTGGGGCAAATAAATATCACTTACTATTTCACGGTGATTGTTCTATGAACTATGCATTTGCATCATTGTTCATCTGTATACATGGATGGGTTATAGTTTTGAGATGCAGTGAAATTATTATATACACTTGTAAAGATGTTTAAATTAAGGACAAAATTAATAAAGGTTAAAAATAAATGAATGAGCCTTACAAAGCCTTAAGTAGTTCAAAGATATTATGTAAGTTACTTAAAATTCCTAGATAGCCTCATGAACTGAACATATTACACATTAAAGAATATTCTCCAAGTAGAAAGAGAACAATATGGGAAAACATAGATTTTAATTGTTCAGAAGAATCAGAAACACACCTTCAAAAGGAACTCTGATTATTTACCATGGAAGAATTAGAAACACACCTTCAAAACGAACTCTGATTATTTACTATGAAATCTAACAAGACCTTTTGAGGTCTACAAATACTAACAAATGTCTCTACAGTATTAAAACCATCATATGAAAGAGGGGGGAGATAGTGTGACCTGAAGAGGACAGGTGATCTGCAAGGACCAAATATATCAGGGCACAGGGGTCTTTTATGAGACTGTTTCTCCAACCAAGGACCATGTATGGATATAACTTAGAACCGCTGCTTCAATGTAGCAAATGGTAGCTCAATATCCAAGTGGGTACCCTAGTAAGGGGAACAGGGACTATTTCGGAAATGAACTCAATGGCTGGCTTTTCGACCCCACCCCCACCCCCCAAGGGAGGAGCAGCCTTGCTAAGCCACAGAAGAGGACATTGCAGCTATTCCTGAAGAGACCTGACACTAGAGTTAGATGGAAGGGGAGGAGGTCCTCCCCTATCAGTGGACTTAGAAAGGAGCAGAGAAGAAATGAGGGCAGGATGGAGGGGATAGGGAGGGAATACGGGAAGGGGCTACGGCTGGGATACAAAGTACATAACCTGTGATTAATATAAAATAAAAATGTTAATAAAAAAGAAAAAAAAACATTTTTGACTCATTGGCTACAATTTATACTGAAGATATTGATTAATTTCCAATTATTCAGAATACAAATTCTTATTAACTCTGTACTAGGTACTTGGTGGTATTGTTACCATTGAAGGTACCCAAGGTTACTGATCTAGTTAGGTAGAGACAGAAACAAACAAACAAACAAAATCAACTAATTGTCAACAGGTAAATGAGCAAAGAAGAGAATAACTCAAGGAAGTAACTCAGGTAACTGTAAGGAGAAAAAAGTGAAGAAAACATGTGGTCAAGTCTTGATGCTGTTATAAATTACTCCTGATGACCTTGTAGAGGGAAGATCAGATCACTTGGTTGAAAATAATGGACACATGTTTTATTTTAAAACAAGCAAACAAATAATCATGGGTAGACTTTTTCAAGTAGTTATATTTAAAAGCATATTTAGAACACAAGCTGTTCTCTTAAGACACATTATGTTTTCAGAGACACACTGAGTTATGCATTTCACCTAATTTATACTTTTCAGCAACTCTCAGAGAGAGGTGCACTTAGGATCTTTTAAATCCAAAATAGAAATCTTAGGGAGTGGATGAACTTCTTAAACAGATATGAAAGACATGTGTCCTGAACCAGGCCTGACTACAGCTCTCAGAAAAGGGAGGGTTGGGGAGGGTGGGAGGGAATAAGGGAGGGGGCTACGCATGGGATGCAAAAAACCTAACCTGTGATTGATATAAAAATAAATAAATTTATTTAAAAAATTCTGTTTCAAAATAGTTTCTACTCCACACATACTCCTGCAACAGGGGAAGAAGACTGGCTTCATGATTCAGACTGTCTATACCACCCTGGAATTATGCTTCAGGTATCGGCCATGGCCTCCTGCACCAGGCATACCTACATCCTCCAGCAATTCTGTTCCAGAAACTCAGCCCACAGTGTCTCTGACAGCAATTAGAAGACTCTACCTTTCCATACGTTCACCTACCTGCACCATTCCAAAACTTCATGCTCAATCTGTAGAAGAAAACATGCACTCCATTAGCCTTAGCCCTACTAAGACCTGTTCATTGCCTGAACGTTGCTAATTCTAGTACCTAATGAAAATTTGAACAAAACCTGAAATCATGTAACACACACAGAAACACACACACATATACACACTCCACAAATAAATAAAAATAGATAATGGTACCTAATGAGAATGATCTGGAATAGCTTTCAGACAATGAATTTGAAATGATGGTCATAAACTTCTTTAGGCAACACAAAGAAAATAAGAATATGCTCCATTGATCTGTCCCTTGGTGAGAGTGAGATGTTGAAGCTTCCTACCATTAAAGTGTTAGGACTAATTTGTGATTTAAGCTTTAATAATGTTTCTTTGACGAATACAGGACCCTTTGTGTTTGGTTCATAGATATTCAGGATTCAGATGTCCTACTGGTAACTTTTTCCTTTGATGAGAATGAAGCATTCCTCTCCATCACTTTGGATTAAATTTGGTTGAAAGTCTATTTTATTACATATTAGGATAGCTATACCAGGTTGCTTCTTGGGTACATTTGCTTGGAAAAACTTTTTCCAGCCTTTTACTCTGAGGTAGTGTCTATCTTTGTTGCAGAGGGGTGTTTGCTGAATGCAGCAGAATGTTGGATCCTGTTTCCACAACCATTCTGTTAGTCTGTGTCTTTTTATTGGAGAGTTGAAACCATTGATGTTGAGAGATATTAGTGACCAATGATTGTTAGTTACTTTTATTGTAGAGCTGGTGGTGATAGAGTGTTTGTTTGCTTCTTTTCTTTTGATTTTTTTTGTTGTGAAGTTATATGTGTCCTATATTTTCTTGGGTGTAGTTGTTCTCATTGGGATGGAGTTTTCTTTCTAGTATCTTCCATAGGGTTGGGTATGTATTTTTCAAATTTAGTTATTTCAGGGAATATTTTGTGTTCTCCATCTATGTTGACGGAAAGTTTTGCTGCGTATAGCAGTCTGTGTTGCCCTCTGTGGTCTCTTAGTGTCTGTATGATATCCTCCCAGGCCCTTCAGGCTTTCATAGTCTCTCTTGAGAAGTCTGATGTGCTTCTGATAGGTCTGCCTTTATATGTTACTTGGCATTTTTTCCCTTGCTGTTTATAATATTTTCTCTTTGTTCTGAGATTTAGTGTTTTGATTATTTTGTGGTAGGGGACTGAGTTGCTTAAGAGATATGTCTGAGTAGGGGATCTAGGTCCTTTCCATTTATGGTCTTTAGTTGAATCATCAATCTATGCAGGACCTCCTGAGCTAAGATTTATTGGCTCTGTTGGTCTCCTTGTGGAGGACCTTTCCCCTTTATGTCTTTCTATCTCCCCAAACTTCCATAGGATTCCCTTCACTCTACCCAAAGTTTGGCTGTGAGTCTCAACATCTGCTTCAATACCCTGATAGATAGAGTCTTTCAGAGGCCCTCAGTGGAAGGCTCCTGTCCTGTTCCCTGTCTTCCACTACAGATGTCTATCTTGTTTGCCTTTGTAAATGAGAATTATGAATCTTCCCTAAGGTCATCCTTGTTGTTTAGCTTCTTTAGGACTATAGATTTTAGTATAATATATATATATATATATATATATATATATATATATATATATATATAATTAGCCATGTATAAGTGAGTATATACCATGTATGCTTTCTGCTGCTGGGTTACTTCATCCAGAATGATCTTTTCTCATTCCATCCATTTGCCTGCATAGAAACAGACTGGTGGATAAATGGAATTGAGTTGAGGATCCAGAAATAAACCCAAGCACCTATGGTTACTTGACTTTTGACAAAGAAGCCAAAACCATACAATGAAAAAAACATAGAATCTTCAGCAAATGGTGCTGGTCTAACTGGATGTCTACTTGAAGAAAAATGCAAATAAATCCATACTTATTACCATGCATAAAAGTAAAGGCCAAGTGGATCAATGACCTCAACATAAAACCAGACATACTAAAAGTGTCAGAAGAAAAAGTAGGGAAAAGCCTTGACCTTGTTGGCATAGGAGACAACTTCCTGAACAGAACACCAACAGCCCAGGCTATAAAATAAAGGATATTGTCAATAGAACAAAATGAGAACCGAAAGACTGGGAAAAGATATTCATCAACCCTATATCTAAGAAAGGTCTAATATCCAGAATATATAAACAACTCACGAAGTTAACACCAACAGACCAAGTAAGCCAATTTTAAAAATGAGGTATAGCGTGAACAGAGAATTCTCTCAACAAAAGAATATCAAGTAGTGGAGAAACATATAAAGAAATGTTCAATGTCCTTAGTCATAGAGGAAACACAAATCAAAATGACCCTGAGATTCCACCTTACACCCATCATAACAGCTAAAATAAAAACCCCAAGGGAAAACACATGCTGAAGAGGTTGTGGAGAAAGGGGAACCCTCCTACATTGTACATGTTAACTTGTACAACCACTTTGGAAATCACTCTGGCACTTTCTCAGAAAATTTTGAATGGCGCTACCTCAAAATCCAGATATACCACTCCTGGGCATATATCTGAAGAACGCTCAACCATACAACAACAAAAATTTACTCAACTATATTCATAGCAGCTTTATTCATAAAAGTCAGAATCTGGATACAAACTAGATGTCTCTTAAATATAGAATAGATACCTTGCACAAAGCTAAAGTCCAAGTGGATCAAAGACCTCAACATAAAACCAGACACACCAAACCAGTTAGAAGAAAAAGTGGGGAAGAATCTAGAACTTATTGGCACAGGAGACTACTTCCTGAATAGAACACCAACAGCACAGGCTCTAAGATCAACAATCAATAAGTGGGACCTCATGAAACTGAAAAGCTTCTGTAAAGCATAGGACACTGTCATCCAAACAAAACTACAGCATACAGACTGGGAAAGGATCATTACCAATCCTACTTCTGACAGAGTGCTAATATCCAGTATATATAAAGAACTCAAGAAGTTAAAAAGCAAGAAATCAAGTAATCCAATTAAAAAATGGGGTATGGAGCTAAAAAGAGAACTGACTCTAGAGGATTATAGAATGGCAGAAAAACACTTAAAGAAATGCTCAAAGTCCTTAGCCATCAGGGAGATGCAAATCAAAACGACCCTGAGATTTCACCTTGCACCCACCAGAATGGCTAAGATCAAAAACTCTAGTGACAACGCATGCTGGAGAGGTTGTGGAGAAAGAGAAACCCTCCTCCATTGCTGGTGG
>CM053755.1:20834510-20854689 GCA_028658305.1 Pachyuromys duprasi
ATCCCTAGTCTCTCCAGGACTTTAAACATGAATGGGTGTTGGATTTTGTCAAATGCTTTTTCGGCATCTAGGGAGATGATCTTGTGGTTTTTCTCCTTCAGTTTGTTTATATGGTGGATCACATTTATGGATTTGCGTATAGGCAATCTTATTTTGAAAGTGATATGACAGGTTAAGAAGTTGGCACAAAACTCTTTAACCAAATAAAATCAATATATTTAATGTAAAGTTTAATACACACAATCTACAAAGAAATAAACATCTCAGTTTTATAAGCAGGCAGCATATAGAGCTGTATTTGCATGAATTTTCCTCCTGGTCATAGCTCTGCACATGAAAAAGTGTGGCCACAGAAAAGAGTAGTTCTTAATTTGTTACTTCATTTTAAATATATATACGTGTGTGTGTGTGTGTGTGTTTTATCTGCTTGTATGTGCCTGTTGCCCATGGAGGTTGGGAGAGGGTGTGTGATGCTCTAAAAAAGCAGTTATAAATAGCTGGGAAGCTGTCATGTCAATGTTGGGAATTAAGCCAGAGTCCTCTGTAAGAGCATCAAGTACTGTTAACTGCTGAGCTATCTCTCCAGCCCAGTAGCTCTTACCTCTAATGTTTGGTAATGAGTCTAAAAGTTTTCCAGTGAAACTGTGTCGACTTTCCCTTCCACCTCTCCTACTGCCTGTGCACTTCACACCCAGCTACATAAGGATACGTAGATTATAAAGCACGAGAAAATTACACCAGGAAATGGGTCTTTTTAGCAACAAGTTCAGATCCTAAATCTTGGAAAAATCGCATATCAGAGAAATCTTCAGTTCCTAAATCACTGCTCAGAACATATCTGAAATTTTAATAATAGTCCAATAGCAATTTTCGGCTAAATCTGAGATTCTAATTGTTTTGTCCCCTTAGCAATTTGTTTTTAGTTTTATATTTTTTACATATATGCACTTATTCACACATATACATTACAGTAATAACTAAAGAGAAAAAATGCCATGAATTATAGTTGAAGCTACAGGATGGTGGGGAGCAGGAGAAAGATTTGGAATGAGGAGAAAAAAATGGAGAAATGTTCAATCATATTCTAATTAAATAAAATTTGCTTTTATTAATATAATGACAACTTTCTTTAATTCATTAATCATTGCTCCATTTCAGTAATTTTGAATTGTATTGATAAAGACACTGACTGTAACAGATACAAAGCTGCACAATTCTTATTGTACCATCTATCCAGATATTAAACACCATTTTCTTTCCTGGAATTAAGCATTGACAGAAATTTGTAAAATTCTCAAGTGTGTTTTATATTTTTAAGTGTAGCAACTATCTATAAGTATGTGTGTTTGTATCCATCCAAAGATAAAAAGTGTGTGACTGAAAATGAGATTCTTTAAGTTTTCTTTTCTTTTATTTAGGCTGGTATCTATCACACTCACAAGTACATTTTCCTCCTCAAAAGGCCTTGATGAGAGAGAAGGATCTTGGATTTCAAGTGTGAGCAGTGTTATCACGTTGCTCTTGTGCAGAATGGTTGTAATTTGTAAACCAGACACTGAATGGAAGCTTTGGCTTTATTCTTCTGTAGACTGATTTCTTCACCTTCCTTCTGCACAGTAGGGTCATCTGCAAACACTGTGTCAAATACTTAATGTATGGACACATCACTCTCTTATCTGCAGACAAGAGCATCCCACGCTGTCTCTCCCCTGCTGCAGTCCTGTCCCTACTCATATCTGTGCCCAGAAACAGTTGTGAAAACCAAAACAGCAGTTCAGAATCTCTCAGGTGCTTGCTTTGTGTGAATATACTTTTTTTTTCTCTCAACCACGTATTTCTTCACAGTAGTTATAAAGCCTCTAATGATTTTAATCCTAAGAGCCTCAGCAATATAATAGCCATAATTAGGACATGTTTCCTCAATACATCTTTTTAAGGGTCTTGTCAAAAGAAAATGATGCCCGGCATTCTTAAATAGAACTATAATAACTTTGGGGACCATTGCTTCAAGAAAGCCACAGGCCACAAATTACCTTAGTTTCATGGACCATTGGGAAGGGTTTTTTTTTTCTTTGAACTAAGACAAAACTGATATATCTCTAATCTAGTACACAAAAATATACACATCCAATAAAATATATAAAACCAACACTAGAGTTCATTTTTAAAACATTATTTGTTTTTATTAATTACAACTTATTTACTTTGTATCCCAGCCGTAGCACCCTCACTCATTCCCTCCCAATCCTGTCCTCTTCTCCTCAAGCCCCTCCCCAAGTCCACTGCTTTGGGAAGTCTTCCTCCCCTTCCCAACTAGAGTTCATTTTTTTCTAATAATGTTTGGAAGGACACAACCTACAATCTGGTTTATTGATACAACTAGTACAGAGTTGGACAACCACCCAGAGTATCAGTGCTTCTCACACATAAAAAAATTAATTATATTTTCCTGAAAGGATTATTATGATTTAGGATAAATTATAATATTGAAGGATTTAAACATCACTTATTAGGAGAACCCTATTTTCTATCCTCCTATTCAAAAAGTGCATTAGAATGGAACCAGGTGTGCATGCTACATGGTCCCCGACTGATTCCCAACTGAGTCCTACCTAAAATAATCTCCTAGTCACTTCTTTTGAAGAAGGTTCTGAACAAGAGTTGACTACTAATTTTGAATGCAAACGTCATTAGAAGTGCGGGCAGCAGCTATACCACTCTTAAGAATATATCCAAAAGATGCTCATGTACACAACAAGGACATTTGCTCAACCATGTTTGTAACTGCTTTATTTGTAATAGCCAGAATCTGGAAACCACCCGGATGTCCCTCAGTTGAGGAATAGATACAGAAAGTATGGTACTTTTACACAATGGAATATTACTCAGCAATTAAAAATGAGGAAATCATGAAATTCACAGGCAAATGGTGGGACCTGGAAACGATCATACTGAGTGAGGTATCCCAAAAGCAGAAAGAAACACTTGGTATATACTCACTTATATAGAGCTATAGGATAGGATGGACATGCTGAAATCTATACACCTAGAGAAGATAAGCAAGAAGGAGGACCCAGGGTGAGACAATCAATCATCTCTTAGATGGACAAACGGGATAGACATTTAATGTAGGAGAAAACAAGCAACAGGACAGGAGCCTACCACAGAGAACCTCTGAAAGACTCTAACTAACAATGAATCAAAGCTGATATTAAGACTCACAACCAAGCCATTGCCAGAGTGCAGGGAATCATATGAAAAAAAGGGGAGTTAGTAAGATTTGGCGAGGACAAGAGCTCCACAAAGACCAAATAGATCAGGATACAGGGGTCTTCTATGAGACTGTTTTCCAACCAAGGACCATGTATGGATACAAACTATAACCCCTGCTCCGATGTGGTCCATGGTAGCTCAGAACCCAACTGGGTACCCTAGTAAGAGGAACAGGGACTATTTCTGTCATGAACTCATTGGCTGGCTTGTTGACTCCCCCCACCCCCACCCCGGGGGAGGAGCAGCCTAACTAGATCCCAGAAGAGGACATTGCAGCCAGCCCTGAAGAGACATGATAAGCTAGGGTCAGATGGAAGAGGAGGAAGTCCTCCCCTATCAGTGGACTTGGAGTGGGGCAGGGAGAAGATGAGGGAGGGATGGGGAGAGTGGGAGGGAATGAAGGAGGGGCCTACGTCTGGGATACAAAGTATATAACCTGTGATTAATATGAAGATAAATAAATCACTTATTTAAAAAAGAAGTGGGGGCAGGAGAAGAGCAGGAAACTAGCAACAATGAAAAGTGTAGATAGTGTAATGGTATTTTCAGCAGAGACGACAATTATGCTGAAACTTGTATACAGATCATCTTGTGAAGATGGAAATACACAACTATGAAAAACACCTACAAGCCTGGATTTCCCTGAGGATGCATAAGATCTGTGACCTCATGGCCATACTTAGCTTTAAATGTGTATATCCCTTAGCAAAAACAACAACAACAACAAAAAACAAAACAAACAAACAAAAAAACTTCCTTTCCTTCAGCAGCAAAGATGAGTTCTTAGTGATAAATCTCCCTGAGTATCTTTGTCAGGCTATTTAGTAGGGCATGAGGCTATCTTCCTAGTATTTAGTATTTAGTATTTAGTATTCCTTGAAATGAAACTCACTTAGGAAGGGCCTATACATAATTAAGTACAACTGAAATTAGACTGGAGCAGGCAATGGTGAGTGAAGCATTTCAGCATCCAGAGAGGACCTTGCCATCAGTTGATTCAACATGACAGTAACCTGTAAAATAGAAGAAGCCCATGCTAGGCTGTGCCTTGATGGGAACTTCTCACATTTCCCAGTTGCCCCTCAACTTTAAATATTTTGTATGTCATTGTGTGGAATGAACACCCTGTGGGCCAAGTGATGAGGATATCATTTTGGACTTTGATAGTAGAAACAAGAAACACAGATTGTCTTTATCCTTAAACTGCGCCATGGTTTCCTTAGCTCCCCAACATACTTTTAGTAAATTAACATTTCAAGAAGAAAACTAATGCTGCTGCAAATGCAGATTACGCGGCCCCAACCTAACTTCAGTTGTGTCATTCCCACATGACAGATGAACAAGTTAATTCCCAAGTGTGAGGAGACCTACCAGGAACAGAGCTTTAGAAAATGACAGAGATACACTGAGCATGTCGCCTTTGGATTTCTAGAGCCCAGGCTTGTTTGTGGTACGCAGCACTATCTAATACAACACACAACAGATCATGGCACAGTTAATCAATCCATAGAATGAAAATGCTATACACAGTGGAAGAAAGGTGTGTGTTTTGGAGCCCGGTGTAGTGTGAATAGGTGCACTAGAGAGTTCTCAGGACTGCCTTAGTTTTCATGACTGCTCTTCCTAAAGCTGTAAGTCAAATTACATGACAAGCTTCACTTTTTTTTTTATGTAGTTGCCATAAATTTGTTAAATACTTCCTCCGGGCTAAGCACTGTGCTAAATGTAATTGTTACAAAACATATTCAACACAGACCCACACTTCCTATACACTCTTTGATATCAGTATGACCGTTAGCAGTGGGTTTTTTATAAATTATTAATCATACTGTTATTGTTCCCAAAAGGCTTACAACTTAAGTGCCAAATTATATTTTACTCCGAAGGACGGTGTCCAATGATGAGTACTTAGAAAACTTATGCTAAATTATTATAGAAGTACAGAACTATTGTGGGCATACCATAACATTTTACAAAGGCCTAAGTTAGATACAAAAAAAAAAATCAACAATGAATTCCTCAGTTGAAAGGGGTTGCTCAGTACTAAGGCTTGGCTGTGGAGTGTCTCTCTGCCTGATTATGCAATGAAGATTTGGTCTACTGTACAAGCAGTATGCAGAGGTGGTGGTGTGGGGGAAGGGGTTGGATTAGCATTGAAACATGAGAGAAGCTACAACTGTGAAAGGCTGTGCCTCATCCTAGCTTCATTTCAGCCGAAGTGATAAAATATGCTGACAATAGACACCTTGCAGGAGAAAGTGTTGTTGTTGTGTGTTTTGTCTTGTCTTTGTTGTTTGTTTTGGCTTACAATTCCAGGGTATAGTCCATTATTGTGGAATTCAAGGCAAGAACTTTTGTCACAACACATCCAGAAGCAGCGAGAAAAAAAATACATGCGAACTCCAAACTAAGCTTGCATTCTCTTTTCTTCCACACTCCAGGGCTCCAAACCAGGCTTTACAGAGCAGTCTACTCATATCAGTTATGACAATCAAAACAACCCCTATAGACATACCCACAGGCCATCCTGCACTAGGCAACCCACAGTGAGACCCTCTTCCTACATGACTCAAGGATTCACTGGAAAAAGTATACTGAACAAGTTCTAAGAGGGTGTATCAGTCCTGAGCCCATCTTTGTCTTTCTGTTGGCTTCTGAGGTGCCATGAAGTGAGATGTCTCTTTCAACACATGGTCCTGCTGCTGTTGTGTTCTTCCTCACTTCTCCCCAAAATAGTGGATCCAGCTGACTATTGCTGACTCTGAGACCGTGAGCCAAATCAGATGCTTATGCCTTTAAGTTACCTGTGCTTTGTATTTGCTGAAGCAATATAAAGTACTGCCCAACATGCTCAGTGACCCACAGTCTCTGTAAATGGAATAGTTCTTCAAACCAAGGATGTTCCTTAGGGAATACTTAGCAGACAGGCTTCAGTACATGCATACTTCAGGGATATCACAGACACAATACATTCATATATACATGATCCCACATGAATATGGAGACCTACTCAGACTGATATGAAAGCTGAAAAAAACAGATTTTTTTCATTCCAACATCAGAAACATAAGCATTTTTATTATTTATGTATCACTGAGGTGCCCTTATTAGCATTCTTTATTTGCACATCTGTAATTGACTTTTAAAAATAATGAGATATTTGCCACCTAGCCATCAAAATGCATCTGTCAAAAGGGAAAGTAATTTGCATATGGCACAATTGTATTTTGACAGGGAAATTACTACAGCATCATCCAAGCTTTGTGTCAACAGAACTTTCTTTTTCAATTAATAATAGTTCCATCTTAACTTGCTCCTTTGGATTCCTGCTGGAATGAAACAAGAGCTCCCACAAGGGAGTAGCATTTATTTCGGTCTGAGAATGAACAAATAGACTAAAATAAATGAGATCTAAATGATATTACAGCAGGATCCAAGCTCTCTTAAGTCTGTGTCTTTGTTCAGGTTAAACACTTTGGAACATTGGCTTTCTTCATGCCCTCTGGAGTCACACATAGCTATGCTGCTTTGAGTGAAGTATTTCTATTGTATATTTATGATTTATGTTCTGCCACTTCCAAATAAGCTAGAGGCAGCTTGCCACAAGATGCAAGTGTAAATGTAGTATTAGCATCCAAGAGAGACGAAGATAGCATTGTAGATATAAAAAATGCCCACAGGAAAGTTAAAATGAAAAAGAACAGAGAAAAGAAAATTTATAAAGAAAACAGGTGATAGCTGTGCCAGGAACCAATTT
Organism: Pachyuromys duprasi; assembly: GCA_028658305.1. Taxonomy (NCBI): domain Eukaryota; kingdom Metazoa; phylum Chordata; class Mammalia; order Rodentia; family Muridae; genus Pachyuromys; species Pachyuromys duprasi. The sequence goes on from CM053755.1 coordinate 20,841,541, forward strand.
GAAGTTTATTCAGGACTCCCCAACAGCCAAGATAAAAAAGGAAACAAAATTGATTATATAGCATCTTAGTCTCCCAGTTGCTTTCCTGGAGAATTAATCATGCCCATTGCCAGCAGGCTGCCCATCACCGACTGAGAGCTGGTTCCCAAAAAAAGGGGGAATTTAAAGTGTCGATCATGGCTTCAGTATTATCTTAGGAGGTTAACAATGCCAAACACATGTGTGATCCTAGGAGAATCAAAAGAGTTATCACACTCAAATTCCCAAAATGATAATTGGACATGAAGAGTGTCCCCTGTTCTTATTTCTTGGGGTGCTCTAAGGAAAATCATTTTGTTTCTATGATCACTTTCTTCATTTTAAGAAAAGACAGGCTTATAACAACCCCACATGTAGCAATTTCACATTATCAGATGCTAGTTAGGACATTATGACCTGGAAAGTGTCATAGAAGTTTTATTTCATCTATTTATCATGTGTTTATGATATATGCATACATGTATGTGCTCATGGTCATACATAGCGAGAAGCCAGAGGAGGGCATCAGGTGTCATGATCTCTCACTCTCCACCTTATTCTTTTGAAGCAGGTTCTCTCAATTTGTCTGGCACTACTAAGGTAGCAAGCAAGCCCCAACAACCCTGTGTCTGCCCATTCACAGCACTGGGGTTATAGCAATCTGCCCAGCCAAGTCTGGATTTTTTTATATAAGCACTGGAGAGTTGACCTCAGGTCCTTTCACAGCCAACATCCTTTCTAATTGAGTCATCTCCATAGCTCTTTATATTTATTTTGGTCCCTGTTGTCGTTATTAACATAGTCACTGAAGGACCAGAATGGAGATTGGCATACCACCACAACTGCTATGACCAGCATTGCCTGTTGAAACCAAATTGTTCAAAAACTTCTAATTTACTGTATGTCCCAGCACAGTTGAAGAAGCTAAAATACCAACAAATCCTGGTGGACAGCAGCTGCCTTTGACACATAGATTTCTGGAAAGCACCTAGAGAGCTCTCATCAGCCCTGACAAAAGATAAAGGAAAACCAGAGAGCAAGTGCAGAACAGCTCTCAGTGTCCACCCCTACACTGTGGCCCTGGTATCGCCCTTACACTGCATCTTTCTCTCATGTGCATGTACTTAGAATGCAATGGGCAGATGCAAATTAAATTTAAGTTGGCAATGAGACATTTCTTAATTTGTGGCTCAGTATCTTAACATCTGGGGAGGAGGCATATTTTAGTCATGTACTCTGTGCATATCTTTGTAGACTTCAAAGATTATGAGAAACATAGGTCCCATAAGCATCTAATAATAATATGGATGATGTACTGTCAGGTACTACATCTGGTCATTTTAAGTCATTGTATCATTTCATTTAATGGTCTCATAGGTCATCTCAGTGTTGTGGTGCCCATTTTATACACCATAAAACTAAGTCTGGAAGACAGAATTGAAGTTTTAATCTGAAGTTCATATTTTAAGGGGAGCTTTTGTGTGTGTATGCTATCTAATGTTCCATTCCCAAGTCATTTCATATCTAAAAGCCCCAGTTTCTTGCTTCTAGAATTTATTAGACATAGCATTCTCTCATATCTCCTTCAAAGCAGGGTAGTCTTTATCCAGCCTTACTCACAACGTAACAAAACAAGCTGTGGGATAAATAAAGGAACACGTAATCACATCATTTTAAAGCACAGGCAGCTAAAACTGCTTTTCCTTGATGATCTATTAGACTTTATTTTAGATTTGGACTATAGGAGCCATTAGGCCAATTATGACCACCTTTTCTGCACTAGGAAGAGCTCATTTCAAATTGAAAGCAAAAGCATAAAAATCATCTTCCATAGGTCACCGAAGACACCCTTAATATATTCTAAAATGAAAGATAGCTTTGGAATTTCTGTGGCCACTTCACGATATTTGGCCCTTTGATCCTTGAAGTATTTTACTCTATTTGATTCAAAGTGTGACGGAAAGCTTAAAAGAAAATGAATTGTGCCAATAAATATTTGCTTTTATCTCGTTTTTGTACGCCCCTACAGCTGCTTCCTATAAACTGTTTTAAAGATGGAAATTAGTTGAGCAACTGAAAGGATCTGTGAATAGATAAGTAAAATAAAACCTTTCTAAAGTACAATATGAATTCATCTGCTATATGGTACCTTACGTGAACTGCCTCTGAAAGGCTTCAAACATTAGAATTGGATTTCAAGAAATTCAAATGCATAAGTAAAACTCCAACAAATTCACTTAAAGTAGTAAAGCATTTCTTCTCCTCACTGTTTGTGAAGAGAAAATTGTCGGGTCACCTTTACCATTGAGCTTTGAGTACCTTTCCTTATGGCTTCCACATTTTTGAAAGGACATGCACACACACACACACACACACACACACACACGCACGCACACAGAGAGACAGACAGGCAGACAGAGAGACGGAGACAGAGACAGAGATAAAGACAGAGACAGAGAGAGACAGAGGGAGAGAAACACACCCACACAAACCATTTTTTCTTATGATTTGGTCATATGTGGCTCACGTAAGAAGACATCTTGTTTTCAGACTGTTACACAAGCTGCTTTCCATAGCCTCTACTCTCAGGAGACACGTATGTACTTTTACACTGCTTTCACTCACTCTATTGCCTTCATCTACTTAACCTGACTTAGGATCCATGAAAGCAACTTCACTTTACTCATTCCTGAATCCCCTACTATTCCCTGAATGTCTGGTGATTAACATGTTTTAATAAGTATTTATTCTACAGTTAATGAGAAACTGAACTGAGTACCTTCCTTGGTGACACATGATGTAGATGGATCTTGGTAGAGCATACTCAGTGGATGTTAAGGCTTTGCCTTGATTCTGATTCTCAGCTTCTACCAGAATAGATATCTTGAGCTTGAAGCAAAGCCAGCGAAAGGGTAAAGGGTGTTCTGGGCAGAAAAATAAAAGGGGGAAAAAAACTAAGGGAAGGTAGTAGGGGGAAAATATATCCTTGGAAGTGTAAAGAAAAAGGGTAATTAATCTGAACAAATAAAAAATTTCAGGAAACATTTTAGAGAAAAAATAGAATAGGTTAAACGCTAGCCTCCAGCAACGTGATCATACCGATACCATTCATTTGTGTCAAAAATTTTATTATTCAGTTAGTGACTAACAATATCAGACCTCCTTAGTTTTCACTTTCACAAAGTGATATGTGAAGATGTTCAGGAAAAAAAAACAGCAAAATCTTACCAAGATATGGAAGCACAAACAAAATCCATGGCAGCAGAAGGAATGTTTTAGATGCTCCCAAATAGCTATTCCAGAACATATAAGCATACGGCAAAAAGCAGAACCGAGGATAACGGAAGCAGTTAGAGCAAATGCATTGGCCATGGAAGGAAAGCTGATTTACCAACAGCTTTGCATGTCTAAGTGAGTTTCCCATGCAAGCCAGTTCTGTCGGGGTTGTGAACTGATGTTACTAAGTGATGTATTCATAAATACATGTTTTATGCTCCTGCCTAGTATGTGAACTGAATTTAATGTCCTACCACAGTGTTTCCTCCTTGGATCTTGGATATATCTTAGTTAATGATCACAAAGCTATCAGCATAATGACTTATCCAGGTATTTTCAAAGTTAATTATATTTCAACCATGGATCCTACTAACTGTCCAATGAAAGTCCCTCTGGAACATTAACATTACAGCCTAATCTTCCAGCCTTCAATTCTTTTGCATATACATGACTTATTACCCACATTCAAAGTTTTAGCTGAGTTTTGCTTGAGTCATGCCTTCCAGGGATACACATGCAAGTATAACTTATAAATTAGCTACATCTTAAATGCTGCTCTTACTAATTCTTCTAGGATATGTCATTCTCATCCTTCAATACGCAGCTCAAGCACAAGAGAATATCTGTCCCTGGGAAACTGCTGTGATGACCCATACACCATCATGTCCAAACATCCTGAATCTCATTGCATCCAGAGTATAAATGCACCTGTTTATAACTCAGAACTTTTATATTTACATGAAGTTTTATGGAATGGTTAGACGTCATCAGAATCACTGTTCATTAAAATGTGTACCTGGGACAGTAGGAACTATTTACACAGATAGCATATATCTTTGATATTTCTTAATTGAAATTAATTGTGCTTATAATTTGTGTGAAAAATAATATATTCCATGCAGAGTTTACATTTTGGGAGATTTTGTGTGTGTGTCTCTTCATTTAACATTTGTTAAACTCTTAATTGTGTGTACTTTTCTTTCTCCCACTTATTAACATTCTTGCCCATTTGTTTTATCTTTATTTTTTCATATTTTATTAAGCACATGTGGACAATTTTAAAAACTACTTAAAAATTAGAGTTGCATGGTCTATTAAGCATTTATTATTTCTTATGAGAAAGTTTACAATTTTTGCTCGTGTATTGCTTTTATTTTCAGTTACAATGATTTTATATATTGAACTTTACATTCTAATTTTTAAGTACACTTTATTCACTTTGTATCCCCCATAAACCCCTCCTCCTCCCTCTCCCCCTCCCAATCCCACCTTCCCTCCCCCTTCTCCACACATGCCCCTCTCCAAGTCCACTGATAGGGGAGGTCTTCCTCTCCTTCCTTCTGATCCTAGCCTATCAGCTCTTATCAGGAGTGGTTGAATTGTCTTCCTCTGTGGCCTGGTAAGGCTGCTTCCCTATCAGGGTCAGGTGATCAAAGAGCAGGCCAATCAGTACATGTCAGAGGTAGTCCCTGTTTCCATTACTATAGAACACACTTGGATACTGAACTGCCATGGGCTACATCTGTGCAGGGGTTCTAGGTTATCTCTATGCACGGTACCTGGTTGGACCATCAGCTTCAGGAAAAACCCCTGTGCTCAGATTTTTTAGTTCTGTTGCTCTCCTTGTGGAGCTCCTGTCCTCTCCTTATCTTACTATTTCCCATATCTTTTGTAATATCCCATGCACTCTGCCCAACAGTTGGCCATAAGTCTCAGCATCTGCTTTGATATTCTGCAGGGCAGAGTCTTTCAGGGGCCCTCTGTGACAGTCTCCTAGCTTGTTTCCTGTTTTCTTCTGATGTCAATCTGCTTTGCCTTTGTGGCTGGGGATTGAACATTTTAGCCAGAGTCCTCCGTCTTAATTATTTTTTTAGGTGTACAGATTTTAGTAGGTTTATCCTGTTTTATATGTCTATATGAGTGAGTATATACCAGTGTATCTTTCTGCCTCTGGAATAGCTCACTCAGGATGGTCCTTTCCAGTTCTCACCATTTACCTGCAAATTTCATGATATCCTTGTTTTTTATTGCTGAGTAATATTCCATTGTGTAGATGTTCCACAATTTCTGTATCCATTCCTCAGTTGAGGGGCATCTGGGTTGTTTCCAGATTCTGACTATTACAAATAAAGCTACTACAAACATGGTTGAGCAAATGTTCTTACTGTGTACTTGAGCCTCTTTTGGATATATGCCTAGGAGTAGTATAGCTGGATCTTGAGGAAGCGCTATTCCTAGTTGTCTGAGGAAGTGCCAGATCGATTTCCAGAGTGGTTTTACAAGTTTACATTTCCACCAGCAGTTGAGGAGGGTTCCCCTTTCTCCACAACCTCTCTAGCATGTGTTATCACTTGAGGGTTTTTTGGCATTTTTATTTATTTATTTTATTAATTACACTTTATTCACTTTGTATCCCCTCCCATAAGCCCCTCCCTCCTCCCCTCCACCTTCCCTACCCAAGTCCACTGATGGGGAGGTCTTCCTTTCCTTCTTTCTGATCCTAGTCTATCAGCTTTCATCAGGAGTGGTTGCATTACTGCCTCTGATATTAACTGATTGCCCTGCTCTTTGATCACCTCACCCTGATGGGGGAACAGCCTTACCAGGCCACAGAGGAAGACGATGCAGTCACTTGAGTTTTTTATCTTGGCCATTCTGATGGGTGTAAGGTGAAATCTCAGGGTCCTTTTGATTTGCATTTCCCTGATGGTTAATGATGTTGAGCATTTAAGTGTTTCTCTGTCATTCGATATTCCTCTATCAAGAGTGCTCTGTTTAGCTCTGTTCCCCGAAAGTTTATATTTTAAACTGATATATTATTCTCCAAATATAGCTTCAGTTCCATGCTGAGAGTTTTAGGTATTATTACAAACACTATAACTATATATTTCTTAATGAAGTTTTTCTTTTTTAAATTAAACGTAAACATAAAATTTTTAGTTTCATTTTCCAGGCTTTATCCATTCATATTTATTTCACCTATTATTTCTAATGTGGATATTTTTCCATTTTTTTTCTTTTAAAGATTTAACTGTTTTTGTTTGTTTGTTTACATGCATGCTTTTCCTGCATGTATGTTTCTGTATCATATGTGATCCTCGTGCCTGAGGTTAGAAGAAGGTGTTAAATTCCCTGGTAATGGAGTTTCAGAGAGTTGTAAACTATCATGCAGGTGTCAGAAACAGTACCCAGCTCTTAACAGCTGAGACATTTTATTTGCTATTATTTATTTGCACTAGAGGTTCCATCATATTTTAATATGTTGATTCTAGGATTAAAGATAACCTAATATCCTACATCTCATATGCACATATAAACACAAACATACTTGTGTAAATGACTTTCTGTGTAGAAAAACATGCCAAACAGAAGAGTTTTTATCTTAATAATTGTACAGAATAGTTTTTTAATTTGCGGTTACTTCATACTTATTAAGAAGTATTTAAGATGTTTTTCTAAACAGAAAAAAAAATACTTTCAGAGGTCATCTGTGTTAGGCTCCTGTCCTGTTCCCTGTCTTCTACTGCTTCCAATGTCTATCGCATTTGGCCTTCTGAGTGAGGATTGAGCACCTTCCCTAGGGTCCTCCTTGTTGTTTATCTTCTTTATGAGTATAGATTTTAATATGCTTATCCCATATTATATGTCTAATAATCAACTTATGAGTGAGTTTATATCATGTGTGTCTTTCTGCTTCTGGGTTACCTCACTCAAGATGATCTTTTCCAGTTCCCACCATTTGCATGCAAATTTAATGATTCCCTTGTTTTTAGTTGCTGAGTAGTATTCCATTGTGTAAATATACCACAATTTCTATATCCATTCCTCTGTTGAGGCACATCTACGTTGTTTCCAGATTCTGGCTGTTACAAATAGAGCTGCTACGAACATGGTTGAGCAAATGTCGTTGTACAGTTGAGCATATTTTATATATATGACTATTGAAGCAGATGTTGAGACTCATAGCAAAACTTTGTGCAGTATGCATGGAATTTTATGAAAGAAGGGGAGAAAGACCTGAAGGGGACAAGAGCTTCAAAAGTAGACCAACAGAGCAAAAATATACTGGGCTCTGGGGGCCCTGCAAAGACTGATACCCCAACCAAGGACCATGCATGGAGAGGACCTAAAACCCATGCTCAGATATAGCCCATAGACTCAGTGGCAGAGACAGCCCCTACTCCCCTTACTAGGGAGCCTACTTGGAGACTAACTCAGTGGAAGGCTCTCTGATCACCTTCTCCTGGCATGTGCAGCCTTGCCAGGACAGAGGAAAACAAGGCAGTCAGTCCTGATAAGATCAGATAGTCTAGGGTCAGATAGTTGGAAGTCTTCCCTTATCAGCGGACTAGAGGAGCAACATAGGGGGAGAAAAGGGAAGGATTGTGGGATTGGGAAGGGACAAGGGTGAGTGCTACAGCCAGGATACAGAGTGAATAATTTGTAATAAATAATAATTATTAATAAATAAAAAAAGAAATACTGAGCTCTCTTCCCTTTGAGCACACAATTACATTAAATGTGTTTTCTGGCATTTTAATTCTGACATCAAGTATTCATTGAACTGCTTAAATATACCAGCCACAAAGCATAGGAGAATTAACATAAAGCCCAGGAGACATCAGCCATAAGGTGATCACTTATTTTTTTAAGACCATGGATTCCATACCCTCTGGGATTTGGTGCATAGAACATGAGTCCCTGGGTCTTACGGAGAAGCAGGAAAATTCAGCAGCTGTTCACCCTTCACAAAGGACTCCCTTCCTCACCCCACTCTGTTGTCTTCCCCATGTGCTGGACATCTCCCACCAAACTACCTGCCTCCAAGAGTTTGTTTCAAACTAAGGTTGACATCACACACTTAAAAGTCAAAGGAGAAATTATGTTTCCACTGCCTTAATTCCTCACTTCTATAATCATATTGGTTGCTTTATATTAAATAAAACACATAAAAAATCTCACTCTACATGCCTTGCTTTGTATAGGCTATTTTTCCCTTTTTATTTTTATTATTAGTTACATTATATTAACTCTGTATCCCAGCTGTATCCTGCTCCCTCATTCCCTCCCAATCCCACCCTCCCATACCTTCTCTAATAGTTTCCGCGTGTCTCAATTCGATTGCAACTTGCATGATTCTTGCGAATTTGTACTTTACATAACTAATTTTCTTTTCTTTCTCTTACATTTTACTTACTATTTGCTTTGTGTGTGAGAGAGAAAATGAGTGAGACAGAGACAGAAAGAGAGAGTGCTCATGGGTGTGAACTAGGTGGTCCATGGGCCACAGTGAACTTGTGGAGGGAAGAAAACCACCTCCTGTGTCTGTCTTCATCTTCTTCCTTGTTTGAGGAAGGGTCCTTTATTACTGCCAGTGCATACACCAGGCCTGCTGCTCCACAGTTCTAAGAACTCTCCTGCCTCTGCCTTCCACCAGATCAACAGATAACCACTGGCTTTATATTAACTCAGTATTACAGTCAGGTTTTACTTTTTAATTAATTAATTTATTTATTCACTTTATATCCCAATTGTAGTCCCTTCCCTCTTCTCCTCTCCCCCTCTCCTCCCTTTTTCCCCTCCCCTTCCTGTCAGAAAAGGGGAGTTCCCCCTATTACCAACCTACCGTAGCATGTCAAATCACATCAGGATTGAGCAAATCCTCTTCCTCAGTGGCCTGGCAAGGCAGCCCTGCCAGGGGAACATGGTCAAAAAGCATGCAACAGGGTCCTTGTTTGAGAAAGCCTCCGCTCCCCTTACTAGGGAACCCACATGAAGACGAAGCTACCTATCAGGTACATATGTATACTGAGCCTAGGTTCAGTCCATGAATGGTCCTTGGAAAATGCTTCAGTCTCCACAAACCCCACTGGACCCAGGTTAGTTGGCTCTGTTAATCTTCTTGTGGAGTTCCTGTTCCCCTCAGGTCCTTTATCTTTTCCCCTACTCTTCCACAGGCTTTCTACATGACAACCAATGTTTTGGTGAGAGTCTCAGCATCCATTTCTATCCAATGCTAGGTGAAGCCTCTCAGAAGACAGATATGCTAGGCTTCCATCTGCAAGCAGAGCAGAGCACAGTCAGGTTTTTTGAAGGTGCTGGGGATGGAAACTCAGGCCAAAAAGTTCATGAGCAAGAGTCTACTCACTGTCCTATTTTCCCAGCCTGAGGCATGCCTTTTTTCCTTCAAAGTACTATGAATTGAATTATCTTAATGTTGCTTTCCATTTGCTGGGAAGTTCTTCAGTTTTATTCGTGTTCTGGGAGTGGTGGTCTAGAATGTGTGTTCAGCTACTTTCTCTCTCAGTGGGTTGGTGCCTGCCTTGGACAATGAGGTAGAAGGAAGAACACCAGCAAGTAGCTGCCACAAGCTGGTACAGTTGGTATGACCCATTTTTCTGCCTAATATACTTTTCTTTCTGGTATTTACCTGTGAATTATAGATCCATTTCCCATTCTTAGCTCAGAGTTATCCTTCAGAATAGATTTTTTAAAATCAGTGTCATGAAGTTCACCTCTTAACTGCCAGTGCTGACAATAAGTTTGATGAGAAAAAATGAACATAATGAAAATGACCATGAGGAAATGAGCATACGCCAGTCATTTGCATGTCTTTTGGGCAATAAGGCATACTGTAACATGGAACACATCATCAATGATCTCTGCTATTTTGTATGGTTCACCAGGCCATGTCATATTTCCATTTAAAAGTTTTATGTATAATTTTGATTCACACATTTCTCTCATTCTGTATGATACCAAAATATCAGTTCTGATCTGTTTGGGTCTTATCATGTTGTAATGCTTACCAAAGTTCAGGGTCTAGCGCACTCTCAATAAATTTCAGTTGAATGTATTAACATATGTGTGAATTAGTACAGAACACAACAACAATGCTGAAATTGTTCTGGGCACTCAATAGAGTAAATTATATTTCCAAAATCCTATGTTGCTTCAAAGTTTATCCCAAAGGCCTTTGAAAACAAATGTTTTCCAATTACATTATAATTTACTTGGTAAACACCTGTGGTGTTGCAGGTCACAAAGCAAAGAGGGAAAACATGGTCTAGGACTTTGAGAGGATTTTGTCAAAGGCCATGAACTCTCCAGGAACACCTACATGCAAGGATACACCTGCCAAAAGACCAGAAAGCTCACGTACTTCCATCAGTCTGGCAGTTTATAGGGGCAGTGGGTGGGTGATGGCAACTACTTCTTGATGGTATTGTCAAGTCAGGAAAAGAAATTTAGGCATATTATTATGTATTAAATCTTTCTCATAAAAGTTTTGGGTGATTTGGAAAACATGCTTTTCCCCTTTGCTTTTCTGCTTCTTGTAGTGAAACATTTGAAAATCACTTGGGGTGTATGTGAATCTTTTAAATGTTAGCAAGAACCTTTGGCTTATGCCAGCTTTTAAAAGAGTTCCTTGTGTTGGTGAAGTCTGCACTCATAAATTCATTCCTTCAAAAATTTGCATGTGTTCAAAACAACTGCAGTTTTCATAATCTGTGGAATAAATCTATGCCCCAGCTTGACAAACCTCAACTTTCTTTACTGGTAAAAGCTTACAACATATTTATATTCTATCATCCTGGAAAAAATATCGTCTCATCCCCCTAAAAGTCTGTGAATGTCAAATATTTTGAAATATTTTAGAAGAAAAAGAAAGAATGGTTTGAAAAAAATCTCTATTTTGTTCTTCAAAATAAAATGCCTCGATTCTTCCTCCCCTGGAAAATAATTGAATGCTCACTTTATAAGTTCTGGCTCTCATGCCTACTCCCTCGAGCTCTTTTCCTTTTCAGATAACATTTCAAGCCCTTTTATTATCTCTTCAGTCTGAACATTGCAATCCCCTAGAGTGTGTTATTTTGTCCCTAGTGGCAAATTGCACATCCTCTTAAAAGACCACTTCTCATTAGAAGGATAGCCAACATCTTAACAAATAAATGTCTCTTGTCTGTCATTAACATAAATTCATTGTGAAGATAACATTTCTAAATGGAATATGAAGTTCCCTGCCATCATCTATGTACCATTTGATATTCGAGAATAATGAAGAAGTGTGAAATAGTTTGAGACGTCAAAATGAGCCACACTCTGGTTTATTACTTCAACCTCAAAAACTCTTATTCTCATTTCTTTAACTAAGACGAACTGGATTGCCATCTACGAACTCCTTTTCAAGGAGGGAGTGACGGTTGCCAAGAAAGATATCCATACGCCCAAACACCCGGAGCTGGCAGACAAGAATGTGCCCAACCTTCATGTAATGAAGGCCATGCAGTCTCTCAAGTTCCAGGGCTACGTGAAGGAGCAGATTGCCTGCAGACATTTCTACTCATACCTTACAAACTAGGGCATCCACAGTCTCCGAGATTACCTACACCTACCCCCCTGAGACCAAGCCCACCACTCGCCGCAGCCTTCCTGAGACTGGCAGACCTCCGCCCAAAGGTCCAGAGAGTAAAAGATCTGTAAGATTCACAAGAGGGGAGGTGGACAGAGACGCCTACAGAAGGAGTGCTGTGACCCCTAGTGCTGACAAGAAAGCCACAAGGCTGGAGGTAGCTCAGCAATGGAATTCCAGTTTAGACGCAGCTTTGGTCTTGGCCTTGGTCAGCTACCTCAGGGAAGATGGAGATTGTGTTCTATTGAATAAACTTTAAAGAAAAAAAAAATACTTGATGGGGAGATCCAAGATGGCTGCCAGGAGAGGACACCATGTCTGAGGAGTAGGACAGCAGAAACGATGCAGCGACCAGGAGACTGAACTCTGGGACCTAAAACACCAGCATTTGTGATTGCCAGGTGAGCAGAACTCCTACAGCGAGGAAATCAAGTGGGAAAATCCTAGGGACACCCAGTTGTTCCCCAGGAAAATCTCCAGGTGACCAGCAGCGCACAGCTCTGATCTGAACGAGCAGCCACACTGGGCACCCGCAGCTGCAATACCAGACTGGGTCTCACAGCCTTTGGGCCATATGGAGGAGGAACCGGATACCCTTTTGACTGACCTGCCCACTGCGGGTCCACCAATAACCAACCCAGTCCATGTGGGAGTCCACGGGCCAGTCGAAGAAAGAGCCCCGTTCAGTCTCAACCAGCGGGCATAGAGCAGGAGCACACCAATCGCGTCCGCCTGGTACCACCTCAGTCCCTGTGTGTGTGTGGGGGGGGGGCACGAACCAGACTGAGAGGGCCTAGAAGATGGTTTTGACTGGCCTGCACACTGCAGGGCACATCAACCAGCAGGCATTCAGCAGGTGCACACCAGTTGCCTCTGCAAGAAACACCTCAGATTGAGAGGGCCTAGGAGACAGTTTTTTTATATAAATTTATTTATTTTTATATCAATCACAGGTTAGGTTTTTGCATCCATGCGTAGCCCCCTCCCTCATTCCCTCCCATCCTCCCCAACCCTCCCTCAACTCCTCCCCACCCCCTCCAAGTCCACCAACTGGGGAGGATCTCCTCCCCTTCCATCTGACACCAGATCATGTTGTCTCCTAAGGGCTGGCTGCAGTGCCCTCCCCTGGGATCTAGCCAGGCTGTTACTCCCTGGCATGTATGGGGAAGGGTCGAAGGGTCAGCCATCAAGGTCAAGACTGAAACAGTCCCTGTTTCCCTTACTAGGGTCCTCAGTTCGACAATGAGCTATCAAGGGCCACATCTGAGAAGGGGTTCTAGGCCATATCCATACATGGTCCTTGATTGGAGAAACTGTCTCATAAAAGACCCCTGTGCCCTGCTCAGTTTGATCTTTGTGGAGCTCTTGTTCTCCCCCAATCTTACTAACTTCCCTTATTTTTATTATTACTTCCCGCCCTCTGCCAAGGGCTTAATTGTGAG
>CM053755.1:20855189-20942168 GCA_028658305.1 Pachyuromys duprasi
TGGAGACTGAGTGGAGGAGAAAACAAGCAACAGGACAGGAGCATGCCAAGGAGGACCTCTAGGGGGGGTCAATGTAGTGATGTATCAGAGCAGATATTAAGACTCATGATCAAGCCTCTGACAGAGGGCGAGAAGTAATGATAGATCTGGGGGAGGTTGGTGAGACTTGGGGAGAACAAGAGCTCCACAAAGACCAAACTGAGCAGGGCACAGGGGTCTTGTATGAGACGGTTTCTACAATCAAGGACCATGTGTGGATGTTGCCTGGAACCCCCGCACAGATGGGGCCCATGATAGCTCGTTGTCACTAAAGACCCTAGTGAGGGAAACAGGGACTGTTTCAGTCATGAACTTGATGGCTGACTCTTTGACCCTCTCCCATACAAGCCGGGGAGTGACAGACTGGCTAGATCCCAGGGGAGGACATTGCAGCCAACCCTGAGGAGACAGGATGAGCTGGGGTTGGATGGAAGGGGAGGAGGTCCTCCCCTGTTGGTGGACTTGGAGGGGGCAGGGAGGAGGGAGATGAGGGAGAGAGTGGGAGGGTGGGAGGGAATGAGGGAGGAGGCTATGCCTGGGATGCAAAGTACCTAACCTGTGATTGATATAAAATAAATTAATTTAAAAAAAAAGATTCCTGAACAGTAAAAACAGATATGCACAGTGATGAGGGAGGGGGATACGTAGGAAGGAGAAACAGAGTAGAAGGTGAAAAGAGAGCAGAAAAATGAGCCAGGAAAGAGGACTTTGAGGGCGAGGTGAAAGGGAAAGGGCGATAGGAGGAGAAGGGGAGACAGGAGAGAGAAACAACAGAAGAACAATCCAGTATAATACTAGGAAGACTTAAGTGAAGTTTCCGATGCTGTTAAGAGGAATTAAATATTCAAATGGGGCAAAAGTGCCAAACATGATACCACAACTCTGGGCCAGCAGGATAGCTCAGCATGCAAAGGTATTTGCTGTGTAGGCCTATGACCTGCTTCCTACTCCACATGAATGCTGGAGGGAACCTGCTCCACATTTTTGACCTCTGACCTCCACATCTCCAAGGTCCTGTAACCCCCGCTGTGCACACATATGCATTAAAGTAATAAATAAATAATTTTAAATGTGTGTGCCATACAAAGTACATGTGATATTTAGGACCAAACAGAACAATAATTTCTAGAAGACTATTTTCTAGTAATTTTCTTCAATGAGAAAATTATTTTCTTTTTGAAATTAATTACAAGTTAATTGAATTAAAAACCACAAAATAAAGGTATCATCGGACATGTCTCAGCTACTTTATCTCTCAATGGAAGTGACATAAAGTATTCTCAAACATATATCATACATAAAATAAAAGAGAATAAGAAAGGAAAAAGCACAGATACAAAGAAACAATATGCTAATATGCTAAAAATAGTAATTTATTTTAACATAGATGATGACTGATACATTGCGTTCAAAATTTAAGATAGTACTAACAGCAAACTGGCAAATGGTTTTAATGGGAAGCACAGTTAGACATTTAAAGAAGAATTCATATTTTTATATTTCCAGTTTCTAATCATGCAAAATTAATGAGATTTAAAAAATTTTTAAAGAGATATATAAAAATAATAACATTTCTAAAAGATTAGATAGATTCCAAGAAACAAGCCAGCCTGTTCTTTGACTGGGCTGATTCTCAGACCAGCACCAAGCTGTTCTGTTGGAGCCGTGAAACCACTTACACACACCAAGAGGAGCATCAGAGGAGGGATTAAACTAGAGACTGTATATTTCTATTTCAGAAGCCCCCAGAAGTAGAGGACAGGTGGACAAGCAGAGGGAGCCCACATTCTGATCTCAGGAACTGCAGGTGGACTGTCCTGGTTTAAGGCAGAGACCTCAGACCATGCATTGAGAACAGGAACTGTTCTGAATATGGAGCCATTGCTGAGGTCCTGCTTTCTTTTTATTTTTTTAAATGTAATTTATTTATTTTTATCTCCTCCCCGCCCCCTCCAAGTCCACTGACGGGGGAGGACCTCCTCCCCTTCCATCTGACCCCAGATCATCTTGTCTCCTCAGGGCTGGCTGCAATGTCCTCCCCTGGGATCTAGCCAGGCTGTTACTTCCTGGCATGTATGGGGGAGGGTCAAAGAGCCAGCCATCGAGTTAATGACTGAAACAGTCCCTGTTCCCCTTACTAGGGTCTTCAATTGGACACCGAGCTACCATGGGCCACATCTGAGCGGGGGTTCTAGGCCGTATCCATACATGGTCCTTGGTTGGAGAAACTTCTGTCCTCTGCCTTTAACAGTCATTAATGTTGCTGTGGCTTGTTCTAGAATTCCTACCAGAACAGGAGTCAGGGCAGCCAGTGGTCCTCACCTTCCTGATGCTGTGACTCTTTAATACAATTCCTCATGTTGTGGTGACCCTACCCATGAAATTAGTTTCATTACTAAGTCATAACCGTACTTTTGGTACCTTTATGAATCACAATGTAAATATATGATGCACAGGATATCTGATACGCTACCCGCGTGAAAGGGTCCTTCTGGAACTACAGACTGAGAACCACTGAATGTGCTCTGCTCCTGCTCCTTTTAATAGTATCTGCTCAGTGACATGCTTTCTCTAGTCCTGAGAATCCTTATTCCCATTGTGAAGTCTGAGAGTCTAGATCGTACTCACGAGAGCTTTTTAAATAATTATTTCAGAAAACAGAAAGGATATACATCTGGGAGAGATAGTTTGAATCAATGTTAGGCAGAGTAAAGAACATGGATTAAAGAGCAATTTCTTCTTGTGTGTGTGTGTGTGTTGTGTTTTGTACTTTTTTCTTTTTTTCTTTTTTATTATCAGTTACATTTTATTAACTCTGTATCCCAGGTGAATCCCACTCCCTCATTCTCTCCCAATCCCACCCTCCCTCCCTGCCCCTTTCCAAGTCTACTCCCTGCCCTTTCCAAGTCCACTGATAGAGGAGGACCTTCTCCCCTTTCATCTGCCCTTGGTTTATCAGGTCTCTTCAGGACTGGCTGCAAAGTACTCTGTGGCCTAGGAGGGCTGCTCCTCCCTTGCTGGGTGGGGAGGTCAAAGAGTCTGCCATGGAGTTCTTGTCAGAAATAGTCCCTATTTCCCTTGCTAGGGTACCCACTTGAATACTGAGTTACCAAGGGCTACAGGCAAACAGAGGTTCTAGGTTATATGCGCCCCTAGTCCTTGGTTGGAGAAATAGTCTCATATAGGACCCCTGTGCCCAGATACATTTGGTCCTTGTAGAGCTCCTATCCTCTCCAGATCATATTAACTGCCCCTTCTTTCATATGATTCCCTGCCATTTGCTGAAGAGCAATTTCTGATGTGAAAATGTACGTGGTAAATTGATGCCTACAGTGACAATCTACTATGGAGTGTGTCAGTATGGGACTAAATCCATAAAGACCTATAATGCATATTTATATAGAATAGCATCATAACATGAAATGCTGTATTTTGGAATAAGTCCTGGATGGCAGAAATAAGATGTTAGTTTGACCCTTTAAACTTTCTTCAGTTTTTAAAGGAATAATAAAATAAATCACTAGTAATTATATGTAAACTATTATATAGCAATCACGGTCTACCAAGAATAATTCAAACATACAGACTAACTAACTTAACACCCATAGTTCTTGATATATATATTCACTGTTCCTCACTGTACTGAATGTATCATCATACCATTGCATGGTAATCCAATAAAGTTGCTTGCCATACAAGCCTGATGACCTAAATTCAATCTTCAAAACCCACAGGATCGAAAGACCTTCAACAACTATTCCTTTCCCTCTGACTGCTACACATGTACCGATGCACGTACATTCCCCCAACCAGAAAGACAGAGAGAGGAGAAATAAAGACCAAATATAAACAAACATAGAACAGGAAAGAAGAAAGGAAGGAAAGAAAGAGGGATGAAGGGACTGAGTAAGGGAAGAAAGGAAGGAGGAAAGGAGGGAGGGAAGGAGAGAGGGAAGGAGGGAAAGACAGATGTGTAGAACAATTGGAAGTTGTTCAAGGACATTGGAAGTCGGTGATAGTTAAAAAACATGATGGACAATGGCCAACAACTCAACTACTGTGCTGTGACCTCCTTCTATGTCCACACTGAGGCGGGTGTGCCTCACTTGTCAAAGGACAGTGATGAATGTGACTCAGCACATCTGTAGTTGACAATGGCATATCAAAATGTCAAAAGGTAGGACTCCCCCCGAACTAGCAGATCTCAGCATGGACTCATCATGCAAGTGTAGGACTCAGATGGATAACAGAGGCAAACATAAACCCTTGAAAAAGGAGGTGAGAACTACTGGGAGGTTGAAATAAGATGGTGGATTTAGTTATAAAAACAAGGATATTCAAAGACTTCTTCATTGTTTTTGCATAATAATTACTACATACAGCACCTTTCACACAGCAGGTATTACTTACCAAAAAAATAAAAATAAAAAATAACAATAAAAATAAAATAAATGAAAATCTCTTTATTTTTACTATGAAGTCAAAAGCAAATTTGTCAGCCCCTGGGTCCTCTAAAGGGATTCATTCCTTTCCCCTGCCTGTATGATTTATTTTATTGGTATTCACTGCTGAGAATATTTTTTGTCTCCAATGGTAATGATGAAAAAAATTAATGAATAGTTGCTTGCTGCTTTCTTTATTTTTGTGTAGGTATTGATTGTGAGTGTCTGAGTTCTTTTGTTTCCCTCTGTGATAACATCTATTTCTCTGTTGTTGTAAAAATGAAAATTCTTTCTTCAGAATAGAAGGACTCTGGTAAATGCCTTCTGCATATGGTGAAAGTGAATATCAGCTTTTAGCTCACTGAAGAAAAAAATCACCTTGACCTGTTCCTAGAATTCTCTCCATTTTACCCTCCTTTCAAGAAATATGCCAGGGGTTAATTTTGAGCCTCTTTAGAATATAAACTCTCAAAGATAGTGCATTTTCTTGAACTTGTTTCCTAACCCAATGTCGTCTGCCAAAACTGGTAGGCAGTAACTCATTAAGAACTACAGCTGGCAGTGCTGAGGGGAAAATGAACACACAGCCAGTCTCCAAAATCAAAGAGCCAGAGCTCACAAACCCACGTTGGTGTCTCTATTACCCTGCTGTCCCTTAGTAACACCCCTACTTTCCTAATCAAATGTCCTTTGGCTAGTGCAGTATTTACACTGTAGCTGCTTAATTTTTTTTGTTTCCTGAACAGACTGCTAAGGCTATATCTCTTTGTTTTCACGTGACCAGGGGATTTCTGTAGTAAAAAAGAAAAAATTCTTCTATATTCTAAAGCCAATAAAATCACAATGAACCACATTCTCCCTCTGTCTTCTAAATGTATTGCACTGAGGGGAACACCACTTCGGTATGCCTTGTTTGATAACATGTTATTTACTTCATAGTCTTTATAGAGGGTTACATCCATCAGAGACCTGTGAATATGTTGCACACTTTGGCATACCCATAGATTTGATAAACTTGCATCTAGAGGTTTGCCATCATAGAACCACATCTTTTCGCTGCTATATGTGGATCTCTCTCTTTACATACAGGGCTGTGCACACACCACTGAGACCACTGTGCTTAACACACCATCCATCTCAGTAACCATCTCATTTCCTTGTCAACTGTGCACTGTTACTTAGACCTCCCTTTTCTCTACCAAACTTATGCATACTAAAATACTACCTGGCATGCTGACTTCTTTTTCCTTCCATGACACTTACCTACAGCTTACAGAAATGGTTAGTCAAAAGAGTACAAGTCGAGGCTGGAATGGTGTCAAGGATGAAAGTTAACTATGAATTATTTTCCTCCACAGAGAGGCTGCTTAGAGAAGACAGACTGTTAAGTTCCTATTGAAGCAAGAAAGACTCATCCAAAGCTCTGCTCTGGCTCCCTAATTGTTTGAGTAATGAACAGGTGCTGAAAGAATGGGGTGATTGTCATTGCCCAAAGGTTATGAGTTGGAATAAAATTAAGTTCTTGAGAAGTTTCAAAGCATCAAAGTTCTTGACTATGCACAAAGTTCTCCTATTTTGTTTTTTAAGAATATTTAGAGTGTCAAATTACATTGCCCATAGCACTTGACTCTAGATCAGTTTTTCTTACCACCATCTATTACTTAATATTTGAAGTAAATGATGATATAGAATTCAGTTTCTTTTTTAATCTTTGTGTGTGTGTGTACAGGAGTATGTATCTGTATGTGTATATTTTTGGTCATGTTTATGAGTGTGGGTGCTAGCATGCAAGTGCTATGTGACATGTGTGGAGGTCACAAAAATTACAATGTGTAAGTCCATGCCTTCTATCTTACAGACAGCCTCTGTTTGCCCCTATGTAGGCCAGTCTAGCTGGCTCCAAAATTTGTAGAAATTCTTATCTCTGCCCGCCCATCTTACCACTGGATCACTGAGGTTACACACACGCTTCTGCATCTGGTTTTACATGAATTCTGAAGATCTGGACACCAGTTCTCACACTCTTATAACAAGTGCCTTGTATTAACCATCTCTTCCATGTTAATTTTTTGGTGTGTGCATCTGCGCGCGCGCATGCAAACGTGCACAAGTGAGTGTGTGTGTGTGTGTGTGTGTGTGTGTGTGTGTGTGTGTATGTGTGAACAGAAACAAAATTAAAGATCAAATCCAACCCTGTTACCAGTGCCTGGATCTGAAAGATTAATTCACTTCCCTTTGGTTGTTGTTATCGTTCTTGCTGTTGAAATAAGTCCTATCTCAGCAAAATAATCCAAGTGTGCCTTTCTGGGAGACAAACATAAACAACTATTTTCAGAAGAGCATCACTCAGAACCCAGTGAACTGTAGGCTCTTTTGCAGCAGTCTCCCAGAATACTGTCTTTAAATACAACAACAGGAGTTCTCTCTTGGTCAACATTTTAACAAACTTTAACTTCTTTCTTAACAATGAAAACGGGTGTTCTTCCATCCATACTCAGCATGTGACTAGATTCGTTTACTCAATCTTTTCTAACAAGATGGATCAAATTGACTCGCCTCTCTTGCAGAGAAATAAAGATTAATTCTGGTCCTTGCTCTGCTTAATTCACTAGCTCACCTTCACCAATCATTACATCTCATGTTCCATTAACTGAGTCTAGTTAATGTGAAAGGTTCCCTTGCATAGCAAGAGAATGAAAAATATTGTCTTAATTAGTACAGCTAAAAGTCTATAATTGTAGTGATGTGCCCTTGTAGGATCCACAAGGGTAATATGCACATGTTATTCAACCCATTGTCATAAACAATTTCAGGGATATATTCTTGGAAACCCATGGTTGACTGTAGCCACCACCCACTAATACAAGAAAGTTACCTGTTTCCAAGAAACTCAGCAGAAGGAGTTGTTTAGGTCTTACATAAGAATTGTCAAAAAAAAAAAGATGAAAGTTTTTCAAATAATTTGTATAGGGAGAACAACAGTTTTGGATGAAAATTCTTTGGCATTAAAACTTTAAAATATGAAATAGGAACAATTATAGAAATAATCAAACTCGGGTGTTAATGTTGTTGGATTAACATGTATATTCATTTACGATGGATTTTATATTTATCACTACCTGACATTTAGCTGCATTCATCACTTCAGTAAAAAGTTTTAAGTTGAATTTTACAATCAGCCATAGTATTTTTGCCTATGTTTTTAATAGTTTCAATATTTGTAAAAAGTAAATCCATGCTTTTGATGAGATTCTAATGATAATAATTGTATTATTCCTGGGAATAATGTAGGTTCTATAATCTTTTGAATAAAGTCAAAAAAATGAAATAACTAATATGTAAGGACTAACTTGTTTTTGTTTGTTGGTTTGTTTGTTTGTTTTTACCCAACAAAACCCATCTTTGAGCCTGGGGAAGGTTGGGTAGGTACTTCAATTCCCATCACACAGAGCTTGGTGGTAATGTTCAGAAACAGAAATAATGTTGAGGGCAAAGTTAAACTTGGGAGAACAGATTGTAGTGTCACTGATTTTTGTACCAAGAAAGGAGTGGGCGCAATGGAGGGGGAAGAGGTGATTGAGCTGTATAGCCCTTTTATCCAGGGGTGACCCTTGTTTTGGAAACCCAAGCATCAACAGTTCTTCTCGGGGCTTACTGTAGTATCGTGTTATTTGTAATGTCCTTAGATAGGAGTAAAGTCTGTCATTTGCAACCCTAGTACCTTACTGGATCTTTTTTATCATTCTATCTTAAACTATCTTTAGGTGATAATGATGAGCATTTCTGTAACTGAGACACTGTCTGTCCTCATGCATCTAATGAGCTGAGTAATAGCATCCTTGCTTCTGAACAGGAGGCTACAAATGCTGCCTTGTGTGGTCCAGTGAGCAAGCATCTTTGACTGTGGGAAGGATGATGAAATAGAGAGATTATCCCCACTTATCCCCGTGAGCACTAAATACAGCTCAAGTCTACTTCTAAGGAGAAGAAAAGAGGTGATTTAACACTGAAAGAGGTGATGTGAATGAAGTGTGAAGCAGGCTTTTCATCACCTTTGAACATAGAACAAAGGCCAGTATTCATGGGTACGATTCTACAGTGCAAGGGGAGGGGGGAACTGATTGTCCCAAGAGGGAGGAACACTTCTAGGGCATGATAGCACACTTTTAGCCTCCAGAAAAAAAAAAAAAAAAAGAACCTGATAAAACAAAGGAAAAAAGCTCTTTTGACTTAACTCTCCTAATTCAAGGCTGTCATAGCAGCTGCAAGCCACATATATTTTACATTAATTTTTATAGGCTGTAAACCACATTGTTCCTAACTACAGCATAATATAGTTTTTAATAAATTGATGGTTCTGTTTGCTCATTAGTTCTATCACTCACTCTTAACTTTCAGCCGAACTTCACGCAAACTGTTTGACCAACACTACCTTAAATTCTTCTCTGTTGTTGTTATAAAAATGTTAGTACTGAAATATTATGAAATATTTGAAAAACACCAAATAATCCCCTTAATTCTGAGCCCTTCTGTATCACACATAAGTACTTTTAGTGCACAGGGGTGTATGCTTCTGTATTTTCATGCTGACAGTTTTATATTTTTTACTTTAATTAAACGCCTAATTATTCAGTATATGTGCATAACCACCTTACTATTCTTCCTTGTTTATGCTGAATAACATAAATTTAAATTACAATGTTGTGTGTATTGCCTTAGAACATGATGCTTCTTTCTTTTTACATTGTTTTGATCATAACAAGTAAGTATAAAATGACAATAAACAGGGTGGAATTGTGATGTCGAAGTCTTGCTTCTTATCCTGTATGGATCCTATATGTATTTCCAAATTCTCAAACAGCAATGGGTAACACATAATTAGATTGGCATATTGATAGATAAATAGATGTTAAACAGATAGATTGGTGACTTACGTCTACATTATTGTTAAATAGATGACACATAAATATAAATGAGAGGTGGTTAACAGATATATAGACAGACAGATAGATGACAGATAGATAGATGACTGATAGAAAAATAAGATTTTAGATAAATGATTGATAGATTACAGACTGTTGAATGTTTGACCAGTGATAGATAACTACAGAAACAGGCAGGCAGAGTTAGATAGGATTAGCTACAATCGGAATATAAAATGAATAACTTGTAATAAGCACAGTGGCTGCATCACGCTCTATTCTGTGTGACTTCTAAGTGTTTGAACAATATAGGATGTATATTCCATTTTATTAAATAGAACTGATTTCATGCTTTTCAGTGACTAATATTCCTCACTGTTTGAGTCATAATTATTTGCTAATGAAAATGTAGGTTTCCTGTCTTCTGACCTCGAGACCCAGCTATACTACTCCTGGGAATATACCTGAAAGATGCCCCACCATTCAACAAAGATATTTGAATGACTAGGCTTTATTTGTAATAGCCAGAATCTGAATACAACCTAGATGTCCCTCAACAAAAGAATGGATACAGAAATTGTGACACATTACACAATGGAATACTACTAAGCAATCAAAAACAAGGAAATCATGAAATTTGCAGGCAAATGGATGGAACTAGAAAACATCATCCTGAGTAAGGTAACCCAGAACCAGAAAAACACGCATGGTATATATTCACTTATAAGCAAATATTAGCCATATAATATAAGGATAATCATACTAAAATCTACAGACCTAAAGAAGCTAAACAACAAGGAGGACCCTAGGGAAGATGTTTAATTTTCCTTCAGAGTGGCAACAAGACAGACAACAGAAGCGGTGAAATAGAGGGACCGTACCGTAGATGCCCTCTGAAAGGCTCCATGTTGGGAACAAATATGGCTTAGAGTAAAAGACTCCCCTCACTGAGAATTGCTGACCCCCGAAGACAACAGCTATGCAGTTGGAACCGGACATTCCAGAGATAAGGAAGCTCCCAAGTGGGAAGACATTCCAAGATCAATAGCTGCCAAGGCGGAAGGACATTTCAAGATCACAAGCTGCCCAGGCGGAACCACTCCTCTCACAGGAATTTTACCTACCCCTCCCTGCTCCTTCCTTTCTCCGCTTTTAAAACTGGTGCTTCTCACCCCGTTAAAGGAGACCTTGATAAGGAAACTGCTTGGTCTTCCTTCTTTCCCCTCCGTTTTTCTTTCAGGCTTGGATCCCCTCAGACCCCAGGAATAACTAGGTCCCACGGGTCGGGGCAGCTCCAACCAACAGGAAATCAAAGCAGATACAGAGACTCACAGCCAAACTTTGGGCAGAGTGCAGGGAGTATTATGGAAGAAGGTAGTGGAGGGGAGGGGAGACAGGAAGACCCAGAAGGGACAGGAGCTCAACAAGACAAACAATGCCAAGAAAAGATGGGCCCAAGGGGTCCTGCAGAGACTGCTGGACCAACCAAGGACTATGAATAGAGAGGACCTAGTTCCCTTGCTCACATGTCGCCCATGGACAGCTCAGTCTCCCTGTGGGTTTCCAGGTAAGGGGAGCAGGGGCTATCTCTGACATGAATTCAGTAGCCTGCTTTTTGATCACTTCTTTCTGGTGATGCAGCCTTGCCAGGCCACAGAGGAAGACGATCCAGGCAGTCCTGATGAGACTTGATAAGCTAGGGACAGATGACAGAGGTGGAGGAGCTCTCAGTAGACTAGGGGAGGAAGAAGATAGGGGCCAAGGGGAAAAGAGGGTAGGACCAGGAGGAGATGAGGGAGGGGGTTACAACTGGAATATAAGATGGATAAATTATAAAATATAAAAATAAAATAAAGAAAGAAATGTGAAAAGACTTACAACATGAAAGAAAAAAAGAAAGATAGAAAGACAGAAAAGAAACTGTAGGATTTCTCCAGTATTTTGACATTCCACCACTGCAATGAACATCTTTGCAACTCTTAGAATACTTCTGTATAAGATTAACTTTCATGTAGAATTCACTGGTCAGCAGTTTCATATATTTTGTATTTGATTGAGACTGACAAGTTGCTATCTAAAAATGTTGTACCAATTTCACTTCAGTCTATGGAGGTACTATATTCACTATAGACTTAATAATACTGGCTAGTGTGCTAGATTTGGTCTTAGAAAATATGATAGATTGAAATGGCATTTCTTATTTCCATTTTATTTCACTGAGAAAAGCACAGATTGAACACATTTACATATATATTATTCATTTTTCGTAAATTGGTATTCAAATCTTCTGAATACCAATTTCTTTTTATTTATTTTTAAATCACAGTATAACTTTAGAAGCAATAGCAAAACTATCAAATGCTATCATTTTTCAATATTTAAAAATATTACATAAGCATTTCTATGCAGAAAGCTTTTGTATTTATAAAATTGCGATTAAAATATTTGGACAAATTTGTGTTTTAAAACAAAAGCCAATTTTATGGTTGTTGTTATTTTCTAAGCATTCCCTCAACAAAATGACAGAACACAACATATAGAAGCCAAGAAAAAAATGACTTTGTAAAACATATTCCTATATAGGAAAGCAAGGAATACACCTTATTTTCAGAAAATATATAAACACAACTAATTAGATTGACATTGACTGTTTACTGAGTTGATTGTCCACCTCTCTTAGTCTTTCCTTTTTAAATTACTTCTTGGAATCCATTCCTCTTTATCTTGTTGAACTCTGATACTGCTACAAGAATTCTCACTTTAGCTTGTTATTGTTTATTCTTTATTGTTTTCTATTATAATTCTTAGAAAAAATTTGAGATTTTAGTTTAATTGTTTCATTTCCCCTTCCTCTATTTAAACCTAAGCTCTATGCCAGAACCCTCTAAGATAGGGCTGGAATTCATGCCTTTCATCATTCCACTGTAATTACACCAATGAAGTTCCTTTAATGCTTCTCACTGTTGTTTGTTTGCCTGTTTGGGGGACATTAGTTTACTGGAATCCCCCAGTGGAGCATCTAGACTTTACCAAAAGCCCTGAGCCTTCCTGGCATTGAGTCCTCATAAGGGAAGAGCAGATGAATCACTATGAATTTGTTTAAAAGTATTCCAGCAAAAGCAGAATAAAAAGTGTCCTCTGTCTGTGCTCTCTCCATGTAGCAGCATTGGTAGGTAAACTACATCTGACCATTCGAGGAGATGATTCTCTAAAGATAGACCTAGTAAGAAGCTAATCTGAAGTTAGTGATAAATCACACAGGACTGCATTACATGTAGTTTGTGTGGTCTTTCCAGATGATCCAACCTGAGGGAGCTGTCATGTAACTGGATAACAAAAGTTCCTCAATATCCTCTACCTTGTAGCTCTGTTTCTGGAAAAAAAAAAAAAAAGTTAAGAGTAAACAGATTATGTGGTGTATCCACCCTAGTGCATACATATTTGTAATCCATAGCTTTAATTATGTTCTTTGATTGGAAATCTATCTCTATAGTAGAACACCTTCCTATGATGTTCAGTATCTGAAATCACAGTTAATAAGTGGATTTTGGCAGTTGGCTCAGAACATTTAGCTTAGTTTGTAAATATTCTTTGAAAGTAACCAGTCTTTAATATCCACTGGTAAATGCTTATTAATTATTTCTATGTAACTTTATTAAACTATCTTATATACAAAAGAAGACCACAGCATTTAAACTCTGTGTCTGCCATATTTGATACGTATTTATATCTAGTTTATATTCTTTATTGCTTCATTATTTTACAAAATCATAAATGCATACTCCTTTAATCTATATGGACTTGTCTGATATTTATTATTATATCATAATCTAAACATATTTAATTTCCTGAAGATTAGTCATTAGTAGAATTTGTATTAATTGAATATTTATATTTATGGAATAATTGATCACATTTCTTTCTTTGCACAGTATTGTTAAGCCATGATCAGTTTTAATGCTAGTCATGCCTCAAGTTCCATTGATTTTTCTTTTTTAATATCAGTGCCTACTTAAAATTATTATAGCCATATACTTCAGCACTTATTAGAATGGTCTGTTGTTCTCAGCTTCTTTTCCACAAGGCTGCCATCTAACTTTAATAAATCAGTGAAAATGTCATAGGTGGATAAAGAGAACAGGTAGATGTTGCAGGCCAGCAAATGAGTCAGCTCATTTACCAGCTCCTTTAACGAGTAGCAGAAACAGAAGAGAAAACCAAGCTGCAGTGAAGCCAGTGAATAGCAGTATAACAACAGAGCATGCATAGAAATCTGTTTATCACTTAGCATTAAGCCTAAAGTGTGCATAGATGATTAAAGATATAAGCTTATACCTTGTGTTTAATATGCACAATTAAATAATTATATTAAATAATAAAATTATATTAAATAATTATAATATGTCAAACCTCTTCTCTAGGGCCAGTTTACCTTTTAATTGTCAGGCCATTAGACAATTAAAGTAATCATATTGTTTTTGTTAATAAGAATTTGCTCAGATGTAGCCCATAGACTCAGTCTCCAAGTGGTATCCCTAGTAATGGGAGCAGGGACTTTCTCTGGCATGAACTCAGTGGCAGGTTCTCTGATCACTGGCTCCCAGGTGGTGCAGCCTTGCCAGGCCACAGAGGAAGACAATGCAGCCAGTCCTGATGAGACCTGATAGGCTAGGGCAAGATGAAAGGGGAGGAGGACCTCTCCTATCAGTGGACTGGGGGAGGGACATAGGGGAAGGAGGGTGGGATGCAGGGAGATGAGGGAGGGGGGCACAATTGAATAAATTGTAATAAATAACAATAATAAAAAAGTTTTTTTTCAAATAGTCTGCTGAAATTACAGAAATGTCAAATGAAACTGAAAAAATAAACAAATTTAAGCTCATGGCAACTGTTTCACTTATCACATAAAAAATCTAGAATACAAATCTTAATAAATACAGCCGCAGGATGGCTATTTCTGAAACCATTTTTCCTTGCTGGGTGTATGAACTAAATATAATCCTTTGTAATTTGCAAAGCATGAGCAGAATCTCCTTATGTAATTTGAACTTATATTTATTAAAATGTCCAAATACACATCAACTATCACAAACTGTAATGGTTTAAATATTTAAATCAAATTTGTCATTATCATATAAGAATAAGGCAAGCCAATGTACATGTTTTAAGCCAGAATAATATATATTATATAAATATCTATGTATATATAAAATGTACATATTCACATAGTATTATGGTATGTCATGACATTTGTATATGTTGTATAATGCTTAATATATTTGGATGTCCTGAAACATTTATCATTTCTTTATAGTAATAGCATTCAAAATCACTTTAAACTTCTTTTAAAAAATTACATCTGTCAATTAGTTCGAGCGATCATGTTCTCCTGTCTATCCATATACAGCCCTACCCATATTCAATACCTGGAAATGTCCATTGCTCTTTCAGCACCTAAGAAGGCATTTAAATTCCACATGAGTTATATCATATAGTTCCTAAGTTACTGGTTTATTTACCTTTCCATTATAACCCCCAATCCTGTCCACATTATATAGGCAATGATAAGACTTCATTTTCTTCAGAGCTAGATATTGTTGCATTATGTAGAGATGTTAAATTTTCTCTGGCCATTCATCCATTTCTGGACAGCTCAGTTGATTTCATAGCTGGGCAATAATTTTGGGAATGCATATAATACCTGTCTCTTTAGCATACTCACTTCCTTTTATTTGGCTACATAGTCATTTGTTGGAGTAGATTGATCACACGGCATTTTTTTTTCTTTTTTTATTATTTTTTTCCTTTTTGACACTTTTCTACACTGTTTTCTATAATAAGGTTATAGCACTTGCTGTCTTTGTCCTTTGAACAACAGACACTCTGAGTGGAGTACATGGGATTTCCTGGTGGTTGTGACCTGTATTGATGAATACTAATGTTCAGCATTTTCCCCTGTACCTGTCCATCATTTGTATTGCTTCTTTTGAGAAATCCCTTTTCAGTTCTGTGGTCAACTATTATATTACTGGCGTTTGCTGTCTTTGAGTTCCATCCCAGGTATTAGTCCTTTATCATGTGTATACTTTCCAAGTAATTTTATTTTTTTCCAGCAAAATGTATGTTTATACTAAACTGTCCCTTTGTTATAGAAAACCTTTTTAGATGGATATAATCCTGCTTGCCCACAGCTGGTTTTATGTCTTTGCATTTCCATTTGTATAAAATATCTTAAAGTGTGAAGAGAAACATTTGAAAGTAGATAATTAAAATGCCTTTAACTTTGTGAATTTGTTACTCAAAGTAACTTACTAAATAAGGGATTTTTATTAAAAGGCTTTTTTAAATTAATTAATTAATTTATAGTCACTTTACATCCCGAGCATAGGTCTTTCCTACTCTCTTCCTGTTTGCATCTTTCCTCCCACTTCCCCCATCCCCTCTCTTCTATTTCTCAGATAAGGGAACCCTCCCTCCTACCATCTCAGATCAGAACACCATGCCCCATCAGGACTTAGTGCACCTTTTTCCTCTGTGGCCTGGCTAGGCAGCCATGCTAGGAGGAAGTGATTGAAAAGCAGACAACAGAGTCCATGTCAGAGACAGCCCCCTTTTCCCTTTTTAGGGGACCCACATGTTGGCCAAGCTACCCATCATCTACCTATGTGTAGCTGGCCTAGCCTAAGTCTATGCCAGGTTTTCAAACTACTGAAACTTTGAAATATACAGTCGTCCTTTGTAAAATAAATGCTGCCTATCCTACTCCCTCTGCTTTCTTCTAATATTTTCAGTTTCAGTTGTTAGTTTTAAGTCTCTAAGAAACTGTGGGGAAATTTTTGCAGATGATATAGATTAATTCTTCAATGTATGTCTATCTTTTTTTGTTTAGTTCCATTAATTCAAGATTCTCATTTCAGAGTTGTATATATTATAGTGCCTTTGGATACCATTTTCTGATGTCTGGCCATCTAATAAAAATACCATTGGTCATCACAGTAATGATTGTCAAATAATAAAAAAAAAACTGCCTATTTCTTCTGTATGTGAGAGAGAGAGAAATAGAGAAGATGAGAGAGAGAAGTGGAGACAGTGAAACAGAGACAAAGAAGTGGAATATTAGCCATTGCGATTACTCCTACATATCTGCCTACAGAGCCAATTAAATTTTTTTCAAAATTATTTAATTGTTGGAAAAGCACACACAAATACACATACTCAATGAATGCATTATGCAATGCAAAAAATATGCAGAAGTAGATTACAAGTTCACAGTGCCGTGGACATCTACATTATGAAATTTTAAAGAAGGAATTTGAACTTAAAAATTAATCACACACAAACATACATATATACACATATATAAATATATATACACATACATACATATGTATTAGTATGTCACTGGCCCAGCAGAGACAATGAACCCAGCAGAGGTAACCTAGGAGCAGGACTAAGGGCTCATTGTCCTCACAACCTGAGGATGCCTGTGGGACACCTAAGGAGCTCTTCACTCAGAGTACTTTCTGCCTGCTCCCCAGCAGCCTGGCCCACATAGGGCACAGCAAGTGAACCCGTTGGAGGGACCAACAGGCCAAGGAACACCAGAGTCAACCAGATGGATAAAGGCCAGCTTAACAACACAAGAAACAAAACTCAGGGCCATATGGCACCAATGGAAAACAACGGTCCCACCACAGCAAGCCCTGGAGATACTATTACACCTGAAATGCAAGAAAATGATTTTAAATCTGACGTTATGAAAATGATAGAGGCATTAAAAGAATGAAATAAAGCTCAAAGTAGCATAGGAAAATACATTCAAGCAGATGAAAGAATTGAACAAATCCCTTAAAAAATTAAAGAAATACAGGAAACTACAATCAAACAGGAAAAGGAAATACATAATACTGTTTGAGACCTAAAAATGGAACTAGACACAATAAAGAAAACACATTCTGAGACAATTTTGGAGATGGAAAACCTAGGGAAAAAAACAGGTACTACAAACATAAGCATTGCCAACAGAATACAAGACATGGGAGAGAGAATCCCAGGGGTAGAAGATATGTTTAAAGAAATTGATATATCTGTTAAAGAAAATGTTACACATTGAAAGCTCCTGACACAAAACATCCAAGAAATCAGGGACAGTATGAAAAGACTAAACCTAAGAATAATAGGATTGAAGAAGGTGAAAATTCACAGCTCCAAGGCTAAGAAAATATTATCAACAAAATCATAGAGGAAAAATTCCCCAACCTAAAGAAAGATTCAACCTACAGAAAGGTTCAAGAAGTTTACAGAACACCAAATAGATGAGTCAGAAAAGAAAATCACCCCGCCACAAAGTAACCAAAACATTAAATGTGCAGAACAAAGAGAGACTATCAAAAGCTGCAAGGGGAAACAGCCAAGGCAAGCCTACCAGAATTATACCTGACTTCTCATCAGAAACTCTAAAAGCCAGAAGAGCCTGGACAGAGATCTTACAAACACTAAGAGGCCACCGATGCTGCCCCAACTATTATACCCAGGAAAATTTTAATCAGCACAGAGGGAGAAAACAAGATCTTCCATGACAAAAGCAATTTTAAACAGTACCTATCCATAAATTCAGCACTATAGAAGATTCTAGAAGAAATACTACAACCCAAGGAGGCCAACTACACCAAGGAAATAACCCCATATCAGTAAAAGCAACAGAAGGAAACCACACACATGCATGTTCTACCACCACAAACAACAAAACCACAGGGAGTAACAACTGGCCATAATATCTTTCAAAATCAACTCCCCGATAAAAAGACACAGGTTAACAGAATGGATACAAAAACTGGCCATGTTTCTTCTGCATACAAGAAACACAGCTATCAGCAATAAAGATAGACAGTACCTCAAAGTAAAGGGTTAGCAAAAGGTTTTCCAAACAAATTGACCCAAGAAGTAAGCTGGAGCAGCCATTCTAGTACCTAGTAAAATAGACTTTCAACCAAAATTAATCAAAAGAGATGGAGGACATTTCATACTCAAAGGAAAAATCCACCAAGAGGATGTCTCAATTCTGAACACCTATGTCCCAAATACAAGGGCACCCTCACTTGTAAAAGAAATATTACTGAAGCTTAAATCACACATCGTACCCCACACATTAATAGTTGGAGACTTCATCACCTCACTATCCCTAATGGAGAGATCATCAAGACAGAAACTAAATGGGGGAAAAAAAGGAAACTAACAGACCTCATGAACCAAATGGACCTAACAGATGTCTCAAAACATTTGACCTAAACACAGAGAATATACTTTTTTCTCAGCACTTCATGGAACCTTCTCCATACCTGACCATATACTTGGTCACAAAGCAAGCCTCCACATTGATGAGATTGAAATAGCCCTCTGTATCCTATCAGACCACCATGGATTAAAGCTGGGACTCATCAACAACAGAAACAACAGAAAGCCTACAAACTCGTGGAAACTAAACAACTCCATACTCAATGACCACTGGGTTTGGAAGGAAATAAGAAAGAAATTAAAGACTTCCTAGTATTCAATGAAAATGAAGGTACACCATACCTAAACTTATAAGACCTAATTAGAGCAGTCCTAGGAGGAATGTTCACAGCACTAAGTGCCTTCATAAAGAAATTGGAGAGATCCCATACTCATAATTTAGCAGCCCAGCTGAAAGCTCTAGAAGAGCAGGAAGCAGACACATCAAAGAGGAGTAGATGACAGGAAATAAAC
The DNA here is from genome assembly GCA_028658305.1 of Pachyuromys duprasi. Lineage (NCBI taxonomy): Eukaryota > Metazoa > Chordata > Mammalia > Rodentia > Muridae > Pachyuromys > Pachyuromys duprasi. The sequence goes on from CM053755.1 coordinate 20,874,340, forward strand.
TCAGGACTGAAATCAATAAATTGTAAGCAAAGAGAATGATGCAAAGAATCAAGGAAGCTAAGAGCTGCTTCTTTGAGACAATCTACAAGATAGACAAACCCTTATACAAACAAACTAAAAGGCAGAGGGAGAGTATCCTAACTGATAAAATAAAAAATGAAAAGAGGGACATACCAATAGACACTGTGAAAATACAACAAAGAATTAGGTCTTACTTCAAGAGCCTGTACTCCACAAAATTGGAAAATCTAAAGGACATGGACAATTTTCTGGATAGATTTCACCTACCAAATTTAGATCTAAATCAAGTAAACAGATTAAACAGTCTTATAACCCCTAAGGAAGAGAAGCAGTCAAAAGTCTCCCAATCAAAAAAAATCAAACAAACAAATAAACAAACAAACAAAAAAACCCAGGTCAGATATTTTTTGTTGTGGTGGTGTTTTGTTTTGTTTAAGATTTATTTATTTATTATGTATACAATATTGTGTTTGCATGTAAACCTGCACACCAGAAGAGGGTACCAGATTTCATTCTAGATGGTTGTGAGCCACCGTGCAGTTTCTGGGAATTGAACTCATGACCTCTGGAAAAGCAGGCAGTGCTCTTAACCTCTGAGCCATCTTTCCAGCCCAGGTCAGATGTTTTTAGTGGAGAATCTACCACACATTAAAAGAAGAGCTAATACCAATACTCCTCAAACTCCTCCACAAACTAGAACCTGAAGCAACATCACCAAATTCATTCTGTGAAGCCACAGTGACACTGATACCCAAACCACACAAAGACTCAAAAAGAATTTCAGACCAATTGCACTCATGAACATCAATGCAAAAATGTTCAATAAAATATTTGCAAAATGAATCCAAGAACACATCAAATACACTATCTACCATGATGAAGTAGGCTTCATCCTAGGGATGCAGGGATGGTTTTAACATATGAAAATCCATCAACATAATTCACAGTATAAACACACTGAAAGAAAAAAATTACATCGTCATCTCTTTAGATGCAGGAAAAACCTTTGATAAAATCTAACATTCTTTTAGAATGAAAGTCTTGTAAAGATCTGGGATATACAGCCCATATCTAAACATATTAACGGCAATATACAGCAAGCCAATTGCCAACATCAAATTAAATGGAGAGAAACTCAAAGAAATTCCACTAAAATTAGGGACAAGACAAGGTTGCCTAATCTCTCCATATCTCTCAAATATAGTACTAGAAGTTCTAGCTATAGAAATAAGACAACTAAAGGAGATCAAGGGCTTAAAAATTGGGAAGAAAACAGTCAAAGTATCACTATTTGCAGATGATATGATAGTGCATGTAGCAACGCCAAAAATTCCACCAGAGAGCTCCTTATTGTTGATAAACAGCTTCAGCAAAGTGGCTAGATAAGAGATTAATATTTTAAAAATCAGGATTTTAAGTATTTCTCTGCATTTGATATTCCTCTATTGAGAAATCTGATTACTTCTGTACCCCATTTTTTTATTGGATAACTTGATTTATTGCTGTTTAACTTCTTGAGTTCTTTATATATTCTGGATATTTAGCCCTCTATCAGATATGGGTTGGTAGGAACTAGATCATCCTGAGTGAGGTATCCCAGAAGCAGAAAGACACACATAGTAATACTCACTTAGAAGTGGATATTAGACATATAATATAGAAAAAACAGACAAAAATCTGTACACCTAAAGAAGCTAAGCAAGAAGGAGAACCATGGGTAAGATGTTCCATTCTCATTCAGAAAGACAAACAGGATAGACATGGGAAGAGGGAGAAAACAGTGAACAGGACAGGAGCCTACCACAGAGGGCCTCTGAAAGACTCTACCCAGCAGAGTAACAAAGCAGATACTGAAATTCATAGCCAAACTTTGGGCAGTGTGCAGTGACTCTTAAGAAAGATGGGGAAGATAGAAAGACCTGGAGGGGATAGGAGCTTCACAAGGAGAACAACAGAACCAAAATTTCTGGGCACAGGGGTGTTTTCTGAGACTGATACTCCAACCAAGTACCATGCATGGAGAAAACCTACAACCCCTGCAAAGATGTAGCCCATGGCAGTTCAGTGTCCAAGTGGGCTCCATAGTAATGGGAACAGGGACTGCCTCCGACATGAACTGATTGGCCTGTTCTTTGATCACCTCACCCTGAGGGATCAGGGCAGCCATACCAGGCCACAGAGGAAGAAAATGCAGCTAGTCCTGATGAGTCCTGATACGCTAGGGTCAGAAGGGAGGGGAGGAGGACCTCCCCTATCAGTGGACTTGGAGAGGGGCATGGGAGGATATGAGAGAGGGAGGGTAGGATTGGGAGGAAATGAGGGAGGGGGCTACAGCTGGAGATACAAAGTTAATAAACTGTATTTAATATAAAAATTTTAATTTAAAAAATAGAATGCAAAGTGATAATGGCTAAAAAGAGGGGACAAGGTAGGAAAGGGGTACAGAGAGTTAAGAGGGTGGAGATCAGACCTGAGGGAGCAAGGACAAGAAGACAGAAGGCCTGTAGAGAAAAGAGAAACTGAGGGTGAGGATATCTTTGTGATAAGCTAGAGATCTATGGCAGGCAAGTTTCCTGGGAGGATATGAGGGGGACTAAAGCTGAGACTCCTAATAGCAGAGACTATAGGTAGAAGAGGATGTCCTCTAAATAGACTAGTCTTATGGTAACACTATAAGGGAACACTAGCCCACCCACAAAAACTCTGACCCAAAATTGACTTTGTCTATGAGATGTCCAGGGATAAAGATAGAGCAAATAGGACAGAGATTAAGGGAATGCCCAACAATGACTGGCACAAGCAAAGACCCACCCTATCAGAGAGTGCCAACCCTTGACATTATGAATGATACTCTGCTAAGCCTGCAGACAGGAGCCTGTCAGAGTTGTCCTCTGAGAGGCTCTACCTAACAGTGCCTCAAAACAGATGCTGAGACTCACAACTAAACATTGGTCAATGCATGTGAAGTCCATGGGAATAGTGAGAGAAAAGAGAAAGGTGCCTGGAAGAAACAGGAGCTCCACAAGAAGACTAATAGAGGCAACTATCGAGGCCCCAGAGGGGTTTGCAGAGACTGAAGCATTAACCAAGGACCATGCATTAACTGGACCTAGGCTCCCTACAAAACTGTGGAAGATGGGCAGCTTAGGATTCAAGTGAGTCCTCTAGTAAAGGAAGTGTGGACTGCATGGGACAGAGACTCAGTTGCTATCTTTTAGATCACTTTCCCCTGGAGGGACTGCCTTAACAGTCCACAGGAAAAGAGGACATGTTCAGTCCTGATGCAGCTTGATGAGCTGGGGTGGATGAAAAGGAGCTCCCCGTTTCTGAGGAAAAGCGGAGGAGAGTGAGAGAGGGTGGCACTGAGAGGAGGGGAAGACAGGGGCCTCAATGATATAAAATAATAAAATAAGTAAATGAAGAAAAGTATAATAAACAAATAAATAAGTATGAAACTTTTGCAACAGCATGATTCATAAAAATTGGTTTTGCTTCCCTGTTTTCCCAAAGGGGAAACACATTGCCACATTACCCATTATAATAACCTGAAGTTTAAGCTACGAGCTATTGTCATATCTCATGTCTATCAATTTTCTATTGTACTGTGACTTTCTTTTCATCATCAATATATTTCAGGGCTATTATTTGACCTTGGCTCAATTACTATTTGAATATTATTTTCTTAATATTCTTTCCCTCAAAACTATAAGTTTTTGTTCTGGTTTTATATAATTTTGCTATGTGTTCTTTCATTATTTTATATATGAGCAATTATTTATGTACATAAATTTAGTATACAATGAGACATGTATTAAATTTATTAGATTTTTAAAATTTTGACTTTCAATTTTAAACACTGAAATTATTTTTGCATCTTAATATATAGAACTTTATTTTAAAATAATGAGATGTTTTTGAAATGCTGAAATAGGTTGAGAGTGCTTTAATGTGTTTTGTGAACACAATTCATTTATAATATATATTAGCCGATGACCTCTGTTATGAGCAAAAAACATAGACACTGAGTTTGGGTATAAAACAAAGACATTGTCATTTATAGACAGAAGGAGATAGAAACGCAAAAATATTTCTCCTTTTTTAAACATGGTAGACTTTAGGGAATGACTTTTTAAATTATGAAATGTTTTTTCTTTTTTTAATTAAATTTTTATTTTTATATTAATTACAGTTTTTCACTTTGTATCTCAGCTGAAACCCCCTTCCTCTTTCCCTCCGTCCCTCATGACTTTTATGAATGAAGTTATCTTCAAAAATATGAAATAATTTTGGTAATCCTGGGTAGAGAGTTATAGTTATTTAATATGATGCTAATTGATCACTGAAACAGGAAGTACAAGAAAGTATGCATCGGAATTTACATGGCCCCATAACAGGTAGCAATATACTGCAAATGTTTCAGAAGAACTCTCTCTGCTGAATATCTACAAACTTATTATATTTTAAACCTTTGCTCCTAAACATTCATGAAGGCTGACTTTTCAATTCCAAGGGATTTTTTTGTAGAGTTCCCTGCAATTTATCATGTGAAAGGAATTAACAAGAAAGAAAATGGAAGCACATTCACACTTGCCAAGACAGCTCCCTTCAGATGGAGAGAAGCTCATTGAATGAATAACAGAAGATGATTTGGGTGCTTCAAAAACAGAAATTACTTAAAGCCTCTGTGCCTGAAGCCAGCTTTCCATCTCCTGCAGAATTTGAATAAGCACCACTTCACAATAGAAACGTGCTGTAATTCTGTTCATTATCACCCAGGTTCAGACCTGCTAAGGGTCCTGATCTCTTCACAAAACACTCTGATGAGCTAAGTATTACCATGTCTCTATATACATTGCAACTCCAAATAAAACATATTCCCCATTCTCTCATAACAAACAAAGAAAATGAAGCAAAAAAAAAAAAAACACCTTCCAAAATACAGTTTTAGACCAATGTGAGTTCACTGTACACATACTCACAATCTTGTAAATTGCTATTAAGATTAATTTCTGTTTTTTTTCTTTACTCCTTCTTTTGGAGTTGTCCTCTGGTCTTCTGCTTTAATGTTCATTTCGAAGGTGCCTAATGAACCTGGAAGATTTTCCAGGCTCCAAGTTTAGATATTTAACTTCCAGATAACATTTCAACTGAATTATTCTACAAATAGTCAAATGTGCCTGAACTAACATCTCTCTGTGCTGCTGTGTACTCAACATGCTGAATCTCACAAGCAACACTTTTTTCCCTGTCCATGCAATCTTTCACAGCTCAAACAATAACAACCAAATGAGTAAGCAAAGAGGAAACAGTTTCAAGGTAGAGAGAGATAATGCAATACCAAAAGTAGCTTTCTTTTTTCACATATATTACCATGGAAAATTTATGTTCCAACCACCAACCACAAGAAATCTCTCGTCTGCCCACTGAATGCACCTGACAAACTTCTTATCAAAATTGGTACTATAGGAATTCAGAGCTGATTCGGGGAGATTCATGGTGATAGACGATCATCCAAGGCAGACTATCTCACATCAATGAAAGTGTAGCAATTAACATGTAATATGAGCAGCAGCTAAAACCTGCATACACTGATCATGACAGGAGAATGGGTAATATAGACAGCAATGAATTGTGTTCAGAACAATACAGCTAAGGCACAACAAGTAACAGGCTGACATAGGACAGAAGGCACTGTGTGTTTTCTATATGTACTGCTGATGCCAATTATCCTAGAAAAGAAAACTGCAATGCTAGAAGCTTATTTCTGTGATTGTTGTTCATATAGTACCTTGTGAAGATCTCTGCTAAACTGATTCCTTAAAACTTTGTCTGTGTTTTTGTATAGTGGCATTTAGGTCCTCTCACTTGATGTTTTTCTGCACTACCATTCATTTGGGCTGTTGTTTTGAGACAGTATCTCTATAGAGCGCAAGCTGGCCCCAAAAATCTCCATTCTCCTTTCTCAGCCTCCTAAATTGTGAGATGATAGGTATATGTCTACATACCTGACCATTAATATTTAGAGTGTGTAATATTTTTCATTCTATAGAATTTCCTTTAAGACATTCCAAATAACATTCATGTGGTTAATTCATATAAAATAATTACAGTACTATTGAAATATATTATAAGCAAAAGATACATAAACCATAAATTACAACTTTTATTATTTGTAGTTGTTCTCATAATTTTCCATGAAAAGATTCTTTGCCTCTAGTAATGCTAAAGAGATTGAATATTGTATCTATGGTTGTTACAACTCATGCATCAATATCGTCCAAACATCTGGATTAAGCAGACCATGGAAGATGTCCAAGAGTGAACTGGAGGCTCCTACAACTGTCAAAATGAAACATTAGACTTTGGAGCCAAGAAGTTTAAGTCATTCAATCAAAAGTTTCTAGAACCATTGACATTAAAGAGAGAGAGAGAGAGTTCTGAAGATTAAAAACTACACATATCACCCCTTGGCTTGTTTCTGTTTCATATATGTGTACCCATCTGCCATAGCCTGAGGTGGGAACATATGTATTTCAATCATGGAAAAGCATATCCATCATCAATTGTCCTGAAATAAGTCACTCATCACAAGAAAAGCTACAAAAACATGGGTGGTTATTCAACGAATCATGAGGAAAAATAAAAGAAAATGAGTAATTGTTTTATCTAATCAGCCACTTAATGAAGGTGAAATTCCCTTAAGTGTGGTTCAAGGTCACCTTTCCCAATTATTTGAATAATAAAACAATAAAATTTAGTATTATAAATTGTTTTAAATGATCCAGTGAATACTTTTTCAGTGGCACACCATTTTTGAGCAGCATTTGAATTTCTCAAGAAAGCCAAAGTACATCGTAAACTCACTGAAATTCCTTTCTTTCAGCCTAACAACTCTTGTTGGTTTCTGAAATAGATCCACAGATAATGTAAACATTTTGACAGAAAATTGGTGGTGTTGACTATGGCATAAAATAGTCTGAGGACAAATGGACTGTGACTTGGAACATGAGATGCAATTTTCTTTGCATAGAGGCAAAATGAAGAGATGATAGGGTTCACAAGCCTGTTCTCCTCCTGGAATTGCATTCTGACTTTGTCTTTCTTCTGGCATCTTTCAAAAAGGCAAACTTGACACACAGAGCAACTCCAGTGACGCTGCTGCTTTGCAAGTAATCACAATTCTAGAATCCGGCTTCTTTTTTCCCTTTCAATACTCTTTCTACCTACAAAAGTATTAAAGAAACAGTTTTGCCTGTACTTTATTACAAAGTCTGCTCTAGGAGAAAATACTGACACAGCTCAAACTTGCCTGTTTCTTCCTGAGTTGTACCTCACTCTTTTTATCAAATAAATAAGCAATGCATGCACAGTGTGATCAGCACAAGGATAAAGTTTGGGATTAGAATTCATCCCTTCTAACCACTTTATTTCCATTACTGTATCCACCCATATTTAAAGTCCCCTACAGAATCCCTTTATTCTCTATGCTCCAGTTAAGTCATATCCACATTTCAAATGATACCCACTGTAGGCTTTTTTAAAATTTTTTCTTCAGAATTTATTCATTATATATCCGGATTTAAGATCCCTCCCTCAACTCCCCCAGACCTACCCTCACTCACTCTTTTCCTCACCCCCTTTCCCTAGTCCACTGAAAGGGGAAATTCTCCACTTCCCATAGCTTGTTAAATCTCATCAGGACTGCTTGGATTCTCTTCTTCTGTGGCCTGGCATCATCAGGGGTGTGTGATCAGAAAGCAGTCAACTGAGTTCATGATAGAGACAGCCCTTGATCCCCTCCCTTAAAGATCCACATAGAGACTGAGCTGCCAATTGGCCACATCGGAGAAAGGTGTCTAGATCCTCTCCATGCATGGTCCTCTGTTGGTGTATCAGTCTCTGCAGGACCCCACTGGGCTCAGATCTTTTAGCCTTGTTGGTCTCCTTGTGGGGACCCTGTCTCTTCCATGTTCCTCTAATATCACCCATGTTGTACTCCATAAGACTCCCTGTACTATGCCCAAAGTTTGGCCCTGAGTATCAGCATGAGGTAACCCAGAAACAGAAAGACAAGCATGGTATACACTCACTAATAAGTGGATATTAGCAGTATAATATAGGACAACTCCTTCTACAGACTTAAACAAGCTAAACACTACAGAGGCCCCTAGGGAGGATGCTTAAACCTCATTCACAGTGTTTGCTTCTTAATCTATCTATTCCCCTTCAAATGTCCTTGCCCTGAATTTGTCTAGGTCTAAACTTGGTAAGTTTTCTGGGATCCTACCTATATATCCCCCTGTATCCAAAGGTTTCCTGATGTCCCACTTAGAAACATTCACTTTCTGTTGAAAGACCCCAAGTGCTCACTGAACCTAACAAGTTTTATGACACCATTTCTTTGGCACTCAGTGAATCTGTTGTATTTTTCCCTGCTGGATCTCAGCAAACTGGGGATAAGACTAGAGCTGTTCCTTCTGAGCTCATCCCCTCCAGTCCTCATTGTCTCAACTTAAGAAATTCTATGTGTAGAACGGTGTCAGAAATTCTTGCTTATGTAACTAGAATTTACGTTCTTTACCAAATGCAGTCACAAATTCTGGAAGTCTATTGTAGATGAGAGCCAAATTCACATGAATAAAATATCAAAATAGCACTGAGAACTTTTATCAAAGAAGGAAGCAAGACATTAAACTTAAGAAAGATAACTGTCCTCTAATTAACCTTTCAGTAGTTGTCTAAGTAAGTGCAAGTACAAGCTTATAATAGAGAATAGTTGTTGGAAGTAAAATAATACACAAACAACTACTACAACATGCTGGAGGAGTGCTTGTAGATTGGAAAATGGATGGAATCATAGTAGAGGAAGACAGAGAGGTATAATCAGCAGAATGAAAGGCATACTTACATGGCATTCTCAAAGAACAAAGTTAATAAAAGGTTTTTGAGCTTTTAGGGTTTTTTGTTTGTTTGTTTTGTTTTGTTTAGAAGAATAGTTGGGCTATTTATTTATTAATTTACCTTTCTGAAAATGTTCAACAAGCTAATTACATTAAAATGTTATCAATAGTCATCTAACTTGGGATTTTAGCCTTATTTCTGTGAGACCAATTTTGTTACTACACCTTTGAAAATATGAGGTAAGAAAGAGCCCCATGTTCTCATTGACTCAATATTCTGTTTCCTTTGTTCTTGTTTCTAAATCTGGTGTTAAAATGTATGACATATGGTGAACAGGTTCAAAGCAAATGTATTCTTTCCCAGCTCTTTACAATACTTTGCATATAAAAACAATCAAAATAAAAAAAATGATGCCTTACAAATCACTGATGTGAACTTCTTTCTGTCCTTTGGTATTACTCCAGGAAGTCAGCAAGGCAGATTAAAAATAAATAAATAAAAAGTCCTTTGTGTGGACCTACTTCAAATTTAGCAAACAAGGTTGATACAAAGTCATCTGAGACTGCATAGAAGTTGGGTTATTTTTAACAAGCATCCAGAAAAAGCCAGATAATAAAGATTACTGCAAGAAAATATTGTATAAAAAATAAGCACAGAGAGACTCATATTTGAAACTTCAAGCCTTTGAGTGAAAATAATGTGTAATTTATGAAAACATGAATATTTAACACAGCACTAAGAATAAGATTAATTAATATCTGATTGATTTCTCAATGCCTGCTCTGAAAGCCAAAACTAACAAAAAAGTTAACAGTCAAGCATTTCAGAATATAATACAATTAGCAGTTCTAACTGTGTGAGAATTTCTCTAGCCCAGCGCTTTCATTTTGTAATGGTGGAAAGCAGTCCGGTGAAAGGAACTGGTTTGTGATTAATGACTTCAAGCAGTTTCTAATACAAGGCTCATCTTGAAATAAGATAATCAGTGAGGGTTTAAGAAACACTTTTTTAGAATCAAGCTACTAATAGGAGCTTTCATTAACTTCTGGGCCCAGCGGGCTTTTTCTCTACCGTTTGTTAGGTAAAGATGGATTCTTGCTGAGTTAAGATATAGATCATATCTGTAGTTGATATATGTGGATTCATTGCATGACTATGTGAAGATCCACCTCTCTGTAACAATTATTTTAGAGAGATGGGTTCATATAGAAGGAAAATGGGCACTGAATGAATTATTGATTGTTGTTTAAATTTGTATTTGTGTATGAGGTCTATGCAAGAAAATAAACATTTTGGTATTTCTTTTGTCCCCATGACCCAGGAACTCAAAGACAAAATGACTATGGCAAAATGACTACAGCAAAATGATATTATTCTTATATGCCTAAAAGGAGACAGTCATAAATTTAAAGGTCTTCTTTGCTAAATATTAGGTTCTACAACACAAGTGATGTTATTACCTCCAGTTTTAGGTCATAGATACCCAGTAAGCAATGTTGTGGAAGAAGTAATAACACATACAAGACTTATGAGTCAGGTGGGTTAATTCTTATCTCCAATAGTTCCTAGTTCTATGATTTTGAACCAGCCAACTATATTGCCATTGTCTCACTTTAAATATGAGAATAACAACATTGTAAAATTCATATTGCTGCTTTAAGGATTAACTCGAATAATATACATCACTCTAGCCAGCATATACAACATGGCAATTATCAATATATATTTATTAATTGTCATCACAGTTCTGTATTATCCGAAATCACACAATCACTAAGTGACAGACAAAATTAATGCTGCCTTGTAGGAGTCTTAGCAATTGTTTAACAATTCAATCCAAATTGAAACATTTTATCCTATTGGGAGACTCCCTAGGACTGACTACGTAAACAACTCAAAAGTCTCAGGAAGTTCCTAAAATTTACAAAAATCCAAGGTTTCTCTCAGTCTGTGGAGGGACAATCCTCTACGTGATCAGTCCAGCTGGTGGTGGAAGACTTTAATCAACTCAGATGCCTACAAGTTGTCCAGAGAGATTTTATGTGGTGCATTTGCCTTTGTAATATAAATAATACCTCACTATAACACAGGCAACCTGCCTAATAAATTCATTTATTTGCAAATGTGTACTTTGGTGGACTAATTAATTTAGTCCATCATGTATTTCTAATCTGGCATAAACAGAGGTTTTTTTCACATGCTCCCAAGTCAAGCAGTACTAACTGTAATCCACCATTATTTGCCCCTCAATTCTCGATTGATCCGCTCTCCAAACTATGAGATTTTTGCATGTAAGCAACTTTTAAAATGTATTACTTCTGAGCTACCATGGGCTATATCTGAACAGGGGTTCTAGGTTATATCCATATGTGGTCCTTGGTTGGAGAAACAGTCTCAGAAAAGGCCCTTGTGTCCACATATATTTAGTCCTTGTGGAGATCCTGTCCTCTCCAGGTCATACTAACTCCCCCTTTTTTCATATGATTCCCTGCACCCTACCCAAGGTTTGGTTATGAGTCTCAGCATCTGCTTTGATACACTGCTAGATAGTAGCTCAGTATCCAAGTAGGTTCCCTTGTAAAGAGAACAGGGACTGTTTCTGACATGAACTCAATGGCTGTCTCTTTGACACCCCTCCCCCCAGGGAGGAGCAGCCTTTCTAGGGCACAGAGGGGGACATTGCAACCAGTCCTGAAGAAACCTGATAAGCTAGGGTCAGATGGAAGGGGAGGAGGACCTCCCCTATCAGTGGACTTGGAAAGAGGCAGGGAGGAGATGAGGGAGGGAATGAGGGAGCAGGTTACATTTGGTATACAAAGTTAATAAACTGTAACTAATATGAAAAAATAAATATTTAAATAAAATAAAAAATAAAATGTGTTATTTCTTTTGACCTTTTGTATCACATACTAAACATTTCGTGTACATAAACTTACCAAGTGGAATTAGCTGATTGCATGTGCATTCTACTACAATGACTGGAAAGGACATGGTATCCTTTCTATCTGATTTCCACCTACAGTGAATTCCCTAAGTACAATAATAATCATGAAACAATCAGGTTAATCCACTCCAAGGGACCCAGCACAAAACAACTGGGCAATACTTTTAAAGAAGTTACAAGTAATGAAAGGTCCAGAAACACGGAGGAGCTGGTCCAGAATGAATAAGACTAATGAGCCATGAAAAGCAAATATAATATGGGTTCCTGACCTGGGTTCCACACTGGAACTGGGTCACCAGACAATGTGTAGAAGATAATAGTTCATCTCATTACTTTTCTCTTTCTGGAAGAAAATTGAGTTCAGGAATTGGTAAATTACAGCAGTGCTATTTTCCAGATTGGATTATTCCTTACTAGGTGTTTAAATATTTATAACACACAGGAGATAAAATGTAGGGGTTTCTTTCATGTAGGTGGTTAAAATGTGAATTGAAGCCATGCTATGTATGGTAGAGACAGAAGACTTGGGCATAAAAGGAAAATGACGTGTTTAGTGCAAAAGCTTCACTTATATAGTCTGCCTCACAGCTCTCAGACAAGTGTGCTTTCTGGTACATCCTATTAAAAGAATGATTCAGACCTTGAAATAACTCCATGCATTTCTACTGCTATTTTAATAATTTTAAAAAAATCAGATGGTTTCAGGTAATACACATTTATTGTTGTCAGTTCTGAAGGTCAAGTGTCCCTGATCAGTTCACTGGGCTCATGTCAAAGTTGTTAGTACTAGGCTCCCTCCAGAGACAGTAGGGTTTATCTTTTGCCTGGTTTTCTCCAGATTCAAACCCTGTGTTCCTTGCATATATTGGTTGAAGACGACATCTTCCTCCATCTCCAGAGGCAGATGCTTGCTATCTTCATGTTTTAGTGTTAGAGGATCACTTCAAGTTCCAGTCATCTGTCCATACAGCTGTCTTCTCATTCTTACAAAAGTATTTGTGTTTTTATTTAGGGTTCACTTGAACTCAGGAATATTACTTCATCCCAATATCATTGGTTAAAAGAATACTTGTTGCCACATGAATATCTACAGGATCCATGCACGAGGTTCAGGTGTGTGTGTGTGTGTGTGTGTGTGTGTGTGATGTATGTGTGTGATATGTGTGTGTGTGATGTGTGTGTGATGTGTATGTGAGTGTGTAGTGTATATGTCTGTGATGTCTGTGTGGGTGATCTTTGTCCAGCCTATGAGTGACATGGAAAGACACCTATTTTATTACTCAATTTAAATATGAATTTATATACCCAAGTAAACTTTGGGGTTTTTGTTTGTTTCTTTGAGTTTTTGTTTTTGTTTTCTTTTGTTGGTTTTTTTTGGTGTTGATTTTTGTTTTGTTTTGTTTTATTTTATTCAATGGAACTAAATAGTTTTCTCTAACAGTTCAGCTAAAGCCATATCACCAAGGACAACATTACTTTTAGGATATTTAAAATTATTTAGTTAATTTAATATATATGTGTTATGTAAGTATATGTGCATATGAGTTTGGTTATCTGCAGAGGCCAGAGAGTGATTTGAAGCTGGAGTTATTAAGGATCAGGAGCCAGCCAGTGTGAATGCTGGGAACCGACTCATGTTCTTAACTACTGACCTGCCCCAATAATGTCACTTTTAACATATTCTCCTTTCTGTTACTTTCAGGAACACAGTTATTATTTGGTGCATTTGATGATATACAGATTACCAGAATCCATATATGTGGATTCAAATATACTATCTACTGATCTATATCAAATTAATTTGTGGTGTTTAGAGGAACACATGGTCTTGAAAGAGCTAGACAGTGTTCCAAGTGCTATGTTTTCCTCTACTAGGTAGCTCATTCAAGTGTCAAATTAAACAAAAGTGAAGATGGAAAGATTTAAGTAATTAAGCTCTTATGCTATATACCTTTTTTGCCCCTTTAGGTCTTCTGCTGGGATTCAATTAAAACAAAGAACATTTTCCTTGCCTGACATTACCATTGACTTACTGAGTTTGACAATATATAACAATGCTTGATGTTTGTCTTAGTGAAATAATTCATGGCTCTGTCATAGAGATAAATGAGGAGAATTCATCAAGGACCCAACCCAGTAAGAATATTGGTAGTGTTCTGCTGTACTGCATAAATTCTCAAGTCACATGTAACTTTCCAGATATAATGTGATATCCAGTTTTTGTTCGTAAAAACAGAACTGAAAGAGTGCATCTGGAGTTCCTACCCGTTCCATGAGTTCCTCAACTATTTTCCAGGTTGCGCTTAATTTTTTTATTATAAATTGTATTAAGTAACAAATGAAATGAGCAAATGGGATTGACACAAATAAGTAAATACACTGTTGAGCTGAATCTAACATTATTATTTGTACTTTTTACCAAAATACTAGAAATCATTTTAAAATGAGTCTATGACAGTAGGCATGCACATCTTCCTCAGACTCTGAAGAAAATGGTGTGTGTGTATACATGTACATAACACCGGAACCTATACCTATAAAGTCCAAACTACATGACTGACAATGAATGAGCTAAACAAGGACTACAATAATAGACATGTTAAGTGAACAAATGAAATCAGAGGAGACATCAACTCTACCCCAAGAACTACAGGCTATTAAAGAAAGGTAAGAGCTGGAGAAACAGTTTTTTTCCAGAATAGAGTGCACCATTTACCAAATGATCAGCCTGAAAACTTACATATAAATAACATTATACAGACTGAGCATGTTATATTTAAGAATAAATGTTTATACTTGTACATGTATGCATGTAACAACCTTTAAAAGAAAATGATTTAATCTGAAAGAGAATAAGGAGGGAAAATATCAGAGAGTTTAGAATGGGCAAAGGAAATGGGGGCTGATGGAATTATATTGTCATCTCAAAAAAATATAAGAACTAATTTAAAGAACCTATATACTACTTCTAAGTTCATGTTTGCATTTAGTTTACTTTCTGCCGGCTACCTTTCCCTCCCTATCATTTGTGTTACCAGCCTTTAACACAAAGCCAATCAACATCTTCTATAACTCCGTTGATAGTAGATATACCAACAAGTACATCATAAATGTAAAACTAGAAAAATATGTTTGAATGGTAATAAAACAATTAAAGTATTTAGACAAACTTTACTTCAAAGCTGTTAACAACTCTTTTCAGTAAGCAGGTAAACACCTTCTATTATGTCTGTCCTGTGGTATGAGTATGATGTAACTTGTATGACCAATTTTTTTGAAAAATATTTTCTAACATTTTTATATGGGTAACAGTGCAACAAATCCCTTTGTACACAGGGATTTCTGTGTAACATATGTGACTAAAAGTAACATATTAATAGATCCAAAATTATATACACATTAACTTTTGGGCAGTAAGTGAGCAGTAACAACAGATGTTCATAGGAGCAGGAGTGAGCATTTTTCTATGTTCCCCACAACAAACTACATGTAGCATAGTTAATATTCCTTATTAATTTAATTTGTCTTGCGTCTACACTTGATCTTAAAGTATTTCAGAAAATCGGTTATTCAATGACTTACTTTTTATTATTATTTTATTTATTGTGTGCACATACGTGGGTGTGTGTGAGTGTGGTATGTATGTAAGTATGGCTGAGTTAGTGGAGATGAATATATGGAAGCCGGAGGACAATGGTTTCCTACTCTATAATTCTCTGCTTTATTCCCTTGAGACAGCTGGAGTTAAGTCAGAGACCAGCAAATCCCAGTGATCTTCCTGACTCCACCCTCCATGTCCCACACTTAGGTCAAAGGAACTCACTTCTTTTAAGCAATCAGGCTGGGACAACTCAACTGTACTATTCAAAATCTATGGGTGTGGACAGTCTGCCCATTATGGCTACTCATTGATCTTCAGTTATTTTATCAATGATATATCATA
The DNA here is from genome assembly GCA_028658305.1 of Pachyuromys duprasi. Classification (NCBI taxonomy): domain Eukaryota; kingdom Metazoa; phylum Chordata; class Mammalia; order Rodentia; family Muridae; genus Pachyuromys; species Pachyuromys duprasi. The sequence continues at coordinate 20,890,149 of CM053755.1, forward strand.
ATATATATCAAAATAATATATCAAAATAATCTACTCATTTAAACAGAACAAAAGCTGACACTGACAATATGCTCCATGCTCTTCTTCGCAGTGTATCTTCCTTTATTAACATTCCTCCGTGGGGGTGAAAGAATAAAGTCTTCTCAGCATGATGCTTTCACTCCATGTCAAAATGATTTCATTTTACAATACATTTCTGTCACATGAGATCAAGGGAAAATAAAACAAAATAAACACCACATTTCCTATGTCAGACAGACTAGGCTCCTAAGGAAATACCTCACCATTTCTATTTCTAAATGGATGGGACATAAATTAAACTCTGTGCATATTATAGGTACAGACACCTTATGATACTGCTGAGAACTGGTAAACAGGCCAAAGAGTTTGTATTTCCCACCAGCTACCTTGAGATTCACACACCTCTGAGGAAGGCCAAGGACTTAAGGCTTTTGTTATTTTCTAGAATCAGAACTCACTCAGTTGTCAGTTAGAAGAAGAAACATACTAATTACACATGAGATGCCCACTTTCCAGGGAAGACTGACTTCTCTCCCTGACTGGGAAAGCTGCACTTTGCTCCCTTACAGGGACCTCAGCAGTGGGTGCTATAATCTTGCTGTGAGACTCCGGTTAAAATAAAGCCTTGCATGAAGCTTAATTGACTTGCTCCTGCTTCTTCCTCTACAAATATTTCTTTAATTTTATAATTGGCTTCCTAAAGGCATTCTTTTAAAAATCAGATTTAAGTAGCCAAGTTATTTGGAGAGCACACACAATTATAACAACTATATCTCATAAATAATACTACAAGTGGCCTTTTAAGAAGATGGTTTTTGTGGGGATTTTTGGTTTTTGTGAAGTCTTTTGGCTTGTTTGTTTGGTTGGGTGGTTGACTGATTAGTTGTGTTTTCTTCTGCTTTAGTTTTGAGTAAAAGATCTCTTGTAGCTCAGACTGCCCTGGGACTGTGTAAGGATGGTTTTGACCTCCTGATCTTCTCGCCTCTGCTTCCAGAATGCAAGGTATACATGGTAAATCTTGCCCAGCTGGCTTCAATGTTTTTTTTTATGTTACACATAAATCTTTACTTTGGAAGGACTTTGTAAAGATCTTGTTTTTTATCATATAAGCTTTGTGTGTGTGTGTTTTGCTAATATGCAAGGTTTAAGATATTATAAAGCACCCCATTAAAAACACAACTAAGACCTAACTGGTAACATTTCGTTTGACATATAAAAGATGTTTTAGGAGTTAAACATAATATTGAGGTCTCAGCAAAGACTGTGAGGGGAAAAGGAATAAAGTATGGAATCGATGTGCACCTTAGAGATTTGTCTTCAGTAATCAAGACTTTAATTATGTATGGGGTAAGCATTGGTCCCAATGTTACAACCAACTACATCTTCATATATGCTGCCAGGTGATGGGTCCTATCTGTGTTGTACTTCTTGACTTGAAATGCAATGTAATTCTTTCCCACCATAATATATTACTGATTTGAGTATATGAAGTGAAACTACAACTCCATTTCACTTGAATTTGGATATTGAGGTGAGAGATATACAGTGAAATTCACATTAACGGGTAAACTGGAGATATAGGAGCCTCATCGTGGGAGTTCACAAGCACAATAAGGAGTAATTAAAGATGAGTATTCAATGTTGGTTAAATGTTTGCCCTTCAGTGAGTTTGGCAGGATTCCAAAGAACCTAATCCTGATAACATCATTGAAATGCAAGAGATTCTTAAGAAACCACACCCACAGAGCTAGTTAAGACACAAGAGGAGGAATTCAGGACTTGAGAGAAGTCCAGAAAGGTACACACAGATTGAAGTCAATGTGCCTCATCAAGGACCAAGAAGTTTTCTAAATGTAAATAATTACACCTTTGAAATCTGTATACATGAGATCAAGGAAACTGGACTTTTATACTTCTGAAGCAGCCTATTGCTACATAAACCCAAGAGTAAGGTTGGTTGGGAGATAGGAGCTCTCAGGCTCTGTGACATTCTGGTAGCTCAGTACCCAACTGGGTACCCTAGTAAGGGGAACAGGGACTACTTCTGTCATGAACTCAATGGCTGGCTTGTGGACCATCCACTTCCCGCCTCTGAGGGAGGAGCAGCCTAACTAGATCCCAGAAGAGTACATTGCTGCCAGCCCTGAAGAGACATGATAAGCTAGGGTCAGATGGAAGAGGGGGAGGTCCTCCCCTATCAGTGGACTTGGAGGGGGGCATGGGAGAAGATGAGGGAGGGATGGGGAGAGTGGGAGGGAGCTACGGCTGGGATACAAAGTATATAACCTGTGATTAATATAGAAATAAATAAATTACTTTAAAAAATGGAGGATGGAGAAGGGGACATGAGACTCCCAGAATTGAAAGGTTTTTCAACAAGGAAAGTCACAGGTAGAATGTACATGAAGCAAAGAGACATAAAATAAGGGAACCAGTGCCCAGAAGAGTAGGGAGAATTTCTTAGGAAGGGTGTTTCTTAGGAATATACCATCAATAATATTTTACTTTGCTAGTGGCTCAACTGAGGCTCACCATCATTCAGTGGCAAGGCTGCCCTAATTTTCAAATCCAAGGTTCCCAACTCAGTCCTTCCATATCACCAGAATGTTGGTCAGTTATACTGTCACTTAAGATATTATATGTATACACATATATTTGAACATATATGTGTATATGTGTATTTGAAAATATATGTGTATATATTAAATATATGTATATATAATATATAGGTATAAATATGCATATATGTATAAGAAGCATATATGTATATACATATTATATATACATATATGTATATATGTGTATATATATATATATATGTTTTCCCTCAACTTAAATTTTAACTACCCACTCAGCACAAAACTGATGATCTCCCTACACTATAGCAGCCAAAGTCTCACAAAGTTACAGATGACTTAGGAAACACTTTCTTTCAACAGAATGAGTCCTTGCAATACTGAGGTGAATCAAAATACCCTTGCTTTGAAATGATCTAAAGAAGAAGATTGTTCCTTAAATATAAGGATCTTAGAGGCACAAGTGCTTAGGAAACACTTGCAGGATATGGTATGGGTCAGGTGTGTTCTCAGCATACATTAATGCTGGTCAAAATACATACATTAAATGAAAGAAAGGATGATGCTGGGGAGATGATTCAGTGTAGAATGGTGATTGCTAAGCAAACATGAAAACTAGAAATCAGATTCCCAGATGAAAACGTAAATGTCAGGTAGGCATAGTCCATGTATAATCGCAGTTTTTTGTCCTCTGAGATTCCCTGGGCCAACTGGCCAAGCACCTTAACTGAACTGTTATGTTTGGGGTTCAGTTTATAAAGAAGAGATCAAGGGAGGTACTTAAATGCTCATTTCTGATGTCCACATTAATATGCACACAATAGCATGGGCACCTGATGCACCTGAATATCCACACATGGAAACATGCCTGTACAAAGATGCATACACATGCCTGTGCAAACATGAATACATAGACACATGCACATAAATTAATAAATTAAAGGAATCATCACCATTATGAACTTGGGTGTTATTTTATTTTCAATAATCCAATATTGGGGAAAATCAATACATGAAAAACTAAACAAATTATGATTATTTTTAGGTTCACACACTGAAACAATACTCCCTTGATCTCTTCCTTATATACTGAACTCCAAACATTACAGTTCAGTTAAGCTGCTTGGCCAGTTAGCCCAGGGAATGTAAAAACAAATTTCAAAAATAAGTATGTTGAATAAAAACCATAAATAGTAATATGCAGAGCATAATTCAATTTACAAAAATTCTGAAAAATGTGAAATAATATACAGTACTATTAAGGACTAGTCCTGATAATAAATAAAAGCCTAAAGAGCAACATAAAAATATAAAGGTTTATGTATATATGCATTCTCATGATTGTTTGTGATGGTTTCACAAGTTCATTTGTCAGAACTTATCAAATTATATAAAAACATGTATCAATAAAGATTAATTACCGATAAAGATGTGTGTGTGTGATTGTGTTGATGGAAGATGAAACAAAAGACTTGCAAATAGCCAGCTGATTCGTTACCACCTAAATGAGCTTGTAGAGAAATTTTAATCAACCAACATGGTGACTCTGGAAAGGGATCATACCCAAAGACCTAGGCCTGTATGATCTGGCTGGAAGACAGACATACTTTTTGTGCACACCTTTAATCCCTCTGGCTGGAATAAGACACACCTTTAGTACACACCTTTAATTCCAAACAATGATGTCTAATCCTCTAATCCACAAGCAGACAAAGTGACAAATCAGAGAAATATTTGAAATAATGATTCCAATTAGAATATGTCTAACTCTCATGAGGACAAACAGGGAAGAGATGCTACTTAAGAGCAGTGCAAGGAGAGAGACTTGAGTTGAGTTCATTGCAGTTCAGTTGAGTTCAGTTGAGTTTGTGTAGTTCTGTTCAGTTCTGTCCAGTTTGTACAGTCAGTGCTGTTTAGGTCATGGAGTTAAGAGACAGTTTTTCTAATCAGAGCAAATCAGTGCGAATCTGAGAGAAGCCAGTTTGAATCAGTCAGCTTGGAGAGGAGTGTCTAGCCAAAACAGCTGAATTGAACCAGTCAGCCAGAGTTCAGAAAGAACTAGAAAGGGTGAGCTTATTTAGTGGTAATCCTCAGAGGCTGAAAACATTAAGGCTTAGGTTAGCAGATAAAGACTAGAAGCTTCCAGGCTTAGGCCTAGGGTAATGTTCTGTATTCACAGAGCTTGGGTATGGTTCTCATGTCATCCACTCATCAGAGGAAATAAAAACAAGATCTGCATGTGCTGTCATCATATACAAATGTTTTTTTCAATATTTTAAGAATGCTATACATTATCATATAAGATTATATCCTAACTTACTCTATATCATGGGCAGCAATATTCCCATTGTAGAGCTCTAAAGAAAAATACTAGTCTAACCAACAGCAGAATTTTGATTATCCAACATATAGTTTATGATTATCAACCCAAACCTGGAGTTATTTTGTAATAGCCAATAATCAAAACTTGAGATTTTAAAAACCATGTCAAAAATTTAAAGCCCTTCCCAGATTAACTATATTTGAATTGGAAGTTACTGGACAATGTTTAACCATGGAAAGCTGGATTTGTCTTGGCAATGTAGATGGAATTCCTTCACACACTTAAAACTCACTTGAAATGCCAGTGTGGCTCTCTTTATAGTACTTATGGATAATTGTCTCAAATGAGAGTAGCAGCGGCCAAAACATATTTTTATGTATTTAAAATACCATTTAACAATTCATAAATCTACTGCCAAGATTTGAGTATGCCTTTAACTTGTTTTGATTTCCATTATTTAATTTAATGTAATCTTGGGATTTAGAAATTGGGTGGGATTCCAAGAATTTACATGTCCAACACTTTCTTTCATATTAAAGATAACGTAGACATGAGGATAGGACAAAAAACTGTTTAGAGGTCACAGTTTCAATGGGGAGCAATTAAGATCAGGAGTTAAGATTCCGTTCTTGTTCCAAAGCTATTCTTCCTGTGCATCATTTAACAACTATAATCAGTTACTTATGTTACTTATGAGCATGTTCAGAGTAAATCTTGGTCTAAATATTTTGCCATGATTTCCCACTGAGAAACTCAATTTTGCAGAGCACCTTTGTTTTTTGTTGTTGTGGTAGTGGTTGTTTTGCTTTTGCTTTTGCAACAGATTCTACCAGGAAGAATAGCATTCATACTGGTATTGAGCAGATTCAGCCTAACCAGAGAATCTGCAGTGCTCTTGTCTTTCTATAATGCTTGATATTTTCTCCCATATGCAGAACTTGACATGTGGCGATCACTATATCTAAAATCATATTCCTGGCACTTGTGGCTCAACCTAAAGTATAATTATGTATAAAAATATAACCCTTACTATAACTCTCCCATGCCTTCTCTATTTAATTTAATAAAACTAGACACACACATGGTCAGATTCTCAAGATGGCTCGCAGTGTGAATGCAGTTTATTCTAAATCACACTTTGATGAGCTCTGTGAAATTTCTCTGAAGAACGAGCTGAAACACCATCTCATCAATAAAATTCTATTTCTGAAAATCCATTTATGTTGAAACCCTACCTTTATGCAAGAGATAAAATGAATATTTTGAAAATTGTCACAGGCTTCAACTTCAAACCATGCTGAATTATCCCCCTATTGAGCAAACCTTTTCCGGTCTGATCTAGTCATGCGTTTTTCTTGAAACTTTTGAGTTCTCTGAACTTCACTTCCATTTTTTTTTTTTTTTTGGTCTCATCTGTCAATTTCTTAAAAAATGAATCTGGCTTTTTTCCCCCTAGCCCTGTCTCTCCTTGCTTCTTTTTAATATAACAGCCCATGTTTCTTTAGTTTCCAAAACTAAGAGTTTCTCAGCACCAAGGAGATAACAGCATGTCATTCTTGACAGAGTAGGGACCTGTGAATCCAGAGCCAGACCTCAGGCTCATCTGGATGCATTTCTACTTCTAGGGACCTAACTAAAAAGCATCATAATGTCTAGATGCGACCTCAAAATGCATTAACAATGAAAGTACAGAGAGTTCTCTACTCCCAGACTGTTCTGGTCTATCTATATCAGCTCAATAAACCTTAATCTGAAACATTGTTTGAGGGAATTCAGGGGCATATAGAAGATGACAGTCTTCATGAAGACTGTTCTCTTCATGAAGAACTCTGCATAAACAAGGCAAATTTCTACATATGTAGGGGTACAAAAGAAGTAGTAAGGTACCATCCAGAAGAAAACCTAACTGACATCTTTAAATGATCAGTACCTGTGATCTCCTATCGAGGGGGAGAGGCAGGTCTCAGAAGATCACCAGGATTCTGTGTGAGGGGGGAAAAAGCCCAATTAAACACCTCCTTTGCTCAACGACTGAAGCTGGCTCATAATGATGCTACTCAAACCACAACTTCCCAGCCTCCCTGTTTGCTTCCTTTTCCATCACTCCTCCATCAGAAACATCTTCCCTCATCAGCCAAATTTAGAACAACTTTTAATATGGTGGAATCACTATACCAGTGCATTGTCTATGACATGAAAAGAGGCAGAAAAGCAATTCTACTTGCCATATGTTGCACTTATGGAAAACCTACAGGTTGGGAAATACTGTTTCTTTTCTGAGATCCCTCCATGATAAATAATTTAGCTACATATTCCTGGTTGTCTGTTTTTCTGTCTGGACTCTGTTTTCTTTTAAATTTTTTAAATTTATTTTTTATTATAATTTATTCACTTTTTATCCAAGCTGTAGCCTGTTCCCTCATCACTTCCCATCCCACTCTCCCTCCCTCTTTTCTTCACATGCCCATCCCCCAGGCCACTGATTGGTGAGGTCCTCCTCCCCTTCCCTCTGACCCTATTCTATCAGGTCTCATCAGGACTAGCTACATTGTCTTCCTCTGTGGTCTGGTAAGGCTGCCCCACATCCCTGCCTCAGGGGGAGATGGTGAAAGAGCCAGCCACGGAGTTTATGGAATGGTCTTTGGTTAGAGTATCAGTCTCAGAAAAGAGCCCTGTGTCCAGAATTTTTGGTTCTGTTTTTCCCCTTGTAGAGCTCCTATCCCCTGCTCTTCATTTCCCCCTTCTTTCATAATATTCTCTGCACTCTACCCAAATTTTGGCTATGTGTCTTAGCATCTGCTTTGATACACTGCTAGGTAGAGTCTTTCAGAGGCTCTCTGTAGTAGGCTCCTCTTCTGTTCCCTGTTTTCTCCCTCTTCTGATGTCTATTCCATTTGCCTTTCTGTATGAGGATTCAGCATTTTAACCAGGGTCCTCCTTCTTGCTTAGCTTATTTAGGTGTACAGATTTTCATATGTTTATTCTATATTATATGCCTTATATCCACTTATAAGCAAATAAGATGCCAAAACCATATAATGGAAAAAAGACAGCATCTTCAACAAATGATGCTGGTCTAACTAGATATCTATATGTAGAAAAAATGCAAATAGATCCATATTTATCACCCTGCACAAAACTAAAGTCCAAGTAGATCAAAGATGTCAACATAAAACAAGACACACTACATCTGTTAGAAGAAAAAGTGGGAAAAACCTTGAACTTGTTGGCACAGGAGACAACTTCTTGAACAGAACACCAACAGCACAAGCTCGAAGATCAACAATCAATAAATGGGACCTCATGGAACTAAAAAGCTTCTGTAAAGCAATGGACACTGTCATCAGAACAAACCGACAGCCAACAGACTGGTAAAGGATCTTCACCAATCACAGAGGGCTAGTACACAGAGTATATAAAGAACTGAAGATGTTAAATAGCAACAAATCAGAGAATTCTCAAGAGAGAAATATCGAATGGTAGAGAAATACTTAAAGAAATGGTTAATGTCCTTAGTCATCAGGGAAATGTAAATCAAAACGACCCTGAGATTTCACCATACACCCATCAAAATGGCTAAGATCAAAAACTTAAGGAACAACACCTGCTGGAGAAGTTGTGGAGAAAGGGGAACCCTCATTCACTGCTGGTGGAAATGTAAACTTGTACAAACACTTTGGAAATCAATCTGGAGCTTTCTCAGACAATTAGGAATAGTGCTACCATAAGATCCAGCTATATCACTCCTAGGTATATATCCAAAAGATGCTCAAGTATACAACAAGGACATTTGCTCAACCATGTTTGTAGCAGCTTTATTTGTAATAGCCAGAAGCTGGAAACAACTAGATGCCCCTCAGTTGAGGAATGGATACAGAAACTGTGGCACATTTATACAATGGAATGCTACGCAGCAATTAAAACCAAGGGAATCATGACATTTGCAGGCAAATGGTGGGATCTAAAAAAGATCATCTTAAGTGAGGTGTCCCAGAAGAAGAAAGTTACACACGGACTCTCTTTTAAAGGGCAAAATAATCCACTTAATATAACATCGGTTGACATAGTTATCAAAACAAATCCATCTGTGAATTTACAACATTTTATTAATATTTAATTTGAGAAATAATCATAAAAATACTCAATGACTATTTACCATAGGCCATATGTTATACTAGAGAAAGCTTAATGGCATCTCTATCATTTATAACAATAATAATCTTAACAAGTAATAAATAGATAACTTTTTCCAGCTGTTGCTTTACATCCCTCTAATACAGTTAATGAAATAATGAGGCAACTTTGAAAGTAGATTACTGCATAAGATATTGAAATATTAAGTTAATAAGCATTTTATAAACCCCAGGACCTCCAATTCCTAGGCCCTAAAATAATAAAAAGTAGTATTATGAAGCCCAGAAAGAAACATTGTCTTTCACAGCGTATTGTTAGTTTCCCAAGAGATAATTTAAATAAGAATATAAGACGATAGCTTCAGGTAGAAGTGATGGCAAAGAGGGCCATTTCCTACTTCTCCAAAAGTTTTCACCCTTACCATTCCCAGAACCTACCTCTGGTGGTTTATAACCACTAGTAACTCTAGCAAAGAAGACCTGGACCTAATGCCATCTTCTGGTCTTCATAAGCCTCATATTTTTGTATACATACACACATATACAAGCATTCATGTATACACGTAATTAAAATAAATAAAATATTTGGAAAACAAAGACAGTTAACAAATAAGTTTTTAAAAAAGTAAATATTTCTACAAATCATATTTAATAATAATACTTGGCAATGATATTTAGTCTAATTCGAACTAGCATGATTATAATGTGGTCAATATAGTTATTTGACTAGTTGCAACCAAATATGAAACATAACTATGGTAGTAGATGCCTATACTCCCAGCACTCAGCAGACGAGAAAGGAAAATCTGTATCATTCAAGGTAAAGCTGGACAATATACTGAGTGCAATGTTATTCTAAGTTACAGAGCAATATCATGTGTCAGAGAAAATCAAAAAAATGAACATCACAACAGATTAGAGGATTCTTTCCTTGTTTAAAGAAACACTGTTGCTCTCAGTTTGAAAGCGAAATCAAAAGAGTGGTTCAAGCACAAGAGGGTGCTACATGCGTTTTCAAAAAGTGTTCATGATATTGTAAAATTTTATCTGAAAACAGGATGCTACATGATTTGCTAACATGTATTATAAATCCTGGTGACTGGCATAAAATAACACCATAAAATGAAAGCATGAATATAATGAAATTGTCTCAGTAAAGATTTATAAAGAAAAAATGTAGCATCTGAAATTTTAGACATTAAAGAATAGAATTAGTGGTATTGATTATTTTAAAACAAAAAGACCAAAACTAAGGAATAACTGTGAAAATGAAGTACTGTAAAGACCACAAGAGAAAAGTAGAGATAGCTTCTATAAGCAATGCAAAAATACCCAAAGAGAGGGAGAGGACAGAAAAGTACTTCAAACAATAGGCAACAACCATCAACATTAGATAAGAACTGATGTGCTTTCAAGTACTAAATATGCATTCAAGAAATACAATAAAGTAAACAGAAGAAGCATACAGGAAATCATATTTGAATTATTAAAAACACATATAAGAACAAAACAAAAAACCAGCTACTTGTTTTATTCTTTTTTAAAACTTTTTATTCGTTCTTTGTGAATTTCACATCATGTACCCTAATCCACTCATCTCCTCCTCCCCTCATGCCTGCTGTACACCCTTGCAAACTTTCACCCAACCAGAGGGGTTAAAAAAAATCTCATGTGGAAGACACAGTGTGTCACAGTATGTCCCACAACATACACTTTCTTCCATATTTTGTTGTTTTCAAATGTTAATTGCAATGACTCATTGGACTTGCATGAGGCTTCTGACTGCAGGTTTCTGCTACTCTATCAGTACTGGAGACTCACTGGGGCACCTTTTGGCTAGCCTGTTGTTGCCTTGTGTTATGGAGATTTTGTGGTTTGGATACACTCCAGCACTTCATAGATGGGGTAGACATTGGGGTGGGCCAATTCAAATCTCTGCATCTGGTCTTGAGAAGCATCTGAGGTGGTCAGACCTTCAGCTCTACCACTTTCATGCCCTCCGGGCTGGCTCATCTACAAACCCCACATCCAGGGCCAGCTCTATTGTACCCAGGTGAGATGCACTCCAGAGTGCTGCAGCAGGTGAGGGATAGTGATAGCTCCCCTGCTCTTAGAACCTCAGGGCCAACTCTCCTTTCTACTGTAGGTGGTGAGGGGTGAGGAAGGGAGAGAAGTAGTAGGGTTGGCTCTCCCATGCTTCTGTCCTTTGGAAGTCTCATCTGCAACTCCTGCAATGTGCTGAGAGCCACTCTCCTGAGTACTGAAGCTGGCTAGGCTGGGGTTAGCTCTCCTGCTCTCAGACCAGCGCCAGCTCTCCTAAAATACCTGGGTAAGGGGGGGAGCAATTCTGCACAGCCCTCGGACATCAAAATGTCCCAGGGCAGCAGTGCAGACAAGGGTGATCTGCCTGGCCTTTGGTGGTAACAAACCCCTGCATCTGCAGAGCCACAGAACCAGATATAGGCCCTGGTGGCAACACAGACCAGGACCCCACCATGGTCCTAGGTGGCATCACTAGCAACTCACATCAGGCTGATCCTTGAGTGTCCGGTTCTGCCTCTCTTCCTTGTATCTACATCCTTTTGTTTCTCTTTCTCATCCATTCCCCCACCACTTACTTGCTCCTCTGAGTACCTGAGGCCATCTCAGGAGTGGTCTCAGGAGGGCTATCCACACCTGTGCATTATTCCACCGAGCAGAGGCCATCTCAGGCATGGTCTACATCCCAAGGGATGTGTGGTCATCTCAGGCTGCCTCCTCATCTCGGCTCCCTGGGGCTGGACTAGTGGTTGACTCAGGCTTGCTTTTTTCAATGGAATGTTAGGGTACTAATCATTCATATGTTCATAGGTCAGAACAGTGACTGTAACCATCACTTCTTTCCTCTTGCCACCTAGTACTGCACATGTGACACATCAGCCACACTGTCAATGACACAAGGGGTAGGGAAAAATAAGTGAATCATGTATAGAGAATCAAAGAGAATGATCAAAAAGAGATAGTCTAAAAAGTGTCATGTTCCTAAGGCAAATTTTGTAATGAATTACCTTCAATCAATAGAAAATGCTATTAGATGGGAGACTAGGATACACACACACACACACACACACAAAAGTGTGCTCACTATAAGACATAGTTCTGCTAACAGACACAACATTCAAGAGGCTGAAGCAAGAGTGCTGCCATGAGTTGGAAGGACAGCAGAATCTGCTTCAAAAAATACACACACAAAGATGTATTGCTAATTTTAAATTTTCTGTAAAATCACTGACATTTAAAAGGCAGTAGTAACAGCCCTCCATTGTAGACTTTACAATGTAAGGTGAATCTAAAACCTCAAAAAATTGCACTAAAATCAGAGGCTGGTTTTAGAGTCCATTAGCAGAAAATTCTCACAATATGATTTGAAAGTAAAATTTAAACTGAAGGGAAATTTACTTAAACTTACAGAAACTAGTACAATGAAATAAAATGTTGCAACAAAAAGCAACAATAGAAATACAATATAATCTTTAAAATGACAGTTGTTTTATCAGGAAAAGGAAAAGATGAAATAAACAAAAAGTAAAAAGCATTGTTGTCATTACAAATCAAGTAGTATCAATTACATGAGATTTTATAAATACAGTAATTAAAATATATACTGTCATGAAATATGTACTGCCTAACAGGACATAAAAGCAAGACACAACAGGCTGGCTACATGAAAGGCAATTTCGTTGTAACATTGTGGATGGTCAAAATAAATACTGGAAAGAAATAATCAGTACCTACAAATGAGATAGCTGAAGTGCTTATTATTAAGTAGACTTTGGAAAAAGTAATATTAAGAGACAATGTGCAGAAAATATCCCAAAGATAAACAGGCCACAAACTAGGAGTACAGATCATTACAGATATCTGGTGCACTGTCACAGAGCTTGAACATGCTTTGTGATCATCAAACCTAAAAGAAAACCAAATGTGTACTATTGTGTACAAATATTAAAAGATGGAAATACATGAATATGTCATTTAATGATAAAAGCATTAAACTTAAAAGCAATAGTAGGCACGTGAAATGACATGAAATGCCACACATTTCTTAAGATGATACAGACTTCCATCGGACACACCATCCATCAAAGAAAAGTAATGAAAGAATGAGAATCTATTTTGACTGGCAAGTGAAATTGTATCAGAATTAATGAAATACTACCAACAGCACATCGTTGTTAATTATTACTTAAAATTTTTGTACTAGAAAATAGAATATTCTAATATGAAAAACCTACACTTTAATCTTCAAAAATGATAAATAGGAAGGTTATTTATGATCTAGGAGAAGGTAAATTTTTTTTTTGGCACACAAGGTATAAGCCATAGAAATAAATAAGTAATGATACTGTATTATAGAGCCAACCTTCTAAGCTTCGGATGAAATTGATAAATGATGATGAGAGTGAGGTTGGAACTTAAGACTGAGTCCAGTCTCAGCCTAGGTTGCATGCCCTCCCCACAAACTTAGACATTGTCTCAACAAAGGGATTGGCAGAGGAGTGGAAGGAAGGAAGGGAGAGGAAGAATGAAGGAAGGACTGAGAAGCCCCAAAAGTAAAGAAAATGCAACTTTTACATATATGTGATATACTTTGATATTTGCTACATTAGTAGATATGTGAATACAGGGCAAGATTAGTGTTTTTAAAGTATACAACGCTGTTTTGATTTTATTTTTTACATGATTTACAGTTTATTCACTTTGTATCCCAGCTGTAACCTCCTCCTTTATTCCCTCCCACTCCTACCCTCCCTCCCCTATCTCTTCCCATGCCCTTCCCCAAGTCCACTGATAAGGGAGGTTCTCCACCCCTTCCATCTGACTCTAGATTATCAGCTCTCAACAGGGCTGGCTACATTGTCTTCCTCTGTGGCCTGGCAAGGCTGTTCCCCCTCAGTGGGAAGTGGTCAAAGAGCCAGCCACTGAGTTCATGTCAGAGAAAGTTCCTGTTCCCCTTATTAGGGAACCCACTTGGATACTGTGCAGGTCAGTGGCATGTTTGAAGGTTCTTTGTCTCATAATGTTAAAGTAAGGGAGGATTTATTTATTTATTTATTTATTTCTATCTTATGGGCTCTTTATGTATATCATGTATATCTTCTGGCTTCTGGTTTGGTTTTTTCATGGGATCCCAAAGTTTGTGTATGTCTGCATCTATATGCATTTCTTGTGTTTTTTTCCCTTTGGTTCTTTTTCTTCTTTTATTGTTTTGTCATATTCCTATTTGTTTGTTCTTAATCTTATTTATTTTTCTTATTATCTCTTATAGCCTGTTTTTTTTTTTCTAATGAGAGATAGAAAGGGTGTTGATCCATGGGAGGTGGGGAGAAACTGGGAGGAGTAGGGGGAGGGGAAATTGCAATCAGAATACAGTGTACAGAAAAAGTCTATTTTCAATAACAGAAAAGAGAAATTCTCAAAGTAAAAAAATAAAATATACAACTCAATAATCAGATATTCAATTTAAAAATTAAAAAGAGTAAAAATACTCTTGTTCAAAGTAGATGGATCCCAGTAACTTATTAAGCATGTCTACATAATTAATCATCAAATAAATTCAAGCAAAAGCAAGGAGATAATTAACACATGTCATCAGGAAAAATTAAATTGTTTATACAATCAAGGAATTATATATAAATGCATACACTACAGATAACAGAAACAAAAACTAGAAGAAAACTAAGTTCATTTAATGGGTGAATAAACAATTTGTGCTACTTAAATTTAGGGGGAAATGACTCAGCAAGAGCAAACAATGAAGGACTGATTTAAAGCCACTAGAGGGACAAAGCTCTCATCCACCATGCTGAGTAGAATCTGCATGTACGAAAGCTGGGGCGGGGGGGGGGGGGGAAGGTTATCTCTTGAGACTGGGAAGAGACACAAAAGGAAGGATTGAGGAGGCAGAAGTGCCTTCAGTCCTGAAGACCTAGTAGTTTCATGACTTTGTAGTCACACTGAAATGTTCGCTTAAATAGAGAATTTGTGCTTGTAATTTACAGTTCAATATGGTTGATTGAAAACACATTTGAATGTCAAAATGCTCTTCCCAAGAGGGGAATCTGAGGTATTTTCTGAATACATGGAATAGAGTCACTTCCAAATTTTCATACTAGGGAGAAATAATTTTCTGACCCTTCTTACTGTCTTGGTTAAATGTTTGCCCTTTGTGTTATTTTACATTGATTAGAAAATGCTGAGAGTTTATACCCATCACACTCCTACATGAGGATTACATTTATTTTCCTTTGAGTTAAACACTTTTTATAACCCAGTATTTCAAAACTTTCCACCACTTTCAAAAGTATAGAAAATACATACACAGAAATCAACATCTGGTTTCAAAAATGTCCATTTAAAAACAGATAAGCTTAGATACTTATTTTCCTTGCTCATTTTTGTTGTTTTGTTGCTGTTGCTTTTTTAAACACAGTCTCATAAAGTCCTGTAGTATAGAATAGTATAGTATAGTACAGTACAGTACAGTACAGTACAGTACAGTACAGTACAGTATAGTATAGTATAGTATAGTATAGTATAGTATAGTATAGTATAGTATAGTATAGTATAGTATAGTATAGTATAGCCTGGCTTCAAATTTCTGTCTATCAGCGGTTCACAACTTTTCTTCTCTTTTTTTTTTACTTTTATTTTTAATTTTTTCTTCACAATTTATTCATTATATATCCCAATTGAAGCCCCCTCTCTCTACCCCCCCCAGGTCCACCTTCCTTCCTTCTTCCACTAGTCCACTGAAAGAGGGAGTTCTCCACTATTGCCATCTGCCCATAGCTTATTAAGTCTCATCCGGATTGCCTGGATCCTCTTGCTTGGTGGCTTGGCAAGGCTGCATCATCAAGAGCAAGTGATCAAAGACCAATCAACTGAGTTCATGATAGAAGTAGTCCCTGATCTCCTCCCTCGGAGATCCACATGAAGACTGAGATGCCAATTGGCCACATCTGAGCAGGGGGTCTAGGTCCTCTTCATGCATGGTCCTCCATTAGTGAATGATTCTCTGCTGAACCCCAAACCTTTAACACAGTTCCTCATGTTGTGGTGACCTCAACCATAAAATTATTTTCATTGCTACTGCATAACTGTAATTTTGCTGCTGTTCTGAATCATAAAGTAAATATTTGCGGAGATAGAGGTTTGCTAAAGGGATTAAGAGCCATAGTTTGAGAGCCACTGCTATATATGAACATGACTTGGACCCACAATTTTCCTAGTTATATATCTCACAAGGGCTAGGGTTGCAGGCATGTATGTCTACACACAGCTTAGTGTTTTTCATCTTTATGGATTCATTTGAAATATATTTTCTTGAAAGTGGAGGTCAGAGGTAGTTTTTGAATACTTGCTTGTTTGTTTTGTAATATCTTTATTTCCAATACTCCACACATACTGAAGCTAGTTACATGAACAAACAAACAGTCACTAGAATAACACATGCCATGCAATTTAGCCCAACTACTTAAGAAATAGTCCATTTTCATATGATTGTTACTATAATAGGTTAAAATAGTGACCCCAAATGCCACCACAATCTTCATGACTCTTCTTTGTGTGACCTTGTACATCCTTCATAGGAACAAGTTTAGTTTTTTTTTTTATTCCTTCAGTCTGGGTTTCTCCTTGTGGCATTCTTTCCCTAATGGGATGGAAATATATACAAATATGTAGAGTTAAACCATAGCCCCAGGAACTATAGAGTTGGCTCAACCAGTAAAGTGCTTCTTTTGTGATCATTGGAAGTTGAGTCTGATCCCCCAGAACCCACTTATAAGAAAATAAGGGTATGCATCATGAGCTTGTAATGTCAGCACTGGCAACAGAGGGACAGACAAATATCTGTGGTGCTTGTTGACCAGCCAGCCTAGCCTATGCACAGAGCTCTAGGCTGCTTGAGAAATCCTGACTCAAATACAAGGTAGATAACACTCAAAGAATGATACTGGTGATTTTTCTCTGGCTTACTTATACATGCACACATTATTCTTGAGCACACACACAAGAATTAGGAGCACAGAAAGAGAGAAGGCAGAGAGCAAAGCATAAGTCTGATGATCTCAGCCTAACTAGATCCCAGAAGAGGACATTGCAGGCAGCCCTGAAGAGAGAGGATAAGCTACGGTCAGATGGAAGGGTGTGAGGTCCTCCCCTATCAATGGACTTGGAGGGGGGCAGGGAGAAGATGAGGGAGGGATGGGGAGAGTGGGAGGGAATGAGGGAGGGGGCTACAGCTGGGATACAAAATATATAACCTGTGATTAATATAAAAATAAATAAATTACTTAAAAAAAAGAACAAGTGAGAAAGCTTGAGCTTGTCTTTTGGAAGAAAGGCAGGGTGCACCACCATTTCTTCACTGCGTCCATCATCTTGATGTCAACACGACAGGGAAATGGCCATCATGGCTCAGTCATATCTCAACCTGCCAACTGATCACTGATCCTTGAACTAACCTAGGGCATGAACTCTCCAGTTAAGAGACAAACAACAATCTGAATAAAAGTTTGCTGTTTAAAACCACAGGATAGCAGCAGAAGCTAGTTCATATAAATGGAAACAATCACCAATCCCAACTAGCTGTGTAGCTCAAATTAAAAACTTAACTCACAATCATTCATAGAGCTCAAATCTTTAACCAGTACCATGCAGTTTTTATTACTGTTGTTCTATAGTACAGCTTGAGATCAGGGATGGAGATACCTCCAGAAGATCTTTTATTGTAGAGGATTGTTTTAGCAATTCTCTTGTTATTCCATATGAAGATGAGTAGTTTTCATTCAAGGTCTGTAAGAATTGTGTTGGTAATTTGATGGGAATTACTTTGAATCTGTAGATTGCTTTTGGTAAGATGGCCATTTTTACTATGTTAATCCTGCCAAGCCATGAGCATGGGAGATCTTTCCATCTTCTGATATCTTCTTCTAATTCTTTCTTCAAAGACTTGAAATTTTTTTCATACAAGTCTTTGGCTTCCTTGGTTAGGGTCACACCAAGGTACTTTATGTCTTTTGTGGCAATCATGAAGGGTGTTGTTTCCCTAATTTCTTTCTCAGCCCTTTTTTCTTTGGTATATAGGAAGGCTATTGAATTTTTTTTAGATAATTTTGTATATAGCCACTTTGCTGAAGGTGTTTATCAGCTGTAGGAGTTCCCTGGTAGAATTTTTAAGGTCACTCAGGTATACTATCATATTCTCTGCAAATAGTGATATTTTGACATTTTCCTTTCCTATTTGTATCCCCTTGATCTCCTTCAATTGTCTTCTTGCTCTAGCAAGGACTTCCAGAACTATGTTGAAGAGATATGGAGAGAGTGGACAGCCTTGCCTTGCCCCTGATTTCAGTGGAATTGCTTTTGTTTCTCTCCGTTTAGTTTGATGTTGGCTATAGGCTTACTGTATATTGTCTTTATTATGTTTAAGGATGTGCTTTGTATCCCTGATCTCTCCAATACATTAAACATGAATGGATGTTAGATTTTGTCAAATGTTTTTTTGGCATCTACCGAATAGAAGACAACAGAAATAAACCCACACACTTATGGATATCTAATTTTTGACAAAGAAGCCAAAACCATAAAATGGAAAAAAGAAAGCATCTTCAACAAATGGTCTAATTGGATGTCTGCATGTAGAAAAATGCAAATATATCCATACATATCACCCTGTACAAAACTAAAGTCCAAGTGGATCAAAGACCTCAAAATAAAACCAGACACTTAAATCGATTAGAAGAAGAAGTGGGGAAGAGCCTTGAACTCATTGGTACAGGAGACAACTTCCTGAACAGAACACCAACAGCACAGGCTCTATAAGCAACAATCAATAAATGGGACCTCATGAAACTGAAAAGCTTCTGTAAAGCAAAGGACACTGTCATCAAAACAAAACGATTGCCTACAGATTGGGAAAGAATCTTCACCAACCCTTTATCCTACAGAGGGCTAATAACCAGTATATATAAAGAACTACAGAGTTGAAAAGCAACAAATCAAGTAATCCAATAAAAAATGGGGAAGAGAGCTAAACAAAGAACTGTCAATAGAGGAATATCGAATGGCAGAGAAACAGTTAAAGAAATGTTCAAAGTCATTAGCCATCAGGAAAATGCAAATCAAAACGACCCTGAGAGTTCACCTTATATCCATCAGAAGGACCAAGATCAAACACTCAAATGATAACACATGCTGGAGAAGTTGTGGAGAAAGGGGAACCCTCCTCCACTGCTGGTGGGAATGTAAACTTGTACAACCACTCTGGAAATCAATATGGCGCTTCCTCAGACAACTAGGAATGGTGCTTCCTGAAGAACCAGCTATACCACTCCTAGGAATATATCCAAAAGAGGCTCAAGTACACAGTAAGGACATTTGCTCAACCATGTTTTTAGCAGCTTTATTTGTAATAGCCAGAAGCTGGAAACAACCCATATGCCCTTCAACTGAGGAATGGATACAGAAATTGTGGTCCATCTACACAATGGAATATTACTCAGGAATAAAAAGCAAGAATATCATGAAATTTTCAGGTAAATGGTGGGAACTGGAAAGGATCATCCTGAGTGAGCTATCCCAGAAGCAGAAAGACATACATGGTATATGCTCACTCATATAGACATATAATATTGGATAAAATATTATATCCAAATTTGTACACCTAAAGAAACTAATCAAGAGGGAGGACTCTGGCTAAAATGCTCAATCCCCAGCCACAAAGGCAAAGCAGATGGACATCAGAAGAAGAAAAAAAACAGGAAACAAGTTAGGAGCCTGTCACAGAGGCCCCCTGAAAGGCTCTGCCCTGCACAATATCAAAGCAGATGTTAAGACTTATGGCCAACTGTTGGGCAGAGTGCACGAAATCTTATGAAAGATGTGGGAAATAGTAAGATAGGGAGAGGACAGGAGCTCTACAAGGAGAGCAACAGAACCAAGAAATCTGAGCATAGGGGTCTTTCCTGAGACTGATACTCCAACCAAGTACCATGCATAGAGAAAACCTAGAACCCCTGCACAGATGTAGCCCATGGCAGTTCAGGGTCCAAATGGGTTACATAGTAATGGGAGCAGAGACTGCCTCTGACATGAACTGATTGGCCTGCTCTTTGATCACCTCACCCTGATGGGGGAGCAGCATTACCAGGCCACAGAGGAAGACAATGCAACCACTCCTGATGAGAGCTGATAAACTAGGATCAGAAGGAAGGAGAGGAAGACCTCTGTATCAGTGGACTTGGAAAGGGCATGTGTGGAGAAAGGGGAGGGAAGGTGGGATTGAGAGGGTAGGAGGGAGGGGTTTATGGGGGATACAAAGTGAATAAAGTGTAATTAATAAAAATTAAAATAAAAAATAATAAAAATTAACTCAAACAAAGTCAAGGCTAGCAGGCTGTTCTATATACCAAGAGGTAACCCAGGGAAGGCTGGGCTCATCACTGAAGGAAGAATTTTGAATAGCAAAAAGAACCTGGTAAAATAAGGATCTGAAGAGATCATTATAATAAACTGTAGAAGTGTGGCATGTCATTTTGGGTATTTGAATTCTGTTGTGGAGAAAGCATACAACCATTTCTTGTTCTGAAAATGAAAGAGAATAATTAAGATTCCACTTCAAATTATATGATGTCATTACAGAAATTAGATGCAGAGAAGTGAAAGAGAAGGCAAAGGGAGAAACTGGAGTGGTTTGCAATCTAGGAATGGCAGAGCAAAGCGTGAAAGAAATCACTCTGACCATAAAGATAAGATAAGGGACTGTCTGGTCAGTGACTTTCTGCGGCCCTGAGAACCATGTGCAATTACATGGAACGTCTGGTAATTCTGTCTGCAAATCTGCCTTTATCTGAGAAAGCACTTCTTTAGTGGCATCTCCTACCTCTCACTAAGGAATGGGCCAGTCTTATATTACCTGGCTTCTATCCTGCCAAGCTTTACTATGTAATAAAAGAGAAGCTGTACAATTGAAAGGACTAACTTGGAGTGCTTAGACACTCAGATTAGAAGCTCTAAATCACTTGACCTTTCCTATTGCTTGCACAGTTGTGTTATGATCAAGTTTTGGGTGCAATATCTCAGAACACTGATTCTTTTCCCTCTTCTATCGTGAAAACAGCAAACAGAAAGGGATGAAAGGGGCAAAATAGAAAAATGGAAGCAATACAAAGAACTAAAAACTTGCATTCTTTAATCACATAAAGGAATAATGGAGCTATTACTAAGTCTTTAAATAAACAAAAATCATGTAATTAGCACTTACCACCCAATTAGTATAACACATCGTGCATTATTCTGAAAGAGTAATTAAGAAATGCATTAAATATCAACTATCTAAAATAATGTTGACATTCCTTTATTCTTTTTCATTAATTCAAAGTTGTTCTAAGACTATTGTGTGGAGAGCTGTGATGTCCAATTTCCTTTAAAAGGGGCTGGAGAGATGGCTCAGAGACTACAAGCACTGCTTGTTCTTCCAGAGGTCCTGAGTTAAACCACATGGTGGCTCACAACCATCTATAATGAGATTTGATGCCCTCTTCTGGCATTCATATGTACATGCAGGCAGAATATTGTATACATAATAAAATAAATAAATCTTAAAAGTAAAACAAAACTACGAAAAATAAAATTAAATTAAAAACAAAAAAACAACTTCTCAGTTCTTCTGGTAAGAAAGCAAATGGTTAATTTTGCTACAAAGCCTCTACGGTCATAAAAAATTGGATTCAACAAATAGCAAAGTGTTTTGTCTATATGTTGTGAATATATAATCTTACCATGTTCAATATGTCTTGGTTATAGATTATTGGTCATTGGGTATGTTTAAATCTTAAAAAGGGGTAGAGCTACATCTCCTAACACCACATGCTAATTGTGCTCTCTTTTAAATTTTTTGAATGTCAATATACAAGACTATTCTATGACTGATAGGTTGTGGCACCCTAATACCAAAAATAATTATGCCCAAGTGAAATAGAAACATCCAATTACTGGAATATGGCAACACGCTGACCTTGTATTAATATGGGGAAGAGGGTATGTTTGTGTTTTTCTGCATAATGGTGAAGTAGACTGGTGGATCCCAGGAAGGTTGGTGAGATTCGCAGGAGATGTTTCCCAGAAGGAGGATACTCTGGCTGCTGACAATTCTGTCCTAACAACTCAGGAATTTTGAATGGAGAGCTGTATTGGGGTTATGCTCTTGACCCACTTTTGTTACATTCTGCTCCCAGAGAAGATATTGTGGAGAGAAATGTTTTTTTAGATACAATGTGACTGGACTTGATTGGTCTGGTAATCAGGACAATTCTCAACAAAATCAGGAAGAATGGAAAAGAGGACTGACTATGGGACTTTGGTAGTCTGATTCTGGTTTTCAGCAGATCCATATTTGTAAGCTTGCCACAGAAACCCTTGGGAGACCCTGTAATTGCCTATGTATATTCTCCTTATGCTTTGTTGTTTGAAAATGTTAACATTTTTATACAAGATTCAAACTTTCAATGTTTCTTGCCATCAATGTAAATTAACAAACTGTATTCCTAAACTTTCAAATGGACAACAGGTTCTGGTTGTTTGTCAGCCTTTCATTATGGTTGCTGTGAATGTTTCTCAGGCTTTGTATTCTGATAGGGGGTCATCTTTTATGGAGTGTTATAGGACTGTGTTATGGGGTGTTATAGTACTGTGTTGTGAAGTGTATAGGACACTTTCATGGAGTGTTATAGGACTTGGCTTATTGCTCTTATTAGCAGCATGTCTCCTACCAGTGATAATTAAGCTGATCTGCATAATATTAAATTCCAATATCTACCGTAGCAGAGGTTAATTATCAAAGACAAATAAGATCTCTCTGAAGGATATTCAACTTAAGACAGGCATTATTCATGTACCAATGATGGATAAAAATATATATTTAAAATATATATTTAAGAATACATATTTAAAAAAAGACAACCTAAGACAGGCACAATTTTCTGCTCCATAGCTCTTAAGTTATGGTCAATTTTTTAAATATTATAAAAGGGAGGCCTGTGGAGAGCTGCTTCTTTTCACCCTCATCTTCACCTGGAAACAGGGAAAGGCAGGAAGTTTTGCCAAGTTCATTTCCTTTTGTTTGTGTGAGGATCACACAGACAAGTGGTCAAGGTGAACAAGTTTGACTTCTCAATGAACCCCTTCATTGTATAGAGGCGCTTTGCTCTGACTATAAAAAGGAATTGTGGAATAAACCGGTATGACAGTTTCTGCTGGCAGCCCTCTCAAACTGATGCCATGTGTAGTGTGTTCATATTATTTTCTTTCAATCCTCACTCCCAACTCAGGAACTGTTCAACTCTGCCAGCAGGCTCTGGCACTATTGAATACACAAACATGATTATCACTACCCCGCCTCATCTCATCTCCCTACTATTCATACCTATCACACCTTCCCACCCTGTTCCACAGTGAGATCACCAGTAGATACACACCTGAAGACAAGGATTCCTCTCATTACATTATTCTTCTTACTCCTCTCTCCTACCCCAATTCCCACTTACACACACGCACGCACGTGTGCGCGCACACACACACACACAAACACACACCACTTGTATATTTAGTACTTTACAAAACATAAAATCCAGACTGAGGCTCAGGACTATAATTGAGAATGTGCTGTATTGAAGTTGAACCAAAGGACTTATGGATGCTCAACTGAAAAATTATATTTATACTCCAGAAGTAATTGTGTCACCTGACTATTTTGAGATATGTATCTTCACTCTGAGTAGCCAAACTTTCCTTTCAAGCTTCTATGTCACTAATTCCAAAAAATAGGTGGGCAAAAAAAACAAAGCTAGAGTTTCCTGTATTTGAAGGCAGGGGATTTAGATAAATCATTACATACTTGAACAGACCAATGTACAGAATTCTGAAATGAGCAACATTTAGATCCATGATGATGAGGAAAATAGACCTCTTTCACGGTCTTTGTCTGAGATTTAAGCCCCAGAATATCAAGAACTTTTTCCACTTTGCCCACCATCGAAGCTTACACGGTTCTTCACAATTTATCGATAATGTAACTCTTGTCATCTTGCTTTGTTGTTGCCAAAATATCAGAAACATGTAAAGACTTGGAGAATTCTCTAGGCTATTAGCAAGACTCCCCTAGCTTAATTTTCTACCTTCTTAACAATATAACCACACACGTTATTGAATATACTCTATGTTTACACTGTGCTTCTTGATAATTTTATCACCTAAAGCTTTCATTTGGAAGGTGAGAATGTGTCTATAAAAGGAATGATAATATAATTTAAACATGATAATTTTATTTCAAGCAGACTTTTGGGGCGTTTATGTGGTCAAATTACAGGTGTGCCCTAAGGGCGTTCTAAGACCCTTTTCTCATAGTATATCATACAGTCTGGAAGGTCACAAACATTTTACATTGCCAAAGCACTAACAATGCCATTTTCTTTGATGCCATCCTTGGTCAGTCCTATTAAGTCAAGTTGTTCTTTTATACACACGTGTGCTCAGACACACACATACACACACACACACACACACACACACACATACAGAATAAGTTAGAGGACCACAGAGGAAGATACTTGACATTGTTCTGTGTTCTCTGTATATTATTGTATATTCACAAACATGTGCACTTGCACACTCACACAAATGTGCACATATATCAGACACACAGATTATGACAACTTGACAAATCACCCACATGTCTTATAAATCTCTCTTACCCTATCTGAGTGATCAAGAGAATCATCATTCCCAAAATATTGAGGTAATGAGTAACCCTGCATACTTTCAAGGATGCATGTTCTGAGATATTGTTGTAGAACCAAACTCAAAATATCAAGTTGTGAGCAAAACATGTCTGCGAAGTTGATTTGGTGTGCACCATATTTTCTATAGGAAAGAAAAAACAGAGAAGCAGGACGGGAGAGGGAGAATGGAATTAATTTTGACAGCATATTTTTGTCTTCTTATACCAAGAAAGACATACAAGAGTTAAGACTAAATTGGGGCTAGCTGGATCCAAATCTTGTTTCTGCTGTAAGTGACTCCATGTTTTTTTATTAATTACACTTTATTCACTTTGTATCCTCCAAAACCCCCTTCCAATCCCACCTTCCCTTCCTTTCTCCACACATGCCCCTTTCCAAGTCCGCTGATAGGGGAGTTCTTCCTTTCCTCCCTTTTGATCCTAGTCTATCAGCTCTCATCAGGAATGGTTGCATTGTCTTCCTCTATTGCCTGGTAATGCTGCTCCCCCATCAAAGTGAGGTGATCAAAGAGCAGGCCAATCAGTTCATGTCAGAGGCAGTCTCTGTTCCTATTATTATGGAACCCACTTGGACCCTGAATTGCCATGGGCTACATCTGTGCAAGGGTTCTAGGTTTTCTCCATGCATGGTACTTGGTTAGAGTATCAGTCTCAGGAAAGACCCCTGTGCTCAGATTTTTTTGGTTCTGTTGCTCTCCTTGTGGAGTTCCTGTCCTCTCCCTATCTTACTATTTCCCACATCTTTCATAAGATTTCGTGCACTCTGCCCAACAGTTGGCCATAAGTCTCAGCATCTGCTTTGATATTGTGCAGGGCAGAGCCTTTCAGGGGGCCTCTGTGACAGGCTCCTAACTTGTTTCCTGTTTTCTTCTTCTGATGTCCATCTGCTTTACCTTTCTGGCTGGGGATTGAGCATTTTAGCCAGAGTCCTCCCTCTTGATTAGTTTCTTTAGGTGTACAGATTTTAGTAGGTTTATCCTATTAAAAAATGGGGAACAGAGCTAAATAAAGAACTCTCGATAGACGAATATCGAATGGCAGAGAAACACTTAAAGAAATGTTCAACGTTCTTAGCCATCAGGGAAATGCAAATCAAAACAACCCTGAGAGTTCACCTTACACCCATCAGAATGGCCAAGATAAAAAACTCAAGTGATAACACATGTTGGGGAAGTTGTGGAGAAAGGGGAACCCTCCTCCACTGCTGGTGGAAATGTAAACTTTTACAACCACTCTGGAAATCAATTGGGCGCTTCCTCAGGCAACTAGGAATGGTGCTTCCTCAAGATCCAGCTATACCACTCATAGGCATATATCCAAAATATGCTCAAGTACACAATAAGGACATTTGCTCAACCATGTTTGTAGCAGCTTTATTTGTAATAGCCAGAACCTGGAAACAAACCAGATGTCCCTCAAGTGAGGAATGGATACAGAAATTGTGGTGCCTCTACACAAAGGAATATTACTCAGAAATAGACATATAAAACAGGATAAACCTACTAAAATCTGTGACTCCATGTCATCATTTCTTTCTTCATTGAGAATGTAAGCTAATAATGTACAAATTCCTGTTGTAGAAGATAAAAGATAAACCTAGTAATGAATAAAATAGTTCTTGGCACAGAAGATAAAGTGATGGAAAACTGACAGTCATGGGCTCAGTGGTTGTAGTTATGGCCATTGTCAATACAGCTAAAATAGTTGGGACCTCAAGAGTCTACAGATTAGGGGATCCTTAAAGGCCATTTAGTTTGGCCTCCAACCTCTTTTCATGAATCGTGGAAAAGACTTAACTCATAGTGTCCTAGTTGGGTTTAACTCAATTAGATTCAACCTATAATTATCTAGGAAGAAAATCTCAATTGAGAGATTGCCTTGACCGGGTTGGTCTGTGTGTATGTTGAGGGAGGGGGATACCTATATTATTAATTGATGCAGGAAGGCCTAGCTCACTGTGCACAGCACCATAATCAAGGCAGGTGGTCATGAACTGTGTGGGAAAGCAAGCTAAGTATAAGCCAGCATGCCAACCAGAACCACACAGCATCTTCCATGCTTACTGCCCTGCTTCTTAGCCACTGAAGTTAATTCATCAGTTCAGAATAATGCTATCTGGAAATCCAAGCAGGCCTGCTTTCAGATTCTTTCCTTGATTTCCCTCAGTGATAAGGAATTGTAGTAAGATCTTTCCTTCACTTCATTGCTTTTAGTTATGGTATTTTATGACAGAAATGGTGAAGCTGGTATAAAACATCTCTGTCACATAATACCATAAGTCATTGGTATTACCTCTCATTATCACTAGATTTTAAAATTGCATTGTTTTCACAGTATATGCAAAAACATATGATCATACTGAGTGCTCAAAATCCTTGCTGCAATTTTATGGCACAGCACTATGGTTTTACTGAAGACAAAAGAACTCTCAGAGTGAACATCAAAGAACCGATGGCAAAGCTATCCTGCTGACTCCCTCCCAGCGTTCCTTTACCAAAACATATTTATTTCACCACCTCCCAAGAAAGAAAAGCAACTCAGTGCCTGAATGTTCCCTGAGCATCTGGGACTTTGAAAGGGCTGTTGAGAGCCTGTGAGAATCTCAGCATATGGCCCTGCTAAAGATAGATGCAGGCTCATGTCCACAGCAGGGAAGAGCCACTCTCAGCCTTCTAACTGGTAATTTTATGCGCATTTTCTTCAAGAACACTGTGTTGTTTATACATGAAGGCCTCATGCCAGGGTCAGAGGTAATCCAAAATGAACATATTTGATGAGTCTCACACCCTGCTTGGTAGTGCCAGACAGTGAAGAAGGAAAGCAGGAAAAAAGCAAGTATCATTCCACATACTTCACATATGTAAACTATTTGAGCTCTCAGAGCAGGCTTACATAGCACCCCTGATACAACCTCACCCAGCATATTAGGAAATAGGAACAAAAAATAAACAGCTGGATATTATGCATTGTATAACTGTTAGAATCCTGAAAATGTTTAATCTAGCCATTCTTGTTAGGAAAAAAAAAGCATGAAATAAGAGCCCTGGTAGATAACATTGCCTCATGGATTTGAGTTAGACAGACGTAGACACTGCAATTGTTTAGACTACATTTTCTTGCCTCAAGAAAAATAAACAGCTAAGCTAGAGCAATGTCTCAGTTGTTGAAATGCTTGTGATGTGAAAACAATCCAAGTACAGTGCAACTAGTCATTCTAATGCTGGGGAGATAGAGACAGGGGAATCTCTGGGGTTTGCTGGCCAGCTAATCTAGCTAATCAGTGAAGTTCAGGTTCTATGAGAGACCCTGAATAAAAAAATAAGGTGAAAAGAGATTACATACAATATCTATCATTGGTCTTTAGCCTCCCCAAGCAAGAATGAACACATACACACCTACGTTTTTCTCTCTCCTATATTTACACAATCATTAATATACTGTATATTCTAATTTGTTTTGTTGTAATAAACACCATGAATGAAAGCAACTTGGAAGAAGGAAGGGATTATTTTAGCTTGTACTTCTGGGTCACAGTACATCGTTGAAGAAAGTCAAAGCATGAACTGAAAGAAAGAACTGAAGTTGAAATTATGGAGTAAGAGTGTTTACTGCTTGATTTTTACAGACTCCTTCAGCAAGCTTTCCTGGCCCACCTAGGTAGTGATAGTAATGAAACTACCCAGCACACCAGTATGCTAACAGTGGAGATACTCTGAAGATAAAAGACACCCATAGCCAAATAAAGTATACAGATAATCATACTGAAAATATGTATTTGAAACCTCAAGTCTGGTAAGCATTATTCAAATGCAAGGAACTATGAGAAGAATCAACAAAGTTAGATTCGACCTAAGCAGGAAGGTAGAATTGTTTACAGAAACATCCAAACATGAGAAAAGATAAAAAGGAGCTTCTAGAGCAAGTTTAAATTTGATGAGAAAATTTTATTAAATTTCTCTTTAAATTTTGAAAATAAAGCATTGCCAAGACATGGAATTACCTGGAGACCTCATAAAAATAGTAAGTCTGAACTACCAGACTGTCCAGGGCGTTAAGAAGATTGCAAAAGGGATTCAGGCACATGCTGAATTAAAGGGATAAGAGAAGAATCCATGTGGAGGGTTTGACTTGCCAAAAAGGCAAACTTGTTTCATTACTCTGATACCTCAAGCAATAGCTGATGATGGGTGAAGGGGCTGGGATCCAATGAGTTAAGAAAAATGCTCAAATATGGAGGAAAAACTGTATAAATTAACTCTAAGGAAGAATTCATTAGGAACAACCCAGCTTTAACAGAAGAGGCAGCTGGCTATGAATAAAAGAGAAAGGACACAGTCTGACAATGTCACAAACTATATCAAGCACAGCATTTGCAGTGGTTCTTTTTAAAATTTATTTATTTTTAATTAATTACAGTTCATTCACTTTGTATGCCAGCTGTAGCCACCTCTCAATCCCTCCGTCCCTCCCTCATCTCCTCCCATGCCCTCCCTAAATCCACTGATAGAGGAGGTCCTCCTCCCCTTCCCTCTGACCCTAGCCTCTCAGATCTCATCAGGACTGGCTGCATTGTTTTCCTCTGTAGCCTGATAAGGCTGCTCCCCCCTCAGGGGGAGGTGATCAAAAAACCTAGCCACTGAGTGCATGTCAGAGACAATCCCTGTTCCCATTACTAGGGAACCCACTTTCATAGATGTCCTTTTTAATATAAAGGACTTTCCCATAATGACCACTTTACTGCAGAATTTTAAATCGTGAAGAGAGAGTGACATTTTCTGATGAGTTTTCACTGTATCAATTGAGAAAATCCCACTGTTTTCCACTTATTCTTTAACCCTGACAAATTAAACTGATTAACTGTAGTTCCAAGTGTTGCTGTGTGCTTCTTGTTCGCCATGAAGGGCAGATGCCCTTCTGCCAGAGTCTTCTGCACCACAGTGCTTTTTTGAATACACGGAACCGATAAACCATGGACTAAACACTCAGAAGCCATGCAACAGAATAAGACCTGATGTGAGTGGTGTTTTTTCTCAGTTGTTTTGGTCATTCTATGCAGAAATCACTAACCCAGGGACTTCATTTACTCTCTTGATGTGACAGGCTTTAATCTCCAGAAGAGAATTTCTGGAAATCCTGCATAGTAGAGTGATCTGGTTGATTTAAAGACGTGTTTGTGTTTTCTAATCCTTCACAGCTTTAGTAATGACACATTGTATGGATTTCTAAAAGGCAAACACTTCCTCATAGAAAAATCTAAAATGATTGATTAGATACTGAATGTATGACTATCCTGGGGACATCAAACTTTTGCTTAAATGGTTTCCAGTTTCTCTGAATAAGTAACACACTCCTCATTAATAGCTTTGAAGTGGGAACACTTCACTCTATTACAAAATTTTTAAATTTTGTGAAATTAAAAAAATGTTGTAGTATTCCAGTTATGATCACTGTGTTGGGGGAGACTAGCATCCAATATGGCATGAGTGTATGTCAAAGGATAACCATGTGGAGTCAATTCTTTCCACCTATTTTTATCTAGTATTTAGTGCCAAGTTTTGCCATATACTTCTTGCCTATCATCATGCCCCACAAATCAGAGCTTCAAAAAACAAAAGTTCAAAATTTACCTGAACTGTTATTGTATAACAGTTTCCTCTGGGATTTTCCAATCTACAAGTGAAGCTCCTTAAACAGGAGCTCAGGACGTCCCTGAAACTGAGTTGATTCACTAGACCACATCCTTTTCAGACACTCTCAGCTTAAAAGAAGAAGGAGGAAAAAAAAAACTTCAATGAAGACTCAGGCAAGCCAAGCTAAAATGTTGCTTAGAAGCAGAGATAAGACCAGCTGCCTGGAAGATGTTTAGGACAACTGAGGCAACTGGAAAGGATACCCTCCAACCTGTGTAGCTTCCTGAAGGATGTGCAGCATGCTGCAGGTTCTTAGCCTTGGTGAGCTGTTATCTGTGCTGAGGTGGGTTTTGGTGATGCACATGTCTTTGAGTAATTTTTGTTTCTATTAGTAACCCCTCATCCACATTCCTGTAAGTATCCCTAAAATGAATTGGTTATTTAAGTTTTACTTTGGTAGATTTAGACTTTGGTCTATCTAAATATTTGCTCTCTATCTGGGATGAATATATGTGTTTGTTCTATCATCTTAGGAGAAGCCTTGTCACAAAACACCTATGTCATCATGCATATAATAAACTCAATTCCTGGAAACCAGGAATTGAATTCAGGCAGTCATGCTCATGTAGAAAGAGCTTTACCCAACAAATCATCTAACTGGCCAACACAAAAGATTTTTAACATTCTCTGTAACACTTAAAAGTTATCTTCATTAAAGTTATCAATAAAGATTCTTTATATTAAAATTTTCTGTTCCACTTATCATGTAATTTTTTTGATTGAGCTACAATACAGAGATAGAACTGAGATTTTAAAATCAGTCTTGATTAAAGAAAGTGACTGCTAGGACATCTATAGAGCATTTTAGGAAAATAATGAGCGTGCCAAATTAATTCAAAATGAAGAAAAAAGCAGACAATCTCAATGGCTCTTAGAAAGAAGAACAAGAGTATAGAGTGAACAGGGAAAACTCTCAATCAAGCCTGGGAGAATTGAAGTTGAAACAGATAAGCCTCAGAAAATTAAAGCTGCTTCCCCAACTATCACGGTTTCTCCCAAAGACAGCATTGGGATTTCCTACATTTGCAAAGAATAGGCATAAATATCACAAGAATGAAAAATCAGAAAAAGACTGTCAAGCATTAAAAAGAGAAATTAATTCAAGAGTTTTTAGGTGCATACCAACTATAGTGTTGTAGAGCTCATGAGCCACAGAAGACAGGAGAAAGAACTTAGGAGTCTGTGTAGCTCAATGGACAAATCAAGGAATTAACAACATAATGAGCTTGTTTTATGTCCTTGTTATTTATTGTTTGACTATATGATTCAATTTGTAATAGACATCTCTTTACAGTAGTATATAATTATGTCAATAGAATGCATTTGTTGACATGAACCCACTTCAGGCATTTTAGAAGGAACTAGGAAGGAACTGTCAGTATAATTTGCCATCACATAGATATTAAGGTGATGGTGGCAAACTAATATGATCTCCAAAGACTGGGCACTTGAGAATAGAAAAACTAAAAATAAAAGACAAATAAAAGATGTATGTTTTCAGTTTCCATGTCTCCTGCAGCTGGGTCACCCTATATCCTCTTATATATCCTCCTAGTCTCATATTTCTAGCTTGTCTTGGAGATGCCCCCTTGGTTTCCCTTCTCTCTTGCATCTGTCTTGCCTCCCACCACTGCTCTTCCCACATCTGATCTGATCCCCACCTTTGTTCCACTTGCCACATCCTCTCCAACGCAGTTCTTTCTCTTCATCTACTTCCAGTGTCTATTCTATTTCCCCTTCTGAGAGGGATTCAAGCATACTTCCTTGTGCCTTCCTTTTTACTTAGCTTCTTTGGGTCTGTGGATTGTAGTATGGCTAATAACCACTTATATGTGAGAATATCATGTCTGTCTTTCTGGATCTGGATTACCTAACTCAGGATGATCTTTTCTAGTTTCATCAATTTGCCTGCAAATTGCATGATTATTTTTTTAATAGTTGAGAAATATTCTATTTTGTAAATGTACACATTTTCTTTAACCATTCTTTGGGTGAGGGGCATCTGGATTGTTTCCAGTTTCTGGCTTTTACAAATGGGCTGCTATAACATAGTTAAGCAAGTGTCCTTGTAGTATAATGGAGCATATTATAAGTATATGCCCAGGAGTAGTATAGCTGGGTCTTGAATTAGATCTATTCTCAATTTTTTGAGGCACCTCCAGATTGATTTCCCAAATGGCTGCCTCATAGCTAGGCAGGACTTTGAGTGGAATGATGGGGACACTAACCCACCCACAAAGCCTTCAATTCAAATTTTATCTTTCCTACAAGACATGCAGAGATAAAGATGGAGAAGAGATTGAGGGAAGGGTTAACCAATGATTGGCCCAACCTTAGATTGATCGTATAGGAGAGAGTCAATCCCTGATACTATTAATGATAGTGTGCTATGCATGCAAATGGGAGCCCAGCAAAACTGTTCTCTGAGAGGAACCACCCAGCAACGGATCCAAACAGATGCTGAGACCCACAGAGTTTGGGGAGTCTTGTAGAAGGGGGGGTGGATAAAAGGTCCTGGAGGGAACAATAACTCTTCAAGAAAACCAACAGAAATTATTAACCAAGGCTCATAGGGGCTTAAAGAATTGAAGCACTAAACAAAGAGCATGCATGGACTAGACCTAAGCTCTTGACACATAAATAACTGATAGGCAGCTTGGTCTTCATGTGTGTCTCCTAGCAAGTGCAGCAGAGGTTTTTCTCTGACATGAACCCTATTGCCTACTTTTGGATCACTTTCCTGTAACTGGGCTGCCTTGTATGACCTCAGTAGAAAAGGATGTGTTTAGTCCTGTTTCGACTTGATCTGCTGGGGTGTGTTTGTAAGGTGGGGGAGCTCCCCTTTTCTGAGAAGAAGGGGAAAGGGGGGAAGAGGATGGAAGAGTGGGGCCAATTAGAGAGGAGAGAGGGGGCTGTAATCAGGATGTAAGATAAATAAGTAAATAAATAAATTTAATAATAGTTTAGAAAATGTGCTTTTTGGTGAAAACCTTTCTGGTGGTTTGAATGTCAACTAAATGATAGACTCCAGTGTGTGAATTTGCAGAATGACACTTTTCTGAGATTCATTTGTAACTGAATAAATGAATACAATCCAAAGAAGCATGCTGAGAAAATAAGAAAATTGATTTTAATTGACCCTTTCTAACATGAGCCATATGTTTACCTCCTATTCAAAGTTTTATTTTTATTTGTTTGTTTGTTTAATATTTTACATCCAGACCAGTTTCCCGTCCCTCCTTTCCAAGTCCCTCCCCACTACCTCTCTTCCCTGCCCCCTTCCTACTCTTCCTCAGTTATTCTTCAGAAAATTTGCATGCCTCTCATGGATATCAACCAGCCATGGCATATCAAGTTGCAGTAAGTCTAGGCAAGCCCTGTCACATTAAGGCTGGACAGGGCAACACAGTAGGAGGAAAGGATCCCACAAGCAGGCAAAAAAGTCAGAGACAGGCCCTGTACCCACTGTTAGGAGTCCCATAGGAAGACCAAACTGCATAACTATAACATAGGTGCAAGGGATGCCAGTTCCTTTCAGGCTCCCTGGTTAGTGGTTCAATCTCTGTGAGCCCGATGATCCCAGGTTAATTGGTTCTATGTATTTTCCTGTGGTGTCCTTGACCCTTCTGGCAAAGCTTTACTTCTTAAGTTGAAGAAGAGTGTCCCTTAGTGTCACCACTATTTGCCACCACCAATATTCTATACAGGACTAAGAAATGTCAGCATTTGTTTGCTTTCTAGGGTTTGTTATATACAAAGCTGGTTTACATAAGTACTGACTTTTTGAAGCTCTTATTTGTGTTAAGCCACTGTTCATACAACAACTGTTCAAACTTTTGTCAACAGAGCCATCATAAAGTAAAAAAAAAAAAAAAGAATCACTAATGCTAAGCTTCTAGTTAATGATCCCCTGCATATAAACTTGTCAAAACTCAGCCAAATGATTCTCTTTTTCATTCATTCATTTTTTTTCTTAATTTACAGACACAGAATTGGGAAACGTGTTAATTCAAATGTCAAAAGATCTAGGATACCATATGTTTGTCACTGCCTTCATCTGTGACTTAGAGGGTCTCTGTATCTCTCAGGTAGTCAGTTTCCTCTGCTAATAATGTTAACATGGATACCACATTTGTGTATTTGCAGTATGTCTTTAAAACAAGTTGTAACATGGAGATGGGAGATGGTACTTTTACCAGAAAGAGTAGAGGAGGGGAAAGGAGAAAGATAAAAATGGTTATCTGTTAAGTAGTATGACCAACCCTCTCCAGGCACTAAGCAAATCAATGATGATTAACCAGGGATCAGCAAACAAGATTATAGACACTTTCTCTTTTTAACAAATATATATCCAGAATATATAAAGAACTAAAGAAGTTAAAAAGCAACAAATCAAGCAATCCAATTAAAAAATGGGTTACAGAGCTAAACAGAGAATTCTCTGAAGAGGAATATAGAATGGCAGAGAAACACTTAAATAAATGTTAAACGTTCATAGCCATCAGGGAGATGCAAATCAAAACAACCCTGAGATTTCATCTTATATCCATCAGAATGGTTAAGATCAAAAACTCCAGTAACAGCACATGCTGGAGAGGTTGTGGAGAAAGGGGAACCCTCCTCCACTGCTTATGGGAATGTAAACTTGTATAACCACTCTGGAAATCAAACTGGTGCTTTCTCAGACAATTAAGAATAGTGCTTCCACAAGATCCAGCTATACCACTCTTAGGCATATATCCAAAATATGCTCAAGTACACAACAAGGACATTTGCTCAACCATGTTTGGAGCAGCTTTATTTGTAATAGCCAGAAGCTGGAAACAACCTAGATACCCCTCAACTGAGGAATGGATACAGAAATTGTGGTACTTTTACACATTGGAATAGTACTCAGCCATTAAAAACAAGGAAATCATGAAATTTGCAGGCAAATGGTAGGATCAAGAAAAGATCGTCCTGAGTGAGGTATCCCAGAAGAAGAAAACACACATGGTATATGCTCACTTATAAGTGGATACTAGACCTATGAAATAGGACAAACATACTAAAATCTGTA
Organism: Pachyuromys duprasi; assembly: GCA_028658305.1. Classification (NCBI taxonomy): domain Eukaryota; kingdom Metazoa; phylum Chordata; class Mammalia; order Rodentia; family Muridae; genus Pachyuromys; species Pachyuromys duprasi. Next base: position 20,925,792 of record CM053755.1, read on the forward strand.
TACCTAAAGAAGATAAACAAGAAAGAGGATCCAGGGTAAGTGATCAGTCTTCACTTAGAAAGAGAAATGGGATGGGCATTAGAAGTAGGAGAAAACAAGTAACAGGACAGGAGCCTACCACAGTGGGCCTCTAAAAGACTCTACCTAGCAGTGTATCAAAGCAGATGCCAAGACTCATAGCCAAACCTCGGGCAGAGTGCAGGGAATCCTATGAAAGAAGGGGGAGTTAGTATGACCTGGAGAGTACAGGAGATCCACAAAGACCAAATATATCTGGGCACAAGTGTCTTTTTTGAGACTGTTTCTCCAACCAAGGACCATACTTTGATATAACCTAGAACCCCTGCTCAGATGTAGCCCATGGGAACTCAGTATCCAAGTGGGTACCCTAGTAAGGGGAACAGGGACTATTTCTGACATGAACTCAATGGCTGGCTCTTTGACCTCCCCATTCCTCCTCCCCCGAAGGAGGAGCAGCCTTGCTAGGCCACAGAGGAGGACTTTGCAGCCAGTCCTGAAGACATCTGATAAGCTAGGGTCATATGGAAGGGGAGGAGGACCTCCCTCATCAGTGGACTTAGGAGGGGTAGGGAGGAGATGAGGGATAGAGGGTGTGATTGGGAGGAATGAGGGAGGAGGCCACAGCTGGGATATAAAGTAAATAAACTGTAACTAATATAAAAAATTTAAAAATTAATTACAACAAAACAAAACAAACAAACAGAAAACAAATGGGCTAATACACTTCTTCACAAAGTTCAGGTGACTTGATTTCCATGATAGCTTCAGATGCTGCCCTAGTGGTCTAAAGCCTCCTGTGATTCAATCCTTGGCTAGATTGTATGGAACCTTCTTTTGAGTACACCAAAGAATTCAGTGGTCTTTTCATTTTGATTTTTATTAATTACAGTTCATTCACTTTGTATCCCCCCTGTAGCTCCCTCCTCCCTCCCTTCCCAATCACACCCTTCCTCCCCTCCCCAAGTCCACTGATAGGGGAGATCTTCTTCTCCTTCCTTCTGATCCTAGTCTATCAGGTCTCATCAGGAGTGGCTGCATTGTCTTCCTCTGTGGCCTGGTAAGGCTGTTTCCCCCTCAGGGGGAGGTAATCAAAGAGCAGGTCAATGAATTCATGTCAGAGATAGTCCCTGTTCCAATTACTATGGAACCCGCTTGGACACTGAACTGCCTTGGGTTACATCTGTGCAGGGGATCTAAGTTATCTCCATGCATGGTCCTTGGTTGGAGTATCATTCACAGAAAAGACCTCTGTGCCTAGATTTTTTGGTTCTCTTCCTCTCCTTGTGGAGCTCCTGTCCTGTATAAGTCTTACTATTTCCCACTTCTTTCATAAGATTCCCTAAACTCTGCTGTACTACAGAGCAATGGTAATAAAAAAAATGCATGGTGCTGTACCCACCTTTTTATATGAGTACTGAGGATCTGAACTTCAGCCCTGTGCTTATAGAGTAAGTACATTACTGACTAATCAACAAACCACTGTGATAAAATCTTTAGAAAAGAAAATATAATCACCCAAACCTAAACATAAGCATACACACATATAAGAGCGTACAGGATAATCATATAAACACTATACACATAAAGGAAAAAAAAATCTGGCATAGGAATAAAGCAACCACACTTATGATTTCATATTGTAGACTAATCCAATGAGCTTTGACTCACACATGATTTCCTTTATATAGCCAGCAGCAATGTCCTTTCGGGTGAGATCATTGGCTTACTGAGTTGGTTAACTCACCTGCAGCTTGGAGAGGATAAATTTGGCTACAAGGTCACTTGAAAGATTAAATAAGATATTTTTCAGAACACCTAGAATAGTTCCTGAGATTCAGAGAGGCTGCTTGTAAATGTAGAACACTTCTCCACGTTTTGCGATTCAAAGAGATCCACAGTCTGTGAGGACAAGCAGAAATATCCTATTACAACACAAACTCAAAAGTGGCTGCATTGTAATGACAAGCACCATGTTATAGAGAAAAATTAAAAGTTGGGAAGAATGAAGTTTCAGCGATGGGGGATAATATGTCCAAAGAAGTGAATGAAAGAAATTAAGAGTCTATGGAGACAACTGGTCAAAATGTGGAAAATAAGTGGTGTTGGTGTGTCCAAACTAAATCCATATACATACAATGTATGCCCTATACTTAAGGCTCATAGAAAGTCACAGATGGGAATGGAAAGATTTTAAGAGCCAGATGTCTGGGATGCCTAGATAATTCCCCAACATCAAAGGGAAGCTGAAGCCATGAAATCTCAACATAACAGTTTCCTAAACAACACTTGTAATGGCAATGTCAGCAGAGATGTCAACACAGCCAGATAAATTCCAAAATTCTCTGTATGAAGTACTACAGTCAGTCAATGGCTGCTGAGAGAGAAGGACATAGTTTTGCTTGTTAGAACTCTGTGATATTGAATGTAGGAGAAAACAAGCAACAGGACAGGAGCCTACCACAAAGGACCTCTGAAAGACTCTACCTAGCAGTGTATCAAAATAGATGCTGAGACTCACAACCAAGCCTTTGGCAGAGTGCAAGGAATCATATGAAAAAAGGCGGAGTTAGTAAGACTTGGCAAGGACAAGAGCTCCACAAAGACCAAATAGATCAGGGCACAGGGGTCTTTTATGAGACTGTTTCTCCAACCAAGGACCATTTATGGATATAACCTAGGACCCCTGCTCAGATGTAGCCCATGGTAGCTCAGTATCCAAGTGGGTACCCTAGTAAGGGGAACAGGGACTCTTTCTGTCATGAACTCAATGGCTGACTCTTTGACTCTCCTCCCCGCCCTGAGGGAGGAGCAGCCTTGCTAGATCCCAGAAGAGGACATTGCAACCAGCCCTGAAGAGACATGATCAGCTAGGGTCAGATGGAAGGGGAGGAGGTCCTCCTCTATCAGTGGACTTGGAGGGGGCTGGGAGGAGTTAAGGGAGGGATGGGGAGAGTGGGAGGGAATGAGGGAGGCAGCCACAGCTGGGATACAATGTACATAACCTGTGATTAATATAAAAATAATAAATTACTTTTAAAAAACTCTGTGCCATGTTATGCAAGCTTGGGTGTTCTTAAACACATATGCACCTGAGTTAATAAATAGATTCAGTATTGCATTTAAGTGAGGTTGGCAAGGAGGCGACAAAGTGATAGTATTTGCACTGGCAATGATATTCTCCAAGGGACCCAAATATATCAAGAAGACAAGGAGAGGGAAGAAGAAACTACAAGTGCTTTGAGTTTCTGAAGACCAATGTGTGGAAAGATGGGTGGTTTCAATTCTTTATTCCAGGTGTTCTAATCACTGAGTCTTTGGCTTATGAACTCTCTGATTAATCTTTAATATTGTCATGATGAATCATTCATAAATTATGCATTTCCCCTTTTCAAATTGTATTTCAAGATAATCACTTAAAGAAAATTTAGGTCTGAAATTTTACCTTCAAATTATATGTCTAAAATTTTTTGTCAACTTTTCTCATTTCTCCATTTCAAACCAAGCCCATAGAGTTTAGCATTTAAAAAAAATACCTTTATTTTTAAAACATAGAACAAAATGTCTGATTGATTGAAAATAATAAAAAATATGGCTGGATTTTTCCAACTTCTATTCCAAAATATATTCAGTGGAGAATTTATTGAGTTCACTGTATACAGATGCTTACAGGACTTTAACTCCTGTACCTACAAATAATAAAAAAGCAGGGTACATGCCTGTATTTTAGTAGTCAGGTGCCAGAAACAAGGAAAACATTTTGGCTTCGAATTCACCCTGAGCTACACAGTATATTCCAGGCCAGCAGGAATATAGTGAGGCTATGTGTAAGGATATCAAATGCGGGAGGGTGAGAACAAAGGTTTCATGTTCACACTTAAATGTCAGCATTGTCTCAATTCTTAGGAAAGATATTCTTTATCAATTATAACTACAATGAATTACCAGCAGTTTAATCTGACTTTCCTTAACTAAAGAGAATTAGTACAGTGGAATATAAGTCCTTACTTTTATTTCACTCATTTCTTTTTTTTTTTTTTCAGTTCCAAACCATATAGTCAAAGGTTTATTGAACAGTTTACTATGATAAGCTGGGTACTTGGTTAAACCACCCCACAGTGATAGTATTAGGTGCTAAGGACTTTGAGAAATAATGGGATAATAAGGGCAAAGCTCACACAAACAGGATCGGTGTTGTTAAAAAGGAGACCCAGCACTCCCTTTCTCTTCTTTCCTGGCCCTTTGCTCTTCTGGTAGTGTACAGCTTTGTCCTGCCACGTGATATGTCGCCATCTCCGAACAACTGTCAATCGGTCATGAACTGATTCAAATTCATGAGACCAAATCAAACTTTTCTCTTTCTAAGTTGATTTATCTTGGGTAGTTGTCATAGAAATAGAAATTAACAAAGGAACTACTGCATGTAGAGGAATTTTAATCCAGCAACATGGCTGTTCTGGCAATGAATCCAAAGACCTATTATGTGATCTGGATGGAATGCAGACATACTCTGGATTACAATATAATTTGGGTGGAATACAGACACACCCTTAGTACACACCTTTATTCCCAAACAATGAAGGTAAGGTTACTTTATACAAAAACAAAACAAAACAAAACAAAAACAGCCATGTTTGGAAGTGATGTCTAATTGAAGGGTAGACAAAGTGATGACTCAGAAAAAGATTTGATAAAATGAATCAGAGATAGGATACAACCAACTCTCAGGAAAGAGAGAGTACTTAAGAGCAGTGCAGGGAGAAAGAGGAGAGGGTTTTTTGTTTGTTTGTTTGTTTACTTTTGTTTTTTAAACAGGGAGCATTTTTACAGGTTGCAGAAAGAGCAAACTAGATACAGGTGAACACAGAATGAGCCAGAGAATGAGAAGGACCCAGAAGATTAGAACATATTGCCAGGGTTCATTTGAGGCCAGGCAGAGCAATTCAGTGAGATTCTGAGTGAAGCCAGTTTGAATCAGTTAGCTTGGAAAGGAGTTTGGACCAGAACAGCTGAGTTGAACAAGCCAAAAAGAATTTAGAATGAACTGGAATGGCTTGTGAACAGTTTTCATCTCATCTCTTCATCTGAGGACATAGAAACAACATTTACAACTGTGCATTGTCATCTTAAATACAAATATTTATACAAATATACCCTGGCATGTAAAATAGAATATGATTTCATATAAATAAGTTCACAGGCTGGGAAAACTGCTTCTACCCATACAAAACAAGTTTCTGTGGTATTTTGTAATGGTAGTAATAGAAAACTAATACAGCAGCATAGCCAAGATGGCCCCATTTCTGACTTCTTTTTTTTTTTAATGTTTATCTGAGCACAGGTGTCTTTCCTGAGACTGATACTCCAACCAAGGACCATGCATGGAGAAAACCTAGAACCCCTGCACAGATGTAGCCCATGGCAGTTCAGTATCCATGGGTTCCATAATAATGGGAACAGGGACTGCCTCTGACATGAACTGATTGGCCTGCTCTTTGAACACCTCACCCTGATGGGGGAGCAGCCTTTCCAGGCCACAGAGGAAGACAATGCAACCTTTCCTGATGAGAGCTGATAGACTAGGATCAAAAGGAAGGAAATGAAGACCTCCTCTTATCAGTGGACTTGGGGAGGGGCATGTGTGGAGAAAGAGGAAGGAAGGTGGGATTGGGAGGGGAGAGGGAGGGGTTTATGGGGGGATACAAAGAGAATAAAGTGTAATTAATAAAAATTAAACAAAAAACAAAAGCCAGAGTGAGGAATGTAAACCAACTCACCGGGCAGTGATGCTTATATCCCAGAGATTATCAGAGTCAGACCAACACTCTAGGAAGAACATTTGTCTTAAGAGAGAGGAGGGATGCAAAGGTCTTACAGCATGTGTAAATAATATAATGGTAGAGCCATAGGACTTAGAACTGAATGCATGGTATATATGGATAAAAGAAGTTATAGTCATGAGCATAACATATTATTCATGGCCTCAAAAAAACCCTGAGCAAATAACTAAATGTTCCCTGTGTGATATCAGATGATATCCTTGGTAAAAATAAAAATAGAGAAGGTGGAAGAAGACATTTTGAGCCAAATTTTAGTATGGCTCAAATTTCCTGGTCTTTTCCAACTTAATTACTGTGAATGCAGAGGTTTTGTGTCAAAATATAAGCAATCAGAAATTTAAGTTCCATAGGCATTTTTGTTCTAGGATGATCTGATTGTGACGTTTTCATGTCTTCCAAATTGTTGTGTCACAACCACTTCATTGACAGAGCTGCCTTGACACGTGCAGATGGTATATTTTCAACTATGACATGCATGGCTCAGAAAAGCAAGCTGTGTGCTTAGGTGTATTGATGGGTGAGGAGAATTGTATACAACAGAGGGAACTGAAGGAAATGGACATGGGTCATTTTCCACTGCTGCAGGATATATTACTCTTAGTAAGTTGTGGCTTTACTGTGTGAACAGCAGTTTCTACTTCTACATTATTATTCACTAATAACCCCAAAAAGATGGTTTTAAAAAAACATGTAATACACACACACACAGAGAGAGAGAGAGAGAGAGAGAGAGAGAGAGAGAGAGAGAGAGAGAGAGAGAGAGAGAGAGAGAGAGAGAACAAGAAGTGGTAGGTCATGAAAATATGTATGGGGAGATAAAATGTTTGTTATACAAACACAAAGATCAGAGTTCCATTCCCAAACATCCAGGTTCCATTCCCAAAAGCCAGGTGTGGTGGCTGTAATCCCAGGGCAAGAGAGATGGAAACAGGCAGATTCCTGCAGCTCACTGGCCAGAGAGTTTAGCCTAGTTACAAGCTCTAGGTCAGCAAGAGATCCTATCACAAAGACCAAGGTAGATGGGATCCACTGAAGGACACCTGATGTTGTCCTCTGTCCTCCACATACATGCACCTGCACACACATTTGTGTATACATACATACACTGCAAATAAATGAGCACAGTACACCATTGGCTGTTTGACCATTGACGTTGGTGTTAACTTGCATTAGCACAAATGCTTCGCAGTCTTCCTTTAAAGTTGATGAAGCTGTTTGATTTATGTTTGTATCCTGCAGGATACTATGCACAATATGAACTAAAAATAGGCTGAATAGATGATCTCAGAGCATTGCTCTGCCTCTGCTTTAGTCTGCACTACATTAACCTTGAGAATATGTCTGTGAGGATTATAAGGTAGAAGAATTTCTCTTTCACCAGTGAAGTTGCCAAATTATGGCCAAATACTTAAATTCATGACCATAGAAGTCAGGTCTGGGAGACTAGAGAGACTGGTTCATTGTTTAAGAGTACTTGCTTCTTTTGCAGACGACCCAGGTCCTGTTCTCAGCATGGCAGTTCAGTTTTTTGTTATTCTGAATCCAGGAAATCTAAAACCCTCTTCTGAATGGGCATGCATGGGCACCAGGAATGTACTTGGAGTGAATATATACATGCAGTGAAACATTCACTCATTTCTTTTACAAATTTTATTTATTTTCCAACTCAGGACTGAGTCCCCTGGGTAAGGAGCAAATATTAAGGGTATCTACAGTAAGAAGCAAACATAAGGGAATCTAAACATTTCCTGTCATTCCAGGATCACACCATCCCAGTCCTGGCTGTTTTTCATAACCTGTTGTTTCCACAGGTTCTTGCCTGGTTGTCTGGACCTTTTTCCGCTCCTCGTTCTCTCTGTGATTCCCTTGATACAGAGTTACAACTTGTTCTCCCAGATATTGATTCTTGTTTGCTTTCTGTTGTAATAACAATGGACTCAGAGTTCAACAGGCAGATGACATAGAAGGACAAAGGAGGCTTGATTTTTAAAAAAGTAACAATAATACTTTGAATGAGTAACATGATGCAGCCCAAGAAGAGAGGTGAGAAATAGGGTTAAAGCCAGTAGAGAATAGCTCATGCAAGAATGATCTCAAGTCATGACAGCCATCCCTGCAGGATTCACCACATGTCACTAATCTATTAGGCTCCAACATGTATGAACCCCACTGTTCTTAGCTTAAAGCACAATACAGTGAAAACAAGAGATTTTTGCCCATAAGGGAGCTACTTATTACATAAGACTAGTCATCATCTCCAAAGTATGAATCAGGGGCTGGGGATAGTTCAGTGGGTAAAAGGCTTCTTACCCAACTGCAAGGATATAGTGCCCACACCCTCAGATACACTAGCATGTTTCTGTGATCCAAGTACTCCATCTACAAGAAGATAAAAGGTGCTAACAAAGGAAATCACAGAATACCATGGGTCAGATTGTTTTGTTAACACAACATTAAGACTGTTTCAATTGAAGTAGACACCAAGAACTGACACTCCGGGTTGTTCTCTGACCTCTTCATATGTACTCTGGCATGCATGTAACGACATTCATACATATATGCAATCATACACATATACACAAGCATTGCAGTACATAAACACTAAAATTAAATATGACTTTGATTATATTATGTTTCTGTCTGGACCATTTCACATTTCAGATTAAATTACAACCTTCTTGTAATGACATAGAAATTCACAGTCTATTCATTCGAGGACCTCAAACAACATCAGTTATGATGACTAGGTCTCCTCATAGCTTCTATAAAGACTTTAAAAGAATAAATCACTTGAAGTGATCAATAAATTGTTACGTCCTATCATGATGAACTTGCTATGCTGCCCTTGAACAAAGCTGTCTGCATTTTATATCTCTGCCTGATTTGCAATTCATTCACCATGTTTTAGTCACTTTACTTGCTTAGCTCCTGTTTGCCATTAGATTATAAATTATAATATGTCCAGATGCTTGAAATGTCCTCCAAAGACCATGTTGATCACAGTACCTGAAAACTCAAAAGTTCCTGTGAATGTAAAAGTTCCTTTTACAAAATTCATGTATGGAGTTAATTACTACTTTATCATATATATTTCTTTATCAAGGGATAACATACAATTTCCTTTGAGGAGAGGGCTAGTGCCATACTTACCACTTTTTCAAGTACCCAAGACTCCTTTTGGTAGGTAACATGCATGCAAAAAGCATGGGTGAATAGAGCATTATTAGTCTTTTTAAATCTTGGCATTAGCATCATTTTCTAATTTTTAATATTTGTGTCTGTGCAAGTATGCACATCCATGCATACTAACACACATGGGCCATGCTGTGAAGTGGGGGCATTACCTGCATGAATAGTTTTCTCCTTCCACAGTGTGAGTGTTAGAGAGTGAACTCAGATCAGCAGGCATGGCAGCAAGCACTTTAAATCCTGAGCTTTCTCGCCAACACCCCTGGCCCTCATTGTCAGCGTGATCATACTAATGTTTATCATATTTTTTGAGCTCTTCATTTCATTACCATAAATGGGAATAAATGAAATAGTTGTATAAAATGGGTGAATATTCTCTGTGCTCAGAACTCACTATATTACTTTGCTTCCTATCTGGTTTTCCTTTCAGGATACTGGAGGGAAATAACTTACATCACATGCCTTTGAAATTATGTCATGCCTTGTCCAGGCTTACTAAATGTTATTTTTTTCCACTTGTAAATGTGAATGATTTGACAATCCTACAATGCTGTTGAAAATATATACCAAATCGTTTTTCAAGACTGTTATGGAGAAACTGATACAAATATTAATATCAAACTTCTATAAATAAAAATGAAGAGTATGGCTATAACTGATATAGCCAATATAAACCATAAATATGTATATCTAATACATGCGACATCAGTATATGAGGTACATGTAATATATGTAATGTACACACATACACATGCAGAGACAGATATATGTATATAGACATATTATATATGCATATATGTAGAGAGATAAATACCTGCTTTTTAAAAGAAGACATATCATAAATATCAATTACCTGCTAACATTGGCTGAGTGTTGTACTACCGCTTTTATATTATGAATTGCAGTCCTTGCTTCATGCTGTTATGCTATTTCAACTGGGATGTCATGCTTTGAGTCTAATTACAATACTTGTCCCAAAGCATGGACTGGTTCTCTTACTCACTTCTTAATTATCCTGGCCATTACATTTCAATTATCAGTCTTCACCAATATTCAAAGTCTTTCTCTTCCATCTTAGATTATGATTCTGCCAGAACAATGGGTTTCCTAGGGCATAGCTTCATTGTTACTGTGATGTTATGTGACATCTGGAAAAAATAAATTGCTAGCATTTCTAGAATTTGCTGTTCTCTCTGGTTTTTTTCACTTTGACAAATGTTGAGACACATGAACATGAAGCCAGTGATCACAGAGTGGGGGAAAATTCCATAGTATGTATAGATATGAAATTGCCATATTGCCACTATAAATAAATAAATGATATCTAGATGATAGATATAGATAGATGTGACAGAGATAGAGAGGAGAGAGGATATAATGTTTGCCTAGTAAATCTAGGTTAGAGCCTTGGCACTGCAAAAAAAAAAGAATAATGAAGGACATTGAAAAAATGTGATTCATAAAAGAGGCTCAGAACTTTGTCATGAAAGGAAATTATGAAAGGAGTCCTGAATAAGACTACAGACTTGCCTTTTACCTGTAACCAATGCTGATCATCCTCAATGCTCACTAGCTTTGAAAATATACAAAGAACATCTTATGATTATGTAATTTGAGAGTAAAAGAAAGCATTTTCCATGAATACATTAAATTACAAAGTATATACAATTTAAGAACCTTCTAGTAATACAGAAAATACAGATTCATTCATTTATTTATTTATTATTTGCTACAATGTACTCACTTTGTATCCTGGCTGTAGCCCCCTCCCTCATCTCTGCCCAGTCCCACCCTCTCCTTCTTCTCCCCCTATTCCCCTCCCCTAATCCTCTGTTAGGAGAGGTCCTCCTTCTATCTGACCCTAGCCTATCAGATCTCATCAGGACTTGCTCCATTGTCTTCCTCTGTGGACTGACAAAGTTACACCCCTCAGGGAGAGTTAATCCAACACCCAGCCACTGAGTTCATGTCAGAGACAGTCCCTGATCCCCTTATGAGGGAACCCACTAGGAGATTGAGCTGCCTATGCACTACATCTGAGCAGGGGCTCTAGGTCCTCTCCATACACTGTCCATGGCTGGAGTATTGGTCTCTGCAAGCCCTTCTGGGTCCGGGTTTTTTGGCTCTGTTAGTCTCCTTTTGGAGCTTCTGTACCCTCTAGGTCTTTCTATCTCCCCTTCCTTTCATAAAATTCCTTGCACTCTACCCAAAGTTTGTCTATGAGTCTCAGCATCTCCTTTAATACCCTGCTGGGTAGAGTCTTTCAGAGGCTGTCTGTGGAAGGCTTCTGTCCTGTTTCCTGTCTTCTGCTGCTTCTGATGTCTATTGTGTTTGCCCTTCTGAATGAGGTTTTAGCCTCTTCCCTAGGATCCTCTTTGTTGTTTAGCTTCTTTAGGACTCTAAATTTTAGTATTTTATATTATATTAAACGTTTAATGCCCACTTATAAGTAAGCAGCTACCATATATGTCTTTCTGCTTCTACGTTACCTCAGTCAGGGTTATGTTTTCTCATTCCAACACCAACAGCACAGGCTCTAGTTCAACAATCAATAAACAAGACCTATGAAACTGAAAAGCTTCACTAAAGCAAAGGACACTTAAAAGAGAACAAAATGACAGCCTACAGACTGGAAAGGATCATCATTAACCCTGTATCTGACAAAGGACTAATAATCAGAATATATAAAGAATTCATGAAGTTAAACACCAAGAAACCAAGTATTCCAATTTAAAAGATATAGTACAGAGATAAACAGAGAATTCTCCATAAAGGAACATTGAAAGGCAGAAAAACACTAAAAGAAATGCTCACTAGGATCAGAAGGAAGGAGAGGAAGAACTCCCCTAACAGTGGACTTGGGGAGGGGCATGTGTGGAGAAGGGGAAGGGAAGGTGGGATTGGGAGGAGAGGAGGGGGAGTTTATGGGAGGATGCAAAGTGAATAAAGTGTAATAAATTTTAAAAAGAGGGTAAAAATTGTTCAACGTCCTTAGTCATCAAGGAAATGCAAATCAAAATGACTCTGCGATTTCACCTTACAGCCATCAGAATGGCTAAGATAAAACCTCAAGTGACAACACACACTTTTTAAAATTCAGAACTAAAATAGTTTAAAAGTCTTCTAATTGGGCAGAATAAAAATTAATGAGAAGAAAATTATTGAGAAAAAAAACTAACCTTAGCTTGTTCAGAGGCTAGTAAATGGAGTTATGTTCACTATACTCCAATGTGATGAATGTTCATTGTAGGTATCTATGTTCATACATACGAAGTATAAGGAAAGTAAGTGTTAGATCAAAATAATATAGAAGTTAGGGCTCGAGGTAAAGTAAATGGCCAGAATAATAGGAACAGAAGGACTCTAAAACTCCTTCTATGAAGGCAATATTTCTCTAATCCACAAACCAGCTAAAAAAAAAAGTAACAAAACGACATTTTACTGGAATAATTGATGAGCACTGATGTAAAAATACTTAATAAAATGCTTGTAAACCATACTTTCATTCTTGACTACTTTGATATCACCAAAACATTACCTTTCATATTCTAGTTCACAATGAACTATTATATATTTTATGACAGTCTATAAAAGAGGAGAGCAAAGTCTCCAAAAACAGGATGCAATATATATGAAAATGCTAATTACACTGATTTGATCACTATCAAACATAATAAAATATTGAGGCATATCATGGACTAGAACCTTCATCATACTCTTCTACAGAATGCCAAAGCTTACTTATTCCTCCCCTGAAACTGTACTATGACCTGTTATACACCCCCTTCAATCCATCTACACTATTCAAGCTTACCAGGCCTTTAATAATCAGTGTTACTTATCTCCTTTGATCTGTGCCTCGTGTATGCTTATCTTGTACTATATGGCTAAATTTCACTTATAAGTGAATACATACAATATGTGTCTTTCTGGGTCTATGTTACCTCACTCAAGATGATCTTTTCTACTTCCATCCATTTGCCTGCACATTTCATGATTCCTTGGATTTTAATACCTAAATGGTATTCCAGTGTGTAAATGTGCCACAAGTTCTATATCCATTCTTCAGGTGAGGGATATCTACTTTGTTTCCAAATTCTGGCTATTGTTGATAAAGTTTCTATGAACATAGTTGAGCATGTGTCATTGTTAATGGTGGAGTCTCTTTGGGGTACATACTCAGGAGAGGTATAGCTGGGTCTGGAGATAAAGCTATTTCCAATTTTCTGAGAAAGGCCCAGATTGATTTCCAAAGTGGTTGTACAAGTTTACATTTTTATTGGCAATGGAGAAGTCTTCCACTTTCTGCATACTCTTTCCAGCATGTTCTGTTGCTTGAGATATTTTTATAATATTTCTGTGTGTTTTTTAAAAAAATTTTAAATGTTACTTATTTATTTTTATATCAATAACAGGTTAGGTAATTTGCACCCCAGGCACAGCCCCCTGCCTCATTCCCTCCCACTATCCCCATCCCTCCCTCATCTCCTCCCTGTCCCCTCCAAGTCCACCTACAGGGGAGGATCTCCTCCCCTTCCGTCCTACCCCAGTTCAGCTTGTCTCCTCAGGGTGGGATACAATGTCCTCCCCAGGGATCTAGCTAGGCTGTTACTCCCTGGCGTGTATGGGGAGGGTCAAAGAGCCAGCCATCGAGTTCATGACTGAAACAGTCACTGTTCCCCTTACTAGGGTCTTTAGTTGGACACGGAGCTACCATGGGCCACATCTGAGCGGGGTTTCTAGGCCATATCCATACATGGTCCTTGGTTGGAGAAACTGTCTTGTATAAGACCCCTATGCCCTGCTGAGTTTGGTCTTTGTGGAGCTCTTTTTCTCCCCAAGTCTTACAAACTTCCCCCATTTTCATTATTATTTCCCGCCCTCTGCCAAAGGCTTGGTTGTGAGTCTTAATAGCTGCTTTCATATATTGCTATATTGATTCTTTGAGGCGCTCTTTGGTATGCTCCTGTCCTGTTGCTTGTTTTATCCTCCATTCAATGTCCATCCCATTTGTTCATCTAAACGAGCATTGATCATACCAACCTGGGTCCTCCTTCTTGTATATCTTCCCTAGGTGTATAGATTTCAACATGAACTTCCTATCCTATAGGTATATATAAGTGAGTATATACCATATGTTTCTTTCTGCTTTTGGGATACCTCACTTAGGATGATCATTTCCAGGTCCCACCATTTGCCTGCGAATTTCATGATTTCCTCCTTTTTAAATGCTAAGTAGTATTCCAATGTGTAAAAGTACCATACTTTCTGTATCCATTCCTTAACTGAGGGACATCTGGGTTGTTTCCAGGTTCTGGCTATTACAAATAAAGCCGCCATGAACATAGTTGAGCAAATGTCCTTGTTGTGTACTTGAGCATCATTTGGATATATGCCTAGGAGTGGTATAGCTGGGTCTTGAGGAATCACTATTCCTAATTGTCTAAGAAAACGCCAAATTGATTTCCAGAGTGGTTGTACAAGTTTGCATTCCCACCAGCAATGGAAGAGGGTTCCTATTTCTCCACAACCTCTCCAGCATGCGTTGTCACTAGAGTTTTTGATCTTAGCCATTCTGGTGAGTGTAAGGTGAAATCTCAGGGTAGTTTTGATTAGCATCTCCCTGATGGCTAAGGACATTGAGCATTTCTTTAAGTGTTTCTCTGCCATTCTATAATCTTCTACAGTCACTTCTCTTTTTAGCTCCATACCCCGTTTTTAATTGGATTACTTGCTTTTTTGCTTTTTAACTTCTTGAGTTTTTTATATATACTGGATATTAGCACGCTGTCAAAAGTAAGATTGGTAAAGATCCTTTCCCAGTCTGTAGGCTGTCCTTTTGTTTTAATGACAGTAGCTTTTGCTTTACAGAAGCTTTTCAGTTTCATGAGGTCCCATTTATTGATTGTTGACCTTAGAGCCTGTGCTGTTGGTGTTCTATTTAGGAAGAAGTCTCCTGTGCCAGTGAGTTCTAGGGTCTTCCCCACTTTTTCTTCTAACCGGTTTAGTGTGTCTAGTTTTATGTTGCGGTCTTTGATCCACTGGGACTTTTGCTTTGTGTATGGTGATAAATATGGATCCATTTTCATTTTTCTGCATACAGATATTCAGTTGGACAAGCACCATTTGTTGAAGATGCTGTCCTTTTTCTATTGAATGGTTTTGGCTTCTTTGTCAAAAATCAAGTTTCCATAGGTGTGTGGGTTAATTTCTTGGTCTTCTATTTGGTTCCATTGATCCATTATTCTGTTTCTATGCCAATACCATGCAGTTTTTATTACTATTGCTCTGTAGTACAGCTTGAGGTCGGGGATGGAGATACCTCCAGATGATCTGTTGTTGTACAGGATTGTTTTGGAGATTCTGGGTTTTTTGTTTTTCCATATGAAGTTGAGTATTTTTTCTTTCAAGGTCTGCGAAGAATTCTGAAGGTATTTTGACGGGAATTGCATTGAATCTGTAGATTGCTTTTGGCAATATGGTTCTTTTCACTATGTTAATCCTACCAATCCATGAGCACGGGAGGTCTTTCCACCTTCTAAGATCTTCTTCAATTTCTTTCTTCACAGATTTGAAATTTTTCTCACATAGGTCTTTCATTTGCTTGGTTAGAGTCACCCCAAGGTACTTTATGTTCTTAGTGGCTATTGTGAAGGGTGTTGTTTCCCAAAATTCATTCTCAGCCCTTTTGTCTTTGGTGTACAGGAGGGATTCTGGTTTCTTTTTATTTTATTTTATTTTTTTTTAGTTAATTTTGTATCCAGCCACTTTACTGAAGGTGTTTATCAGTTGAAGGAGTTCTCTGGTTGAGTTTTTGTGGTCACTGATGGATATTATCATCTCCTCTGCAAATAGTGATACTTTGACTTCTTCCTTTCCAATTTGTATCCCCTTGATCTCCTTTAGTTGCCTTATTGCTCTAGCTAGAACTTCAAGTACTATGTTGAAGAGATGGGGACATGTGGCAGCCTTGCCTAGTCCCTGATTTCAGTGGGATTGATTTTAGTTTCTCTCAATTGAGTTTGATGTTAGCTATAGGCTTGCTGTATATTGCCTTTACTATGTTTAGGTATGTGCCTTATATACCTAAGCTCTCCAAAACTTTAGACATGAATGGGTGTTGAATTTTGTCAAATGCTTTTTCAGCATCTAGGGAGATGATCATGTGGTTTTTCTCCTTCCGTTTGTTTATATGGTGGATCACATTGATGGATTTGCGTATATTGAACCACCCTTGCATGCCTGGGATGAAGCCTACTTGGTATTGGTGGATGATATCTTTTATGTGTTCTTGGATTTGGTTTGCAAGTATTTTATTGAGTATTTTTGC
>CM053755.1:20942668-20993354 GCA_028658305.1 Pachyuromys duprasi
TGAATTTTGTTTTGTCGTGGAAAATTTTGTTTTCTCCATCTATGTTGATTGAAAGCTTCGCTGGGTATAGTAGTTTTGGTTGGCATCTGTGTTCCCTTAAAGACTGCATGACTTCTTCTCAGGCCCTTCTGGCTTTCATAGTTTCTGATGAGAAGTCGGCTGTGATTCTGATCAGTCTACCTTCATATGTTACTTGACCCTTTTCCCTTGCTGCCTTTAATATTTTTTCTTTGTTTTGTAAGTTTAGTGTTTTGACTATGATGTGACGAGAGGTATTTCTTTTCTGGTCTAGTCTATTTGGTGTTCTGTAGGCTTCTTGTATGCTTATGGACAATTCTTTTTTTAAGTTGGGAAAATTTTATTCTATGATTTTCTTAGAAATATTTTCCTGTTCTTGGAGCCTGGAGTCTTTTTTTGTTTGTTTGTTTCATCTATTGCAATTATTCTTAGGTTTCGTCTTTTCATGGCATCCTTGATTTCTTGGATGTTTTGTGTTTGGGACTTTTCTGATTTTATTTTTTCCTTGAGTGAGGAATCCATTTCAGCCAGCATATCTTCAGCTCCTGAGATTCTCTCTTCCATCTCTTGTATTCTATTGGTGATGCTTACCTTTGTGGTTCCTGATATTTTCTCTAAGTTCTCCATTTCCTGGTTCTTCTCCATTTGTGTCTTCTTTATAGATTCTAATTCTGTTTTCATGCTTTGTACCGTGTCCTTCATCAGATTGACTGTGGCTCCTATTTTTTTGATTGTTTCCTCTCTATTTATCTTTGATTGTTCCTGTATGTGGGCAGTTAAATTCTTCTGAATTTCTTTGAGGGCCTTGTTCATTTCCTCTTTTTGTCCCTCTTTTTGTTCCTCTAATATCTGCATAATCATAGCTTTAACATGAATTAAAATCTCCCTTGCTTTTGGGTGTTTCTGGTGGGGCCATGGTGTCCTGATTTTTGTTGGGTAAGTTCTTATGTCGACTTTTGGGCATTTGTTTATATATAATCAAGGAGCTCTTTGTGCTTTAAGGCTGAACTTCAGACTGGAACTGTCAATCTCTTGTGTCAGGAGTATTCTTCAAGAAGATCAGGGAGTTCCAGTGGTTGATAATGTATGTTGATGCCTCAGTTGAACTCTGTTGTGGGCTCTGTGTGCCTGGCTTCGTGCTCTGTGCTAGAAGCTCTGAGCACCACAGGCTAGTCTCCCATCTGGTCTGGAGGCTTGGCTCCTCACTCTGTGCCAAAGGTTGAGTGTCCCAGTTTGAGATGTCAGCTGGGGGCGCCGCTCTGGTCTGGAGGCTACACGCTCTGACCTGGGCTTGCTGGTAAGGGCTCTCCTCTGGACTGGCGACTTGGCACCTCCTTCTGGGCCAGGGGCTGTGCACCACTGTCTGAGATGGTATTTGGGGGCACCTCAGTCTGGACCTGATACTGTGTGTCCCAGTCCGGAGTGGTGGCTTGGGGCGCCTAGGGGTGTGGGCCCACCCAGTGCAGCCCAAGGTATCTGGGAGAATCTCAGTCTTCTGGGTACTGTGTGACACAGCCTGGAGTGGTGGCTATTGGCACCGAGGGTTGTGTGTCCACCCGGTACAGCCCACAGTATCTGGGTGAATCTCAGTCTGTCCCGGGTTCTGTGTGACCCAGCCTGGAGTGGTGGCTGTTGGCGCCAAAGGGTGTGGGCCCACCTGATGCAGTGCATGGTATCTGGGGGAAATCTCAGTCTGGCCCGGAGACTGTGTGACCCAGTCTGGAATGGTGGCTTAGTCACCCAGTGAGGCGCGTGTTCAGATCAGGGCTATGAGCAGTCAGTCACCCACTGGTGTTTTTCCGGGGAATAGCTGGGTGTCCCTTGGACTTTTCCACTTGATTTCCTCACGGTAGGAGTTCCGCTCACCTGGAAATCGCAAAAGCTGGTGTTTTAGGTCCCAGATTTCAGTCTCCTGGTCGCTGTGCCAACACTACTGTCCTGCTCCTCAGACACAGTGTCCTCCTGGGACAGCCATCTTGGAATTTGTTGTTGCTTGAGATTTTGATCTTAGCTGTTTTAACTAGTATGAAATAGAATCTAAGAGTCATTTTGATTTGCATTTCCTTGATGACTAATGAAGTTGAACATTTCTTTAAGAGCTTCTAGTGTATTCGAGATTCTTCTGTTGAGAATTCTATTTAGTTCTGTACTCCATTTTTTAATTGGCTTGTTTATTGGTATTTGAATACTTGAGTTCATTATATATTTTGGCCATTAGCCCTTTTGTCAGAAGTAAAATTGGTGAAGATCTTTTCCCAATCTGTAATTGGTCATTTTGTTCTATTGCCTTACAGAAGCTTTTCTGTTTCAAGAGGTCCCATTTATTAATTGTTGATCTTAGAGTCTGAGCTGTTGGTGTTCTGTTCAGGAAGTTGACTTCTGTGCCAATAAGTTTGAGGCTCTTCTTCAATTTCTCTTCCTTTAAAAAAATTATTTTTATATTAATTACAGTTTATTTACTTTGTATCCCAGCTGTAGTTCCCTCCTTCATTTCTTCCCAATCTTACCATCCCTCTCAACTCCTCCCATCTCCCTCCCAAAGACCACTGATTGGAGAGGTTCTCCTCCCCTTCCCTCTGACCCTAGCCTATCAGGTCTCATCAGGACTTGCTGCACTGTCTTCCTCTGTGGCCTGGTAAAGCTGATCCCACCTCAGGGGGAGGTGATCAAAGACCCAGCCACTGAGTTCATGTCAGAGGCAGTCTCTGTTTCCATTACTAGGGAACCCAGTTGGAGACTAAGCTACCAGGGACTACATCTGTGCAGGGGTTCTAGGTTATCTCCATGAATGGTCCTTGTTTGGAGTATCAGTCTCAGTCTCATTTAAAAACCTCTTTGCCCAGATTTTTTGGTTCTGTTGCTCTGCTTGTAGAGCTCTTGTCCCCTCCAGGTATTTCTATCTCAGCCTTCTTTCATAGTATTCCCTGCACTCTGCCCCAAAGTTTGTCTTTGAGTCTCAGGATCTTCTGAGTAGTCTTTCAGAGGCCCTCTGTGGTAGGCTCCCATCCTGTTCCTGAGATTTCACCTTATGCCCATCAAAACGGTTAAGATCAAAAACTCACATGACAATACATGTTGGAGAGGATGTGGAGAAAGGGAAACCCTCCTCCATTGCTGGTGGAATTGTAAACGTGTACAACTGCTTTGGAAACCAATCTGGTTCTTTCTCAATTAGAAATAATGCTACCTCAAGATCCAGCTATACCACTCAATTTCTCTTCTAATAGAATTAGTGTATCTTGTGTTATACTGAGGTTTTTGAGCCACTTGGATTTGAGTTTTGTGCAGAGAGATAAATATGGATCTGTTTTACATTTTCTACATATAGATACCTAGTTAGATATTCACTGTTTGTTGAAGATGCTGTCTTTTTTCCATTACATAGTTTTGACTCCTTTGTCAAAAATCACATGACCATAGGTTTGTGGGTTTATTTCTGGGTCTTAGATTCAATTCCATTGGTCAATCAATCTATTTCTATGTCAGTACCATATAGTTTTTATTACTATTGCTTCATAGCATAGCTTGAAGTCAGGGACATACCTCCAGAAAGTTTTTTTTTTTTTAACCTTATAGGATGCTTTTAGCTATTAAGAGTTTTTTGTTTTTCCATCTGGAGTTTAGAATTGTCTTTCAACATCAGTAAAGAACTATATTTGTATTTTTTATAGGGATTGCATTGATTCTATACATTGCCTTTGGTAAAATGGTTGTTTTTACTGTTAATCCCAGAAATCCATGAAAATGGAAAATCTTTCCATTTTCTGATATCTTCTTCAATTTCTTTCTTCAGAGACTTAAAGTTCTTTCTCACTTGCTTGGTTATAGTTACAGCAAGATAATTTATATTACTTGTGGCTATTGTGAAAGGTGTATTTCCCCTAATTTCTATCTCAGCCAGCCTGTCATTTGTATACAAGTGGGCTACTGATTTGGTTTTAATTAATCTTGTATCTAGTCACTTTGCCAAAGCTTAGTTTATCAGCTATAGGAGTCCTCTGGTAGAATTTAATCTTTTTCATTTAGTTTTCATGAAAAAAATTTTAAAGGTTGTATAAAGTGAACAGTGTCTTAAGTGTGCTTAGGTTATACAGAAGAGGTAAGTATGATATCATAAAATTTTGTTTAGGTTTTATTGAAAAACTTATCCTCCCAGTTCATCTGATATTTTTCAGATGTCCTGGGATAAAGCTCTATATCATCCATTCTTTTATGTTTTCCCCATACAATCATTTTTCTTAGTTCCTCCTCTATACTATAAATGATAATCTACAATGTTGCTTTTGCTTTGTAATTGAAGTCTGGCATAAATTAATTTACCACCATAGGACTGTTTCTAGAAATTCTTGCATTGATTGACAGATTATACAAAATTGACTGAATGTTTATTAGTTAATCACTGAAAAAAATGAGTGGAATAATATTCCTTCTAGAATGCTCTCATGGTGAAGAGGAGACTTGCATGTAAACATAATAATTCTCTTTATTATTATTGTAAACAGAGATAATTAGAACATTCTGTACAGGTGCTGAGGGTAGATGATCCTTCTGTGCTGTGCAGGCACAGTAGGGTTTCTGTCTGAGAGGAGGGATTTGCACTGAACCTTGGAGACATAGTAAAAACTTTTAATGAGCAAAAGCGATTACCTAGAGAATTCTGGGTAGGGGAAAAGATGATCAAAAGCATCAGTGGTGAAATGTGCTATGTTTTTTGATAAATTTATGGATTACTTTCTCTGGCCAGAAAGATACAGGTGAATGAAGTAGTAAGACGAGGCTGCAACGATTGTACTAAAAAATTAGGTGTATGAAGGGGGTAAAAATCACAGCACTCAAAAATAAATTAATAAAAACAAGTGCCTGTAAACAGTATGGATTCCTTATACCTGACAGATTTTATTATCTTCAATTTGACATTCTGAGAAAAAAAATGCTTGCTTTAACGAGATAATCATATAAAGAATAGATTTATCTTTTTGAAATAAGTATCTAAAATTTCCCCCAAATCAATATTTGTTTCATGATTCTGAGGTCCTCTCAAAATATCACATTCAGTTGTACACTCAAAGGGTCAGAATTTGGAATTCCATAATAAATTTATATTACAAAGCTGAAAATTGAAAGTTTAAATTAAATTTTCAACTTATTTTTCTAAGTACATTCAGGAAACAAGGAACACTAAGGTCAACAATGGTAAACCTAACAACCAAATATTAAAATCCATGATTTTACAAAATGTGATGTAACTTCAAAATGTAAACCCCTTCCATCTCTTCAAGTTAGATATAGGCATTTCATTATTTTCAGACGAAAAATAGCCTGTGAAAAATTAAATCATTTAGTCATATCCTATGCTTCCAAAAAGATAAGACAAGATTCTGAAGTTGCTTCTTTCCTCTATGTACCAAGAGCTCACAGACTTTATTAGACACATTTGTCTGTTTAATAAGTGCCAAAATCCTTGTTCAGGCTCATCAATATACATTTACTTTAAAGCATTATTCTCAGTCAGTTGGCCAACATTTGTAGAGGATATAAAAGCTCACTCTAAACTACAAATAACCTAATTCTATGACAGCTAATATCACCTTTTGAGTAACACTTAATCTTTTTGTCATCTTTGTATAAGTAGCATTACCCCATTGTCTCACTAGCAATTGCAAGTTCAATGAATTTAAATGATACAGCTCCATAATGCAAGATCCGAGACTTGAATATATTTAATTTCATAGACCACAATCAGCTTCTTTTCCTCCAGTACCACCGTCACATCTTCTAGGAAGTTATACTACACATGATTAGTGATAAAGTAACCTGTGGTGTTTGAAATGGAAACATTTTTTTGTAATATACAATATTGCAGTGTTAGTTTTTGGATTTTTTTCTAAATTTTTATATTTTATATTATTTACAGTTTATTCACTTTGTATCCCAGCTGAAGCCTCCTCCCTCATTCCCTCCCAAACCTCACCAACCCTTTCTCATCTCCTCCCTGCCCCTCTCTAAGTCCACTGATAGGGGAGGTCCTCCCCCCCTTCCATCTGACCTTAATTTATCAGCTCTCATCAGGGCTGACTGCATTGTCTTCCACTGTGGCCTAGCAAGGCTGCTGCTCCCTCAGGGCGGGGAGGTGAGGGAGTCAAAGAGCCAGTCACTGAGTTCATGTCAGAGATAGACCCTGTTCCCCTTACTAGGAAAACCCACTTGGATACTGAGCTGCCATGGGCTACGTCTGAGCATGGGTTCTAGGTTATATTCATTCATGGTCCTTGGTTGAAGGATCAGTCTCAGAAAAGACCCCTGTGCCCAGATATATTTGGTTCTTGTGGAGCTCCTGTCCTCTCCAGGTCTTACTAACTCCCCCTTCTTTAATATATGTCCCTGCACTCTGCCCTGGTTATGAGTCTTAGCATCTGCTTTGATATACTGCTGGTAGAGTCATTCAGAGGCCCTCTATGGTAGGCTCCTGTCCTGTTTCTTTCTTCTCCTACTTCCAATGCCCATCCCATTTGTCTTTTTAAGTGAGGACTGATTGTCTTACCTAGGGGTCCTCCTTCTTGATGGCTTCTTTAGGTGTACAGATTATAGTATGTTTATCCTATCTTATAGGTCTAATATCCACTTATAAGTTATTATATACTGTGTATGTCTTTCTGTTTCTGGGATACCTCACTCACTTTTTAATAAGAAAAGGAAACAGTGTCATTTATGAAGGGCTATGCATATAATCACTATGTAAAAAAGAACTGGCATTTGATGATGAGGAGAACAGATCATTTTTGTCAATGATCTAGCTTGAAATGAAGTAGTAATATTTTACACTATAACATATCTGATTGTATTTTTTCTGTACTAGGCACAAAATTTAGAGCTCAAGCACCATGATTTATCTTTGACTTGGCTTTACTGTTGTATACTGTTCAGCATTCAATAACTTCTGTGTGCTATCTACCATGTCACATAATTTTATTCCTTACACTATGTAATCTTCAATTTCCCTTTCCTTTGTATTATATCATCTTATGCTTATTTTGCAGATAAGCTGACATGAAGGGGTCTAAGGAGCCTGTCTCGGGTAACTAAACTATTGATTTTTAACTATTGAGTTAAAAATTCATCCCAAGGCAGTCCTCAAAAATCACTGCAGTGTACCTTAAGATAGTTACAGTATATTGAGCTAACTATACCAACCACCTCTTTCTCAGCTTATAAAATCCACTCAGAAGCCAGAGTGAATTGAAAGCATTCAAGTGAGTTAGAGAGAGAGAGAGAGAGAGAGAGAGAGAGAGAGAGAGAGAGAGAGAGAGAGAGAGAGAGAGAGAGAGAAGAGGAAGAGATCAGGGGAGGGAGAGAGAGGGAGGAGAGGAAAGGGGAGTGGGAATGGGAGTGGGCGAGGGAGAGGAAAGGAGAGGGTAGGATAGGGAGACGGAAAAGTGGACCAGGAGGGAGGGAAGGAAGAAGAGGATGTGAATAGGAAAGAGAAAGAGAGAAAGGAAAAGAAAAAGTGAAAGAGAAAGAGGACCAGGAAGAAAAACACAAAGTTTGAAAACCTTTAGCCTATGATTCACATTCTCCATTGAGAAGTCTGGACTCAGTGGCTGTCTCTTCGACCACCCCTCCCTACCCCCCACCCCAAGGGAGGAGCAGCCTTGCTAGACCACAGTGGAAAACATTGCAGTCAGTCCTGAAGATATCTGATAAGCTAGGGTCAGATGGAAGAGGAGGAGGACCTCCCCTATCAGTAGATGTAGAAAGGAGCAAGGAGGAGATGAGGGAGGGAGGATGGGATTGGGAGGGAAGGAGGGAGGGGGCTACATCTGGGATACAAAGTAAATAAAGTATAATTAATATAAAAATAAAAATTTATTTTTTTTAAAAAAAGGGAAAAGACTGCACAGAGTGAAAGAATCCACTGCCAAAACCCCTTTTCAAATTCAGTCATTAGTTATGTGACCTTGATCTGTGAACAAAGAGCAAGAATCACTTTGTCCAACATAGAAGCATCCAAGCTCTCTTCTCTGGCTGGGACAATTGTTTGGGGCCCTCAGTGGATTTCGTGTCTATGTTCCTCAGCAACTCCTGCGTAATAAGGGCTCATCACAGATTGTCACTAAACTCAGCATCATCACTGCCTTCAACATCCCTGAGAGAGGGCTAATTTCAGAAAAGCCCTCTTACCTCTTGAAGATGTGATGGGCTGAAGGCCAAAAAATCTGCACATATTATTGGTGTACAGTTCAAAACAAAATTTGAGTTCTATGTCATAGGCATGAACAAGTAGTAATTATTGCTATAAAAATAAAGGAAGGGCTATAAGTGTCATGACCTATAACTAGGATAAAGTATGGAGGAAGCTGATTATTATCTTAAGGAACATGATTTAGTATGACTTGTTTTTGTTTTTTTACTTGCATATGGATTTCCCAGGAGATGACTCTTGAATTTATAAGTTGATTGGGTGTGTTTTATATATAGTTTAATATATTTACTATATTTTATGATAAAAATATAATAGTAAATTGACTGCTATCAGCTATGAAGTTTTGGGATTAAAGCAGCCATCTCTGTGTCCCTATTAATGGAATTCTGATTATAGCAACTCCTCTTCAGATCTAAGCACTGAGAGCCTCACATCCTTGAGTATTAGCTGTTGTCATCTTCCCACACCATTTCTGGCTTTAACTCCCTATTTGTGAGCTAACCTAACACTAAAACAGAAAACTGCATAATCTAGCTCTTCTTCATATACAAAGGAGATTAAAAACAATGAAGCTAAAGAAATGCCTACAGGCTTATCTTGATTACAACATCATTTACAATAGCCAAGACGTGACAACCTAGGTGGTAATGTGTAAATGAATGGTAAAACATTGCCATATATCTGTGTGTGTGTGTGTGTGTGTGTATACATATGTATATGTGTGTGAGTATTATTCAGATTTTAAAACATGGAACTCTGTCATTGATAGAAAGTTGGATAGAACTGGTGGTCATTAAATTTGCTGAAATATGCTTGGGACAGAATGACACATGATGTCCATTCTTACTTATGCAGAAGCTAAAAATTTGGTCACATAGGAAAAAAATTCTAGTGGTATTGGAGATTCTTAGGGGAAACACAGCAGGCAATTGGATAAATGTACCAAGGTTTGTGTAGGTAAAAAGAGCAACTCTTCATTTGTCTTGATGTAAATTAACTGCAAAGTAACTTTATTTATTACACTCTAATATTTTATAAACAAAGAATGGGAGTAATTCAGTATTTCTCAACACAAAAATACAACTGTCCAGGGACATAGAAGTAGTACATACCTTGTTTCAGTCTTTATATATCATAATAATGTGTAGAAATATCATTCTGTATTCTATAAACATGTACAATAATGGCAAGTTAAGAGGGCTGGATAGATGGCTCTGTGGTTAAGAGTACTGTCTGCTCTTCCAAAGGACCCTGGTTCAATTCCCAGCACCCACATGGCAGCTCACAACTGTCTATGCCCCCAATTCCAAGGGATCTGACACCTTCACACTGAAAGCATATAAAATAAAATTAAATAAATTATTTAAAAAATAATGGCAAGTTAATTTTAAAACTAACAAACCTGCCTTTTAATTCTTTAGGCCATCAAAGAACAACCTTCCTGAGAGTCATCTTAGATGAGATGTTGAGGACTGTCCTCAGCAGGCTTTGAGTTGAGGACACTGCTTGGGAATAAAACATAAAGTTAATGAATCCTGGATCCGTGAGACCTGAGTTTCAGTCAAGTTCCATGTTACAGATCAGTGGCAACAGCAAAGTATTTTGTTTTCTAACTTTATTTCTGGCATATAAAATTGAGAAGACAACAATATAACTGTTGTACTTTATCGGATACAGCAGCATATATGAATGCCTGGCTTAAGTAATGAAGTGTCTCTGTTTTAAATGTCAGCTCAGTTTGGGACACAGAGTGTCCTCACTCTAGTGACCTTGACACTGTGAACCTTCGCCATGAACACCTGGTAAATTCTGTTGCTCATACCAGCAATCTAGAGACAATTATCCCTTGACTGGTCAACAAGACAGTGACTGTCTCTTTTCCCTGAGGGGCATATTTTAGTTCTACAATCAGCATCTTTGTTCCTGGAGTGGGTTCAAGGTATCAAGAGTGAATCACTTCATCCACCTTCACTCCTTATATGTCCATCTTGTATATTGTATAACTTGTAAGAAATCTACCTTGAATTCAGGCCTTGCCCTGTAAACTCCAATGGTCAATTAGCTGAAAAGGGCCAAATCATGTCCTAATCTTCATTTCCTATAATAAATGCTGAAATGTTACCTTGACATTGAATTGAGTAGACTGTTTGGAAGATGGCATGGGGAAAAGTAAGAAGATTAAGGTGGGAAAGAAAGCTGCCCCGCTAGTCGTAACATTCGAGGAAACATCAGAAGTAAGCAAAGCTCAAGTCTACTGATGTTTCTGCCACAAAACAGAAAAGCACCAATTTACAATGATACTGCTTTATCCAGCTTCATATTCAGTATTTTCCAAGGATATTCTGTCTCTAGAACTTCCAGCCTGCCTTGCCCTTTATGCATAGCTATTCTATGCCCAGAGATAATTGAGGGTAAGATTGGATGCTCAGGAGTATGGTCCAGACATAGTTATGCTCTGCTACCAGATGCTATATGATCCACTCAACTATACACACTGTTGGAGAATATCACAGAGAGGTTTAAAATGATGCCACACATGAACATTACCAATATTTTCTGCAAGAGGAAGGAAAAAAAAGGAAAGCTGGTCATAATCTCATAATGGATTTAGCTAATGTAAGCTTGTCCCCGACAGAAATTCATACAGAGCAGTATTGATTGCCTAACCACTGGGCAAACACAGTGAGCTCAATGATTGCCAAGGGATAATTTTAAAAGAAATAAGATGACGGTGTGAATGCAATCAATTTATCAGAAAGGTGAAAACAGGCGATTTGTGAGAATCTCTTGATTTCTCACACATACTCATCTTTACACTTTCTCATTGCTTTCTCCACAGGAAGCAGAACTCTCAAACAAAAGCACATGTATGTTTGTATATACATTAGCTTTTGTTGTTTAGATACAGAGTCTCTCTACATAACCTATGTTGGCCTGCAACTCAGTATGTAGACAAGACTGGCCCCAAAGGTACAGAGGTATGCCTACCTCTGCCTCCAGAGTATTGGGATTAAAGGTATGTTCCACTACACCTGCCTTATTAACTCCTATTTAGACATTAAAATGAATCTCGATCATTTTATTTCTCTCTCTCTCTCTCTCTCTCTCTCTCTCTGAGTGTGTGTGTGTGTGTGTGTGTATGTGTATGTGTACACTTCCTATCTCATTCATTAGGTCAGAGGACAAGCTGCATGAAATACTTCCCTCTTTTTACTTTGTGGGTCCTATCAACCGTAAATCACCAGGCTTTGTCATCGTGACCCAGGGTCACCTTGTTGATCCAATGTAGATTTTATAAAGGATGTACAAAAAACCTAAAAATAACGTGCTTCATCTTTTTTTTAGAGAAGGCAGAAAAAATATTTTGCTCATGAAAAATAAGAGCTAACATAGGATTCAAATGTAGGTTTGTTTGACTTCCAGAAATGTACTTTTCCTACACATGGCATCCTGGTATAGTGTCTGCAACTCACTGTCTTGATGAAAATGGCAAGTTATGTATCTAATAATGTCAGTTGTTTCTTGTTTTTAGCACACTAATGTGCTAGGAAAGGCAGTGTGCATGCTGTATTCAATTTCTGTCTCCTGAGAACTCAATCAGCATCACCAGTTTCTCCATCTTTGTGAAGCCCAGGCAGGAGCCTGCATCGACACACAAACAACTCAAAGAACGCTCTGGATACCGCCTCTCCAAGGAGTAAGTAAGATTGTCTGGCTGCTGCAGGGCCTGGAACCTGGAGCATACAATGATGTAAGCAAAAGCGTTATCAGTTTGTGCTTATCCACTTGACAGTCCCTCACTAAAGCCCTTCATATTTGCCTTGGAGGAGGGATGCTGAAAAAGGCTTCTTCTGGAATATTTGTCAAGGGCCCAAGCATGTGCTGTCTTCCCTCAGTGTCAGCGAGGATCCTGAGTTACCACAGCTTCAGGTGATTCACGTTGGGCCAGCTCTACTGAAGCACATGAAACCATCTATTTTCTAATCTGATACAGGGCACAGGAGACCTTGCCGTATTCCTGACTTCTTCACATGTTTTGACAGAACAGAAATCTGGGGAGGGAAAGAAATAACCAAAGCTACTGTCTTATACAAAACACATAAATTTTTCAGGGCAACCCTGATGAAATGTCTTCCTTAGGTCCTCATGCCTTGCCTGGCCTTCAGCTCCAATGTCAGCTATATTTTCAGTCATTTGTGTCCTTCATCCTCCTCTTTACAACTCCATTATCTCCAGAATGAAATAGCAGAACAAAATCCTACTGATCTTTCTCTCCTGTTTCTCTGCTCATCTCATTACTCTATCTGCACATAATCTGGACATGCTTTTTCACTGGTAAAATCTATAATTTGCTCCATACTTGATCCCTGTAAGGATCATAGCTACTCCATATTTCTGTGTCATTGCTGCCACACATGACTCTCTGCATCGAGTTCTGACCTCTGTATCCATGTCTAAGATCTGGCCCACCCTTTAAACATTGTTAAAGTGTCAGCTAATCTATAAATACATCCATTACCTAATAATAAATAATAATAATAAAATTGGCCACAGGACCATCTAATAGCTCAGATGCTCTTTATTATGAATATTGATTGTACCCAGGAGAAGTATAGCTACATCATGGGAAGATCTGATTTTAGTTTTGCAATGTATCTCCATCTGTCATCCTTGGTAAGTGGGAAAATTTATATCCCCATTATACTTAGGTGCCCCAAATCATCACTGGCATTTGTTTGGTTTTTTTTATCCTTTTATTTTGATAATTGCCATTCAAATTGTCAGGAGATAGAATCTCAAAGTAATTTTAATTTTAATTTCCTTAACAATTAGATAGGTGGAGGTTTTGGTGGATTTGTTTGTTTAGTTGATCGGTTTGTTGGTTTTTCCTTGTTTGTTTATTTGTTCTTTTTGTTCTTTGTTTTGTTTTATTTTTCCTTTTTCCAGATAGGGTTTCTTTTGTATAGCCTTGGCTACCCTTGGTTCATTTTGTAAATCAGGCTGGAGGTTTCTGTTGTTGTTGTTGTTTTTAAGTCATTTGTATTAAAATACGTAGGCAGTCATGGTAGCACACTTGTAATTTCAATTCTTGAGAGATAGATCCAGGAGAAATAACTCAAAGCTAGCCTTTGCTACAAACTGATTTTCAGGCCAGTCTAGGCTTTAATATATATTTATTTGTGTGTTTTATGTATTATATAATATATATTATACAATACTTATAAAATATATTATATAGTATATAGAGATATATACAATAAATATATATTATATAAACACACATGCAACTGTATATGTATATAATATATTATGTAATATATTATAATATATACAGTATATGATATAATACATACACATTTTTGAATAAATAAGGAAAGAGTAATTTACCTATTTGATGAAGCCATTTATTTCTTGCCTGAAAGTTGTCTTATGTTTACAAAAGACGCTAAATGCCTGTGTTAAGTGGTTTCTCAATTTTTGTGGAATGGTAAACCGGACAATTATTGCCTTCTGCTTGGCCTAGGCTCACGGACTGCTGTACACAAGTCACTACCTGCCTTCCCAATCCCCTGCCTCACAGCAGGAGAAAACACTGTGCACATGTGCAAGGAGTTGGTCCTGCTATGTTAGAGAAGGTGACTTTCCAGCTGCACATGGCAACGGCACTGCTCAGAGACGCTGGGTCACATCAGCAGTTAATAAGATGAAGGCTGTGAAGAAATACTGAAATGGTTAACATCATTTTTCTCTGAATATCATCATGATCCATTGTGCTTATTTAAATCTTTGTGTTTCCTTCTTAGATTTCTCTGGAGTAATTCTCATTAGATGGGAATCAGTTATTGAGTCTTTTCATAAAACAGTTTCCTGGAAAATGCTTTTCTACCCTCCCAGTTCCAGGCAGTTTGGAGGAGGTGGCACCATGTCAGCTTGAGTTTAAACACTGCTTTAGAGAAAGGAATATTGGCTGACATGGGGAAGGTATTTTGGTTGGAAAGAGAATTGACTAAACTTACAGTCAAAACACAAAGGGATTGGGTAAATGCTTGATGGGTGGGAGTGTTCTGACATCTCTGAGCCTCCATTTAGTTATCTATAAGAGGATTTAGCAATGTTGACCCACACAGGATATTTTGAGGCAAGTACTCTGAATACTGTATGAGAGTGTTGTCTGCTATTATAAGACAAGCTATGATAGTCAGAAAGCTTTTAGTTGCTGCATTAAAAATAGCTGAATTGTCTTCATAAAACAGTTTAATATTTCAGTATGATAAGAATTATTGTTAAGTGAATGATCATTAGAAATTACATCCCTGATCCCAGGATTTTTCAAAGAAGTGTTAGTTGTAACTGGTCAAGGTCTCAACAGTTGAGACATTCAACTTTTACCAAATCAACGTGTAAAATTCATGCTTTTAATTTTCTGCCTTTTTCAGTATGACTAATAACTCTTGTGCTGACTCCAAATGTGACTGTTTCTCTCTTTTCCATTCGGAAGCCTCCCTGTGACAGTTTTCCACAGTTATAATTGTGCTTACCAGTAAAAATAAAGCAATAGAATGAGCAAAACAACTATGAAGATCTAGGTAATGTGACAACCTCTGACCAGCATCCCACTTCAGGTGACAGGAAAGGTGGTACCTGCCAACAAGACGTCCCTGAAAACCTTATCCTGTGACCAGAGTACTCTACTATTCCCTCATCACTAAGGGACACCCCCAACCTCACAATTTAGGTAAACTTCAGGCTGATTTATTCTGATTAGTTGCCTGCATATTCAAAAGATACATTAACTTTTTAAGGCCTTATTATTATTATTATTATTCATGATACACAATGGGAAAATGGTGACATTTTCTATAGAGAAAACTTATGAAGTGCTTCCGGGATGGGCATGGTACCATACACCTTTAATCCCAGCAGTTGGGAGGCAGAGATAAGTGGATCAAGAGAATCTCTTTTAGTTTGAGGTCTGCCTAGTCTATAATGTGAGTCTAGGACAGCCAGGGCTACACAAAGAATCCTTGTCTCATAAAACAAAACAAAACCAAACAAATAAAGATGCAGGATAGACAGTGCTACCCCAAACCTAAAGTTTAGAAGTAAAAGGGCTGTATAGCTTTACCTTTCTAAAGTACCATGACCAAACTAACTTATAAAAGAAAGTGTTTAACTGGGCTTATGGTTTCTAAGAATCAGAGTCCATGTTGGTGGAGAAAAGGCATGGAAGCCGAAACAGGAGAAAGCTCACTTCTTAAATAGCTAGTTAGAGACAAAAAATTTCCTAGAGACACAGGAGGTTTCTGAAGCCGCAAAGCTCACTCCTGTGGCACACATTCACCAACAAAATCACCACACCTCCTAGTCCTTCTCAAACAATTCTACCAACTGGGAACTAAGCATTCAAATATATGAGCCTGTGGGGGTCATGCTCATTCAAACCATCACTAAAGCTAACACTGAATATTCATACTCAAGCAAGCAACAATAGCTGGGTTCACAATGGTCAACTGGATGCTTGTCATTTTGAAACATTCTACATTGTGGGATCTCTATTTTTGAGATAGTAAAGCACAAGTCAATTTGCATTTGAAAAATGTTAAAATGCTCTTTGCTTTTTTTTTTTTCTGTTCTCAAACAATAATGTACCCAGAATGTGGTTGATAGATTTGTTATGTGTGTTTTCCATGTAATCTAAGGACATCTTGAAGATGCCATATAGTATGTGACATGATGCACTAGATATTCTCCAGGCTGCGGAAACAGTTTTTTCAGCTCTGAAATCTTGCAGGCAAATTTCACTTAATAGTCCTCATGTGTAATTATCTGAATCAATGTATATAAATCATCTGATTCTGAGCCTGACATATATTTAGTACTAACAACATTTTAGCTTGCTAAAAAATAAATTGGCACTAAAACTAAATGATAAAAAGAAGATCCCCGTTTCTTTTCATCTTCAGTTTATCAGCATGCCATAACATTTCAAGTGGTAAAAGGCTGAAGCCTCTGGTGTCAAGTCCCCAAGGGCATGGAGAATGGTAATGGGATCTCTTCTTTAGGCCTGAACAGCTTCTAGACAAACTTCAAAAACAAGGCCTTGGTTAACATATGGCTTTTCTTTCTGACAGAAAGGATGAATGGACATGTAAGCACAGGAGAAAATGAGCATGCTATTCTTTGACCTGAGATAGCTCTCAGACAAGGACCTAGTGCCTAGCTACAGAAATGAAACTATAAGACAATTACACAGGAAGGTGAACGAGCAGAAAAAGCAACTTTCTAGGTCCTTAAAAAGGTTCATCAGCATTCTTGATGCAATCCTATCTAATGAGGTTATCAAAATCTAGAGCTATTTGAAATTTTAAAGCAATTAAAACACAAATGACTCCAACGAAAGATGGTATTATGATGTTGAAACGATAAAATTCTAACTTCAGAATGTCAGAAAAGTGAAAGAATGCTTGACTGGTGCTCACAAATTATGGAAGAGTTGTGTTATTGACTGCACCTGCTTATCCTTGAAGACAAGTTCACTACAGTGAATGTTCTCTCTCCTTTGGGCCTAAGTTTTAGTAGTATTACCTGTAAAGGTGGGAACATTTTCTTATATATCCTAAAAAAGTTTCCTTCAGAATGACATGCCGTTCAGTCTGCACGGAACACAAACCACAAAAGATAAAACTTCATTTCCTGCTGATAAATTAGAAGAAAATGACTCTGAAAGTACCCATCAGCAACCTTGCTCTCCATCTGGTTCTACAAATGCACTGAATACCCTGTCGTGGTCCATCCCAGCACCAGCATCATAGGAACTTAAATGACAAAAATAATACAAACTAACTGGTACCACCCAGACCTACCAAATTAGAAAGGAGGGGTCTAGCTCCAGGCAAGCTGTGCTAGAATTGGCTCCTACCCAGGACGTAAAGATGCACGCTCTGATTTTGGGGACTGCATTAATAAATACGCTAAGGTAAAGATTACTTTTTCCTAGATATCCTTTGGTTCTGAAACTACCTTCGACTTCATGCAAACACAATTCAGGAAGTTTGAATGTGCCACCTCAAGGCAAAGTGAAGGTAGAAGAAGTCTCAGTTCCCTAGAGTTTTCCTGATGCTAAAGGGGTGGGTGATGGAAAATTTGTAATGAAACATAGCCTCAACTTGTTAAGGAAATAGTCTCCAGAGATGATAACTCTTGATCCAGAATTTTCCATTTCTGCTCTATGTTTGAGGCTCCTTTTGCATAGCCAGACTAGAGTTCATGTTTACCTATGTATCCCTTTTCTCCTTGACATTGGCCATTCAAATCCAAAGACAGAATCATGGTAGTTTCAGTCCTGAGAGAGCCTCACCCTGGATCTAGTCACCTGTTGAGTGACCTACTTGAAGCAACCTAATTAACACCCCAAAGTGTTTCCCCAGGTTTATCTGTAAGTGTCCCCAACCCACACACTGAAGTTCACCAAATTCCCCAAAGGGCTTCTCAAATATGCATTCTGGTTTGAATGCCTCCTGGTTTTGCCTGAGACCATATCCTTTAACAAGACTCTCCTTTTTAGGTTGTACTCAGGAGAGCTATTCCTTGGGATCTAATATTGTGATGTTCAGTGTTAGCAACAGCTATCACAGAAAAAAAAAAAAAGAAAAATGTCCTGTTTTGCATCACTTCCTGTGTTTTATACTGTACAAACTTGTCTTTAATTCATAACCAACTATTGCAGGACATTTGATCCCAATGTGAACCCTGAGATTGTGGAGTTTAATCCTGAACTGTGAAAACCTGTTTATTGTATTGTTTTGCTCAGCCCTAACACACACCATTAACCCAAGAGCTTTCTGTTTACTGTAAACAAGTCCTTGTGGTGTGGTTCAGCTCTAGCACACAACTTTAATCCAAGAGCTAAATAAAGTCAACCCTAGGTCAAGAGGTGGAGCAAAAAACAAAAACAAAAACAAACAAACAAACAAAACAGCAGGCATGGATCAAACAAAAAGGAGGGACATTAGAAGGGTATTTAATGGAGAAGTAGAAGGAGGAGGAGGAAGGAAGAGGTTTTGGCTTTTGGCTTCTGGCATTTTCCTTCTGAGATGTGAATTTTTTCCTCCTGGGACATTGGTTGTGTATGAAGATCAACCAAGTGTTTTTTCTGCCCCTCTGAGCTAGTCGTTTTCACCCCAACATCTGGCTCCTAAGTTTTTATTGGTAAAATAGAATGATTGGGATTTTCTTTCTTTTAAACAACAGCCAACTTTAAGAACCACATGGCATCACAGTAACAAACTTAGGAAGGGGGCATCACATTTAGAAAACTTTCATTATACACACACAAACACACACACACACACACCTCAGAATTCACTCCTGGAAAAAAAAAAATTCACTCCTGGAAAAAAAAAAAGAATTTACTCCTGGCATACTATAACAGTTTTTTATGTATTAGAAAGGACAATATAAAAAGCTGATCTTTAAAAAAAAAACCTCATTTTTTTTAAGCACTTATTGTATAACCAAAGTTCAGTCCCTGGAACCCAGGTAATACAAAGAAAATTGACCCCACAGGTTATTTCCTGATCTCCACAGGTAGACTGTGGCATATGCCCTTACCACATCACACATATACAATAATAATAAATATTTTTTGAAAACTAAGAAACTATTTCAATTGGACAATTTGGCTGACATTATAAGATGTGAGACTCATGTAGAGCAATGAAATCCCTGGGACCCAGGTACACCTAAGTAGGCATTCTTTATACCTTGAACATTGTGTAAACCAGAGGTTTTCTTAGGTATTCAATTTTTTTATGTCTACTTCATAGTGGTAGAATGTTGATGTTCATATTATCCTTAAAAGTATCAATGTGCTGTCCCTGAGAAGGCAGCCTCACCATGGAATCACAGTGATTCAAAGCATTTCCTGAGTGGCGTTGCAGTAGCTGAGATATGTGCACTCAAACAGGAACACACACACACACATCAATTAAAAATAAAAACAAGCCTTATAAAAACATCATGTGGGATGAGGCTAGAAGAAGTAGTTCTAATGGACAATCGGAAGCAGTTGCCAACCAGAGGACACTCTGCCACACAGCCAATAGGAAGAGCTGTTATCACCAATGACAAAGGATAATGCATGATAAGAGCAGTTAAAGCAAGAAGGGATATTATGTAAGTGACACAGCACTGAAGGAAAGGTTGTAAAGAAAACTTCCAAGTATTTAATAATATGAATATGTTCAAGAGGAAACAGGTGCATTCATATTTTAAGATATGCCAGAATGCCACCTACTTGCACTGGAAAAAAAAAAAACAGATTTGAAATGTGGGATATTATTCTAGAGTACAAGACTAAAAAGACTGGATTCTCAATGGAATAAAATTAACAAATAGGAAAGCATCTAGAAAATAACTTTGAAATAAACTGGAAAACTTAATGTGCTCTATTTGTTAAGTCACATGATGGAGTGATAGACCTAATGATAGTTTTGTGATTGGTTGGGAATTACCTTAGGAGACATTCGCTTGATTTTTTTAAGGTACTGGTGGCCTAGATGCCTGCACCAATCGCCACAATAAGCTTTTCTTTAACAAAGCATCAACAACTGAGTTTATATTGTTTAGTATTTACCCAGTGACGGCAGGACAAGCACTTACCTTTCTTCTGTTCTGTGCCCGTGTGTCCAGACTAGATACTAGAACACTCAGTAAACCTTTTTGAACCATTGGAAACATATCAAAGCCTTTCCAGGCATTGGCCGTGACTAAGCCTGTTCAGCATCAGAGGCTTCTTGGCTAATATAGGTCCACTTGTAAGGAGAGTAATTAAGAATCAAGAACACAAGACTTATAAAACTATTGGCTTCGACATTTCACACAGAAGTCTTAGAAGTAATAAGCTCTATTTTTGCAGACTTGGAGTCCACAAAATATTTTTCCCCAACCAAGACATGCTATAAAATCTGCAGGAAACAAAACAAAGCACTGATTTAGGAATGAATCCATTTCCCTTTGAACAATGAATAAACAAATATTAAAAATGCAATTTCAGACGAAGTAAGGGTATTGTCTTAAAATGATTAATGTGGAACAAAAGGATAGCGGTGCTGTTTCAGGCCAAAGTGAACATTGCCCTCAAGCCATGGGCTTGTTAAGCTCAGCAGCTTGCAATGCAATATGGAGCCCCCTTAAATAGCCAATAATCCTTGCTCAACTTCGATTGAATTTGATCAAGGAACAAAAATGCTCTATGTGCTCATTCCTCTATTACCTGTTGTGAAACTCTGCCCATGGTGTATGGTTTTGGGCTCTTACATGCTTGGTGGCTACTGATTTTCAGCATTAGAGCCAAAAAAATACTGGGACATTAATATTCTATTACAGAAAAGAGGCAGGCGTTCTTTAAGCCCTTCCCCGCCCTCAGGATATGCATGTAGTTGACAATAGCTGGGTGTGGAGGTTTGAATAGGTAACCCAGTAGACTCCTTTGTTTAAATACTTGGCTCACAGGAAGTGGCACTTATTAGTAAGTATAGCCTTGCTGGAGAAAGTATATCACTAGAGGTGGGCTTTGAGGTCATATACATTCAAGGAATGCTTACACACTGCCACGCTTCCTGCCATGATGATAATGGACTAAACCTCTGAAATTGTAAGCCATCCCCAATTAAATGTTTTTTGTTATTTTTTTTAAATAAGTCATGGTGTTGCTTCACAGAAATAAGACCCAAATTAAGACATTGGGGGAGGGGTTTACAAGTTCCTACCCCTTACTGAGGGTATACAAGTTGTTAAATGTTCCTAGGAAAAAGAAACATTTTCTTCAGTAGTGTAGCCATTCGTAACTTGCATTTGATCATGTAAATAATCCACCATAAATATTACTATGCTGGTAACTAAATTAATTGATTCATAATCTAGATTTCTCATAATTTAGAATTCTCTCTATGGGAAGTCATTGGTGCCTGATCCATAGTAACTATGTGTGCATTCATGTCTCTGGGAAAATGTTTACATAACACCTATTTTCTTTGTGGTAATTAAATCCCAGGGATACTTTCAAACTTCTAAAGATGTATATTCAAAAGACCTTGTGGGTTTAAATGAGCTTCTTAGCAAATTGCCTTCTTGTGAAGTATCAACATTTTCTGGGCAGTTTTCTGACAGTCAAGAAACATCATTTCCTTATCTGCCAGAAGATGATAAAGCCAGTTAGGTATGTGTTGCATGATGGATTTTATTTAATTGTCAAGTCAAACTTTATAATCATTGAGACTAAAATTCTTTGAATTTATTTGAAAGTTTTTCTACATTTATGGCATGATTTATTAAGCTTTATAAGACAAATAATGGTTTGTTATCCACCTTTGAAATGACAGCATAATTTTCTAGGGAAATATGGTTTAAAATAGTTTTAAATTTTTTCTAAGAAATCAAGCATGGATATTTAAAATCCACTCACAAGAGTGCATAAAAATAGATGTTTCCCATTCTTATTTAGTTTATTTGCAAGCAGAGTTCAGAATTGCATCCATCTAGTTTGGGGTGAGGCCTAGGTCTACCAATAAGGGGAGCATTAGTGAGGTGCTAAACCAAAATAAGCCAAGAAAGAATTCTTCCAGGAGAACATGGTGGCTCATACCTACAGTCCTAGAACTCTGGACACTGAGGCAGGATTGCCATAAATTATAGGCATTCTGGTTGTGTAATAATTTCCAGAACAGCCTAGGACAAAACAGGACCCTTTGCCATGTTAACTAACAAATATCTAACAAAGAAGCAATACTAACAAAAAGGGAGTTGGGGTGTTTTACCTTACTTAGAAATCAATTAGGAATACTTTATTGAGTCATATATATATATACATATATATATATATATATATATGTATATATATATATACACACACACGTATATTCTACATATACATACAAATAGCTACACATATATAAATATATAGCTATGCTCTTGTAAACACACACACACACACAAACTTCCCTGCATCCATTAATGGATTTTGTGTTTGTAGATAGATAGGTAGAGAGATAGAGAGATATGAGGAAGAGAGTGCATGCATGATGAAAATCCCAATGGTACATATGAGGTTGGTAACAGCCATAGGAACTGCATGATTTCATAAATAAATATTCATTTAGTTATTCTTGTGGGGCTTTTTTGTAATGAAGGTTGGAACTAGAGCATCATACATGCTACAAGCTACCATTCCATTGACGTACATCACCAGTCCTTATTTTACATTTATTTTTGAGGTGGGGAGTGGCATCTCACTAAGTCACTGGGGCTGCTCTTGAACTTGTTCTGGAGACTAGACAGAACTTGATCTCTTAATCCTTTTGCTTCAGCTTCAGAATAACATGGATTGTGAGTCTGTGCCACAAGTCACAGCTCTGTGTTACATTCTGAAGGACCTGTTTCCCCAGGAACTCAGTACAGTTTTTACCCTGGCTAGAAAGGTCCACTACTCAGAGTGTCTAGGGAAGAAGCATTTACCTTCTTTCCAACTCTAACACAATGTAAATGTACTCAGGTAGACTCCAGTTATCCTGGCACCTGAGACACTTCAGACAGAGGAACAGAGACTTCATTCAAGGTGACAGGAGGATCAGTTTAAAGGACTTTCCGGTGTGGCCACCACAGGCCTCACTATTACCCCAGGGCTACCTGCTTCTCTGTGATGTGAACTCCCAGACTGCATCCCTCTGCTCAGACAGAAGCCTCTGCTCTTAATAAGAAATTTGCAGTTGCTAACTCTATAACCACAGACCTCACTGGTTTCCTTGCCCTTCCCCATGCCAGCCTGCTGCCTCTTGCTGTGACCTCATCCTCCACATTTACTTTTTCTCCTGTGTCAGAACTTATGACCTAAAGACTGTTCTTCCTATGTCCCCCTCCCCCATACCCTTGGCAGGGGCTGTTATACAGTCACTGCCTCTCATACCAAGCCTCATAACTGATGCTCTGGTATTGTATCCAGAAAACATCCCTGTGTTTAGCTGAATGATGGCTTCCTTTGCTTCCAGATTTCTGAGTTCTAGCCCTCTTCTTGATCCCTGCCTACCACTTCTACCTCATCTTCCTGAATTCTGCAATTTTCCCCAGAGAAGGATTCAATACAGATTCTATCATACCACACCAGCCCTCCAATCTAAGCCTCACACTTCTGGCAATGAGATACCAGCAAAGACCAGGTCAAGGCAGTACTCAACAGAACACAATGCAATTCGAGTGGAACAGAAGCAGCAGATTTTTGCTCCTGCCCTGTGATGCTTTACATTCCACCTTCCCTGTTGTTATATTAGAGTCCCTGTGAGGGATGGGTATGCATTAGCATATGCTTGGGGTGAGAAGTTCTCAAATGATTGACACAGGCACACACTTTACATCTGACTTTTATCCCCACCATTAACACATCCGGCTAAGAATAGATTTTCCCTTGAGAGTTTTACCTTGATGACATGTGCTTATCATTAAATCTCTAAAGGTACTTGGAGCCTAAAGCTCTACTCAGTAGAATAAATGTCACGCTTTGCATTTACCTACGTTTTCTTTAAGATGTGCTTTTCAACACAGTTGTCAAAAGTTGTAGGAGAAAAGCAAGAATCTAATTTTTATTGAAGAGTGTTAAGGCCCAAATGAGTTAGAAAGACACTTAAATGCCAATAGTTAATTCTTGAAAATGCCATCCTGGGAATGCTGCTTGTCCTCTCGAAAGGCAGCCAGTTCACCACTGTAGTTCTTTCTTGATATCATCCTGTCCAGGGAGCAGCAGTCCTAAAGACTTCCAGCTCTGAGGCTTGACTCTGCTAAGTTCCCTAAGAAAACTGAACTGAGTCTGACTTGTCACACAGCCCAAACCTACCACCAGGGGCTGGAATTTGTCTCTGTGCTTCCAGCTGGTAAAGCATATGCTCACTCCTCACTCCTACTCGGCTCCTCTGGGACCCAATCCCTGCTCAGAATCTCTCATTTCCTTCTTTCTGTCCTCTATGGGCTGAACATGTTGCTCTGTCTTTGCTAACCTTTCTTCCACACAGCTAAACTCTTCTGTATGCTCATCAGTCTATCCTTGTCTCTCTCCTCTACCTCCTCTCTCTCTCCCCTTCTCTCTCCGTGTCTTCCTGTCTCTGTGTATGTGTGCTGTCTGCCTCTGTATCTGTGTGTGTTTCTGTTTGTCTCTGTTGTTCTGTGTGAGTCTGTGTGTGTGTGTGTGTGTGTGTGTGTGTGTGTATCTATTCATCTCTCTCTTTCTGTATCTCTCTGTCTCTGGCTTCTCAATCTCTGATTCTGGCTCCGTTTCCAACTATATCTATCTTTGTCTGTCTGTCTCTGTCTGACTCTGTTTGTCTACGTGATATTCAAAGATAATGAAGCCAAAAATTGTGTATCAAGCTTGTGGAACACAGAAACAGAGCAGAGAAGGTCTGTGTGGGTTTAGACCTAATTCTAAAGCCATAAGTGTGTGAAGTTTTCTATCATCTCTGTTGAGGGAAAGGTGATAGTTACTTCTTGCTCTAGCTCCTGAAAAGTTGAGGATAAATATGTCACTTAAATGTAAATCTATTTAAAAGGGTCAAATATGAGGATTCCAACCAGAAGTGCTACCCTGCTAAGGAAAAACTGCTTACCCTTTAAAAACACAAATACATATCTTTTCTAAAAGATTATTTCTAAAATGTCTTATATGAATTTATACACGAATGCAGATATGGCCATAATATCATTTACTGTGCTTCCTCAATGAACCCCACAGCACAACTGCCAGAATTGATTCAGTGACACCTAGGTTAGGAACAGTGTCCAGAGAAAGGCTGCACATAATGCTTATAATGTGGATTAGGGGGAACCCTCCCCCACTGCTGGTAGAAGCACAAACTTGTAAAACCACTTTGGAAGTCAATTTGGAAGTTTCTCAGAAAATTGGGAATTGATCTACCTCCGGACCCAGCATTACCACTCCTGGGCATATAGGCAAAGATGCTCTACCATAAAACGAGGACACTTGTTAAGTCATGTTCATAGTGGCTTTATTCATAATAGCCAGAATTTGGAAAGAACTACATGTCCCTCACCCAAAGAACGAATAAAGAAACTGTGGCACATTTATACAATGGAATACTGCTCAGCTATTAAAAAGCAAATAAATCATGAAATTTGTAGGCAAATGGATAGAACTATAAAAAAGATCATCCTGAGTGAGGTAACCCAGACCCAGAAAGAAACACATGGTATGTACTCACTAATAAGCAAATTTTAGCCATATAATAAGGATAGACATACTACAATTCATAGACCCCAAAAGGTAAGTAACAGGAGAACCCAAGAGAGGATGCTTAAATCTCACTCAGAAGAAGAAATAGAAAAGGCAACAGAAGTAGCAGAAGAGCAGGAACCAGGTAGGAGAGAAAGCACAAAGAAATATGAGGTTGGTGACTAGACCTGGGGTAGCCAGGGATGGCGGAACAGAGGGCCTACCAAGAAAGGAGAAATCATGGGCAGGGGCATCTCTATGACAAACTGGAAACCTAGTTTCCTGTTCCTGGAAACTCTAGTTGAGACTCCTAATAGCAGGGGAAAACGTGAAGACCGAAGAGGACACTTTTTAAATAGATTCCTAGTGGAGGGATGGGAAAAACCAACCCACCCAGAAAAACTTTGACCAAAATTAACCCTGACTGTAAGATGTGCAGGGATAACGATAGAGCAGAGATTTGTTGAGGGAATGTCCAACCAACGCCTAGCCCAACTGAAACCAACCACCATGGGAGACAGCCAACCCCTGACACTATTAACAAGATTTTGCTGTGCTCACAGAGAGGAGTCTAGCATAGCTGTCCTCTGAGAGGCTCCACCCACCAATGAATCGAAGCATATGCTGAGGCTCATTGTCAAACACTGGGCAAAATGGGCGTCTTCTGGAAAAGTTGGGGGAAGGATAGAAGGACCTGGAAGTGAAAGCAACTCCACAGAAGACCAACTAACCAGTGCCTGGAGGGGCTTGTGGAGACTGACGCACCAACCAAGGACCATGAATAGACTGTACCTAGGCTTCTAACACAGATGTAGCAGATGGCATTTCAGGGTTCATGTGGGTCCCCTAATATAAACTGATGTCTTAATTGCCTAGTAAAAGTGTCCTCTCTGAGGCTTACTGCCTCCTTCTACTAACCTAGGCCTTGTCCTGGAAGCTTTTGGCCTCCATACAATCTAATCTAGGCCTAGAATGTTTTCAGCCTCTGAAACTTACTGCTGAATAAACTCACTTGCTCTTACGTGTTCTTTCTGAACTCTTAGGTGGCAGGTTCAATTAAGCTGTTCTGGCTCAAACTCCTCTCCCAGCTTACTTATTCAATCTGGCTTCTCTCTTGGCCCCTGAATTGCTTCGCTTGGCCTTAAACTAACTCCAGAAATCTGCTCTAACCTCCTTGCTCCTTCTGATTCTCTGGCTTATTCAGTCTTCATCTGAGTTCTCTCTCTACAACCTGTCTCTCTATTACAGTCCCAGTAAAACTGCCTCTTCTTACTCTGTATTGCACTTTAAGTAGTTTTCCTCTCCTCTCTGTTCTCAGGAGAATGGGACATATACTATTCTGCCAAATCTTCTCAGATTTGTCATATTTTCTGCCAGTAAATTAGACATCACTTTCAAATAGGTGTGTCCTTGTACAAACTAACTTTACCTTCAATGCTTGGGAAAAAAGACATGTACTACCACACCTACAAAACACAAACATTGACATTGTAGTAGTTTGAATGAAAATAACTGCATAGGTACACATATTTGTTTTATTATTATTATTATTATTATTATTTATGTATTTACTACTTATACAGTGTTCTGTCTGCCTTGTGTGCCTGCAGGCCAGAAGAGGGCACCAGATCTCATAATAGATGGTTGTGAGTCACCATGTGGTTTCTGGGAATTGAACTCAGAACCTTTGGAAGAACAGCCAGTACTCTTAACCTCTGAGCCATCTGTCCTAAAACTTGCTTTATAGCAGGCTGGCCTTGAACTCAGATCTGCTTGTCTCTGTCTTCTGGATAAAAGGCATGTTTGTATTCCAGCCACATCATACAGACCTTGAAGATCTTTGGATGTGATCTCTTGTCAGAATAGCGATGTTCTGAACTAAAATTCCTCTACATCCTAGGAAGTGTAGCTGGGGCTGACTCTGAAATGGACTATATTGCCTGCTTTTGAATCACTGCTTCCGGGTAGGGCTGCCTCACGGTGGAAGAGGATGAGCTCAGTCTTGATGTGGCTTGATGAATGGGAATGGGGGAAGAGAGGAAAGGGGTTGTCCCATTCTCTGAGAAATACAGGAGAAGGGATAAAGGAAGAAGGGAGGGGAAAGGGTGGGATTGGGAGGAGAGGAAGGAGTGGGCTAAGATCAGGATGTAAAGTGAATAAATAAATTAACTTAAACAAAAGAAAATGCTTGATTACAAAATTTATTTTACTTTTTCACTTTTTAAAATGTGTATTTAATTCAACCTTAATAATATATAATGATCAACTTCGGGGCCCTCTCCACTTCCTCCACCTTTTGGAAGTGAGAACATGCCATGCCTTTATTCCATTCCACGCATCTTTCTTGGCATCTATTAGAATAACAGTGTCACTAAGATATAATGCCCACAGCAACACATTCACAGATGTAAACAGAACAATTCATGAGTGTTATATAGTATGAACTTTACCTAATTACACTGTGGGAGTCAGTGGCTTTTTCATACATTTATGGATTTATGGTGTTTACAACCATTG
Source organism: Pachyuromys duprasi (assembly GCA_028658305.1). Taxonomy (NCBI): domain Eukaryota; kingdom Metazoa; phylum Chordata; class Mammalia; order Rodentia; family Muridae; genus Pachyuromys; species Pachyuromys duprasi. The sequence continues at coordinate 20,970,676 of CM053755.1, forward strand.
CCATAATAAACTTCTGGACAGATTCACTATCCAATTAAAAGAAAAAAAAAAGCTAGTTTGCAACTTGGAAAGTCCCCCCTTCCTCGTGCCTCCTCTTCTCCGCATTCTGTGGTTCCTGCATCTCCCTTCTCAGCCTGGAACTGCCCGTTGTGGATGTTTCGTAGAAGTACATTTCTCCACCTGTCGCTTTTCAGACTTATTTTTCACATCTGAACATCTCAAGGTTCATTGTGTCATACAACGTATCAGCTCTTCATTTCTTTGCTTTTTCTGGGGGAGGGGGGTAACATCCATTTTGGGGGGAAGTATATTCATATAATATTTTATTGACCCGTGTTTTCTGGTAGTGGACATTTTGCTTGTTTGTATTGTTCTATGTTTGAGTGTGTGTATGTGCGTGAGTGTTTTACATGCATTCCTTGTTCATGTGGAATTCCCATGAAGATGTCATACATCTCATGCTATCATCTCCATCATTAGTTTGCGAGATTGGGTCTCTTGTCTTTTTGACTAGAGTAGCTGGCCAGCAATGCCCTGTTCCAAAGTTTCAAATGTCTCCACCCTTTAGCATTGAGCTTACAGACATTCACTTCACTGCTCATCATATCTGAGTTCTAGGGATCTAAGCTCAGATCCTCATGCTTACATAGAAGACTCACTGCCTACCAGGCCATCTCACAAGCTCAGTTTCTATCTTATGACTCTCAAAAGTCACAAGTCTAACTGTGGATGCAGGTATCCCATTCCCTTTGGTAGATAAGCAAGAGTGAAATTTGAATTGTATTAGCTGCATTGGACACTTCAAGGAACTTCACAGCCCTTTCCAAAGTGGCTGCACAATTTTACATTGTCACTGATAGCATATAAGGATAGTTTCTCCAGATCATTGCCAGCATTTATTATTTTGTCATTTGGATTATATTCATTTTAGTATATATACAAAGCAGTATCTTGTTGTAATCACATTTTTTGAAATTTACTGAAAGTATAAACACTGAGAGATACTAACAACAGCCATTATAATATATGCTTATAGGCTCAGAGATACTGTCAAGAATTGTCATCAATATAATGGGGTCAAAGGAAGAATGCAGGTAGAAAAGAAGAAATAGAGAGATGAGAAATTAGCTGATAATCACTGAAGCTAGAGATGGGTTCTTGGGCATTCTTTGCACTGAGATCTTGTTTTCACAGCTTGACATTCCTCTACTTAATAAAGTTTACTTTTAAATTTACTGCAGCCTTTTACTAAAAGTTTTAAATATCCCCATGTGAAATTTCCATGGATGAATTGGGTGACTTAGAATGACTGTGATTTAATGTTCCTCGGTCAGGCACTTACTATTTTCTATTTCCAGTGAGTTATAATTTTTAAAAAAGAAAATATAATTAGTTTGTTTTTCTTATCTTTTTTTCTGATTTTGCCAATCCTGTTTCTGGTTTCAAACATCAGAAAAGATGAGGCTTAGTTGGTATTTCCAGATGTCTTAAGTTTCTGGCTCAGACCAGAGTAGAAGGACGCTGTGCATTGCAGCCAGCAGTGTTGTGCACCCATTTGTCCTCACCCTGTTTTTCTGTGCTTTATGATCTCATATGTTCTATTCAATTGGTAGCTTAATTCTGATCACAATACACTTAATTGATATAATGAAGAGAGTTATTTATGGTTCAGAAAGCAAAGCTAAAGGCATTATCTTAGAAAAAGAAGCAAGAATTTATGTTCTTTTGAAATCTGACAGAGGTGTCTTGAAATTGTGGAAAATAATTATTTTAATAAACATGATGTTCAAACAATCCTTATAAATCAGACTGATTTCTTTTATTCTTTCAGTCACTTCCCTTTTCCATTAACTTTGATGCCTGCTTTCATCTAGTATGGTTTTAGATTTATTGGCTTTTCTTTTTGGTTTAATTTATTTTCACAAATGTTATCTGGAGTAGTTCAAAGAATACATGACTGTATAAATATATTTTTAAAGTTTAATGTAAGAATACTTGCTCTCAAAGAAACACTATAGTCTAAACGGACTTGCTTAAAAGACACAGTTCATTCGATATACAATACTGGAATGCAAGACTTTGGTGACAATGGCTTTCATGGTATAATTTATTACTACAAGTTTGATAAATAAGCTTCAGATATAATAAACAAATACCAGGCAAAATCTATTTTCACAGAAAGTGACCCTTATTGATGTAGGTTTTATAATTGCTATTTTTCTTCCAAAATCTCTTTACGACACTAGTTGAATTGACAAAACCTAGGTGCACTTAAATAAAAATGGTGCCCGTCAAGATACAATTAGTCCAAATGGTGAAGGAACAGGGAACAGTACCTAGCTGAGTTCAGAAAGTTGCTTTCACAGTGCTTCACAGTTCCTTTTCTTTGATTATCAAATGAACCAGGTCCAAACTTGTTTTTGCCATTTCATCATGATCATGATTAATATTGTCAATTTAACAAGTTCTAGCATCACCTAGGAGACAAGACTGTGGGGCACAGCCGTGAGTGATTAGCTTCAGGACATATCTGCAAGGGATTCCGTAGCTTGGGCTAACCTTACAGGGAAGACCAACATTAACTTTGGGCAGCACCATCTCATAGGCTGGAGTCCCATACTGGATAGAAAGGAGAAAGTAAGTGGAGCCCAGCATGCATGTCTTTCTGCTTCCTGACTTTGTGGATTCATCCTGATCAGCTGTCTTTTATTGCCATGACTTCCCTGCCATGAAAGATCTTTAAAATGTTATCCAACATCAATATTTCCCACCTTAGGTTGCTTCTTGTTAGGAAATTTGTCACAGAAGCCAGAAGAGTAACTAATCTGACCACCATTGTTTTAATGTTTGTTTGTTTGTTAGTAACATAATTGTAAAGAAAATATGATTAACTTCTAGGATTACTTGAATATTTGTAAGTACCTTATATAAGGTTCAATAGCTTCCCTGTAGACAAATACCTTAAGCTCTAACTCCCAGTACCTTAAAGTCTAAAATTTGGAAATATGTGTGACAAAACACTTAAAGTTAAGGTGTTTGCTTGGACCCTGATCTGGTATGCCTCAATTTTGAGACTGAGATGTGTGTACAGGAAGAACAATGGATGAAAGCATGGTCAGCACGATGTTTGCACAAACAAAAAAATGTCAAAATTGCTAGGAACAATGAACACTCTTCCTACCACCTTCAAATGCAGACAATTTTGAAATTGTGATCTGCAGAAAACCATGTTCTCAGAGCCCCAGCACCCAGCTCCATCGACAATGCTTTGCTCTGGCTTACAATCCACAGTGTGTTGTACTTTGCTGTGGAAGTCTCTGAAAACTAATATGATACCCAAGTAAAGTTTAGGGTTACCATTCTGATGTATTTTTTTTCCTATGAGCATTGTAGTGTTTATAAAACAATGGTCAATTAAAATAATTAATATCTATTAGTGGCTCTGTTTTTCCAGTGAACCATGTATATGAAATTTAACATATCTAACATCTGTGCTTTCTTTTTTCTTATTATTTATTAAAGTTTATTCAATTTGTTTATAGCCTCCTCCCTCTCCTCTCAATCCCACTCTCTTTCCCTCTTCTCACCCATGCCCCTCCCCTAGTCCACTGATAGTGGAGGTGCTCCTCCCCACCTATTTGATCCTAGCCTAGCAGGTTTCATTATGACTGGTTGCATTGTCTTCCTCTGTGGCCTGGTAAGGCTGCACTCCCCAGGGGGAAGTGATAAGAGAGCCTGCCACTGAACTCATACCAGACAAAGTCCCTGCTCCCCTGACTAGGGACCCACTTCGAGACTGAATCTATGGTCTACATCTGAGCAGGGGTATTAGGTCCTCTCTATGCGTTATCCTTGATTGGGGTAGCATTCTTTTCAGGGCCCGCTGGGCTCAGGGTTTTGGGGCTCTGTTGGTCCCTTTCTGGAGCTCTTGTCCCCTCCAGGCCTCACTATATCCCCCTTCTTCCCCAAGATTCCCTGCAATCTGCCCAAAGTTTGGCTATGAGTCTCAGCTTCTACTTCGATACCTCTACCAGTAGAGTCTTTCAGAGGCCCTCTGTGGTCGGTTCCTGTCCTGTTACCTGTCTTCTCCTGCTTCTGAGGTCTATCATGTCTGTCCCTCTGAATGAGGATTGAGCATGTCCCCAACATGTGTTTTCATATTTAGAGATATAGTTTAAGATTTATCTGTCAGCCCAAACATTCAAAAGTATTTGTAAAAAACTTCTACATACTGACTGTCAAATTCTACATCTTTATCTTCATATTTACTCTGTGGGACTGAAAACATTTTTTCTTTCATGTCACAAGAAATGTCCAATGATGTAATATTCATGTGAAGTTCTCTCAGTTTTATGCTATAAAATAGATAATATATATCTTCACCGATTTTTTCAATACAAACATTGACTTATAGAATTTCAATAAAAACATTTTCTATAAAATGTATTTGAATATGTTGGCTTTCACTCATTGAATGAATCTACTCTCTGTCTCATTCCTAAAAATATCCAAATAAATGTAAAATTCCTTTTTCATTTGGTAATAAGACTTGCCATATTCATTAAGATTGATATAGGGAAGGTTTTGAGGATGGGCAAGAAGAATAAGAGGGAAAGGGGATGGGGAGGGAGAGGAGGAGGGAGGATGAGAATAAAGAGGGAAAGTGAAGAGAGAGAAGATGGCAATAACTTTAAGTTTTATCCTTCTTTGGCAAAGTACTCCTCACTGTTCAAACATTTATTCCCTTGTACTTGAGAAGAGTTCATTCTTTACACCTACATGACTCTCAACAGCTACTTTATGGTATCTGTCAACGTGAAAGAATATTGTACCCTAAGGACCTTCCCAGAACTCTGCCTTGTCTTGAAGTCATTGAGGTTAAGAGATTTAGTCTATAGCAAATATGTTAGTAATTTACATGCACGTAAGTTAAAACTCTTAATGTTAGAAAGTCTGTCTTCCCTTCCCTTAAAAACACATGATTATATCTGCCTGTCACATGGGGAAGAGACATGTGAAATGATCTATATGGATAAATCTCTTCATTGGAATATGTTTCTTGTCATATCACCGAAGTTTATAAGTCACTTTCCGAGCTAAAAGTGATCATTTAGTATAGAAATTGAAAATAATTTATAAAATTGTGAGCTACCTCTAGTTGAATTCTAGTGTGGAGGTGTTCTAGTGCCAGTAAGATTTAGCAAAGATCAATGTAATTAATGTATCCACTCATTCATTCTAGCAATTAGAAAAACATTAGAACTGTAGTCTAATGAGAGAGACAAAGATTTTCCACATACAGAAGAAGCTACTGTCAATTACAGGAGATGAGAACCTGTGCCTTAAAAGAAGATTATTCAAGGAAGATCCTACACAGGTTTGAAGACTTTATGGCCACCTAGTGCTGACCCTAGCTCAGAATGGAAACAGAAATAGAAGGATTAAAGTGCCCCAATCAAAAAAAAATTCTGGGAAATATCTATAAGATCATGTAAGTACACAGTTCAATTAGTGCAAGAACCATGTGGTTTTGATAGTTGAGACATAATATTTTCATAAATCTGCAGGTCAACACGAGTAAAAGAAACTTCTTTGTACAGGTAATAGGGTTTTGTTGGAGCAGTCTAAAAGACTGGTACAAAATTAAGTCTGTGCTGATTCTTAAACATTTTCATCATTATCATTAGACAAATTCCCAAGTTTTTTAAAAGGCTGTCAGCTGAAAGAAAATTGATTAGAATTTTTGTGGATACCTAAGCAAGGTCAATAATGACAAGCACTTTTTAAAAACATTGTACTTCAAGAAAGTGAAATCTCTGCTGAGAATGCTGGGTTCGGGCATTTGTAAAAAAGACTAAATTCTCAAATAAGAGGTAGATATTGATTTTGAGCTGTGAAGATTTGGTCTAGTTACTTGCTATTATCTGCTTCATAGGGAATTGTCTATCACATCAGATTGTTCTAATACATATCATGTTAAAACATTTTAAAATAGCATAATATCCCTTAAATACTAAAGACAAGAGGTATCAGAATTTCAAAACAGATATCTGGTCCAAAGTACAAGAGATTCAGAAATCTTAGATGTAGGTAATCATTACATGTATTTTCTTCTTAGGTGATGTAGATAAAGAAAAAATCAAATGTACAAATGAGTCATTATATTTCCTTTTCAAGAGAACGGAGATAGAATGGTTAAGTGTGGATGCATTTTGCATCTTGGAATAAATAGCTGAAATGTTAATGGCTTCTATTTATGAACAGAATTCCTGGTAAACCTAAATTTTAAAGTCCCTACACATTTGGCTTTCTACATTTGTGTCTCAGTGGTCCCTTTCAGGAGTAACTGGTAACATTTACAGGATCATTGGGTTGCGTAAATACAAGGTCATTCCCATGCAAAGGAAGAAGGGATACATTTTCAGAAGCAGGCAGAAGTCATCTTTCTTCACACCAGCTCACTCCTTCCATAAAGAGGTTTTTTATTTCTTTTCTGTGTTTATAAAGACACAACTAAGTCTGTCTTTAGCCTCAGAATTCACTGGAAACTGAGGGTACTTTGCATCAATGTATTCTTCCTTCTGTAAAGCAGTTAGGGTGTTTGCTTTGAAACTGATGCAATTTAATTTCAGAGCCTCTGTTTTTCACAGGCATGTTTTTAGTTTAAAGTTACTACAAAATACAAATATAAAATACTCTTTAATTCTGAATATTCAAAGTTGTCCATGCTTTAAGACTTTTGATTCTGCCTGAACACACTCCATTATAACTGACAAGTGAGTGTTCTCTTCCACACCTTTCCTGGGCTCCTTGTTTCCACCATATAAAATACTAATGTCTCTCCCAAATTTTCTACATAAGACATTTACACCACTTTCTCCAAGCCACCATCACCTTGTATCATTACTTGACCATGCTTTTTCACTTCATGAGGTCTTCACACAATTTTGCCCTCTATCTGGAGTGCTATTTTCCCCAAGGCAACTCAGGAAAACATTACTCACTTTCAAATGTCACTTCTGAAAAGCCCTCTTGGGGTCTCTGGGGCACCTTTAACCCCTGATGCACATTTTGTAATAAAACACAGAGCATTGTGTTTGTTCTCAAGTTTTTCTAACCTCACATGGCCTTATAATTATCTATTCTGTGCCTTGACCCTCCTCCCCACACACACACTCTAGGAATGAGGCGCACACCTTGATTGGTTATTTATTTCAAAAGTTTCACATAGTGCCTAGCACAGCTTGGTATTCAATAACTATCTGCTATAAGTCTGATATCAGAAACCCCATGAAGGACTTTCCCAGGGTTTTGCCCTGCCCTAAAGGCACTGAGATTTAAGGCAGTAAAAGAAATTACTCACTATTCTTAGCTCTACCCACAGCCACATTTTCATTTCCACTAAAAAAACAACCTGATTACCCTCCTCACTCTTATCCCCTCTTTACTGGGTTGCACAAACCAATTTTATAATAGTTTTGCAGCATCATTTCTGCTTTTGCAAGCTTATGACAGGTTCAAGTTGACTTAAAAAGTCAATGTTTGAGTGGAAGATTTTGATTGTTTGTTTTGATTTGTTTCTATATCATGAGGTCTAGTTGACATTAGCTTGGATTATAGGTACTCTAACTATTTTTCTAAGGAAAATGGAGCAGGAAAGAAGGGGAAGATGATGAATACCTCAGTTTTCCTGTTTCATTAATTCATCTATATGTTTAACAAACACATGTCAAACTGAAAACCCAGTGTCATGAATTTTTCTGAAAGCAGAAGTGTCAATTAATTAGGCACAGCCCTTGACCACTCGAAGACCTCAAATTGAGAGAGAACCATTTGCACAGAAACAGTTATAATTAACTCTTCATAAATTCTGTGTCTGTATGAATGCACACAAAAACACATGCATGTACTAAGAAGGAATGGGGTAGGCTGCCAATAGGTTGAGCCAAGGGAACTTTTCTATTGAATTTTTGTAAATGAGTAAAGTTTAAGATATTAATAAGGTAAGAAAGGAGGACCTTGGGTAAGATGCTCAATCCTCACTCAGAAAGGCAAAGTGGATAGACATCAGAAGAGAGAGAAAACAGGGAACAGTACGGGAGCCTACCACAGAGAGCCTCTGAAAGACTATCCAGGAGGGTATCAAAGCAGAGGCTGAGACTCATAGCCAAACTTTTGGCAGAGTGCAGGGAATCTTATGAAAGAAGTAGGAGAGAGAAAGACCTGGAGGGGACAGGAGTTCCACAAGGAGAGCAACAGAACCAAGAAATCAGGGCCCAGGGGTCTTTTGTGAGACTGATACTCCAACCAAGGACCATTTATGGAAATAACCTAGAACCCCTGCACAGATGTAGCCCATGGCAGCTCAGTGTCCAAGTGCATGTCCTAGTAATGGAAACAGGGACTGCCTCTGACATGAACTCAGTGGCTAGTTCTTTGATCATCTCTCCCTAATGGAGGGAGTGGGCAGTCTTACCAGGCCACAGAGGAAGACAATGCAGCCAGTCCTGATGAGACATTATAGGCTAGGGTTAGGTGGAAGAAGAGGAGGACCTCCCCTATCAGTGGAGTAGGGGAGGAGCGTGGGAGGAGATGAGGGAGAGAGGGTGGGATTGGGAAGGCGCAAAGGAGGGAGCTACAGCTGGGATATTTTGTGAATAAATTGTAATAAATAAAGAATAAATTAAAAATAATAATACAAAAGTAAATAAGATAGATAGTATAAGATGCTTTGAATTTATTCTAAAAGTCTAGTTATTCAGTAAAGGATTTCAAAATGATAAGTATTATCTTTCAAAAAGGAACATATTTTGGGAGCAAAAGTGTTGCTCAGTGTTTAAGAACATTTGCTATTCTTGCAGAGACCCAAGATTTGTTTCCCAGTACCCAAATCAGGTGGCTGTTAATAGACTATAACTTCCACTTCATGGGATTTGACTCCCTCTTTCCAACTTTGTTTACTGATTTTATAATCTTGGCAAGAAGCTTTATAAATAATGTAAAGTTCAGGAGCTTTCTAAGTTTTGCTTATTTCCTGAGTCTTGTAAGTTCCAGTTACTTCCTATGTCTTAAGAGCCATCTTACTGTCTCTAGGATGGAATGTTTCAATTCAGAGGGAAAATCCCTACAATACCCTTTCTGTCCAGAAAACATATAAATAGAATTGGTACATAGAACTATGTTGCCCACTGATTAGATCTGAGGATAAAGATTTTATGTGTGAAAAGGGTAACAGTTGTTGAATAACAAGTCAATGTAGTTTAGTGTATTAAAAGAAATAGCTATGGAATCAGACTTATGGAGAATAAGCTACTTCATGACTTGGTTTTCATACCAAGAGTGTCCCTTATTTCCACAGATGTGGGGTCCTCATCTGTAAATTGTGGGACCAGCATAGTACTTGCTATGAATAATCAACAGGACTAGTAGATTCCTAAGGTCAGTGCAATGCCCTGTACAGAGGAAATATTCAGCGGATATACATCATCCTTGTTTTCCTCAATCATTTTTATTGTACTTACTATGTACTATTTGAATATGAATTGTTTTAGACTAGTGTGTTGGAGCTATATATGATGTATTTATAGAGGAAACTGGGATGGGAGAGCCAAGGTAAGGAATATTTCAGTCATTGAGTGGACAGAATAGGAATATCCACACATTAATGTTCTGTCAAGGATCCCAATAATATAGAATCTCTGCATCCTGGGACAGTGATAACAGAGGCAACTCATATTGTCCAAGCAGGGCCCTGGGTCATGACTAATACACTAACCATCCTGAGAAATGGATTAATCATATCTTTTTCTGGACAGTTAATTGCTAAAGCAGCAGCTTACTTGAAAGGCAGAGACATCATTTTAGAAGCAAGCTGTGTGATGAGGGAACTGCTTGACTAAGTAGAATTTGGGTTAATGAAAAGAGGACCCTTCTATCGTCATGATTATCATCTGCTTGCATTAAGATTAAATTGTGTATATTGCTGACTATTCTACATTTTTACATCCAAAAGAGAGCGGAGAGAGGACATTTGTAGTAATTTGACTATGGGCTATAGCAACCTAATGAGAAATGTTCGGTTCTCCAAGTTCACAAAATTATATTGTAGCAATTGCTCTTAAAAATTCATCCCCCAAATGCAATGAGCATAACTGAAAACTGGTAGGTAACACATGCCCAAAGAATAAGTTTTCAGAATGTAGAGCGCTGTAGGTCCCCAAGGCAGTGAGGATGTTTTCCACAACCCTGTCCTGTCAAATCTGCCTGGTTTCTGGCCATATGGGCTCTTTTGCCCTCAGCTGAAGCCAAATCCACATTCATGAATCTTTTCCTATTCCACCTATTCCCCTCTGGTTCCCTCTGTGTCCCTTGAGTTTAGACTACGGAGAATAACCCAGAACTTTTACTTAAGTAGTTATGTATCTTTGCATAAATCTTATTCAATCCTTCCACATGCAGCCCTGAAAATATACACCACACAAAGTTTAATCTTTTCCATACATTTTATTATTTTAAGTTTCTTTCAAGAAAGACTACTATAAATTTTATCAGTTACAGCCCCTACATTGCCCAGGATTTTACCTTTCAGGGGATAAATCCCCCGTCACAATAAATTGATTTCATTTCTATGTCAGTTTGTTAATCGTTCTCTGATTATGCATCAAACTAAATTTACAGAATTCCTAAAACATGCCCCGAATCAGACAAATCAAACATGTTTGTGTGGAGTCTAGACATCTGAATGTTTTGAAGCACCCCAAATGATAAGATGATAACATGTTTTAAGGCCCATGGATCTGAATCTTTCTGGGCTGTCTGGCTTCAGCATATAACAAGAAATGAAGAGGACTGGTAGACTGGTCCCTGTGTGCTCTGAAACAGTGTACTCTGAAATGTCTGATGTAAAAATTCTGATTTGTAATGTTGCAGACACAAAATCCACCTTACTGTGAAACTGCTTCTGATGTAGGTAGCCCAGGAACCACATGTTAAGAACTTCTTGTACTAATTATAACTAGGCAAGAGGGATTTCGGGAGCTTGGACAATCATTAAGACTCCACACTGTTGCACATCCAAGTCACTCAATGGAGACACAGCAGCTGCACTTTCTTATATAGAAACTTCATAATTTCTTCTTACTATAAGAAATTGATCGTTGCCCACATGTCCTTATTGTACTTGGTGATGTAGTATTTAATAAAATCTAAGGGTAGAGATTTTATATTTATATATATAATTTTATTTTATATGTGTGTGTATGTTTTAATGCATCTAAAGATCAGTCTGTCTCTGGATCCTAGCTGAGGTGAATTTTCATGCACAGACAGATAATAAGATGGCTCAACTTTGGATTAAGTTTAATATGGTCCTGATCTTGTGGGTTAGTTAATTTATCTTCTTGAAATCTCAACATCTACCCAGATGTCACACCACATATGTTGGAAATAAAGCCCCAGTAAACCATATCATGGAACAGAAGCCCTGTGTCTTAGTCTCAGCCTGGTATCTCAGAACTGATGAACTAGCAACGGATGTCACTAACACAACCTTTTCTATATTAACGAATTGTTTCAGTGAGTTTGGACTCAGCAGTAACTAGTACTGTAATCCCAGTACTTTGGAGGTATATTTAGAAGGGTTAAGAATCAAGGTCATCATCGGCTACATAAGAAGTTTGAGTCCAGGTTAGACAGTGATGGACCTGTATCAATGCATGTATAGGCAGCACTAACTGGACTCATTAGGTTATAAAAATGATGATGAAAACAGACAAAAAAAGACATGAAATTGTGATGTGCTCAGGGTTTCTGATAGGAGAAAGTAGACAATAGATATAATCTTGGTACACTGTATGAAATTACCAAAAAATAAAAATAGATACAAAAATAAACAGATATAATTTTGGTATACTGCATGAAATTACCAAGAAAATAAAAAAAACAAAAATTTTAAAACAGTAAGAAAGAAATTAATTAATAAATTTATTTGTATACTAGTATTTCTGGAACAGTAAGCTATATAACACTCAGCAGTTTAAGGTTTGTCCATGGGTTAAGTGAGAATATGCTTCAGTACCACCTCTAAATTCCAAGAGGATCAAAAATAATTCCTGGTAGAGAAGAAGATGGATTCATAGGAACTTTGCTCCAACCTAGCATTACATCATCTGTGCTTAGCTTTCATTAGTCAAACAAGTTGTATGACCAAGGCTGATAATGAGGCCATGACTCTCCTCCCACAGAGAGCTCCTACAATTCACACAGCACTAGACAGGAATGGATAATCATTCCACAGGTAAATGGAGAGCAGTGCTCTGGCTTCTACTATGAATATGAAACAAGCCTTCTTCTGAGCACTTGCCACTATGAAATCTCTGCTTAGAAAATTACCAAATCCTTTATGTCAGCGTCCATGGCACTAATCACGTCCCATGTCTAAACCTTTTAAATTCTGACTTTTGTTCTGTACTCAGCCACCTGCAACTTGATCTCTCTCTATAGGGTTATTGATCTCTCTGTCCTTTCAGTGTGTCTTCTCAGTATAGTACTGTCCATCATCAGCCATGCTCTAACTCAGTGGCAGTTGCCTTTAAGCAAACTCCATCCTACTTCTTGTGATTGGAGGGCCTACCAGGGCTGCTTTCAACAGACTAGCAGTTTGAACTAGAGAAAGCAAGCTGAAGTTTCCTTTTACCTTTATGCCTTGCCGGCCAGGATACAGCTAAGTTATGCTATAGGGATACCTAGGTCTACCCTGCCCTATGCACATGGAGGCCTCCTCTGCCTGTCAACTGCTAAAGATGGGTGGTGACAATTTTAGCATACAATCAGCGATTTTGTGAATTGTCCTGTCCTGGCCAGATGTTCTAGTTGGGAAGGTCAGGCATTTTATACAAGAACAACAAGAAGAATGTCTGGATCTAGAATTCACTAAGACTGAGGCAAGAAGCTCCTTCAGCCCAAATTTCTTGCCAGACATGTGCCTACTCTGAAAAAGATCTGAACATACTAGATCTTGATTGCCCTCAAACACCCAAAGCAAAAAGCCCTAGCTGTGCATGTGTTTCTCTTATCTGTGTCAGTGTAGGTTATATCTTCTCTCTGGCCTTCTGTCTCACAAAAGCTAAGTATTTATTATGTTTCTATAAGAGAAAAAGTTTGCCAATAACTGCCCCCAAATATAGCATCCCTTTAAAAAAGAGAACTTTAAAATTGCTTCTGAAAATGGTCCCCAAGACTTGCTGTGTTTCAGCGCTCCACCTGGTACAATCTTTATGAAACAAATTTGGAACAGATTCCATCCAGGGCTGTTGCTTTATTTTTCATTTTCAGCCTGTCCCAGGAGAATAGCTCCAGGCCTGTAGAGTCTGCATCTTTTTCTCTCAAAGCACCGATTGAGACATAGACTTAGACAATGAAGTGGTGAGAAATGTGGAGGCTTTATTTGTAGTTATTAGCATTTGCCAAAAGCACTTTTCTGTGTATTTGTTTAAAACAGCAGAACAACTTAGAAAATGAATCATCACAATAAACTGTCCCAAGGAGCCCCTTCTTTCTGACTTCTCTAATGAACTGGTTTCCCTTTCATTGGAGACACAGATTTATCCTGTGTGCTCAGTCTTCTTTCTTCCCTCCATCCTGGCAAGAGCATTGTGTAGAAGGACACAGGGCTCAGTCTAATTCCTACAATTCATAAGTGGATTATGTGTCTGTGAGGCCATGTATCAACATCGGAAAAAGACTAGTTCATTGCTGCTTCATTGTGTTATGTTGGTTCACTTGCTTAAATGTCTGCTTTTTCTCCCTTATTACTGTATAAAAGTCTATTTCAGAGAACTCTAAAAGTATGAGCTTTGCCTAGCCTTACTGTACTAAGATCAAGACATCTCAGATGAACTAAGTCAGCTCATAAGTCAGCAGACCAGAAAAGATGTGTACAAAAATAATAGAAATACAAGGTTGGGTATAGATGATGTGCCACAGTCACTCAGAGTTAGTGTATTTTTGCCTGTGCTAGGTCCCAAGGATTATGCAATATGGACTGAAGTTGAAGATGCAGAATTAGTAGAACGAACTTAATTCATGACAAATGTCATGGAATGTGAGTGTTGGGATCCAAAGATCACCCCCTTATAAATATGAAAACAGAAAGGATAAGACATTGCTCAGTAGATAACGTTCCTGACAGTTATCCTGACAATGGCTATCCTCAGTCCTACAGATTCAAAAGTTGAAAGAGGGAACTAATCTTCAGCAAGCATCCACTGAACTCCACAAGTATGCTGTGGCAGGAGTTCACACATGCATGTACACTGAATGAATGAATGAATGAATGAATGAATGAATGAATTGAAAAGAAAGGTTATCATATATTGTTGTCTAACTGATAGAAATGAAAGCTACTGATTAGTTTCGCATACTGTTAATTAACTGCAATATATGAGCTACACTTGCCACAATTAAGACAGATACATATTAATCTGAAAATTTTAGAGGATAACCGTATACATAATATAGGCATGTCAATAATGTTTTATAGCTCAACCATAGAACCAACAATTTTAACAGTTCATCTGGTTAGTGTAGAGCAAGGATCAACATCCATGCTGCTTATACTGTAGAGATGCATTTCCAGATACACATGTGTACCTCTACTTGTTTACCTATCTTTGCAAAGTTGGCATCATCTAAGAAGGATGGCAAGTAGTCAAAGACACAGGACCTGAGTTTGTTTTCTACTTGGCACAACTCTTGGTCTGTGACATCTTCGGTGAATTCTGTTGCCTAACTGATCTTCTACCTCAAACAACTAATCCTTGCTCTGTGCACTACATGAAATTGTTTTAAGAATTAGGAGCAGGAGATCAAAGGTATCAAATTACTGGGGTTCATTCTCCAATGTGGTCTCTTTTGCTGTCAATACTCAATTCCATGGTAGGATAGAGCAAAAGAAGGACCACAGTGGCTGATGCAATGGTTAGCGGCCAGGCCAGTGTGAGCGCGATGTGTAGTACAATCTTTCAAGTAAGAAAGAAATTGTCATTTGAAAACTGCTTATGAGGGATGGATGTTTTCATATACATCAATATGTCCGAATGAAAAGACATAGTTTAGTATCACCAACATGAATTCACATTGGTGATATCAAAAATAAAATCGTGAAGACTCCCCTTGAATATTAAGAAAGTTTTGCCTGACATAGAATAAACTCTACATTTTTAAATCATTGTGTGTGTGTGTGTGTCTGTGTGTGTGTGCGTGTGTATTATGTGTGTGAGAGAGCAGTGGAGAGTTTAGAAGCCACTAGTCCAATCTTCCTTACAGGTATCCAGTAGAGAGAAGGTGCCTTTTCCATATCATAGTGAAAAAATGTCATATACTGTGGGGACATTTTATAAACATTTCAAAATCTAAGATCTAGCTTAAATTTTTATAAGCTGTTAGTAGCCTAGTTGCTAGATTGACAATCTTTTTGTTGTGTTTTCCACAAAGGACAGAGAAGAGAGAGCAAGTAGCTTGGTATTTTTTTTTCTTATGAAGGCATTAATTCCAGTTACAAGAACTCTGATCCTGTAACCTAATCATTTCCGAAAAGATCACCCTGGAAGTCATCACCTTCAATGTTTCAGTATCTAATGGGCAACGCACACAGATGTTCAGACTACAGAATGTTCCAACAGGGTATTGAAAAACAACTAAAAACTGCTAATTTTAGGATGCTTGTTTAGCCTTTGCTAAGCAAGTGTTCCATTCCTTGTAATTTGCTCACATAATGCCATGTAGTCCATGTCTACTTATCAACAAGTTATCTATACACACAAAGCTTCATAGATCAAACAATCCATTCACCAATCAAGTTTGCTATTTATGAGTACTTGCCAAGGTTGAGCAATCTTAGTGAACTTGAGTGGGTATAAGATTTGTAATGGGGATTATTCAACAAAACAGAGTAAAATATGGGCCAACTTCAGATTCAGAATCTAGTCTACCTCTACAACAATTGATCTCCCTTCAACAGAAAATTGGCCATCTGCTTCCAAGGATTCTTGAGGCAGAGAAAAGAGCTAATGGCAGCAGAAGTCTAATAGTCCATTCTCTTCCACATATTTCAGATGCCACAGAACCTCAGAGTCCAACCCGAACACCCAGGTAACACCACTGTCTTGATTGAATGACATAGTAACCTGTCAACTGCCATATTAAAGTGAAAGATGAGGGTGAATCATGAACTTCCAGACACTTTAATATTTTTGTTTCAGCATCTGTGTTACACAAGGCCTGAGGGGCTTAATATGAGGCTGAAGAGATGGCTCAACAGCTAAGAAAATCTGACATCAGTTCCCAGCATCTATGGATGGCTCACAATCACAACTGACAGTTACTCCAGATCCTGGGGATCTGATACTCTCTTCTGTCCTACACAGTTGTATGCATACACATGGGTAGATGTACACAATCACGTGCACACACACACACACACACTCACACACGCATAGTCTTTTTAAAAGAAGACTTACTTTTTCTTACCAACAATTTCACAGTGTGGTTAAATTTACATTTTCCATGTGTTCATGATGTTTCTATGTCCTCAGTTTTGTGGATGAAAGAAACCCCACCGCCTGAGCTCAAAGAGAAAATTCAACTCAATAAATATTCCTAAGCATCTGTTACAGACTTTGAATCTGTTATGTCTTGGACTTTCAAAGTTAAAGAGGCAAATGTCTTACTTTCAAGTTAGAACGTTTTTCAATAGAGAACGTGCATGGCTTAAGAATCAGAAGACTTACCATGCAAAGTATTCTACTGGGTGTCTCTGCCACACGCTGACTTTATTATGCAAGGTGCCTTTCTATTCTGAGCCCTGGTTTTCTCAAGGAATTGATGAAATGTAGATAATGTTATTTCCCACCTTAATTTCACTTGAGTATAATGATAATGTTTGTATATGTGTGTGCATGTATGTGTGTAAAATAAAAAAAATATCTTATATGCCAGTTTGACAGCTCTCTTACTCTAGAAATAGGATAAAATTAACTATTATTTTCAACATCACTATTAGTAATATTATAGTGATTGCAAATATAATTTTGTTTTACATTATTACTCAGAACAATGATGTTTCAATGAAAAATATAGATAAATTATGAAATTTCACTTCTCATAAAGAGATTTATTTTAAGATCAACCAAAAAGTTTCACTCTATGTTCCAGCATGCTTAGCACAATTTACTCTTACGGGTGAAGCAGCTTACAATTTCCGGCAGCTTTCATACCTGTCTTTCACAATGGCAAAAAAAACAACACTCAACCATTTTTCTGGGGATATAAGTACTTAGTGGAAAGTCTAAAATTAAACTATACTTATTATAGTTCATGAATTATAAATATTAAGTATTCTTTTATTTGAAACCCAAAGAATTTGGGGTACTTGGAAGACAGCAGTGAGGGGTATACTAGACCATAAGCCAGAAGATATTTGGGTTCTTCCAGAGCACCTGGCTCTTGCTGTTCACAAAGAGTAAACCATTTTTTTCTTTAACCATACTTTTAGACTCCTTTCTTACCTACACTCCATCTCCCAAAAACTGTTTAAATTGCTAGACAGAATGTCTGTCACGATGTCATAATCCCCCTACCAAGGAGGGAAGACAATGAGCCATCATCGATTTTTTTTTAAGACTCAGAACCATTCTTCTTTGCAGTAGGTCTTGTCCCACTCTTTTGGGTCTTCCTGAACTTAAGGGTTGCCAGTTAATGTGTCTGTTCTCCTAAGCACAGTGAAATCCAATGGAAGACTCCAAAGCTTTTCAAGGGCTGTGGCATTTGAGAGGCCATATTTTATTGACGCTGGAAATCCATGAGCAGTAACTTGGAGCTAAGTTTTGTTGCCAAAACTTAATATTATTAATCCTTTTTTCCTAAGTTACTTTATATTAGAATATGGGAAGAAAATATGAATGCTGATATGTTCAAAACTTTTTTTTTATTTTTTCCTGAGAATTCTCATAAAAGTCTAACTTCTGAGAAACTGCATATGTTTATCTTTTACACTTTGAACTTTGTGAGGTCACTATCTAAATGTATGGATTTTATTGCTCTGCATATTTCTGTACCCAGGAGGGACACAATCAAATCACTAATCACAAGGAAGATAAATTGAATTTTGTTTCTTCTAGGAATCCAGGAGCACATAAAATGTCCTCCTCAGTCACTGAATGAGGAGATTCATACCTGTTTACTCCAGTGTGCAACACACAGTAGCTGAATGGGCTGCAGCTAAAGTACAATACAAGAAATGTAATGCAAATGATATGAATCTTCAGGGAGAAAACCACACAAATTGAATTCAAAGTATCAACTTGAAAATCATACAGCCCTCTTTAGATTATCTGATCTTCTTGAGTGCCCTTTTTTGGAAATATAAAAAGACGGTTTCCCTTTTACATATGTTATAAAGCTATTATAAACAAATTGTTTAATCAAATAAAATATAAATAAATTGAACAATTTAGATGGTACCCACTTCATCATGGCAACAATAAAATCGAGTGTGATGCTTGGAATAATGCCACAAATCTACATTCCCAGCTCTTTAGTGGCAGAGGCAGGAGAATCATGAGATTTAGATAGGCCTGTGTGGCACTGTGAAACCTTGTCTTTAGCAAATGACAAACTAAACGTAATAGATCTAAATTGATGTCCTTTCTATCTTTTGAACCTGTAATACTGTCCATTCTATTCTGTCTCTCCTTATTTTTGTGGTCTCTTTTTTTCTCTTTTTCTTAATTTTATTGATGAGAAGTTAGTTGAGGCTCAAAGGTTATGTGACCTTTGTAAAGATTCTTGATTCCCATTGGTTTGGTAAAGAATCAATGTGCATTAAGGCACACATCACTGATTAATTAAATACAACATAAAAGCCATCTCCAGCCAAGACAGGTTGGTACCAAAAATTAATAATGTACTGTTGTGAACATGATCTAGAATAATTTTTATTAACTAATTCAATTTACATCTTGGTCATACACCCCTCCTTCCTGTCATCCCAGTCCCATCCTCTCTTCTGTATCCCCTTCTCTAGGGGAACGCCCCCGCCACCTAGACAACCCATTTCATCTATTCACATGAGGACTGAGTTCTTTTTCCTCTCCTATGGCCTTGTACAGAAGTCTTTTCATGGGCAATGATTCAAAATCAGGCAACATGGTCTGTGTCAGAGATATCCCTCACTCCCCTAACTAGTGAGCCCACATGAAGCCTATGATGCCCATCACACTTATTTTCTTGGGGTCAATGCATTGTTGTATGTCTATCCTGTATTATATGACTAAATTCTGCTTATAAGTGAGTATATACGATGTGTGTCTTTCTGCGATGTATTACCTCACTCAGGACGATCTTTTTTAATTTCATTCATTTGCCTGCAAATTTCGTGATTTTCTTGTTTTTAATAGATGAGTAGTATTCCACTGTGTAAATGTACCACAGTTTATTTATCCAATCTTCGGTTAAGGGACATCTACATTGATTCCAGTTTCAGGCTATTATGAATAAAGCTGCTATAAACATTTTTTTAGCAAATCCCCTTGTTGTATAGCAGAGTATCTTTTGTGTGTATGCCCAGGAGTGGTATAACTGGGTCTTGATGTACGGCTCTTCTGAGAAAGCACCGGATTAATTTCCAAAGTAGTTGTACAAGTTTGCACTCCCACAAGCAATGGAGGAGTGTTTCCCTTTCTCCACTTCCTTGACAGCATGTGTTGTCACTTAAGAATTGCTCAGTGTCCTTAGTCATTAGAAAAATGCAAATCCAAATGACTCTGAGATTCCATCTTACATTTACTTTATTCTCTTTGGGAGATGGAGAGAACATCCAGGCTTTAAAGAAATCATTCATTCTGGAATCAATGAATTCTCTTGATCACCTCATTGGTTGGGGTGGATTATGAAAGAGAGTGCTTTGTGAATGTTAAAATATTTCATAAATATAAGAAATAGTTTTTAATACAGAGAATAATGTATAGGGCAATTTTGTTTTGTTTTGTTTGTCTTGTTCTTCTTCCCAGTCAAGAAGAAACCTGAGGCTCATATTTAAATCAAAAAAAAGATATTTGTAAATTGAGACCAAGGGTCCTTCTATACATAACATTAAACAGTCGATTGGAAAGTTCATTCAGCATATTTGAAGGCAATCTGCTTTCTGCTTGCCTAATCAAAGAGCTTTTCAAAAAGGAAAACTTTGAACCATTCCTATAGTTATTTCACAATTGGGGGACAACTAATTTTGTTTTCTATCATCATCAATCAATCAGAGGAAGAAAGAAAGTATCATGAGTTGAAATTTTAAAAAAAAGGATGATAGTGGGAGGTGGGGCTGTCTCTGACTCTTTTGCCTGCTCCTGGGACCCTTTTCCTCCTATTGAGTTGTCTCGTCCACACTTGAAATGAGGGTATATGCCTAGTTTTATTATAACTGTATATGTTTCATTGATATAGCTGGGAGGCCTGCTTTTTTTCTGAAGAAAATGAGGAGTAAATTTGGGGTGGGGGAGGTAAGGGGAAGGACTGGGAGGATAGGAAGGAGGAGAAACTGTATTTGGGATGTAATATATGAGAGAAGAATAAGAAAAAAAAAGTCCATGGTTTAGGGAGGTGGCTCATTTCCATAAGATTTAGATGTTCAAAGTGTCCACTAACTCGAGAGCATTTAAGAGGAAAATGCAGCTGAGTAATTTACCAGAAAAGTATGTAAATGGGATATGGTGACTACTGCCTTTAAGAGATGATAACGAGGCTTCACTTCAGTAGAATTACTGTATCCCTTTCTTAGAGCAACTTTAAAGGTGGAATATCTCTCCCATGAGTGCACTTAGCAATACCCTGTCCAATCTGAGAGGTATCAAATTACCTAGAGACTAGAGGGGTGATATGATTTCTCAAAAATCACACAACAGCTCAGCAGAAGGATCAAACTAGGCAGTGTTTAACACTCTCATCCTCAGAATATTTTTCTACATTATGTCTTCGTTAGAAAAATGTATCTTGGAGATCCAAGATGGCTGCCAGGAGAGGACACCATGTCTGAGGAGTAGGACAGCAGAAACAATGCAGTGACCAGGAGACTGAACTCTGGGACCTAAAAGACCAGCATTTGTGATTGCCAGGTGAGCGGAACTCTTACGGTGAGGAAATCAAGTGGGAAAATCCTAGGGACACCCAGTTATTCCCCGGGAAATCTCCGGGTGACCTGCGGCACACAGCTCTGATCTGAACAAGCAGCCACACCGGGCGCCCACAGCAGCAACAATACCAGACTGGGTCTCACAGGCTCTGGGCCAGATGGAGGAGGAACCGGATACCATTTTGACTGACCTGCACACTGCGGGTCTGCCAATAACCACCTCAGTCCATGTGTGAGTCCACAGGCTAGTCAGAGATAGACCTGGCGGGCATACAGCAAGTGCACACCAATCGCCTTCCCCTGATACCACCTCAGTCCCTGTGTGTGTGTGTGGGGGGGTACACGAACCAGACTGAGAGGGCCTAGGAGACCATTTTGACTGGCTGGGGTGCTTCAGCAGGTGCACACCAAGCGCATCCGCCAGAAACGCCTCAGACTGAGAGGGCCTAGGAGACAGTTTTAACTGTCCTGCACACGCGGGTCCGCCAGTGACCACCTCAGTCCCTGTGTGTGTCAACGGGGCAGTCTGAGAAGGCATTGGGCACCATTTCAGACAGGCCTGTATACAGCGGATGCACACTGCTCTGAAACGCCTGCAACGAATCCAGACCCACTGTGTGTGCCCCAAATATCATCTCAGACCTTGGTGCACAGCCCCTGGCCCTGAAGGGGGCTCCAAGTCTCCAGTCCAGGGGAGAGCCCTTAGCAGCAACCCCAGGGCAGAGAACAGAGTCCCCAGCTGACATCTCAAAACAGGACACTCAGCATCTAGCACAGAGGGTGGAGCAAAGCCTCCATACCAGAAGGGTGTCCAGCCTGTGCTACTCACAGCTTCTAGTACAGAGCACAAAGCCTGTCACACAGAGCCCACAACAGAGTTCAACTGAGAAAACAGACACACACTAACAAACGTCTGGAATTCCCAGATCTTCTTGAAGAATACTACTGACACAAGAGATTGACAGTTCCAGTCTGAAGTTCAGCCTTAAAGCACAAACAGCTCCTTGATTATATATAAACAAATGCCCAGAAATCAGCGAAAGAACTCACTCAACAAAAATCAGGACACCATGGCCACACCAGAAACACCCATAAGCAGTGGAGATTTTAATTCAGAGGAGACACAGGAAAATTATGTTAAAGCTATGATTATGCAGATACTGGAGGAACAACAAGAGAGACAAAAAGAAGAAATGAACAAGGCCCTCAAAGAAATGGAGAAGAATTTAACTGCCCACATAGAGGAACAATTAAAGATAAACAGAGAGGAAACAACCAATATAGGAGACACAGTCAATCAGTTGAAGGAAACGGTACAAAGCATGAAAACAGAATTAGAAACTATAAAGAAGACACAAAGGGAGAAGAACCTGGAACTGGAGAACTTAGAGAAAAGATCAGGAACCACAAAGGTAAGCATCAACAATAGAATACAAGAGATGGAAGAGAGAATCTCAGGAGCTGAGGATACGTTGGCTGTAACGGACTCCTCACTCAA
>CM053755.1:20993854-21016147 GCA_028658305.1 Pachyuromys duprasi
AGCAATTAAAAAGGAGGAAATCATGAAATTCGCAGGCAAATGGTGGGACCTGGAAACAATCATACTGAGTGAGGTATCCCAAAAGCAGAAAGAAACATATGGTATATACTCACTTATATAGACCTATAGGAAAGGGAGTTCAAGCTGAAATCTACACACCTAGAGAGGATATACAGGAAGGAGGACCCAGGTTGGTATGATCAATGCTTGTTTGAATGAACAAATGGGATGGACATTGAGTGGAGGAGAAAACAAGCAACAGAAGAGGAGCATGCCAAAGAGGACCTCTGGGGGTGGGGGGTGGGGTCAATGTAGTAATGTATCAGAGCAGATATTAAGACTCACGATCAAGCCTCTGACAGAGGGCAAGAAGTAATGATAGATCTGGGGGAGGTTGTTGAGACTTGGGGAGAACAAGAGCTCCACAAAAACCAAACTGAGCAGGGCACATGGGTCTTGTATGAGACGGTTTCTACAATCAAGGAGCATGTGTGGATGTGCCCTGGAACCCCTGCTCAGATGGAGCCCATGATAGCTCTGTGTAGGACTAAAAACCCTAGTGAGGGAAACAGGGACTGTTTCAGCCTTGAACTTGATGACTGACTCTTTGACCCTCCCCCATACATGCCCGGGAGTGACAGACTGGCTATATCCCAGGGGAGGACATTGCAGCCAGCCCTGAGGAGACAGGATGAGCTGGGGTTGGATGGAAGGGGAGGAGGTCCTCCCCCATTGGTGGACTTGGAAGGGGCGGGGAGGAGGTGAGGGAGGGTTGGGGAGGGTGGGAGGGAATGAGGGATGGGGCTACACTTGGGATGCAAAGTACCTAACCTGTGATTGATAACAAAAAATATATTAATAAAAATAAATAAATAAATTCTGGATGTTAGCACTCTGTCAGATATAGGGTTGGTGAAGATCCTGTCCCAGTCTATAAGCTGTCATTTTGTTCTGATGACAGTGTCCTTTGCTTTACAGAAGCTTTTCCGTGTCATAAGGTCCCATTTATTGACTCTTGCTCTTAGAGCCTGTGCTATTGGAGTTCTGTTCAGGAAATTGTCTCCTGTGCCAATGAGTTCTAGGTTCTTCACACTTTTTCTTCTAACTGATTTAGTGTGTCTAGTTTTATGTTGAGGTCTTTGATCCACTTGGACTTTAGTTTTGTGCAGGGTGAAAAAATGATCTATTTTCATTTTTCTGCATGTAGACATCCAGTTTGACCAACATCATTTGTTGAAGATGCCGTCTTTTTTCCATTGAATGGTAACCCCTGCTCAGACATAGCCCATGGCAGCTCAGCATCCATGTGGGTTTTCCCTAGTAAGGGGAACAGGGACCGTCTCTGACATGAACTCAGTGGTGGGCCCTTTGACTTCGCCCCCCTCCCGAGGGAGGAGCAGTCTAGCTGGCCACAGAGGAGGACATTTTAGCCAGTCCTGATGCGACCTGATAAATTAGGGTCAGATGGAAGGGGAGGAACACCTCTCCTGACAGTGGACTTAGAGAGGGGCAGGGAGGAGATGAAGAGGGAGAGTGGGATTGGGAGGAACTGGGGGAGGGGGCTACAGCTGGGGTACAAGGTGAATAAATCACAAAAATAACTTAAGTGCCAGCACATTTTGGTGAGGATGTTGAGAAAGGGGAACCCTCGTTCATTGCTGATGCAAGTGCAAATTTGTACAACCACTTTGGAAATAATCTGCTACTTTCTCAGAAACCTAGGAAGAACCCTATCTCAAAAACCAGCTGTATTACTCCTGGACATAAAGCCAAGAGATGCTCTACCATATATTATGGTCATTTGTTCAACTATGTTCATAGCAGCGTTATTTGTAATAGCTAGAAACTGGAACCAACCCAGATGTCCACTAAAGAATGCATAAAGGAACTGTGGTACACTTACAGAATGGAATACTACTCAGCTACTAAAAACAAGGAAATCATGAAATTTCCAGTTAAATAGATGGAACATAAAGGATCATCCTGAGTGAGGTTACACAGACTCAGAAAGACACACATGGTATGTACTCATTTATAAACAGATTTTAGTCTTATAGTACAGGATAGACATACTACAATGCATAAACCCCAAGCAAATAAGTAACAAGGAGGCCCCAAGTTGGGACATGTAAATCTCACTCAGAAGGTGAAACAGAATAGATACAGGTAGTGCTTGAAGAGTGGGAGCAAGTTTGAAGAGGGAGCTCAGAGAGAAATAAGGGTGGAGGTCATACCTTGGAGAGTAGGGGCTGGAGGGCAGAAGGCCTGCAGAGAAAAGATAAATGATGGGTGGGACCATCTCTGTGAAAAGCTGCAGACTTAAATCATAGTAGGTGTCTAGGAGGATATAAGGGGACTATAGCTAAGACTCCTAGTAGCAGGGACCATGGAGACTGAAGAGGACGCCCTTTCTCTAGGCAAGACTTCTAGTGGACAGAGGAGATCACCAACCCACTGACAATAACCTCAGTCTGAAACTTACCCTACCTCCAAGACCTGCAGGGATAAACATAGAACAGATAGAACAGAGATTGAGGATATATGCAACCAATTAGGTCTAACCCTAATACCCAGCCCATGGGAGAAAGCCAGCCCCTATCACTATTAGTGATACTCTGATATGCTTACAGATGGAAGCCTATGATAGTTATCCTCTGAAAGGTTCGACACAGCAGTGGCTCGAAACAGATACTGAGACTTAACAAACAGACATTGGGCAAAGCATAGGGAGTCTACTTAAAAAGAGGGGGGAAGGATAAATAGACCTAGAAGAGGCAAAAGCTTCACAAGAAGACCATCAGAGCCAAGTCGCTAGGGCCCAGAGAGGCCTATGGAGTCTGAATCACCAACCAAGGGCAATATATTGTCTGTACCTAGGTTCTCTACACATAAATAGACAATGGGTATCTTAGGCTTCATGTTGGCCCACTAGTTAAGGGGGTGGGGGATATCTCTGACAGGGACTATGTTGTCTACTTTTGAACCACTTCACCCTGATTGGATTGCTCTACCAGGCCACAAGGGAGGAAGGTGAGCTGAGTCCTCATGTGAGTAGATGAACTGGGGTGTTTGGGTAGGAGAGCACACCTACTCTGAGAAATAGAGGAGGCAGGATGCAGGAGGGAGGGTGGGACTGGGAGGAGAAGACAGAGGGTCCTATGACTGAGATGTAAATTGAATTAATTAATTTTGAAAAAAGAAAAAATTTCAAAACCCAGCAGTTGGCTAAATTTTAAAGTATAGTACATTAGTTACAAGACAGGGAGGAAATAGAGGGCAAAGCATCAAAATTTAAAAAGGAATCTATGTTTAGGTTTCTACAAATGATCCTGGAGGCTGAGATATGATAGGATCAGGTAGAATGCAGGGAATGATTGAGTCCAATACACTGGCCATTGTTGTCAAGACCAGCAAAAGGGAGAGTGACAAACACTCCCTTGACAATGACAATGCCACCCATGGCAGCTTCATGAAGATGTTTCTGTGGAAACATGGCTAAACTGAAAGATAATTTGAATGGGATCATAGGAGGTAGAGGCAATGATTTGGCATAGAATCATGGAAAGAAAATGATGGAAGAGAAATTGAGAACAGAATGGAAAAGAAAAAAAGAAAAAAACCACAAACATCAAAAAATGTTATTTTAAGAGACATCCATGAATGATTATTTCTGATCCACAAAAATGCAACCAACTGACAGGGCTTGTTTGAAATACTTACACTAATAAAGACAATTTTAATTATTCCCATTATTTTCCAATGAGATAGGAAATGACAAGTCTAGCTTTTGGAAATCCCTTAACCATAATTATGGTTTAACTATGGTAACCACTGCAGTTCTGAGATGGTAAGACTGTTTTCCTATGAAGCCATTACCCTGAATAAGTCATCTCTTTTGGAGGAAATACAGCTCAGAAGAATATCTGTTTGGGTTGAAGGCATTACCACTACATAGCCACTACTCTGTCATTAATTTATCTTGAGCATTTTTTAGAGAAGTAATATTGATCTCCATGCTAGCAAGTGAAAATTCAACATGATACATGAATGAAACAATAATTCTAAGAATGGCATTTCATTAAGGAAACTTTTATTAGTTTTGTCTAGTTTACTTTTTCCCACACTTCAGTAAGTACGGGACTAGTTCCTTAGGTGCATATAATGGCTCATTTCCTCTCCCAGGAAACAGTGTTACCTAAGGCAGGGATCTGGATGGAAATGTGACATTAAAGACAAATGGAAAGAAGTGGGTGTTGTGCAGACTAAAGAATTCTAGAAAAAGTTACTTGAAGCAAAAAAGCAAATCCTTGAAAAGCCAAGAAAAGGATCTGCACTGAAAATGAGTCAGCACTTTGCAACATTAAGTGTGAAATGCATGTGGTTTCATGTGTTTGCTTGTTTGCATGCATTTTTGCCTATGTGTATGCAGAGGAATATGCCTGTTTGTGTTTGTGAAGAGGCTAAAGAAGGATGTCAAGTGTTTTTCTTTATCTCTAGCCACCTTACTCCTTTGACACAGTGTCTCTTACTAAAGCTGAAGCTCACCCTTAGGGCTATGTTGCCTGACCATTGAACTCCCAGTGTCTATCACCACCCTGCCCCAAAGGCTAAGGATACAGGAATGCTAACCTCACTTTGACATGAGTCTGGAGATTTGAACGCAAGTCCTTTTTGAACTGCAAAATTTCTTTCTTACTGAGACATCGCCCAATCCTATATAGACAGGTTTTACTTTAAATATACCACAGTTGGTTTAAGACTCAAGGTGGCCAACTTTTTGACACAGCAAAATGACTTTGTCCATATAAATGTCTTCATCTATATGCATGGATGTTATGGGTTATATATAGCCTGTTGAACATTCTTGGTGGTCACAGACGCCCAGGGGAAGCAAAAGTGAGATTCTACATTTGTTTGTCATAGACACTCGTAGGACCTTGCCCAATATTTCCTCTCTCTGTAAGTCCATTTAATAAAATAATTGATCTACAGTAAAAATTTAAAGATGTAGCCATGGTTTTATTATAAGCCCAGCATAGCATTTCACCATAAATGAGTACAGTCCGATTAAAATTCCAAAATATATCACATTTCTTCAAACCTTCTGTGTCATTCCATTCATATGTGAAAGCCTCAAGTCTTGATATGACAATGTTTGATGATGAAGCCTTTAAGAATATAATTAAAAGACATCATAAGGAGGAGGCTGGGATCTCTCTCTCTCTTTCTGGCTCTCACACTCTTTCTCTATGCCTCCCACCCAGTGAGATTCTATTCACACGGACTTGTTTCATCTCTGCATAGAGAGAAATCACCATAAAGGTTGACATTCTATCCTCTGAGGGAACCATGTACCTTTATGTTCAGCGATGATTATATTTAAACAATAATGCCCCCCAAGGTTACCTGACAAAACCCCTACTTAGGTGATTGCAAATGACTATAAGGGTGTCTTGAAGTTATAGGTAAGAAGGTCAGTTTTCATTGCAATGTTCCAATTTCATTCTCAGGTTTAATTGAGAACTTAAGGTCCTTTATGAAAGTAACTTGTATAATAAACTTTGTTAGGATTAATCAAAAGGCCAAAGGAATTATTTTCTTGGTTTTGCCCTTACAAAATATCTTTTACTTGGCCCATTAATAAGATATAGCTTTGAGAATCATCACTTAAAAGTTAGAGAAAGTATGACATCCATATATAAAAACAGGAAGTAAAAGGTGAAAGATTTATATGATCTGAAGAGCACGAAAACTCAAGTCCAAGTGGATCAAAGATGTCAACATAAAACCAGATATAGTAAATCTGCTAGAGGAGAAGGTGGGTAAGAGCCTTGAACTCATTGGCACAGCAGAGAACTTCCAGAACAGAATACCAACAGGTCAGGCTCTGAGGTCTATAATTAATAAATGGGACCTCTTGAAACTGAAAAGCTTCTGTAAAGCAAGGACACTATCAACAGAACAAAACTGCAGTCTACATCAGTCCTTCATCTGACAGAGAGCTAATATCCAACATATAATGAGCATATATAAAAATGAACATATAAAAAATTAAACACCAACAAACCAAATAATCCAATTTAAAAACTGGGTACAGGGCCAAACAGAGAATACTCAGCAGAGGAATTTCAAAAGATGAAGAAGCACTTAAAGAAATACTCCAACCAAGGACCATTCATGGAGATAACCTAGAACCCCTGGACAGATATAGCCCATGGCAGTTCAGTGTCCAAGTGGGTTCCATAGTAATGGGAACAGGGACCGTCTCTGACATGACATTGGTCTGTTCTTTGATCACCTCTCCCTGAGTGGGGAGCAGCCTTACCAGGCCACAGAGGAAGAAATGCAGGCACTCCAGATGAGACCTGATAGACTAGGATCAGAAGGAAGGAGAGGAGGACCACCCCTAACAGTGGACTTGGGGAGGGACATGGGTGGAGAAGGGGGAAGGAGGGTAGGATTGGGAGGGGAGGAAGGAGGGAGCTACAGGGGGCTACAAAGTGAATAAACTGTAATTGATAAAAAAAAGAAATGCTAAATATCCTTAGTCATCATGGAAATGCAAATCAAAACAACTCTGAGATTCTGTTTTACACTAGCCAGAATGGCTAAGATCAAATATACAAGGTAAGACATATGCTGGCAAGGATGTAGGCAAAGAGAAACACCCTTTGCTGGTGGGAGTGCAAACTTGTACCAACCACTTTGGAAATAAATCTGGCACTTTCTCAGTAAAGTGAGAATAGCCATACCTTAAGATGCAGCTATACCACTCCTGGGCATCCACCTGAAAGATGCTCCACTATACAACAAGGTCATTTGCTCAACCATGTTTATAATAGCCAGAAAGCAGAAACAACCTAAATGTTCCTCAACTAAAGAATGGATAAAGAAACCGTGGTACATATACACAATGGAATACTACTCAACATTAAAAATGAGGAAATCCTAAATTTCACAGGCATATGGATTCAACTAGAAAAGATCATCCTGACCCAGGATGACACACAGGGTATGTACTCACTTGTAAGTAGATTTTAGTCATATAGTACAGGATAGACATAATACAATGCACTACCCCCAAACAGATAAGTCTGATGGCCATCTTAGGCTTCATTGGGCTCACTAGTTAAGGGACTGGGGGATATTTCTGACAGGAACTATATTGTCTGCTTTTGGATTTCTTCCCCCTGATGGGATTGCCCTACTAGGCCACAGGGGGGCAAGATGAACTCAGTCTTCATGTAAATACATGAGCTGGGGTGTCAGGGTAGGGGGACTCCCCTATTCTTAGGAATAGTTGTGAGGGGACTCTGGAGGAAAGGTCAGACTTGGAGAAGTGGAGGGAAGGGCCTATGACTGAGATGCAAATTGAACTAATTAATAAAAATTTTTTTAAAGAAAGTAAAATTATGTCTGCAGGAAGCATGACCATCTATGTATAAAACTTTAACATCTTAATAAAAAATTTGAAGCTAATGAATGAATCCTCCAAAGCTTCAGGATACAAATAAACATGCAAAATTTTGTATTATTTCTGTAAAATTATATAAACTATTTGAAATGAAAATTAAGAAACAAATCTTCATATATAATGGCAACAAAATCAACAACAGATTCAGGACGAAAAATTAACCAAGATATGGAAACAACTTAAATGTTCGTCAATAAATTCAATGTGTGTGTGAAAGAGAGAGACATTTATCATCATATATGTAATAGAGTATTCTACCTTTAAAAATAGAACCAGGGAGATGGGTGTGGTAGTGAATTCCAGTAATCCCAGCAGTCAAGGAGGGAGATCTTTATGAGTCTGAGGACAACACGGTCTACAAAGCTAGCCCAGGACAGCCAAGTCTACACAGAGAAATCCTGTCTCAAAATAAAAATAAAATATAACCAGAGGCTACAATTTAACAAATGGCTCTAAATGGAAATTTTCTTGTTTATAATATACCTGATAGAAAATCTCTCACTTTTCTTGAAAGAGCTGAAAATGCATAGGTTTAAACTGAAAGGCTTTTTCTCCCTCCTGCATTCTAACTTAGTAAATAAGCTAAAACATGCATCATGTTTTATTACTGTTATTAATCATTTAATATGTGTTTATATTTAATTACATTAACTCTCTTCTTGATCACATTTTAGTCATGAACCTCTGAGCACAAAACAGACCCCAACTTTGAAATTTAGTTGTGTGTGTGTGTGTGTGTGTTGCTGTGATAAAGACCACAATAACAGAAACAGCTCTGGGGAGACAAAGGTTGTTTTTTTTTTTTTCTCACATTTCCCTATCACAAACCAGCACTGAAGGAAGTCAGGGAAAATCTCCATCAGGAACCTGGGGGCAGGAATCATGGAAGAGGACTGCTTACTGGTGTCTTCTCCATGGCTCCCTCGGCTTTTTTCTTTCTTTCTTTTTCATCCAATAATTAGGAAAATGTCCACAGACTTTCTCACAAGCCAATCTGATATAGGCATTATCACAACTGAGGTGTCTTCTTAACCCATGGCCAACCCAACCAGAATAGCACATATGTATGTGTCCACACATAAATGTCACATTGTCCAGGGGAGATCAGAGTCAGCTCTTGCTTCTCTGATTCCCTCATGTGGATTCTAAGTAGCAAACTCGGGTAGCTAGGTGAGTCAGCAAGCACCTTTATTCAGGGAACGTTCTTGCTGAACCCTCAGAGTCAGGCATTATGACCATGTCTCCTCAATCTACCCTTCTCACCACCTCTCCAGCTTCACATTCAGGGCTCTGAGCAGTTTTCAGGAAGTACAATCATGACAAGTGAGAAACACTTAGACTTCAAAATATTTTACAAACAGAACATGCGACTGTCTTTAATTTCTGTGTAAAGAACATGAATAAGTAAATTTTTATGTTTTTTTGTTGTTGTTGTTTCCAGGTGCTCATAAGCCAATGATAGTTTTGAATGAGAATCGTACTTAATGTTGACTATTTTGTTGTTACTTGGATTACATATTGGTCTCACACACATTACCTTATACCCACTTGGTGAAGTTTTTAGTGTGGTCATTCTTGTGTTACATGTGACAAATGAGTAAATAAAAAATTTAAAGTTCAGTAGTTAAAAATCTCTCTCCACTTAGCATGGCAGACTTATAACCAAGACACACTTCTATAATACCTAACATGATCATCTGCATGATTTTAAAACATAGAGAGAGGCAAATATCACAGAGGCAAATGCTGCTCCTTTCTTTTTGTTCTCAGTGTAGAACAGATTACCTAATGGGAATATAACACTTATTGGATGTTCCATAATGGTCATGTAGCAAATAGTAAAATAAATGAATATGTTCTTGTTCCCTCTCCCATTTAGCTAGACGTAGAGCAAATATGTAAAATATAATGTGGTAGAAGCTTAATGTTAGTAATGCAAAAGGTGTTCAAAATTTCTCCATACATACACACTCACATACGCAAACATAAACATATGTCTCTTTTCATAGAAAGAGACATGAAATATTTACTGTGTAAGTATTCACTATGTATTTCTGATAATGTGTTTCTCCATTCTGTATGCACACAGAAATCATCATCAAGAATACTTACTTTTGATAAAGACCTTTTAACTAGTAAGTGTGTAAATTCTAGAAATATATAGTTATGTTTTCTGAAGACTCTACCCTTACCATGAAGACTGGGTTTTATTTGGAGTATGGCATCTACCGTGAAGCATTATTGTAGATAATACAGACAGTCTTTTAAAAGCATGTCTAATCTACATACAGTAGGGATTAGAAAATGTAGGCTCTTAGTATTTTGTACTTCTTATAATTTCTTTTTCAAGGAAAAAAATAGCTAGTCTTTTTTCTGGAAGCATTTGGAAATGGCATCACTCATTACGCACACTGAGAAGAGCCAGCATCTTGCTCAGGAGAGTCAGGGCTGGAAACTGCTTGGAAACATGTGTGTAGCACCAGAAATGATGCCATTTTATGCGGTGACATCAGGCACCAATAAATGAAGCCCTACAGTCCTGCTAACCGAGACCATTTTGCAGTCACCATCAACACCAAGTAGAGAACAACCCTCTGGCAGGATATGAACAGACGGTGATATTTCTCAACTGCTATCCCACAACCATGAAACTTGGCATGCCCAGGCATCATTTTCACCCTGAAGAGAAATGACTTTTAGGAAATTAAATACCAGCTGCATGAATTCCTACCAAGAGTTGAGAGAAAAGTAGAAAAGGAAAGTATGCAACTTAGAGAATCATTTGTATTCACCTCCTTAGACCACAGAACCTTATCTCACCAACAAACTGGGTATTGAGAGTGAAAATGCAGGTTGGAGGGGGGGAAGCAAAGAGAAAAAAAAACGTAAGCAATTAACACATATTTATCTTTTCAATGAGGGGCTAGGATTAGATGTTTTCTATTAGTAATTGAACTATAAGTAGCTAGGACTAACATTAAAAATATGATTCAAAATATAAATGACATTCAAGAAAAATGAAAAACAGTTTCTTTATCCATTCTTTTTTTTATCCATTCTTTAGTTGAGAGACATTTAACTTGTTTCCAGTTTCTGAAGTGTCTGGGTAGGGACACTTATTCTGTGTAACAGGGGAGAAGAGTTATGGGAGGGAGGGCGGGACTGTGAGGAGAGGAGAAAGGGGCTCATGACCAAGATGTACATTGAATTAATTAATAATTTTTTAAAAAAACAAGTACAAAAATATCCCAGGTAACATTTATTAGTTGGTTTTTTTTATATAAAATTTGTATTTTACCATCAATAGTTAGTCTTTTCTCAATTGTAATGAAATATCAGAAAGCTTCTTTATTGAGATACTTAGTCAATTCTAGATTTATGGAACCTTTATTTCTATGATCATCCAACTTAACTTGTCTATCAAAACCTCCAGGTAGGCTTACTGTGCCACGGGAGGGTAGTATTCCAGAAACGCTGATTCATGTCTTGAGTTTGCAAACCATCCACTCTGATATACTACTGCTGCTCAAGCACCCACATTTTAGAAAGCTCTGCTACACCACGTGGTACTGTGAAAGACCAAAGCTCATGACTTATTTGTGATATCCTGTTCTTCCAAAGACTCAACCATTCAAAGAGTAAAAGCTGAAAATCATGATTGGAATAATGGATCTCAACAGGATAACTATAAAGTTTTACAAAGACTTCTTGTCATAAAGTGTCACATGACCAGCATGTGCTCTGATGATGTCAGAGATACTATGTTATAACCCATCTACATAATATTCTCCTGTGCCTTCTCTCCCATCCTTAAATAGATGACTTCAATGTTCACTGCTGGACAAGATGACTAAAGAAACCTTCTTAGGTCCTGCTTCTGTTGCTGTGATAAAATACTCTAATGAAATTTACTTAATGAGGAAAGGCTTTACTTAGCACAGAGTTCCAGGTTAGCACACCATGAAAGGAAGGTTACAGCATCAGATACTTAGGGGATCTGGTTTTATGATTCAGAAGAAGAGATCAATCAGTATATGCAAGGTAGTGTTCACAGTTCATTATCATCTTCCTAGGGAACAGTGGCTACAATGGATGTATGTATTTTCCTACTTCAATCAACGTAATCAAGATAATCTCCCCATAGATCTCTACATGCCAACCTGACATAGAAAATTTTTCCAACTGAGACTCTTCCCAAGTGATTCTATATTGTGTCAAGTTGGCAATTCAAACTAACCATCACACCTTTCAGAATGCGCTTAATGATAACTCTATGGGTTCTGCTTTTTTCTCCCACCGTATTTCCATTTCACTTCTCATTGATTTATTCCATCACATCATGTCAAAACAACACAGCAATTTGCAGATCTTCATTGCACCACAGCATATTTAAGGAAAGTAATTATGGTTTGTATTCTGCATTTTCAGTGCCTAGAAAAAGAGCTAATAATAAAACATTTTGACTGAAATCATATCAAATTGAAAGTTTAAAAGGCCATCATAGGATTGCATTCTACATTCAGCAGCTTGAAATAATAGGAAGAAGAAAATATATAAAACTTAAACATAGAGATAAGAATCATTATTCTCCAGCTATGAGAAATAGAAGGAAAGTGTAAACTAATTAATTTCAGGGTTGCCATTATCATTGACCCTTCTTAAGTGAATAATAGTCTAGGAATATCATTGATTACTACAATGTATACTGAAACTCAACAATCCATTTTACCAATGAATTTTAATCACATAATCTTCATAAGACCTCAGGAATTATCATCATCCTCCATGTATGAAAACTCAGAAAAATTTGGACTACATAATTGAGGATTCCTACAAGTTTTCTTTATATAAGTTTTAACTAATAATAACTACTATGTTATTGACAAAACCTAAGGAAATACAATATTAACTTGTCACCCCTTAAAATAACCATAGGTCACTTTAGTCAACCTATTTTAATTACTACTTGACTATCAAATATTTATTATGGAAATTTCTATTTCTTTGGATTTTGTTGACTCTCTCTGGGCTTATCAGAAGCCTGGAGGCTTCGACAGATGTTTTGCCCTTAACTTCTTGCTTTAGTTTATTTTTATTTCTATTTTGTAAGACAGGATCTATGTAGCCCAGACTGGCCATACTGACTGTTTACTTCTGAAATGACAAGTGACCATCAACATGCTCATTTCCATTCAAACATCCCATGCTGTCCCTTCTGATGTGGCTTCCACTCCACTGCCAACTAATGAGAGACTTGTGGTAAAAAAAACAGAAAACTTTGCCAGCATTTTCATGGACGTAGCTTTTACTCTTATTTTAAATCTTATAAAAGGATACAAGTACCTTTATGGGGTTTCAAACATAGCCTAAATGCTATGTTATATCAGCAAAGGGTTTGTGAGGGTTAAACAAGTAATATTTTTATTTGTCTGACTAAGGTTGTTAGCTGAATCCTTCAACATCAGACAAGAGACTATGTTATAGGAACTGAGCTACTCTGTTTTAACAAATGTGGTTCATATATTTTATATTAGTTAAATAATTATCAATAATTTTAATGAATAGCCAGAAAAAATGCATTGCATTCATTGGTTTTCTACACACACACATAGACTAAGGTGGTTGTGATTCATCTTAGCTTAGTCCACTGAGTTTGAGGCACTTTGAGATATTTGAGATTAGTTACAATCCAAAACTAAAATTACAAAGACCTATTGCTTTTTGATGAGGTTGATGTCTTTGATGAAGGCATTAATATTGTGTAAGAAAAGTGAAATTCAGCACAAAAGAAAAAATGGATTAAAATCTAAGACAATACGCAGCAATTCTACAATTATTTTTTCATTTGTATAAAATGTAAGCATGAAATCCCAAGGCCACATAAACTTGAATTTGAAAATGACTCTGTTTGAAATCATCCTTAAGGCATTATCATATATATATATATTTATATATATATATCTTATGTATAATATATGAGAGAGAGAGAGAGAGAGACTCCAATAGTGAGACAGAAATCTTCACATTCATTCAGAACTCTAGAGATTAGGAAGGAAAATGAAATCATCACTAATACAAACATAATGGGTCTGAAGAGCTCAGATGACAATATATGATTTCTACCTATACTTAGTTTTGTATATTATAGTGAAAATGTGTGTGTTGTTGATTTTAGACCCTGAACTCTAAGATAAGTTGGTGTTCTGTTCAGGAAGTTGTCTTCTGTACCAATGTGTTCAAAGCTACTCCCCATTTTCTCTTCTATTAGATTTAGTGTTTCTGGTTTTATGTTGAAACACTTGGACTTAAGTTTTACTGGATAATATATATAGATCTATTTGCATTCTGCTACGTGCTGACATCCAGTTAGAACAGTAACATTTGTGGAATATTTTTTTCTTTCATCCATTGTATGCTTTTGGCCTCAACAGAAGAAAGTATAAGGAAAACGTAGTTCATTTACACAATGCTCAGCTATTAAAAACAATCACATCATGAAATTTGCAGGCAAATGGATAGAACTAGAAAACATGATGCTGAGTAAGGTTACCCAGATCTGAAAATACAAGCATAGTATGTACTCACTTATAAGTAGATATTAGTCATAAAATACAAAACAATGATGCTCCAATCCACAGACCCAAAGAATGTAAGTATCAAAGAGGGCCCAAAG
Source organism: Pachyuromys duprasi (assembly GCA_028658305.1). Lineage (NCBI taxonomy): Eukaryota > Metazoa > Chordata > Mammalia > Rodentia > Muridae > Pachyuromys > Pachyuromys duprasi. The sequence continues at coordinate 21,008,002 of CM053755.1, forward strand.
AAGTATGCTTGTATCTCACTCATAAGGGGAAACAAAACAGAAATTGGAGGTGGAGGAAGAGAATGAACAGGATAGGAGAAGGGATGGTGAGAATCAGCTCGGGGAAGCTGGGAGAGAAAACAGAAATCAGTGAGGGGTCATTTCTGAAATAAGACAGAAAACTGGGACAGTGGAAGCTCCCAAGGTCCTATGGGGTGACCCTAGCTGAGACTTCTAGTAGCAGGGGATATGCAGCCTGAAGTGACCAACTACCGTATCCAGGTGGGAATTCCAGTGGAAGAATGGGAATACAAACCCACCCACAGAACCTTCAATTCAACAATTTTCCTGCCGACAAAATGTGCAGGGATAAAGCTGGAGCAGAGATTGAGGGAATGGCCAACCAATAATTGGCCCAACTTGATACCCATCCCATAGGAGAATGCCAGCCCACGACACACTATTAATGATATTCTGATATGCTTGCAGACAGGAGCCTAGTGTAACAGTAGCTGATGTAGTAGTCTGAGTAGCTTCGCCCAGCAGCTGATGAAAACAGATGCAAGGACCCACAGTCAAGCATTAGGTGGAGATCAGGGAGTGTTGTGGAAGAGTTAGGGGAAGGATTCAGGAAGCAGGCAGGGTCAAGGACACCACAAGAAGACCTACAGAGTAAACTAACCTGGACTCACAGGGGCTCACAGTGACTGAACTACCAACCCGAGTAAGCATGGGTTGGACGAAGGCCCCCTGCACACATGAAGCAGATGTGAAGCTTGATTTCTATGTATGTCCCCTAACAATTGGAGCAGGGAAAGTCTCTCACTCTGTTGCCTGCTTTTAGATCCCTTTCTACTTGTTGGGCTGCCTTGTCTGCCCTCAATGGGAGAGGATGCACCTATTCCCTCTGTGACTTGAGGTGTCAGGGTGATTTTAACCCATGGACAGTCTCCCCTCTCTGAAGAGAAGGAGATGGCGGATTGGGGAGAGAGAAGCATGAGGAGGGACTAGGAGAAGAAGAGGGAGGGGGACTGCAAGTAAATAAATACATTAATTAATAAAAAAGAAGTTTCCATGTAGTAATCACACATGGCAGAGATAGGGCTATATGTTTGGCTAATATTTAATATTATTACATACAACTGGAACTCAATGCTAGAGAATACTTGAGATTTCAACAGAACAGATAAATTTCTAATCCCAAACTTTTAGAGAATTTTTATGCTGATAGTCTTCTTGCTTCAAAAGCACCCAAAATGAAACTGGTGGTGATTTAAGGTTTTATTGAATATTTAAAAATTTTCATGACTATGGCTTCAAATGAGATGTGAATACCTTAAAGAAATTCTCAGCTATCCACCAGAGCTCTCCCTTAGATGTATACTCTAGGAATAAACATTAAGGAATAAGTTCATAATCCCTTGTTACAAGAGAACGGCTACTAAAAATATGTTTTTCACCTAAACCCAAAAGATGCTAAATTTAGTTTTGTAAAAGCCTAAACCAGTCAAGATTTTCAGAAGAGCAAAGCCACAAACAGACAATGGAGATAGGAGCCCCAATATCTGGTGGGGTGTCCAGGGAAAGCATAAACCACAGAAGTAATCAGAAATCACATCGCTCCAAGCTGCAAATGACAAGGGTCAATGCACAAATAAAAATTATCCTGGGATCAAAGGAGCCACTATTTCAAGTTGCTAAGTTGGAAGTGTTGTAGCAAATGGGAGCTTGGAGGCACAGAAAGAAAGCCAATACTGAATGAGAAGTAATGCATTAAAGCTTGTGCAGAGTCCCAATGTACTCATTTGAGACACTCAGAGTAAGGGTGTCTTCCGCATTTTATGTCATTCCTTTCCTTGGGGCCGATTTTCGAATTGACAAGACAAAGCTGCAGCATATCACTGGATTTTTCAAGAGGCTCAGACTGGCTTTAAGCATTAATGCAGGCATAGTTAGTTTTGCATAGAAAGCAGGCAAGCTTCAGAACTGGGCTGATTTCTCACCCTTTAACTATATATGGATTATTTACATATGAAAATTAACATCTTTCTATCACATGAGAGATATTGGAAGCAATACCCGAGCTACAAATAGCATACTTCGTACTCACACCTTGGTTTTGAATAGTGATTCAATAAATGGAGCCAGAACACCATGGAGAAAAGACTGATTTTTGGCCAGGTTAAGAAATGTGAAATGAGCGTAGGATATCTCCAAAGTACTAGAAAGTAGGGATCTTGGAGAGAGTTTGGAAAGGAGAAGAGGAAAATGAAGAAGAAAGGGAGAGAAAGAAGACAGTGAGGGAGACAAAGAGCTTAAAGTAGACAAATAAATATATGCATTTAGTATCATTAAAATATTGAATAAATAGATAAATAAATGAGAGATAAAAATCCCAGTTAAAAAAAAAAACTCTGCACATTTTTTGGAAGTAGTCCATCCTTGTCGAGGAGGGCATCTGCCTGCCTCATTCATATTGGCTGAATAAAGTTGCTTCTCCAATTAATGTACCACAAAGGAGAGAAAATTTAAAACTAACAAATAACAACAACAAAAAAGCCTGACGAAGGCTCTGACTTTACCAAGAGACCAGAGTCACAAATCAATCTAACAAATAACAACAAAAAAGCCTGACGAAGGCTCTGACTTTACCGAGAGACCAGAGTCACAAATCAATCACAAAAAGCTTTTAACACTTCTCTATGTGCTCTTCATAAATAAATAAATAAATAAATAAACAAACCTCACTCGAGTCAAATCAAAGGAAAAATGAAACAAATCCCTACATGGTAATGTCCAAGAGGCTACCATCAGCTCTTCAAAACTGGCAAAGCAACAAGAACAAAGGAAATTAGAAATATATCACAATCAAGAAGACTATACAAAGACAAAATTAAAACCCACTTCGATATCTTGAATGAGATCCTGCCCTGGAAATAAAACCAAGCATGAAACCTAAGGTGATCAGAATGAAGTGTGATGATGTGTCAATATTCGTGTGCCAATGTCGGCTCATTAAGCATATATTGCTTAACTCACAAACAGAAGGTGTTAAGAATTGTGTGTGGGGAATACATTTGGAGGTTTTCTTCCTACATACGCAAATTATTCTGATACTGTTTAATAACAAAAAAGAAAATTTTCTTATTAATACAAAATAACAATGTATACTGCCCTGTCTCTTCGCTTCAATTGTTCTCCCATATAGGTAGAAATGTGGCAGAGCACAACAGCTGCAGAAATAGTTTGCTGTTAACGTCTTGCCAATCTAACTTTGCAAGCCGAATAATTCTCCAGCAATTAAAATTCATCTAAAACACATTACACAGTTAATGTCAAAACAAGACAATGAGGTAATAGATAAATTGTGGAAAGTGAGAGAAAATTTAAGGGGAAAGGAAAAGAAAAAAGAAAGACAAGAAAAGGCATGGCACAGAGAAGTGATATTTCAGCCAGTTCAATGCACCAGAGAGAAAGAAAACTTTCCTCATTCTCTTTCTATTCCCACCCTGTACCCCATAACCTTCTTCAGTTTGCACCAGATGCAGCCTCTAAACCTTTCCTTTCTGTGCTAAAGAAAGGAACAACTGATAGTAGAGAAGCTATCAATTCCTGTTTATTAGCAGTAGATGCTCCATCAGCCTCGACTACCAAGAAAAAACTCAGATGGACCGTTTGTCCCAGAGTCACACCTCCTCCCATCAACGGTCTCGTTACTATGATTCCTGTCATCACTGACAGTCTGGAGGGGACTCCTGCCAGAAGAAAAATATAGTAACCTCACTATAATAAAAAGATCTACATCGACTCATAACTGGCATTTCCAGATCTATACAGATATAAACCAGCAACACAAGAGAAATAAATAATAGATGACGAGAAATGGTAACTTGGAAGAATGAAGGGGAAGCTAAGAATGTGAAAAGTATTAGAATACCAGACATTAACATCTACACATATTTTACACCGATATCGAATTGATTAAAAATATTTGTTTGTGGAGCTAAAGAAGAGGTTAAAACATAGCACTGGCAAAGATTCCTTGATTCTATATAAAAAAAGAAAAATCAATATATTACCACTCAATAAATGACAGCATGGACATTGTGAAAAACTAACATTAGCATACCAATGTTATGAAATAGAAAAAAAGGAGGGCGGAATCCTGTGTTCTCTTTGCTGTTGTAATAATATATCATGGCTGAAAGGGAATCATTGAAGAAATAATTTATTTTTGCTTAAGGTTTCAGAGGGAAAGTTCATATTGTGAGAAAGAAGGGCAGCAGGGGCCATAGCAGGAAGCTATATTTAAGCATCACCTACAGACAAAAAGGCAAAAACTTGAATCAGAAACCACGGAAAAATGCAGCATAATAGCTTGCTCCCTAAGTCTTGCTTAACTACCTTTCTTATCAAGCCCAGGCCCAACTGCCTGGATATGGCACCACCCACAGTGGCTGAACTCCATTCCATCATCTAGCAACAAAGAAAATCTCTCACAGATATGTCCACAGACCTGAATAATCTGAGCAATTATTTATGCAGTAAATAAATGAGTGGAATTACATATAAACCTTGTGTCAACATGATCACCGATTATTGAGAAATATGAGTACTACAGTCTAATCTAAACCATCCTAAACTGTGTTACTATCAATGTCTCAGCTCCACTGAGATTTGCATGCAGAGGGTGAGTGATGCCTTTGACACTTTCTCCTGTGAAGATATGAGCAAAGTAGCCCTGGGCAGAGAAATTGAACTGCGATGAGGTTGTCTCACTATAGGATGTAACCATTGCACAGGAATCTGGATGCCCCAGCACTGTGCTAGAAAGCCAGGCATAGTACCTCACTCCACAGTTACCAGCCATTTGTGTGGGCTGCACTCATGAGAGGCGGGTAATGCTGGACCACAGAGCTGATTTGAGCCAGGAGCAAAGTTCAGCTGTGCTCTCACTGGCCACCACTGTGGACAACTGGAAAATGAGTGCCATTATTCTGAGACCAGAGTCATGTGTTGCCCATTAAATGGCTCATCTACTAATTATGTTAAACTGAAGCACAGCCTTACAGCAAATTTTTTTCTGCCATTGCAACATTTACATCTTCATGTAAGAAGGAACCAGGTTTCAATTAATATTCATCAGTACTGCTTGCATACTTTATTATTCTTTTTACTCTGTTGATTCTCCTCATTTGCCACTAATGAAAATCTTGTCTGTCCTCTGACCTCTGAGTCTCACCTTCTTGCCTGTCTAACTTTGGATTCGTCTATAAAGACAGTGTCTTCACCCTCTATAGAGAATATTCTGTCCTCTTTTTCTGCATCACATAATTCCAAAAATATCTATTCTGAATGATACAGATTCTCCTCTGTGGACAAGAGCTTAGTGGTGAATCCATAAAGTTTTTCAAACATACATCTGTATTCATTTGAGAGGAAGCAAGCCTGGTTGAACTTGCATGTTTTAAAGCATAATACTTCTCTTGTGCAAGTAACTGTATTTCTTTTCCTGGTTCTCTCTCTGGGGAAGAAAACCTCTCATACCAATGTGGCAAACTCATTAAATCACCCCAACGAGGAGACTGTCAAGGAAGAAATACTTCATTAAATACTAATGAATATTAGAGACAAACCTGAGTAAGTAAAAATCACTTTAAGAATGAAAGTATCTTAGGGATAAATTATATCAACACACAGTGTGTGGGGATGTGTACATGAAAACATGTGTGAAGGGAAATGTTTTTATTTCAAAGAACCTGAATCCTTAGGTCACCCTGTAGTTGAGTGGCTGAGTTATAAAGAAATAAAATTTGAGTTTATCAGGAAAGGTCATGAATATCCTTCTAACCCTCTATTGTTTTCAAATTGTTGGCAGAGACTGGTGTCCATGCTAAATTGTTCTTCTCAGCTGATATATTTTGGTTTATGGCTTTGTATGTCTATTCTTGGTAATGGTTTTAAAGTCTTCCATAATGTTAAGTGGATTTTGAAACTAATTTTTCATAAATCTAGAATAGATCTTGGTTTCAGAGGGCAGATGGGTTTTTAAGAGCTTTTAAAAAATTAGTCTCCCCGCCTTCTGCTGTTTTAGAATTGGAACTGTGCATTCATGGAATAGACCCAGTCCAGCTTTTAATATTACTTTCAATTTTTCTATTATTGCTGCTAAACTTTCAAGGTCTGTGACTTGATATTTTGGCAGCATTATAAGGTTGCTGTTATTTTTGGTAGCAGCTATTCAGGGAAGATGTGGTATCATACTCTAAAAATCTTTCATGAAAACAAAAGCCACTGACTTTATTTAATACCTAATATTACTGAGATTTGAGGTGTTTAACAAAGATCTCCCAGATGAAACACAGTTCTTCAGTATAACATTTTGTACAGTTACTTCTTGCTTGGTCAGTCTGATTTAGTAAGAGAATAGTTACTACTGTAATCACATAGGATTAATGTGATCCCTATTTATTCTCTTCCAAATAAGGTGGGCCTAATTGTTTGTTGACAACCAAATCTGTGTTCAGAAGTAACCAGAAGCAGTTTAGAACTTCATCATCTCTATAAAATTTGTTATCTATATAGAGCCTATTACATGGTAGCAGAAGCACCAATATATATTAACATTTGCAATTGCTGTACAATAACATATGTTACAGTATATGGTAACCAATGATTTAATGAAAATTATGTTGGGATGATGATGACGATGATAACCTAGTGTCTTCTGCCCATTCTGGATTTTATAATATAAAAATCCTGGGATTTCTTTTCAGTGTTCATTATGCTATTACTGTATCACATTGACATAGGTTGAAACTCAAATTCATGTAAGATTCATCCATCTGTTCATTAAAGTATGGTTGCATCTGTGCAGGGCTTCTAAGATAGGGGAACAGCCTTACCAGGCCACAGAGGAAGACAATGCAGCCCACCGTGATGAGACCTGATAGGCTAGGGTCAGATGGAAGGGGAGGAGGTCCTCCCCTCTCAGTGGACTTGGAAGGGGGGCATGAGAGGAGATGAGGGAGGGAGGGTGGAATTGGAAGGATTTAAGAGAGGGGGCTACAGCTGGGATACAAAGTGAATAAACTGTAATGAATATAAAATATTTTTTAAAAAAAGATTATGGTTCCATGTCTCCTGCATACTAGTAAATTGGAAATATCTAATTTAAGGAGCTAGGCCCTTTTGTCTTTGGTGTACAGTGGTACATAAATGAGAATCAGGTGTCTGTCCTGGTGGTTCTAATCGGCTACAAGACAGGAAGTGCTGTGTTCAGGTCTTGAACAGGTTTATTCTGTTGATGCAATATGTCTGAAATACATTGGAATTCAAGTGGCTGTCCCAATCAATGAAATTAGTTATGAGAGAAGTTTTACTTTGTGGGCAAACCCCACAACTTTAAAAACTTTGTTGACCAAAAAGGGGGAAAATTTAATTCCAGTTAAGCAGAAAGGATTACACGTACAGAAGAATTAGTCATTTTATTTGTCTTTTTGGTTTATTAGGGATTGAACCCATGGCCTCAAATCGCAGAGCATGTATTCTACCACTAAAATATATCTTCACCCTCGGATCACATGAGGTCATTCAGCAGGAACAAACTCACTAGATAGCCCAGGTTAGGCTCAACTTTCTAATTCTCATGCCTCTGCCATCCATATTCTGAGATGCTAGTAATGAGTTTTCTGCCTCTTAAATAACTTGATGAATTTTTTGACATGTCAATGCCAGTTAGAATCCATTCTTTTTTTTAATAAATTTATTTATTTTTATATCAATCACAGCTTAGGTTTTTTGCATCCCATGCGAAGCCCCCTCCCTCACTCCCTCCCATCCTCCCCAGCCCTCGCTCATCTCCTCCCCGCCCCCTCCAAGTCCATCAATGGGGGAGGATCTCCTCCCCTTCCATCTGAATATCTTGTCTCCTAAGGGCTGGCTGCAATGCCCTCCCCTGGGATCTAGCCAGGCTCTTACTCCCTGGCATGTATGGGGGAGGGTCAAAGAGTCAGCCATCAAGTTCAAGACTGAAACAGTCCCTGTTTCCCTTACTAGGGTCTTCAGTTCGACAATGAGTTTTAATGGGCCATATTTGAGCAGGGGTTCTAGGCCATATCCATATATGGTCCATGGTAGGAGAAACTGTCTCATATAAGACCTCTGT
>CM053755.1:21016647-21071533 GCA_028658305.1 Pachyuromys duprasi
TTTTTCAAGAGCTTTCAGTTGGGCCATTAAGTTGCTTGTATGAGATGTTTCAAATTTCTTCTTGAAGGCGTTTAGTGCTATGAACTTTCCTCTTACCACTGCCTTCATTGTGTCCCATAAGTTTGGGTATGTTCGCTTTCATTATCATTGAATTCTTGGTAGATGCTGATTTTAAGAAAGGATTCTGATTTGAAGTCATTTTCCTTTCCTCGTGTGCACTACTGCTTTTGTTAATCTCTGTTAGTGAGGAGATTGCCAAAAAAAAAAAAGTCCAGGCAGAAAAAAATCTACTTATATTGCTGCTGTCAAGCAAGGCTCCTTAGGGAAAGAGATGAAAAGTTTGTGTTCAAGCTGTCTGCATGAGGGTTAGAAGGGTTATCGGTGCAGCTAACCTGTGCCATGCATAATATCAAAGTCCTTTCCATGAAGAGGGCACCATTTTTCAAGACTCAAAGATGGATTGGCGTTATATGTTTTATTATTAAAAAGCCAAAGCTGGGGATGATTAAGTTTCTAGGAGTCAGCCAGTGCATCAGATAAGAGGTGACTGGCTTTGACCATGTAATTTCACTACTGTGTAGCAATCTGAAAATGAGAAAAATGTCATGTTCAAAGGAATTCATCAAACCGTTTTTTTTTCCACCATGAAATAATTTGCTAGCAACATGAAGCCAACAGCCTGACTTGAGTAACAGAAATATGGTAAAGATACCATGAGGAAATAAAGTAAAATTTTGCCATTATTAATGTTATAAGGATGAGTAAGATGGGTTATTTTCCCCAATCTTAACTATATGTTATCCATATACTATGACATTTCTTATGCAAAAAAAAATCCAACAAATAAACTGTTAACAAAAACAAAAAGGGTGTATTAATGCTGGCCAAGAATGATCAGTGTTTTTATTTTCATTCTTTACTGAACTTCCAAAATTATCTACAATTAACTGACTCTTTTAATTTACTATTAATTACAATTTATTCATTTTTTATCCTGGCTGTAGACCACTCCCTCATTTCCTCCCGGACCCACTCTCCCTCCAGTGTCCTTACTGAAGACAGTTGGAGATTCCTACTGAGGGATGGCTGGATTTTTCTGTAAAGAATGATCAGATGTTGGAAATCTAGCCAAAAGCAAACACATAATTTAAAATAATAAGAGCTCTCCTTTACACATCTCATCCCATGAAAGGTGTTATAATGAAAAATAAGATATTCCATTAAAAAAGCCGACGTTCCTATGTCCCTCCCCTAGTCCACTGATAAGGGGAAGTGCTCCTCCCCTACTATTTGACCTAAGTCTATTAGGTTTCATCACGACTGTGTGGATCCTCTTTCTCTGTGGCCTAGTAAGCCACCCTGCCAGAGGGAGGTGATCAAAGAGTTCGTGCCAGGAACTGACCCTGCTCACCTTACTAGGGAACCCACTTGGAGACTGAGCTGCCCATGGGCTATATCTGAGCAGAGAGTCTAGATACTCTCCATGCATGCATGGTCCTTGGTTGATTCCTCAGTCTCAGTGGCCCCCCTTGGCCCAGAAATTTTGGCTCTGTTAGACTCCTTGTTGAGCTCCTGTGCCCTATCTCCCCCTTCTTCCATAAGATTCCCTGAACTCCGCTCAAAGTTTGGCTGTGAGTCTCAGTATCTGCTTCAATACACTGCTGAGTAGAGTCTTTCAGAGGCCCTCTGTGGTAGGTTGCTGTCCTTTTCATGTCTTCTCCTACTTCTCTTGTCTGTCCTGTTTTTCCTTCTGAATGAAGATTAAGCATTGTCCCTAGGGTCTTCCTTGTTTTTTAGCTTCTGTAGCAATATAGATTTTACTATGTTTGTCCTAACTTATATGGCTAATGTCCATAGTTCATAATCACCTATTTATTTAAATATAACTCTTTTGTCCTTGGGGAAACTACAGTATACAAGCAACTAATATGTCTAAGTCCTCTATAGGTGGAAAGGCTAACATGAGAATTTAAATCATACAGAAACAAAACCAGTAGTAAATCTATTTTTTTTTCTTCCTCAAGAAAGCTTGGATTTATACTGCTCTGTTCAGTTTCTGGATTATTAACTTAATAGCATGCTCAGAGTCACTTTTTTATTTATTAGGATTTTACTTCAATAGAGCTAAAACTTGACTTATTTTAGACTCTTATAGCTCAATTCCTAAAAACAAAAGGAACTTCTATTTGAAAAGTACCCTATGTACTTGCTGTTCACACATGGATGTTTATTTTTAAAGCAAGCAAGAGTTCACTGAAAGCAATAATAATACACTTAGAAATTTAGACGACTGAAGACATCAGACTCGCCACACAGAGGGCGTGGCAGAGCCACTGCAGGGCACAAGCTCAGAGAGTGTCCTTACTGAAGATATTTGGAGAGCCACTGCAGGGCACAAGCTCAGAGAGTGTCCTTACTGAAGATATTTGGAGATTCCTACTGGGGTATTGAAGGGACAGCTGGATTTTTCTTTAAAGAATGCTCACATGTTGGAAATCCAGCCAAAAGCAAAAGCAAAATTTATAATGATAAGAGCCCTCCTTTACACATCTCTTCCCTTGAAAGCTGTTATAATGGAAAATAAGATGTTCCATAAAGAAATCCCATCTCTTTGTAGTTGCCTTTCCTGTGGCTATAAGCAAATGTGTGACTAGAAGCAACTTTAGGAAATGAGGGTTTATTTGGTTTGTGGTTTGAGGGTATAGTCTGTCATAGTGGGGAATGCATGGCAGCTGCCTGCTCTCCTCTGAGTGGATTAGAAAACAGAAAGAAAAATAGCACTCAGATGGCCTTACTCCCCCTTTTCTCATTCAATACAGGAGCTCAGCCTATGAGGGGATGTTTCTCACACTCAAGACGGATCATTACCCTTCATTTAATCTCTAAAAATGAACTCACAGATACGCACCAAAGTGTGTCTCACTAATACACTAGTGGTTCTTTAATTCAATCAATATGACAATAAAAGTTAAGCACCACACAAGTGAAATGTAAATATACGTCGTTATCATGTCAAGGTAACCTCTCTGAATCCTTCCAATTTTAGCATATGCACAACAAAAGTGAGCACTATAATCAATCCGTATTTCATCTTTCAGACCTCAAAAATGTCAAATAAAATTTGAATCTACATATACTCAGTCAACTGGGTCAAACTGAAAGATGGTAATCTCAATTTACAAACAAAGAAACAACTGTTGAGTCTCTTGTTGAAAAGGTTTCCCCTTGTAGCCTAGGAAAAAACAAAGGCTTAAATCTGTTAGAAAATAGAAAAATAAATAAACCTTTGCAAGTAGTAGAGAGTTTCCTTCCATCTGACACTTGTTTCCTAAGTCATTTTCTGCTATTGGAGTGATGTCATATGTTAACTGTTTTCTCAAAGCACCATGGCATCCTTGTTAAGTGTTGGTTGGTCACAGTTGAGCCTGTAGTGGATCACTCTATGTTCTGTTTATTTCAAGCTCTGTCGAGTGACAGTAAATATAAAAATGACAGTGAGGTTTAGAAGTTCTAGACTGATACCTGGGTTTCTTACACACATAATTAGTTTCTTGGTCAAAGCAAGAATAGCAACTTTCGAGCTTTTACAATATACATTGTAACTCATGTATAATATAATGGTCTGTGAAAACCTATCATTTCTAAATAATTAATACAAATATGAAAAACTAGTCACTGTTCCATTCTGGATTGAGTTCATGGCAATCAAGCTGCTAGTAGATACCCATCTCATTCTCTTAGAGACTGGTATCACTTACCAGACCCCTGTACAGGTTTTTGATGTTAGAAAGTAAGACATTAAGCAGCAGAAATAGCCACATAATCTTTGGTAAGATAATTCATGCTGCTGAACCTGTATATAGTTCCTATTTATTTTTCTGCAACCACACTAGACACATGACCATTAAAAACATTGAGTTGGTGGAAACAAGACAGTTAACAATATTGTCACAAAGAGATATTCTGTTCATAAATTATCAATACTTTGTTTTTCAGTGGATGCTCTTAGATGAACAGTCACAAGAAACACAATATCCGTACCCTCTGTGCCCACCCTGGGAGGACCATCCCCTAGGCTATGCATCTCTACACATACTTGCTCCCACTTTAAATATCCATAAAACCATATCAAATTTTATTTAACAGTATAGAGAAAAATATTTATCATCACAGAACCTTTTTGAAAGCTTATAGAGAAATTTAAAAATAAACTAGAAAGCAGAACCAGTGATAAAATCAGAACCCAAACATTTTAACTGAACTCTACATTTACTTAAGAAAACAATAAATTTTATTAAAATATAATTCACAAGAGCAATTTAAATATGAGGTATGTAGAAATAAGCATAACAAAACAAATAGAGCTATGTTAAACTATGAAAAGCTATGAAAATATGTAAAGTAAAATTAAGATATAGGTTGTGACTACTAAGTCAGAAACTTCTGAGTTCAATCTCTGGGACACAGATAGAGGAAGGAGCCAACTAACTCCCACAAGTTGTTCTCTGACTTCCGCAGGTGTTCTGTGGTGTGTTCCCACCACCCCTACCACACACTAATGTTCCTACACACAGGAAAAACAAGTAAATAAAAAATGTTAAATTAGTAATTATTTAGAGAAAAGAAAGTCTATGTAAATCAACATACACAACTCATTCATAAGCAGGAAATTTCACCATTCTAAAATGATCAGCTTCCACAAGAACAGTTCCTATGTCTGGACTATTTATATCAAAAACTTCACCTGGCTTTTTTGGAACTAAACAAATGAATTCTAACATTAGTTGAAGCAGTAGTTGTTTGGTATTTCAAAGCTGTTTCTAGAGCATGAGCTAACCAGAGGGTACAATTGGCTCTTAGACTTAAGAATGTATCAGGATACAGCAAGTATAACATTAACATGGGACCTCAGAAGCAGAAAAACCCAGACAATGAACCAGAGATTCAGACAAGTGCTTGTGGGGATTACATTGTACAGGAATATGGAGATGTGGATGTCACAAAGGATGGTTGTATTCAGTTGTCTGCTCATGGAAAATAAAATCCTGGGCATTGCTTTATACAACAAGGAGAAAGAAGTGCAAAGCTCATTGGCTATCAAAACATTGGAAACTAATTCTGTGATGTACTTAGAAAAATGTGGGAAAATACCTTTAGAAAAGCTGTGAAAGCAAACATTTCTCAGGAAGGATGGTATAAAACAAAAAAGGAAAAATAGTGTTCCAGACTATATAACAATCTAAATCTCTACAATATCGATTTTTTTCAAGTTATAAAATTCCAAGTAGTCCAAATTTACACCAGATATTTCATTATGTACATACCATTTATAATATATTATGCATTTTTATATTTTTCATTATATGTAGATAAATTATGGTCCCCAGAAAATAAAAATAAAAATGTTAACAAGTCAATCTTTAAAAAATAATTGTCATAGGATATTTCATACATATGAGTACTTATCAAAGAAATTCAGTTTCTGTAATACAAGTCTGTCAACATGCCAAGATTTTAAAGAATAAGTAATTTAAATAGAAAAGATTTACTTGAATTGCACATTGATCAATCCCAAAAGACAAAATAACTAATAAATATGAAAATCCCAGTGCTCCTGTGGAAGTCAGAAAAATGTGATCAGAAGCAAAGAGAGGCTATTGTACAGGTACCAAATGGCTGGCAAAATCCAGGAAACCTGATAAGATATTTATAAAACCAGACACACTAAATCGGTTAGAAGAAAAAGTGGGGAAGACCCTAGAACTCATTGGCACAGGAGACTATTTCCTGAACAGAAGACCAACAGCACAGGTTCTAAGAATAACAATAAATAAATGGGACCTCATGAAATTGAAAAGCTTCTGTAAGGCAAAAGACACAGTCATCAAAACAAAACGACAGGCTACAGACTGGGAAAGGATCCTCACCAACCCTACATATGACAGAGGGCTAATATATATATATATATATATATAACTTCTTGAGTTCTTTATATATATTGTATATATATACACAATATATACAATATATATGTATATATATATATATATTATATATAAAGAACTCAAGAAGTTAAAAAGCAACAAATCAAGTAATCCAATTAAAAAATGGGGTATGGAACTAAACAGAGAACTCTCTGTAGAGGATTGTAGAATGGCAGAAAAACACTTAAAGAAATGTTCAACATCCTTAGTCATCAGGGAGCTGTAAATCAAAACGACCCTGAGATTTCACCTTATACCCATCAGAATGGCTAAGACCAAAAACTCAAGTGACAACACATGCTGGAGAGGTTGTGGAGAAAGGGGAACTCTCCTCCATTGCTGGTGGAAATGCAAACTTGTACAACCACTCTGGAAATCAATTTGGCGCTTTCTTAGACAATTGGGAATAGTGCTTTCTCAAGATCCAGGTATACCACTCCTAGGCATATATACAAAAGATGCTCAAGTACACAAGGACATTTGCTCAGCTATGTTTGTAGCAGCTTTATTCGTAATAGCCAGAACCTGGAAACAACCCAGATGTCCCTCAACAGAGGAATGGATACAGAAATTGTGGTACTTTTACACAATGGAATACTACTCAGCAATTAAAAATGAGGAAATCATGAAATTTGCAGGCAAACAGTGGGACCTGGAAAAGATCATCCTGAGTGAGGTATCCCAAAAGCAGAAAGACACACATGGTATATACTCACTTATATAGACCTAAAAGATAGGATAAACATACTAAAATCTATACACCTAAAGAAGATAAACAAGAAAGAAGACCCAGGGTAAGATGATCAATCCTCACTTAGATTGACAAGTGGGATGGACAATGAATGTAGGAGAAAACAAGCAACAGGACAGGAGCCTACCACAGAGGGCCTCAGAAAGAATCTACCTAGCAATGTATCAAAGCAGATATTAAGACTCATAACCAACCCTTCGGCAGAGTGCAGGAAATCATATGAAAAAAGGGGGAGTTAGTAAGACTTGGCGAGGACAAGAGCTCCACAAAGACCAAATAGATCAGGGTACAGGGGACTTTTATGAGACTGTTTTTCCAACCAAGGACCATGTATGGATATAACCTAGAACCCCTGCTCAGATGTAGCCCATGGTAGCTCAGTATCCAAGTGGGTACCCTAGTAAGGGGAACAGGGACTATTTCTGTCATGAACTCAATGGCTGGCTTTTCGACCCTTCTCCCCCCACCCCACCCCGAGGGAGGAGCAGCCTTGCTAGATCCCAGAAGAGGACATTGCAGCCATCCCTGAAAAGACCTGATAGGGTCAGATGGAAGGGGAGGAGGTCCTCCCCTATCAGTGGACTTGGAAAGGGGCAGGGAGGAAATGAGGGAGGGATGGGGAGAGTGGGAGGGAATGAGGGAGGGAATGAGGGAGGGGTTATGTACTGGGATACAAAGTACATAACCCGTGATTAATATAAAAATAAAGAAAATTTTAAAGGTATTTATAAAACTAATTTGTAAAGCAATTAAAAATTTGATGGAACTGAAACATACACATCTTACTCCACTGAAGTTCAGTTTTTGCAATATGAGCAGTCACAAATACTCTTAGAAGCCTAGAGCAGTGCACACACACACACACAAAAGATCAGTTTTTTGCACTGCTATGAAACTAACATATGCTAACTGGATTTTTGTTTATATCCACAATAGTACATCATGTATCTGTTGGGTGGCATACAAATGAACACATGAGAGTCTCTTTTTTTCACCTTTTATTAAATTCTTTATTAATTACTCTTTATTCACCTTATATACCCCTGTACTTCCCTCCCTCCTCCCGTCCCAATCCCTCCCTTCCTCCCCCCTCTGCACCCATGTCCTTCCCTAAGACTACCCATAGGGGAGGTCCTCCTTTCCTTCCCTCTGATCCCAGTCCTTCAGGTCTCATCAGGATGGCTGCATTGTCTTCCTCTGTGCCTGGCAAGGCTGCTCCACCACCACCCCTAAGGGGGAGGTGATCAAAAAGCAGGCCAATCAGTTCATGTCAGAGACAGTCCCTATTCCCATTACTATGGAAACCACTTGGACACTGAACTGCCATGGGCCACACCTGTGCAGGGGTCCTAGTCTTTAATGCACGATGGAATATAAGGAACAACAAATTCAAGATAGCTACATTAACGAGAAAGATTTAGAAGTGAAGATGTGGGGCAGAGGAAGCATCAAATGGCAGGTTTTCTAGCAATATAATAATGTAATAATGAGATATTTTTATTGATTCTGGTAAGGTAAATGGATTTCTGATATTAACTTTTAATGAAGATGAATAAGATGTCTCTTGAGAAGTTTATTAATGGAAACTAAAGAAATAGGACAGCTTGTTAAATAAAAATTTGAGTGATAGAGAAGCAAGGAATTTATTTCCCAGATAGTTAATGCTAACAATATTCCTAAAACACTGAGACTTTTTCACTAGAAGAATTTGTGATACAAGTGAGAGAATGACTAACCAGTGACAGGTGCTATTGAAAAGCAAGAAAGAAATGAGCCCAATATAGCAGTGAAGTCACTGGTCCAGAAATATTTTATACTACAAAAAATAGACTTATAATAGAGGTTACATTTATACATTTATACAGAAAAATGATGGATTCTCCTGAAAGATTTTCAGAGATTGTTTTGCATAGAGCTCTTCTTGCCAATGAAGGGTGAAAGCTTCTGGAAACTTCTATTGTTGCCTCCAAAGTTGAGTCTGGTGGAAAAGGTGGACTGCTGATGTTGCTGAGTTGATACATAAAATTCGGGATTGTTTATCAGAGAAGTGAACCTCTTATTACCTTACACTGCCCTTCCCTCTGAGGTCTACATTCACACCTCTCTATGCAGGGGCTTACCAACTTCTTGAACTATAATAGCTCCCTCTTGAGAATGGGTACTTCCTGAAGACAAAAATCTTAACGAGGAAGTTGAAAGAACAGGTGTGTTATGGCAAAAGACAAGCTTTAGCTCCACCTTTGAAATTTATCCCAGGAGATAAATTTATGCCAGGAGATGTGTAAGATTGACACAAACAACTTGGAAGATGTGAAGGGAGGTATGGCATACTCTTAGAATTTATGACCTTAGATGCACACACCTGAGTAATGAACAGCAGCTGTCACACAGTATATATTAAAAGGGCTTCCATGTCAAAAATGATAAAGCAATTCATATCTGATGGCTTCAGTTTTCAGTTTGAAATATGAAGGTAGGTTATCAGCTGAGAGTGATGAGGAGAGGGTTTGAGAAGAGAATTAGATTTGAGGTGCTTATCTTGAACTACGATAAAAAGAAAAGTTAGAGACACACTGTCACGGTCCTAGTGACCATATGGAAAAGCAGAGTCTATTATGTTTGTGAAGATCCTCAGATGGAGTCTGATGCCTCTGTGACTAGTGTAATCAAGGAATAATTTCAACTGGGAAGGGAAATTGAAACAAAGACTCGGAAAATAATAAAACAGCACATTATACACACGGACCCAATAAGGTTAACTTCTCCCATAGAAGTGGAAGGAGTTTGAAAGAATAAAAACAAGACCAGTGAGAAGAGGCACCTGAGGGTGAAGTGATACATGTGAAGAACACAGGAAAGAAAAAGAGGAGACAAGACAGAAGATGTATGATGGTAAACAGACAGGTAAATAGACAGGTGAACCCAGACTGCAGGAGGAATGTAGTACTGATGTCAACCCAGATCAGAACTAAGGATCCCAGTACCATAACTTAGCCATTCTTTGTGGTTTGTTTCATGCCATTGACTTTATGGCGATTTGCTACAGTTGCAACAAGAAACTAATGTCAGTGGCTACTGATATTTAAAATCAACAGTTCTGAAACTATTTTGAAAGAATAACTCACATGTTGAAGAAAAATAAAAGTATGAAACTCTTCAACCCACAGTTCCCAGCATAATATGAAAAGATCTCCTTAACAGAATTACATAGAAACGACAATGCTAAAGACTAAAATTCCGTTAAATTCCCCAAACATGCTTAACTAGCTTCATTTCAAAAAATATATTTTTAAACATCTTTTCCAATGAAACACTTATATCTTCATATGTCTGTGAGCTGTGCACATTAATACAGCATATTTTATTGACTTCAAGCTCACGTTCTCATTTAGCATCTCTGGTATTAAAATATTTTTATACTTAGTACCGTACTGTATTCAGTGAAATGTGCTGGATCAAAGAAAAGTATTATTTGTTTTAAAAGGCCTTACTGGTTTCTTAAAAAGAATTTACATTCTTCTCCACTGCTTGTAGGGTCGAATGGAAAGGTGAATCCATGGACAGGCCAGTTTTAGAAAACTGAGAGCCTTTATTTTTTGAGAGTCATTTTTTTTTTAAGCAAAGAGCTATAAAATTAGGAACAGACATGAGTATGCTGTTTCGAATGAAATTGTAAGCTACAGTTTTCTAAAAGTTAAGTAACACCACAAACACCAGGAAAAGCAGAAACTAACAAAAATGCTTGGTTACACAAATATGTGCCATCCCATTGTGAGGGCTTGTTTCCTATGTATTTTAGACTCACACTCATTGGTTATATCTTTGTAAGAGAAGAATTTTGCAATACCATTTTTTTTAAATAAAAAGAAGGGCTTGGGTTGCAGTGCCTGTGGCTAGCATATTGAAAGATAATTTAATCTTTCCTCTGCAATGGTTGACTGAATTCAATTTTTCTAAGTTATTAATAGTCTACAGATTTTTATTTATAGCTACACAATGAATTAGTGGCAATGTCATGTAAACTGTAAAGACTATTTTCTGGTAGTATTCTTTCCAGAAAATTTTTAATGTGTTCTCAGATTTGGAAGACTTTTTTTTAATGAATGAGTAGACTCTATTGTAAACCCTACTCTTCCCTCTATCACTGGCATCTCTATCTACGTTACAAACCTCTGAAGACTCCACCTACATACAGGCCAATTACAAGTATACATGACAGTCTGAGAACCTCATAATTTTAAAATAAGCTCAATCAAAACAGTCTCCAATTCCATGTACCATTTATCAGAGCCCCCAATAGCTGCAGCCACTGGACATGAGCCAGGACATGAGCAGGTGGGAACTTGGAAAAAGAGTAGAGGGACTGTTGCTATAGTCTGTTGCAATGAACAATTGCAACATTACAACCATTCTGAAAACAAATAATTAAATGAATGTATTACTGGGGCCCATTTTAATTCCTTATAACAGATATGTTGAAAGAGTATGTCAGGTTTTACTAACTACTAAGTAAATCTCACTAGTATAGATAAAGAAATTATAGATTGAGAGTGGAAGAATAGAGACACAGAGATATTCAAATATAAAACTACACATTGGAATACCAACTATAAAACAAAATAGGTTGGAAAAACAATAAACATAGCCAAGGCAATGAACCAAATGCTGAAAATATGTTTTAGCTTTTAGAAAAATGAAAATATATTTTCCTGTCCTCTGACTTTATAGCCCAAATCCCTGGGTATTACATATACAAAACTAATACAAAGTAATTCTGAAAAGTGGAGACAGGCAGTCAGATGAGAAATAACCTGAGGATCTAAGGGACAATCCATTACAAAGTCCCTGAGTTTTCCCTCCAAATATGTTGCAACTTGAAATGTCAATGGAAGGGAGATGAGGGAGGGAGTGGGAGGGTAGAAGGGAATGAGGGAGGGGGCTACGCCTGGGATTCAAAGTACCTAACCTGTGATTGAGATAAAAATAAATAAATTAAAAAAATAAAGAAGAAAAAAAAAAGAAAATGTCAATGGAAGCAGTCCAAAAGTTCAACCCAAAAGTCTATTCTCGTCATTCAAATAGTAAAGAAAAGACTCAGGCTATGGAGTCTAAACTACAATGAAAAAAATGAAGAATGAAAAATTAGATATATAATATAGGATATACATGCTAAAATCTATAGTCCTAAAGAAGATAAAAAATGAGAAGGACCCAAGAGAAGATGCTTAATCCTCATTAAGAAAGGCAAACAGAATAGACATCTGAAGTGGAAGAAGAGAGGGAACAGAACAGGAACCTATCACAGAGGGCTTATGAAAGACTATAGCCAGCAGGGTACTGAAGCAGATGCTGAGACACTTAGCCAAACTTTGGGCATAATACAGGGAACCTTATGGAAGAAGGGGGAAGTAGAAATACCTGGAGGGGACAGGAGCTCCACGGGAGACATACAGAGCCAGAAAATCTGGGCCTAGGGGTCCTGCAGAGACTGATGACTTAACCACAGACCAATCATAGAGAGGACTTAGACCACCTGCTTAGATGTAGCCCATGACAGCTCAGTCTCCAAGTGGGTTCCCTAGTAAGGGGCACAGGGGCAGTCTCTGACATGAACTCATTGGCCAACTTTTTGATCACCTCCCTCTGGGACATGCAGCCTTACTTGGCCACAAAGGAAGAAGATGCAGCCAGCCCTGATGAGACCTGATAGGCTAGGATCATGTAGAAGGGGTGGAGGATTTTCCCTATCAGTGGACTGGGGGAGGATCATAGGGGGAGAGGAGGGTAGGAGAGTGGGGCATGGAGGAGAGCAGGAAGGGACTACAGCCAGGATACAAAATGATTAAATTTTAATAAATTATAAATAAATACATTTTGAAAGAATTGACAACCAGGAAAGAAAAAGCTGTAAAAGAAAATTAGAATACCACCTCAATAGTCCCTATAAAAGTAATCAGTTCTTCCATGGGATAGAGCAGAGTGTACTGAAGGGAACAAGGGCATCTCCAACAGCTCCTGACAGAAATTCCAGCATCTTCATCATCCATGTGTTCCTGGAGACAAAGAATGAGCCTGGACTCCATCCCTACCTTGAATTACCGAAGGTCCTTCTTTCCATCATTTCAGCTGATGACATAAAGGACTTATGAGAAGTCAGGACGTTTACCATCTCCCAGAAGTAAGCAGAAATGCTCAAAGTGGTATCAATGGATACATTATGGGGAGAAAACAGTCTCAACAAAAGAATAGAAAAGGCAAAGGAAAACAAGCAGAATTTGGAGCTAAAATAGAATTTGCTTAATCTAGAGGCATGAGATTTGTTATGGATATGCAGAAATCCACAGCACTATAACAGAAAACTCCTTCCGGCCTTATTGGGAACGAGAGAGGATGAGGGGATTGAGTTGGGAAAGTATTTGAAGATAGGCTGTGTAAAATATATGTAGTTTTGCCTTAAGAAGTTGTACATACCCAAAACAAAATATATAAACTAAGATGTGCTATATAAACGTTCAGTTTCTGTTCTAGATCAGGTGTCATAAAAATTATAAAGGCATCAGTGCTACTCAATCAAGACAACTGTATCACTTCTTGAAACTTCATGGGAGATGATTTCAAGTCATAGCAGCTTCTGCATCCCTGCTTCTCTCTTCCTGGACCTTGCTTCTCTAGCCCTCGGCCTCATAGGACCTTGCTCTTTTATTCTCTGGCCTTTCTTGCACTTTCCTCATCATGCTTTCCAGCTCTGCCTGTTTAGCATCTCCCATCTTCTCCACTATCTCTGGCGCTAACCAGAACCAGAACTCTTGATAATCCACTGGCTCCACCTAGAAAACCCTCTTGGATACTCTTAAACATGTCTGCAAAGGAGTCTGTCACATTCAGATTTCAGTGAATAGGATGTAGATGGTGGAAAGAGGTGTTATTCTTTGCTTATAGAACAAAGCAAACAAACATATGGCAACAACAACAGCAATGAAAAACCATGAGCAAAATACTTTGGAAACAAGGAGGAAAATTGCATCTTACCACACAGGAGAAGCAAACTGAATGCTATCTTATTTCTCAAGAGAAAACATAGAGTGTGAAAAGAAATTAGATTATGTTCTTTGCTAAATAAAGAAAAACAACTCAGTTCTATCTACAGTAAATTTAAAATAAACATATTCTTTTTAATTGGCTTAGAAAACGGCTTAGCAATCAAAGCACTTTCTTTGTCAGAAAGAATTCAGGTCCCAATACTCCTATAAGTACATGTGAGAGTGATGGTTTCTCTGTAATTTCAGACTTGAAGACAAAGATTGATTATTTCCATATTACACTGCAATCAAGATTAGCTGTACTACTGAACTCTGAGTTTGACAGAGAGATCCTGCCTCAAGGACCATGTATGGAGATAATTCAGAACCCCTGCATAGATGTAGCCCATGTCTGCTCAGTCTCTAAGTGGGTTCCCTAGTAATGGGAACAGGGACTGTCTCTGACATGAACTCAGTGGCTGGCTTTTTGATCACTTCCCTCTGGGGCAGGAAGCAGCCTTACCAGGCCACAGAGGAAGACAATGCAGCCAGTCCTGATGAGAGCTGATAGACTAGGGTCAGGTGGAAAGGGAGGAGCATCTCTCCTATCAGTAGACTTGGGGAGGGACATGGAAGGAGATGAGGGAGGAGGAGAGGGGTTGGGAGGGAATGAGGGAGGGGCCACAGTGGGGATACAAAGTGAATAAACTATTATTTATAAATAAATAAGAATTAGGGATAAGAACAATCAGAGACTATTCCAAATATCAATATCATACACAAATTTACGAGCACTTACATAGCATGTGCCCTGCCCACATACATGTATACCACACACAACATACACATGAAAGGAAGAAAAATAAAAAAGATACTAGGTCACCTTTAGAGGTCATGGACATCACTCAGTGACAGCACTGTCCTAGCAGGCATGTTTAGTGATTTAATTTCCAGTTGAAAAACAAAGCAATTAAAATGACGTTTCCAATGAGCAAGAAGTATACAAAGTAAATCCCCTCAAGAGAATAACTCATATACCTACTGTGATACATGTAAACACATACACGCCAAAATGAACTAGTAAAGGTGAGGTGAAAAGTCATTCAACTTAAAAGAAGCATTGAAAAAGCAATAAAAGCAACCCAGAGAGATAATGATGATTAAATAAAACTACAGAGTAAAAGTTGTTATTTTCTAGGATAAAATAAACTGTATTAAATGCAAACATCCCAGTGCACAAATTAGAAAGAATTTTGATAGTCCATCAATCCACCTCAAATATAAGAAAAGCACAGAAGGTTGAGAGAAACAGAACTTTGAAAAACATAACAGTGGAAATTATATTGGTATACTTCGATTGCCTATATTACTATCAAATAGTTAAATAAAATTACAAGAAAGATCAGAGCATTAGAGAGTAATAAAAGGACCAACACATTGAGAAGATGCTGTGTTCCTAAACATATATGTACCAAACAACAGAGCCAAGACATAGGAGAGGTATTACAATAGAATTCAGAAAAGGAATAGACATAGCAGAATTATACTGGAGACTTAAAATAACTCTCAGGCTGCAGAAACGGCTCAGCAGTTAGGAATGTAGACTACTCTTCCAGAGAACCTGTTTTCAATTCCCAGGACCCACCTAGTACCTCAAAACTATCTCTATCTTTTAGGTCTAGTATCTACTAATAAGTGAGTATATACCATATATGGCTTTCTGCTTCTGGGATACCTCACTCAGGATGATCTTTTCTAGATCCCACAATTTGCCTGCAAATTTCATGATTTCTTTGTTTTTAATTGATGAGTAGTATTCCATTGTATATGTGTACCACAGTTTCTGTATCCATTTCTCCACTGAGGGACATCTGGGTTGTTTCCAGATTCTAGCTATTATGAATAAAGCTGCTACAAACATGGTTGAACAAATGTCCTTGTTGTGTACTTGAGCATCTTTTGCATATAGGCCTAGGAGTGGTATAGCTGGATCTTGAGAAAGCACAATTCCTAATTGTCTGGGAGAGCACCAGATTTATTTCCAAAGTGGTTGTACAAGTTTACATTAAAATCTATACACCTAAAGAAGCTAAACAAGAAGAAAGTCCCTGGGTAAGATGATCAACCCTCATTTAGAAACACAAATGGGATGAACACTGGAAGTAGGAGAAAACAAGAAACAGGCAGAAGCCTACCACAGAGGGCCTCTGAAAGACTCTACCTAGCAGTGTATCAAAGCAGATGCTGAGACTCATAACCAAACCTTGGATAGAGTACAGGGAATCATATAAAAGAAGGGGGAGTTAGTAAGACCTGAAGAGGACAGGAGCGCCACAAGGACCAAATATATATGGGCACAGGGTTCTTTTCTGAGACTGATTCTCTAATCAAGAACCATGTATAGATACAACCTAGAACCACTGCTCAGATGTAGCCCATGGCATCTTAGCATCCAAGTGGGTTCACTAGTAAGAGGAACAGGGACTGTCTCTGACATGAATTTGGTGTCTGGCTCTTTGATCACCTTCCCTTAAGTGGGGAGCAGCCATGCCAGACCACAGAGGAGGAAAATGCAGCGATTTCTGATGAAACCTGATAGACTAGGCTCAGATGGAAGGGGAGGAGGACCTCCCCTCTCAGTGGACTTGGAGAGGGGCAGGGAAGGAGATAAGGGAGGGAGGGCAGGGTTGGGAGGGAAGGAGAGTGGGGACTACAGCTGGAATACAAAGTAAATAAACTGTTAATATAAAAAATAAAAATGTTAAAGTAAAACAAAATAAAGCAAAAAAAACTACCTCTAAGTCTATTTCCTGAGGATTCCATGTCTTTTTCTGGTCTTCACAAGTATAAGTAATGCATACCATTCACAGACCTACATACAAACAAACTTTCATACATGTATGCATATAAAATAAATTTTAATATTCTTTTCTCAACGATTGTAAATATTATGAAAAAAATTAAGAACATAGAAAATTTCAGGATCATTAGCCAACAGTGTACAAATGACTTTTAAAGGGCATTGGTTAAACACATTTTCTAAACATGTGAAATCAAATTAGTAATCAATAGCATAGAAACTTCAAAATGCATAAATAAATTAAGAAAGCTACTGGTCTTAAAGAAATACTTCATAGAGGACCAGAAAGACAATGTGATACTTTTTCCAAACAGAACAGGAATGCCATACCCATAAACTCTCAACCATGTGGTTGCCTACCACCTAAGCCTGTCAAGCACTACATGAATAAACAGACATTCCAACATGGATGGCAGAAAATTTCACAGCCCTAGAGAAAGAGCTGAAGACAGCCAACAGTTGCTTAGGCCTGAAGAACCAGATCTTCCTGTACCCCATTTCAGGAAAATGGACCGGAATGCTAAGTATTCATCCCTAAACACATGAAAATAAAGGCAATACTAAATGAGTTCAGTAGGTTGTAATATATATTAAGGGATCATGAATTTGACAAG
This sequence comes from Pachyuromys duprasi, assembly GCA_028658305.1. NCBI lineage: Eukaryota > Metazoa > Chordata > Mammalia > Rodentia > Muridae > Pachyuromys > Pachyuromys duprasi. The sequence continues at coordinate 21,033,876 of CM053755.1, forward strand.
AGGGTGCTGAGGGGACACAGAAGAAGTTGGATTGAGCTTCCCACAACAACAAAGATATCTGTTAGAAATTATGTGTGTGTGTGCATGTGTATTTCTGAAAGTTAAATTAAAATTTACCAAAATCAATAGGTTAGAGCCAACGTAATGCTGAGAGGGATTTTGTAGCAGTAAATGTTTATATCATAAATTCATTAGGCAAAAACCAAGTACTAGAAACAAGTCAAGAGAAAAAACATTCACAAAACAAAGAGAGAAAATATTATAAAAACAAAAATAAATGAAATTAGGGTTTATAACAATAAACCTTGCTTTCTTTCATTAGTGGAAATCTTTTTATCGACTTTTGTCTACCGTATCTGTTTATAGTTATACTGTTATTATGGGGTTTGGTTTAAGAAAAGATTGAAAGCACAGTTATCCTCATTTACATTTCTAGCTTAAACTTTTAAAGCTCTGAAATCGTGGTCAAGGTAAGCAATTAATCTCACATAGAAGGAAAGTTAATTTTGGCTAACTGTAAACTTTTTTCCTCTTTTAACAAGTTCAACTATTTAGTCAAAAACGGACAGTGACAGTAAACAAATGTAAACTGTAAGAAGGCTAAATGAGTCTCTTCTATTTTCAGATTTAAAAGTTTTACAGAAGCATGAAGGTAAAGTGCCACACATAGATTAGTGAAGGAAAAATAGTCTATCCAAGTGTGATGCCTTTAATAGTCCCACTTTATATGTCCCTGGATAAAACAGTCAGAAACCATGCTCACCAACTCCCAACTGATCAAATCTCCCCAACGAGTGTGTCTCTCATCTGTTTAAGATCAAAGAGTTCTATTAAGATTTTTTTCTGAATGATATAAACAATAATTCTCTATGTGGTCCCTAAAAAAGCGGTTTCACTCAGTAATAGATAGAACTTTTAATGAGGTATCTTTGAGAATTCTAAGATTTATGACAGCAAAATATCTGATACTTCTGTTGCTAAGAAAAAGAAAATTCAAATACTGTTAGCTCTAGGGACAATTACCTGCTTATACTACGTATAAATTATTCTCTTGTTTTGTGGAAAGATAATTTATTAAAATGTTACTCTTTAGACACTTTCGTTCTATAACCCAATCGTTAATTTTATTATCAATTTTAATAAGAGGAAACTGACAGGAATTTGTGTATTTATTTAAGGTTAGGTGTGTCACTTGTGTGCTCTCAGTTAGTCTGCCCAGACATTGATACTATGAGGAACTTTAATGACAAACATGACTCATTAAATTGCTTGGCCTGATCCAATAAGCAAGCTCTACCAGTTGTAGGCAGGATATTGTTCTTGGTCTTCTTCACAATAAGGTTTATGTCCTACCCATTACCACAAACACTATAACGGTTGCCACCTGAGAGATGAGGAAAATAATTGAGTCTGAAAGATGTTAAATAACATGCTGTATTAGTCAGAGTTCTTTAGAAGAACAGAGGCAACACCGTGAATACATATTAAAGGAAGGGGTTACTTGCTTGGTTTATGCTATGCTGTCTTCATAGTAGAGTGACTGAAAACCTGGCAGCTGCTTAGCCTGGGAATCTGGATACCTCAACAGTGTCAATGCAGCACTAAAGGCTTAGAGTATTTCAGCTAGTCTTCAGTTCACTTTGAAAGGCTGAAGACGCTGGGTTCTGATGTCAATGTCACAGCAGCAGGGTAGATTAACTCCTGAACAAACCAGGAAGTCAAGCAGGACAAAAACAAAAGCTTTTTTCCTCAGTCCTCCTTATGTGTGGGCCAGCAAAGTGCCTCCCACATTCCTGGTAGGGCTTCCCATTTCAGTTACTATAAACAATTAAATCCCTCTGTAGTGTGCCCAGAGGATTTCTAATGTTCATAAGTCATCACTGGTATGCCAACAAGCTTGTTTCATAGGCAATCCAGAGCCTGTCAAGTTTACACCAATATTAACCATCAGAGATGTCTAAATTAAGATTTCACAGCTGAGAAAAGTCAGGTCTGAGTCAAACACTGAATGCTGGTCTTGCTTTTCTGGGCACCTCTACCTTTGCAGATAGGAGAGCAACCACATTGCATTAGTGACTGAGTCAGGCTCTAAGACACCACCCTTCCTCCTGTCAGCAGCACAATGGAATGAGGCTATTAGTCATCACTATGAAGAAACCTTGAATAAATCCCATTCGCCAGAAGCATAGAATCTTGGGGGCAAGGCATGTCTTGGAAACTCACTTTTGGGGGTCCTTTCTGTGTAATTATGACTTTGTTGCTCACATCAAAGCATTGTCAACCTGCATTTTGTGACATCAGAAGCCTGTTGAAATGACCTGTCAGCCAGTGAATATTTTTCTCACTCAGAAGCAGGAAGCTAAATATCCCTGGCTTTCACAGGATGTTAGGTACCCAGACACAGGTCAGCCAGGGACTCACCTGCCTATCCTCTGTCCTCTGTCCTTTGTAAGGCTTCACATATCAACAAGAACGGACGATATCTATAGATCCTAAGTCCTTCCCTTATTACCTAAAACAATATGTAATATTCTTGTTCTTAAAAAGGCAAAATGGAAACCAAATAAAACCTTACCTTAAGTACAGGCCATTCTTTCAAAGAAGACATAGAAGAAATGGAAAACTGTTGATCAAAAATAAGTAAAGAGGGGATGGAAAACTAAGTATCTTAGTTTATAAGGTGTCTGATGGGCAAACTTAAGGACCAGAGTTTGAGTCCCCCTGCATCTACACAAAAGCCAGGCAGGGCAACACGCATCTGTAATGCTAGCACTGGAAAGTAAAGAGAAGTGCACTCCAAATTTCACTAGACAATAAGTCTAGCCTTCACATGCACTTATGCACAAATGCTTGTGCACAAACTCTCACAAAAATGAAGACACATACACTTTACACACTTCTAACACACACATTCATAAATAAACAAGTAAATTTCAGCAACTATACATCATTTATAATGCTTACTCTAGAACAGGCAACAAATCAGGTACATAACTGGGGCAATGCTCTCCATGTCAAAAACAAAAACAACAAACAACAAAAAACGTACCAAGTATTCAGCAAGGCAGTAAAAAACTAAGGTGCATAAAACCTCAAGATTCTCCCTAAGAAAGTACATTCTACAACTACTATATTGGCCAAACTCCAATAGGAGTTTGCAAATCCATAGGATTTGTGCAGAGTAAAACTAAGGAACAGCGCCACCCTTCAGATCACTCTGAGTCATCCACCTTCAAGCTAGTGTCTAGAAACAAGTTGGGCTCTTCCTCTTGGCTTAAGAGCATAGCGACAGAAAAGTGTGACCTTGGGTCCAGCTCTTTGAGATTGCTTCAGTTTCAGTACCCCTTACTCATACTCCCAAATACAGATCTTTATGATATCACTGTCAAGTAGCATAAAGTATTAAATTATTTTATTTGATAGCACATGAAGTAAAATAGCAAGATGATTCTTTTGTCAGTAACTTTTTTATTTCATTCATTTAGAAACTTAAGTTATTGCCTAAATGTGATGGGGAAAATGTAGCCATGAACTCTCAACAATATGACAGCTTGAACAAGATAAATATAATGACCATACCAGATTATATGCCAATGTGGATGGGAGAAATTTCATAAGGTCCCATTCCTAGATGAAGCGGTAATGAAGGCCAATGGCTGTTGAGAGATGGAGAATCAGATTCCCCCAGAGATCAATCCAAAGTAATTATCTTGGATACCTTTTCCTATGAGCAAATAAACGCCCTCAATAGATTGTATACACATGAGTATAGCAGTAATAATTAAAGGGGTCATGAATTTGGAAGGGAGAAGAAGAGGAAACAGATGAGTCAGGGCGATGGTAATGTAGATCCATTGCACATACATAAAGTGCTCAAAAATAAAATTAAAAGAAGAGAAATAAAGAAATGTTTAAATCAGCTTATAGCTTTTGGGGGCAGCATCTCATTTACCTCACACTATCAATCAATCATCTATGTAGCCAAGGATGCCCTTAAACTCTCTTGGTCCTTCTGCCCCTGCCCCCAGGTTCTGAGAATATGGGCACCTCTAAAACCTTACAGATCAAACCACAAATATTTCTGATTTTGAAAGAGATAATGAGAAACGATTGTTAACATTTTCACAGTTTACAGTTTACAAAGCCTACATACATTATATTATGTCATTATATCTTCACAAATCTTTCAGGCAGATAGTAATGTCATTAACTCCATGAAGATCAGAAAAGATAAAGTCAAGGACTAAAGACCTTAATTGACTTAAAATCTCATGTTCTTTACAGTCAGACACCTTTCCTTAAGAGCTGTCATGTCTGTAAAGGTTAGAGGAAAAAGAACTAGCTGTTAGTACAATCCAGGTTTTACCTTATGAGAAATTAAAATTCTACAGTAATTTTCAAAAGCACCCTTAGACCGACTGAAGGTATCTGTTTGTACCATGAAAGAATTTCTGGATGCACAATGAGGCTAATTATTCATTCTAGGACCCTGACGTTACATAGCTTTTCGTTTGCCACCAGCTGATATAAGGAGGGAAAACATAAAATCTCACCACAGTTTTCTGTGAGGAAGTGTATCATGTTTTAAAAGTAGAGGTTCAGTTCATTCCTACTCACAGGTTTGACTGTTCTAAATCATCCAAAGATGTTTTTCTACCCAGAGCTAAAACTGTTTCTAATATACCTTTCAAACGTTGAGACACAATCCACTAACTTATAACGTTCCACTGTTGTTGAATGAAACTGAATACTTATTCTCTGAGAAATAAAAATGCACTAAAATGCCATGAGTTTTCTGCCCTCCTTCACTCCCTCCTTTATGGAAAGAGAATTAGCCTTGGGAAGAGGTTTCACCCATGGGCACCGTGCCCTGAGGAAGAGAACTTTTAGTTGAAGTGAGGGCATTTCTAGTGCAGATATGAGATAGATCTCTATATGACGGGGATTGGAGCCCTCTGGAAGACCACATGTGGCCTAACAAGTCAGAGGCCACCACAAAAGGAGCAGAAGAATGAACCTGGTGTTCAGAGAAGACAGACACAGGTAGTCAGTCTTTCTGTCTGTGATCCTCAGTCTCACCCCATCTTGTGAGGCTGAGGAGAGAGACTTGAGACAACCTTTCATTCTTCCTCACCATAGTGGCCAGTGCCAAACAAAAAGAAAGACTGTGCTCTAGGTGTTCTTCAGGAGCCAGAGGAAGATGGAGCGCTTAGATGGGAAATGTCAGACCAAATCACTGTGCCTTGAGTGAGCATCCATAGGAAATTCCTTTCTTCCTTCCTGTCCCTTATGGAAAACCTGGTCTTCAATCATAATGATATGTAAGACAATCAAGTTAATGTGTTTGTTCTTGTTTTGTTTGTTTGTTTGTTGACAGAATTTCCTGTATCCCAACCTGCACTGGAAATCTCTATGTTGTTGAGGATGATCTTGAACTTCTGACCTTTTTGCCATTACCTCCACAATGATGGGATTATGGGGTGTAAGACACCATTTCCTGCTTATAAGAGGCTACAACTCAAGATCAGGCACTCATGCAAGAGAAACAAACATGCTACCAATGGAGCTACATACTCAGTCCTTATAAAACTTATAGTCTAATTGCAGCCAATGATATTAAACAAAAGAAATATTTCTGAAGTTTTATATATATTAACAGAGAAGGGGATTGTACATATTTTTATTTCCTTAAATAAGGGATGATGAGATGAGAGCCATTCCCAGGCCTTCCTAGCTCTTTCAAACTCTTGCTGGCTGGTTCAACTGAGCTATTCTTCTTCTTTTCCAAACTCTTCTCCAAGCTGACTGAGTCAAACTGGCTTCTCTTGGCTTCTGACTGAGTTGCTCTTTCTGGCCTCAAACTAATTCTAGCAATATGTTTTCATCTTCTGGCTGCTTCTTATTCTCTCGTTCATTCGGTCTTTACCCGTGCCTAGCGTGTTCTCTCTGCAACCTGTCTTTATAAAACTGTCCTGGTAAAACTGTCTCCTTTCTCTCTCCCTGCACTGGTCTTAAGTAGCCTCTACTTCCTATCCTGTTCTCGTGAGAGTTGGGAATATCCTATCTTTGATGCATTCTTTTAAATCTTTCTCTGATTCATCACTCCTTTTGTCTGCACCTCAATTAGACATCACTTTCAAATATGGCCAACCTTACCTGTTGGCTTATTTGTGTAGCTATTTTATTTGAGTTCTTTTATCTACCAACCTTCTCCATCCTAATCCCTTCTAACGCTGTAACACCCAGTAGGAAATACAGAAGGGTAGAGGGAAGATGGGGCACTGACATCTCTGTAGACTACTCTTTGTTGATTAGCGGCATTGAGTTCATTAGGGCAAGTCCAATCTTCATCTCCTCAAAATATCTCCAATTTCTTATTGTCTCTTTTTTCACAACCACTTGACAAACCTGTAACAGTAGCAGCAGGAGCAGGAACCTGCAGAGGAACAGCCTCCTTTCTTGGGGCTTGGTCTTTTTATACTCTCTCTAATGGCCCCAAAATCAACCTATCTCCAGCTGGCAGAATCACACCCTTGCCAGAGCATGCACAAGGCAAACAGTCTGCTGCTGTGGACAATTTGAAGCAGCCCCACATTCCACATGTGGGATTAAAACAAAACCATGCTTATATAACATAACTGGGTTTTTTTAAGACACCAAAATTCTCACTACACTTACCTTCATTGTTTGAGATTAAAGGTGTATACCAAGGGCATGTCTACATTCCAGCAGCATCATGCTGGAGTCCAGAGTGTGTCTGCATTTCAGCCGGGTCACACAGATTTAGAAGGTCTTTGAATGTGATCCTTTGTCAGAACAACCATGTTGCCAGATTAAAATTCCTCTACAAGTGATCACTTGACACATCTTCCTTCATAAACTGTTGTAAATATGACCTTGAAACATCCTTTAACATGTCTAGAAAGGGGCAGGTGTCTCAGGACCAGGACTCTGAAGCTGGAAGCTGACACCCACAAAAGCAACCTATGCAGGCATGCTGTCCACCAGGCATACTTATGAGGAAAATCGTGTAAATCCAGACATTGCTAGAAAGTAGCATGTGAACCTTGGAATCACTGTTCGTTCCTTCTCCAGCTCAGAAGGACTTGGCAGCTGCTGGACTACAGTCCTTGCCATGACCACTTCAGATCAAATGCAGCTTTCATAAAAGTGCCCCCTTGAGTGCAGCTGGTGTTGAGGCCCCATAAAAGGACCTTTAAAGCTTTAACAGACTGTGAATAGTTTATTGGAGGAGGCTAACTCTAGTCTCTGTCCCTTCTTAAAAATAAAAAATCAATCATTCAATCACACAAACAAACAGGCCTGTTAAAGTTTCTCTTCAATATCTGATCCCAGTCAGGGGATTCTTTTTTCCCTAACATGACTCAGAAGACTTATTTTAAAAAGAAGACAATGATCATTTCTTGATGTTCTTAAATTCATTTTTTCTACTATTTTTTTTTTGGTGTGCGTGTGTGTGTGTGTGTCTGGTGTGTGTGCATGTGTGTGTGTCTGTGTGTGTGTGTGTCTGTGTGTATGTGTGTGTGTCCCGGATAAGGTTTTCATTGCTGTGATAAAACACTCACTAACACAACCTTAAGTAAGAGAGGGTTTAATTTGGCTTATATTTCCCCATCACAGTCTTATCAATGAGGAAAGGAACCCAAGGCAGGAACCCAGAGGCAGGGACTGAAGCAGACACGATTTTGGAATAGATTACTCCCTATGGCTCATTCTGATTCTTTCTCATACATCCCAAGACCGTTTGTCCAGGATTAGTACTACACTACATCACCATCAATCAAGAAAATCCCCTCGCAGGTTTACTTACAGGCCATCTAGTAAAGGTCTCAATTGAAATTCCCTCTTCACGGATGACTCTAGCTTGTGTCAAAATGACAAAAAAAATACACAGTATAGCATATAGGTGTGTAGATGTTTGCATATATACATGATTATAAGTACATATATGTTAGATACTGTTACATATATATATATATATATGTGTGTGTGTGTGTGCACTATAGTTACACAGATATTCACCGCCATGGGGAAAAGGGGCCTGGAGCAGCCACAACAACATCTATGGCCTAGGAAGGTCCTGTCCTTTCTTTTCCACTCATTTCTATAATTGTTTCCTGTCCATCACTTAAGACTTAGGCAAGAGGATCGCTTCTGTAATAATGCTGCTTGAAATAGGAAAGGAAAAGTCAAAGATGTTTCCAAAGATGTTTGACACACCCTTTAGCTAAACAGGGATCAAAGCATAATGTGGCAATCAGGACCATGGTCAGATGTGTACAGTGCCCTCTATTCTGCAAAGCCTTTGGGAAGGCAACATGCAAAATGAGCAAGGCTGCTAACACCGGCAGGAGCAAGTCCAAATTACTTTACAAACATAATGAAGAAGGGAAATCCATAGACTCTCATTTCCTCTCCCTGGTTATAGTCAACACTTAGCTGCCAATCAATTCCAAAAATTGATTATCTAATAGAATGCTGCATTTACAGCTGCAGGAAACAGTGAGTTTGCCATTACTAGAAAATAACTGCCTGAAGGAAGAAAAAGGAATTGGCAAGGAGAAAGGAACACGGGGACATCCTTCCATGGAGAAAGTCATTAGGAGATACACACCCAGCCCCCGTCTTAATATAGAAATGCTTCTTTGGATTGTTAAGCACTCAGGCTACTTTTATTCTTAACATATATTTGCAGATATGTTAAGAACATTTTCCAAGAAATGCAAAAATAGTTTTATTTATTATTGTTCAGATAATTATCTATTCTTGTTTTACATGTTCTGATTTTAACTTTTCACTGTCTCTAACTGGAAAAGAAAATTCTTTCTCACACACACACACAGAGAGAGAGAGAGAGAGAGAGAGAGAGAGAGAGAATTATTTGACCATAAACAATTAAAATCAGGTACTTATTAGAATATTCTTATAATTTTTAATTTAATTAGTAATGTCCATTTAAGTTGTCATAGTTGTTAACTACAAGAGCTTAAAAAGCTTCTCCAAACTCCTTGAATATTCCCTTATGCATTATGTTATTAACTTGATGAAGAAATTAAGTCTTCCTGAATGTACTTAGGAGTCCACTTCCTAAGTAAAATCCACATGGGTTTTGAGTAAGTGGAGTGGAGATGGCTTGCCAGTGTTTATACCGGCAGTTGAGACTTCAAAGACTTCAAATGAAAACATATTCACATTTGAGAGCTTGGTAAATGACCGGCATGTGTCAAGTACAAAGAAAACTAGAGGTGAAGAAATCTATGATAGCAGCATACAACTACAAAATGTATAAAGAGAAAAGTTTCAGTGGGAAGATACATGGGTTTTTGTCACTGTCATGAAATATCTAACAAAAAGAGTTTAGAAAAAGAAAATGTTTACTTGGGCTCCCAGTTTTGGATGATTCAGGTCAAGCCAAAGAAGACCTTGCAATTCAAAACTTGTTTTTGCATGTTCAGTACAGATACAATTTCTTTTTAAAATTTTTATTTATGTATTCATTCACTTCACATCCTAATCACAGCCCTCTCCTTCCTCCCCTCTCCTCTCAGTCCCACCCTATCTTCCCCCATCCCTCCCCCCCATTTCCCCTCAGAATATGAGAAACCAACAACAACAATAGCAACCCACCCCAACACATCAGGTCACCTCAGCAGTGAGTGCATACTCTTCCACAGTGGCCTAGCAAGGACAAGATGAAGTGATGGAAAAGCAGGCAACAGAGTCCATGTCAGAAACAATTCCTGTTCCCTTTATTAGGAGACCCACATGAAGGCCAAGTTGCTCATCGAGTACATATGTGTAGGGGCCTAGGTGCTGGCTGGAGATTCCATTGCAGAGGAAAAACACATATATTGTCTACCAGGGTACAAAGGCGGAAGATGCCAATGTCATACATTCCTTGAAAGGGCATACACCCTATGACAATTACTATTGACTCTCAATTTTACAGGATCAATTTAGAATCACCTGGAAGACAAATATCTGGATAACCCTGTGAGGGACTATCTGGATTAGGTTATAGTCTGTGCATGTGTGTAAGGGATGTAAGGGATTGTCTAGATTGGGTTAGAGTCTGCCCATGTATGTATGGGATTGTATAGATTGAGTTATAATCTGGGCACATGTGTCAGGGATTTTCTTGATTGTACAAGTGTGTAATAAATTGTCTAGACTGGATTAGAGTCTGGGCATGTTTATAAGGGATTGTCTAGATTGGGTTAGATTCTGGGCATTATTGTAAAAGATTTCTTAGTTTAGGCTACAGTTTGGGCATGTATATAATGGATTGTCTAGACTGGGTTATAGTCTGGGAGTGTGTGTAAGGGGTTGTCTACATTGGGTCAGAGTCTGAACAAATGTGTAATATATCTAGATTTGGTAAGAGTATGAGCATGTCTATAAAGGATTGTCCATGTTGGGTTAGAGTCTGGGCATGTATGTAAGAGAGTATCTATCTTAGGTTAGTCGAGGTAGAAATACTAGCATGAACTGTAGAACAAATAAAAATGGAAAATGGAGAAATCGTTATCCGATTTCTGAACATGCTTGCAATTTAGCTAACTGCCTTTAGCTTCCCAACCAGGATGAACCATTCCCTCAAACTGAGCGCCAAAACAAACCCTTTCTCTCATAAGTTACTTTTGGCAGGTGTTTTGTCAGAGGAAAAGCAACTAAGATACTCTCAATGTCCTACAACTGCCCAGTAGTCTTCACTTGCTGGACACCCAATTTCCATTTGATGGTGTCAACCTGAATATCAAGCCTTCCATGCATAAACTCTTAAAACACATTTATCTACTGCAAGATAAATGGTCATTGTAAAACTCCAAATAATACAACCAAAGGACATATTACAATTCTGTTTCATTTTATAATTATTGGACATTTATTTTAAACTTCCTGCTTTCTATTCTCATGTTTAAAAAGAAAAAAAATAACAGCCTATCTCATTCAGTGGTCAAGAGGGTTAAAAGATTATAACTATTTATAACATTAGAAAATATTTGTTGTGTTCTTGGCTACATCAAGAACACACTTGTTTTCTACACTCAAAGTTATGAACATCTGGAATTCATAGACATCACTATAAAACTATAATTTTTGTGGAGCAAAGAATTTGAGCTACATTCACCCCAGAAGTTACCCTCTCCTACTGAATGACAAGAAGCTTTGATAAAGCATAAATCAAAATAACACTTCAGCTTTAGCTCTTTGCTAGGCAAAGCTCATTCACATGAGAAAAGAGCCATTCCCTGTGTTTTCATGAACATGAAGCAGGATGGCAGTTAACTAACGGATCAATAATTGTGTGGCTGAGGAAAATTCTAATTAAGTGCAATGCTTTCTGAATGGAAAGTCTAGTATTTTATAGTACACACTAAAATCAAGAGCACGGTCCAAAGTTAACTGATAGATGGGTCTAGGAATATCTCATCAACACAACCAAAGATGAGAGTAAAGAAAGAAACCACCCCACAAAAAAGAAAGAAATCCAAATGAAGGAAACTCATCAACTAGTTCCAGCTAACATATTCACCAAAGTCCTGATATGGAAGTTTCCACGGCCAAGCTCAACGGTGCTCTCTTATGTTCCTAGAGTATTATGTGTCTGTGATCTTCAATATGCTGGATGGATTTCATTTCTTTGCATATGTTTCATTTCTACTGCCCACCACTGAAGTAGACAGGTATGGTCTTTCATTCTCCAATGCCCAAAAGAAGCTTACTTGTACACAAAAATAAGAGAATGAGACCGACCTCTGCTTTTTAGAACAGGTATTTTTTTTCTTTTCTCTTTAACATTTAGATTTTATTTTATGTGAATGAGTGTTTGACCTGCATGTGTGTCACTGTACCGTGTACATGACTGGTACCCATGGAGGACAGAAGAAAAAGTGGGATCCCCTGGAAGAGTACAGCTGTGAGCCACCATGTGGGTGCTTGGAATTGAAGCTGGGTCCTCTGCAAGAGGAGCAAGTGCTCTTAACTGCAAAGCCCACTGTCAAGACCCCACAAACCTTTTAACTGTTTTCAGCAAACCATTGCATATGGAAGAGGTTTTGGCATTTGCGTGTTTGTGTGTGAGAGAAAGAGAAGGAGAGAATTTTTCCCCTGAAAAATTCCCATGACTCTTTGAGATATGAATCATTGTTTTTCAAAGCAGGTAGGCCATATACAAGCACACACACACAGACACAGTCTTGTCATTCTGTCTTCCCCCCTCTTTCTCACACACACGTATGCACACATTCCATTTGCCGTAACTTTACCATGTTCAGAGGTAATCTATCTCACCTCAAATCCAATTGTGATCACTGCAGGTTACAGCATAGTTGGTAATTGTTTCTTGCAATTTCTCTTTGTAAAATAAAGTCTTTAGATATTTTAACTCCACTCTTCCAATTGGTTCTGTTTGTCTTATAAAATATTTTAATGTGAATAGCTTTACTTGCACATCTATTTACAGTTTAATTCATTACATTCAAGATTGCTATTATTTTAAACTGTTTTACTGTCTTAAAAATATCATTTTTAACTCAGCACATACTTTTCTACTCAGGCTTCTTTGGAACGTGAAAAAAGTGAGCAGATGGGTTACAAAGTGAGTAAGCTGTAATTAATATAAAAAATAAACATTGTAAAAAGCAATAATAAAAGAATGAAGTGGTGTTACATTTTGTTTTGTACACAGTTTGTTTGATTCCCGTTGCTATTTATCTAATTGTGTTCTCAAACAGGGCAACTCACTGCAAGGGAAATCCTGTGTTCACTGAACACAGGGACCTATGTCTAAGGGAAACCCATACTGCTTACTCCTCTGTGTGCGATTCCTGCTGAGGAGCATGTCTGTCCCATCCTAGCTGCTGCTCTTATCCTCCCCTGGGATGGCTACTCAAGCTTCCAGGCCTTTAGCACCAGATTGGAACTGCTGAGGCTCCCAGCTTCATGGAGCAAACAATCCCAGGTTTGCAGCCTCTCCAGCATATGGAAAGTCATCATTAGAATCTCAAACCCGTTTTCTGTAAGTCAACGTAGTAAATTCCCTTGTATAATTTATATAATTTCCCTCAGCTCTGTTCCTTTAGAAATTCACACCCATAATTAAAGTCTATAGGGGTCAGTGTGTTCTTTGAAATGAAGTTACCCACATCCAGGTCTCTGATTTAGATCTTAGGGATAAACTGTCTTACTTGCTTAAATTTCTATAGATGAGCATAAATAAATATTAGGACACATTTGCTCCTAAATTATTACTTAAGAATGTTTTGAGAACGTGGACTAGATGTGAAGGTTTGTCAGAAATTATACCCAGGCTATTATGCCCAGATCATCTCTGAAAATAATGAGATTCTAAGAATTTCTGTGGAAGCACACTCTCTTGGTAATCAAAGAAAGTCTTGACAAACAAACAAAGAAACCTTAGAACGTAGCTCTCTACCACACATGGACTGATGAGCTCACTTGGTGCAGCCCTAAGAACAAGGTGTAGACTATATCTGCTGGTACCTTCCCTTGTTCCCACCTGGTGCCTTTACTATGACCTCTACTAACTAGATATCAAAAACTATAAGCTAAATTCTAACACCTTATCATGTTCCATGAGGCTGTAGGCCATGAATATCATGATATTCAGTCTCAGTGTATGTTTGTGTAATAAGTCAAATATATATACATATATTCACCATATATATGAATTATTCCTATATATGAATATGAATAGAGAGAGTAATTCACATATATTTACCATATATATATTTACCATATTTTTTCATTCTGTTAGAGTTTTGAGTATCATACAAACTGTTTTATCATATTAATTCTCTTCCCCAACTCTTCTCAGATTCCCTTCTTTCCATACCTTACCAACTTTGTGTCCTTTATAAACAAAAATCAAGACCAATTTGTGTTCCCCAGATATTCTTGGATGTGTGGTCTACTGAGCATGCTCAGCTTATCATGGAATATATTCTTAGAGAAAACTATCCCTCCATCTCCCAGTTGCTAAAAAACAAATCAATCTGATTTTTATATCACTTTCAGCCAAGCCCAGTATCTCCTTTGTTGGCTTTTATTTTCTTTTGTCCTTATTGATTTCTTCTTTAGATGGCTTTCCTGGAAGTCTGGTTATGTTCACACACTCTATGCTAGCTCCAGAATCCTCAAATCATCATTTTGTAGCACTGCACAACTGTACCACTAAATAATACCACACACCCGCGCTCCTGCGCGCATGCACACACACACACACACACACACACACACTACACAGACAAGTACAAAAGCACACATGCACCCCTACTTAGCAGAGCAATATATATGCAAACAGTTAATTTTCTGGCCCATCTTCACTTGTGAGTATCCTGTAATCCCACCTTTCCACTTTGCTTCTGCAGTGTTTGTTTCTACCTGATTAAGCATACTTGTGTGAGAAATGTCAGAAAATAGAGTCAGAGCTACACTGAGGCATAGTCCTAAGTTCCTGAAAACTTTGAGTAGCTGGAGACTGCTCAGGTATGTGCAATCCAACAGAAAATGGAATTCTCTTTCATGGAAGGGATTCAGAAAGCTCACAGTAGATACAAATCCATAAAAATCAGTCACAGGCACATACTTCAGCCATGGGGATTTAATGATCAATATTTAACCACTTTTATTTTAAATGATCTTATCAAGCTCTATTGGTTTATTTAGCCTGACAGGAAATGTGCATTTGATTTCTGTATGACACTCTCTCAAGCAATCAAGTCAAAGGCACTACGCAAAATATGGGATCATTTTCACTACCTTTCCCATGTTGGTCAAATGGATGCAAGGAAACCAAAAGTTAGAAGCCATCTTGGAAGTATCCATCAACTTTGCTATCTTTAAAGGAGGGTTGGGGGTAGGAATGAGAGAGAGCAGAAACCACAGTGCCTTATTGATAATTCAAGGTTGTTAACCAAAGGCTTCGTACCTGCCTCTCCACAAGCCCTCTATTTTCCAGGGATCAGAGAGGGCAAATTAGACTATATATTTGAAGTGCTTGGACTCCTTGTAGGAGAGGAGCCATATAAATCCTTAGCATTGTCACTTCCCATTCTTTCCGTGCCTTTGACCTTAGCTCACTGAAGTGATTTGTAGCTGGCTGTAAGGGCAGCTGAGAATAGCTTCATCCACCTCCCCTGCAAACACGCCTGAGGCAGGGAGTATGGGCTAGTCACACTCACTTGACCACAGGACTCCCCTCCACTGCCTGGGAAAACATAATTATAAGGACAACAGCCCCTGTCACAAGTCCTGCCGTGCAAGATTGAATTACTGTCTGATTAAGCTGGTAGGTGGTCAGAGTGCTGCCTCCCACTCATCTGGCATCCTCCCCTCATAAGTGAAAATGAAGACTGCTATAGCAGTCTGTCCTATGGATATGGAGGAACTCAGCTCTGTAGTATGCACCATTGGAGAGTGATGCTGCAGTGTTTTCTCTGGTCACAGTGTTGAAGAAATCAGAAAGAAAATAAATGCAAACATTTCTTAGACTGATGATGAGACCAAAAGTAGGAGAAGACAGGAACAGGACAGGAACCTTCCACAGGGGGCCTCTGAAAGATTCTACCCATTAGAGTATTGAAGCTGATGCAGAGACTCATAGCCAAACTTTGGGCAGAGTGCAGTGAATCTTATGAAAAAGGGGGAAATAGAAAAACCTGAAGGGTTCAGGAGCTCCACATGAATAGCAACAGAACTGAAGAGTCTGGGCACAGGGGTCTTTTCTGAGACTGATAGTCCAACTAAGGACCATGCATGGAGATAACCTAGAACCCCTGCACAGATGTAGCCATGGCAGCTCAGTCTCCAAATAGGTGCCCTAGTAATGGGAACAGGGACTGTCTCTGACATGAACTCAGTGGCTGGATCTTTGCCTCCCGCTGATGGGGGAGCAGCCTTACCAGACCACAGAGAAAGATGATGCAGCCAGCCCTGACCTGATAGGCTAGGGTCAGAGGGAAGGGGAGGAGGGCATAGGGGGAGAAAAGGGAGGGAGGATGGGACTTGGAGGAAATGAGAAATGGGGCTGCAGCTGGGATACAAAGTGAATAAATTGTAATAAACAAACAATCAAAATAATAAACTGTAAAAAGTAAAAGTAAAATAAACTCTGCTAGTCAGCCCTTGTCTAGTTTAATATCATTTTGTTCTCAGGTATCAAAATCAATGTTAAAAAAAAAAACAGAAAAAAACCACTATTTTCCAGACTGGGGTCCTGGGCACTGCTGGTGTTTGCTGAGCCTTGATGCACTGCCTCTGTGGTGGGGTGCTGCTGCTGTATGTTGGGGTGGTCCTGCTGTGTGCTGAGCTCTGCTGCACTGCCCCTGTGTGCTGGGTGCTGCTCTAGTACTGTTATTTGGGAGAGTGTGTTGCAGGACGATGAGTTTAAAACTAGTGCAAGAATACACAGCAGGTGGTTTGGAACTACACAAAATGAATCCAAAGACAAGAACATAGACAGAATACTGCACCTATAAATAGATAGATAGATAGATAGATAGATAGATAGATAGATAGATAGATAGATAGATTCTTTAGAAGTGGGAGCAGGGTTTAATTGTGAAACAATCTCAAACTTTGAAGAAGAATGTAAAGATAACTCAAAGAAGTCCCGTGTACCCTTCACATAGTTTCCCTAAACAATAATATACTGTATTTGCTGTATTTCCTGATTCTATTATATTTGCCTGTATTATTTTATATTATTTAAGAGTAACTTTATACAATGATGCCTTTTAAATTTTATATTTTTATTATAATATAGGCAAGAGATCTCACCAGCTCTGTCATTAGCAGTAAAGTCTTCTTATCACTACTCAGGCACTTGCCTTGCTGAGGGTGTCCAAGGCTCCATGTGGCTACCCAGCATGGGTCACATGAGGGCCCCATCAAGATCCCCAGAACTTTTCCCCCTTGCCTTCCTTGCCTACTGTAGCACCATCCAACTTTCTAGATGAACTTTAAAACTCACTGACTTTAAGTGTTTTATTATTGTTGGTCATGACACAATCATTCTTGGAAACACATCCATCCTTGTCTAACTGGAAAATTGTTTTGTCTTTACAATTCTATTAAAGGTTAATTTCTTCTTTTCAGGTATTTGTTCCACAAGTAGGCACCTGATTCTCTATGACTACTTATTCTTTTTCATTTAAATATTATGTTTCCCTAAGCCTATAATTATACGTTTGTGTTTTTATTTCCCCCACTAGACTGAATTTAGGAAAATCCTGGCTCTCACAAATCATTTCCTTCTTAGCTCCCAGTGACACAAAACATAGTTACAGAACACATTCGTTTACTTTGTTCAAACTAAACAATAAAATGAGAAATAATGAAGTAGAGACAAGTGAGAGGAGAAATAAGCATAAATAAGAGATTTTGGTTTTACAGATTATGCACTGCTGTGAATGTATGCTTCAAATTAAAGAAGTAGAAGAGATATAAAGACAGGATGTTATTCAAGTTATTGCCAGGTGCCCTAATTCCTCTAATTTCACATACTTTTTTCCTGTATCTAATAAAAACAACACAGTACCATGCAAGCACTGTAGAACAAGCATCCAGGCAGCATTATATGGGAGCTGTTTGGAGGACTTTACAAGTAGAAACTGCTTTAAAACACATAACCATCCTACAACGGATGTACAGTGTTTGGGTCTCAGGTCAGCGTCTATGCTGCAAATTTCTGGAGAGCCAAACAGTGGTAGACTGAGAGGATTCAATTAGTATTCAACATGACAGAATTTAAACCTGTTGAATTTTAAATATGTGTTTAATCTTTAAGTACTATGTGACATATTAACATAAGAGGTATATGTACACAGTTTTAAAAATACCCATTTCTATATATGATTCTGAAGACTGGCATGGCTTTTTAATTTCACAGCATCTCTAATGAGTAACTTACAAGTCTGAATCCAATTTTAATTTCACATTCGATCTGTTATGTTATATCCTTTTTTGTTCAAGTAAAAGAAGAAAATTCACCTCATCTAGAAATGTGAATGGATATTTAAAATTGGATTTCCAATACTAATTGTTGGATAAATGTGATAGGATATTTTAATCTCTCTCCTCTGATGGTTATATTATATTCCTAACTTACAAGTGGTGATTGGAAAAGAAAAAAGAAAAAAAAAACATGGGTATTTGACTCTCTCTTTTCTATAATGGTTATGTAATAGTCCTAACGTACTAGTGGTGATCTCTCAAAGTGCAGTGTGAATCTGAAACATTATTGTAAGAGCCAATAAGGGCAAGTTGACAGGACCTAGCATGATCTAGGAGGCAAACCTCTGGGCATGGCTGTGAGGGATTTTCTAGGTAAGGTTGATTGACAAGAGAACTTCTCCCTTAAGTGTAGGTATCAACATTCCATAACCTAAATTTTAGACTAAATAGAAAGGAAAATAATGGTAGCTGCACTGTTCATCCATATCCCTCAGCTTCCTGAATGTGGATGTAACCTGACCAGCCTCCATGACTTCACCACACGGAGGACTACACCATGAGCCATGAGCCAGAATAAACCCCTTCTTACTAAAGTTGCTTTTGCTGAGTATTTTGAACTCTGCTACATTAAGTTTTGTTGGTCTGTATTATACTTGGAATAGGTATTTTCACACATTCTTCTTCCAGACAGGAGACAACCCTGAAGCTCAGGCTCGTCTGAGACTTACTGCAATGAACTTCCTGCTTCAGTTTTCCTCGTGGTGAGCTGCCACATCCGGTTTCTGGGTTTCACTTAAGTTATGTATTATTTTGGTATGTTTTCACATATTCCTTGAGAATGTCATACACGCATACATTGGAGTTTGATCATCTGCAATCTCAACTCCTCCGCCTAACTCACAGGGATTGGCCATTTGAAGAGTGTGTGCCATCGTGTTTGTGTGAATGTTGATAGACTGAAACGTGTCACCTGGTTTCAGAAAAGGCACCATTACTATTGTCTCTGTTAATCTAAAGAGAAACAAACCTTAAATACTGGGAGGCTGTCAAACGGGTAAATATGAATTTTCCAAAACATTTTCATAAGAAAGGTAGACCCTCTTTTAAACTATTGTTGACAAATATTATTTGTTTCCCTTGAATTAATAGGCTCAAGTTGTATGTTGCAAGAATATCTGCCAAATAATTTAAGTACAATAGAATATAATTCATTTGTTCTTTATTCTTTCATAAAAGCCTCATGTCCCATGAAAGAAAAGTGGCTGGTTAACTCGGAACTGAAAGAAAAAAGCAAATTCATTCTTTTCTTAGAAAAAAAAAAAAAGAAAGAAAGTTCCAATCTTCATCAAAAGTACTTCATAAATACTTTTCATTGTGAAAGGCAGAATTCTCAATTTAAAATCTAACAGTATTAGCTGTGTTTGTGGTTACCGTTTCTTTAAACAAAGTAAGGTTGATTTTTGTTTGTGTCTTCTCTTAGTGTAGTCTGGAGGCATTGAATTTCTCATATACTCTGTAAATCACAACTCTAAAAGTGGCAAACAATGTCTGTGTAGAAAACCTGAGATCCCCTAAAGAATTTCATGAGCCCTCAGTATTGTACAGAATACACTTACTTCAACATTGAATTTACCCAATTTGGAAATGGGAAAGTTAAAATATAGGTTCTCACTGAACATCATAAAATTCAGAAGTGTCAAATCCCGGATTCCAAGGCAATAATTCAAACACCACAAAATCCATGGTTTTGCCATGATATCTCACTGTTTCCCCACGAATGCCTTCTCTGTAATTTGAGTGATTTGGGGAATATTCAGAATGTGATTCAAATATATGATGTTTTCTCATCAATGATCTTTGGAATAACAGTAACATCAAACTGTGCTAAAAACACATGTTTTACAGATGACAGAAGGAGCTTTCTGTAGCAGATGCTCAGAGAAGAAAAGCCTTAAAGTATGCACATTATTGCAAGCTAAGGAGCCCAAGAGTTTCCCTGAGCTGGCAGGATTTTTGGAGTTTTATTTGATTGTATGTGTCTGGGTGTTTTGCGTATATGTATGTATGTGTATATGTATGTATGTATATGTATGTATGTGCATCACAGGCATGCTTGGTCAGAAGAGGGCACTAGATCTCTTGTAATTGGAATTACACATGTTTGTGAGCAGCCATTTTGATGCTGGGAACTGAAGTCGGGTCCTCTGCAACAGGTGCTCTTAATTGCTGATCAGTTCCTGGATTATTCATACCAGTTTTCCAACTTATCTAGTTTGACTTCTTATAAATCAAACCAAACCAAAGCATCCCCTAAAACACAGTGTCTGCTAGGTACTGAATATTCCTGTACCTCTGTCACAGTTAAATATCTGAGTTAATTATGTTTTCTCTCCCCACCACTTTGCTTCTAGTTCACTGTGCTGCCATCCTTCTTCCAGTGATACGCAACTGAAACTCCTCTTTGTTAGCGTTATCAAATGTACCTTCATCTCAACATTTCAGATTCTTTGAAACTTCCTGTAATTTTCCTATTTTCTAGCTTCTCTGATTCCACTTTCTTCCGCCTAACCCTCAAAGGCTGACTTGGTGCTTGTAAGTGATAGTCAGTGTTTCTCAGGGTTCCTCCTGGAGTTAATTTTCGGGTTAGCATCTCATCTATTTACAGGGCTTTAAAGACTCTACTTCAGTGGTTCTCAACTTTCCCAACACAGCAACCTTTTAATACAGTTCCTCATGCTGGGCTGAACCCCAAACATAAAATTATTTTGTTGCTACTTCATAAGTGTAATTTTGCTACTGTTATGACTCATAATGTAAATGTCCGATATGCAGGATGTCTGATATGCAATCCCAAAGGGGTCATGAACCACAGGTTAAGAACCACTGCTCTACTTGCTAATAAATTTAAAAGCTTTATCCGTTCTTGATCTATCTTGACAATCCAGTCTTGTATTCCCAAATATTTCCCAGATGCCTCCTTAAAGTCCTACAATATCTCAAACATAACACAAGAAGCATTGAATTCTTGATCTCCCTTCTGAAATTTCCATCATGCCAAGTACTTATTTCTACATTCCATTAAGTGATGGCACTATGCATTCAGCTGATCAAGCAAGAATTGTGACAAAGCATCTAGGTATTTCTTTCTCTGACTTACTTCCCAAATGTAATGTGTCACTAGTTGCAATTCTAGAAGAATAGACACATGTGCAGGTACAGGGGGTGGTGAATCGGGGGAGGTGTGCATGTGTGTAAGAGAAAGAGGGAGGGAAGGTAGGAGAAAAGGAGAGAGGAGGGTGAGGAGAAACAGATCAAAAATATCAAAAACAGATCAATAGTAGAATTTCACTTAATCTCCCACATTTCAATATCTGCACTGGCCTAGATCAGGCTATCCTTCTTGCTTCTGTCCCCTGATATGAGCTCTTTTACCTGCTAATGGCCCCTTTGCTATTTAAATTGCCTTTCTTCCCTGTGTCTCCTCTTATAAACTTATTAGGTACATCTGTATCACTCAACTACTTACCAATGATCAACAGACCCCCATTCCAGCATTATAACGAGTTAGTTTCTCTCTTGTCTAACACACCCCTGTAAAAACTGCCTTATTGCTGGTTTTTACAGCAACTAAGGAATGTAGTTTCGAAGCTTTGACCACACCTACTCCACCTACCTGGGAACTCTTTCTTTCATGTTTTGCTTCTTTCATATTTAGGTATCAAAAGACAAATACCTAAAGAAATGGTCCATGCGCTCTACAAAGAGAAGTCCCTCAACTCATTATTCTTTTTTGTAGAAACTCCTTCTGCCCTTTTTTTTTCAGATAGAGAAATGTACTTGCTCATTATTTGTCTTCTTTCAACATACATATTTATCTCTGGTGAATCAAGTAGCATATCTTAAACTGTGATTCTATACCCAAAGTCTCTTATAACAGCTCCTATCAGCACCGTTGAAGCAAATGACTACTGTGCTGCCCTACACCAATATATTTGTCCTATTACATGAAATTGTGACCAAACTGTCCTTTTTACAAAACTATATATTACTAATGATAGAAAGGAAGTAGGATTGGGGAACTAAGTCCTACCATTGTATTGTGTCATTCTGTCTCAAAGTTTTATGCTGATTTTGGAATTAAAATGTTTATTGCTGTTCTTATAGGCTGTTTAATTATTATTATTTTTAAATATTTAAAACGTGCAGGAAATTGTAAAGTATATTACATTTTTTTTTTACCTGATTTTGTTCCCTCAGAAGCCCTACCATGTAAACATGCGTTTGTCCCTATTTCACATGTGATAAAACTGAAGCACAAGAAGGTTTTTGCCAGAAAAAATAACTAAAGCAACACAGCGTGTGGTGAAAGCAGGTCTAACTTCGGGGCATATGGCCTGTGTCCTTCAGCTCTGTTTCCTGATGCTTTCATGGTTACACTGTACAGAAGTACAGCAATCGGAGGTTCTGAGGAGTCAAGTTTCAGGGTTGTCAGCAGTTCCTCTCTGATGTACACCAGACCTCTTCCCTTTCATGTTCATTTGGTTTTATCCCCTTCTGTCTGTGAAAGATGAAGAGACATAATTATAATATAGCTTTTACTGGTGAATGATATATTTGTTAAAAGCATGGACCTATGAGAGTACGCAGGAGGCAAGTAGCTAATTTACCTGAAAATGTTGCAGAAAATTGTCTCCTTAACTCAATGTTTTTCTTTAATATTTTGAGAGTATAACATAATTGCATCATTTCCCTCTTCCCTTCCCTCCAGGCAAGCTCTTTCAAATAACCTTCCTAACTCTCCTACAAGTTCATGACATTTATTTTTTTGAGTTGAAGGGTAAAGGGGTGGTGATAAGAACATGGAAGATAAGTCATACTTAACATTTCCTTGTTGTTGACTATATAATAAGGAAATGACATATTATCTATAATTATCAATTGCATTTAATAATATATTTTTTAAATGTGAGCCAGATATGACTATCCAAAATTTTTAGTGAAATACCTGAGTTTCAAGACCGATAATATTTCCTAAAGGCTACCAGCAATGTCCTTCCTGGTGTTCAAACCTTAACAAGTATGTCTCATACAAAGCCTTGAGGGTAAACAGTGTTTGGGGTAATTTAAAAAAATAGGGTACAAACCAAAAGCAAGGAAAAAAACCACATATATATATAAGGCCCATGATGGGGAAGACAGTGAAAATTAAATCTGTAAATTGAGAAGTTTTAAATGCTCCAAGTTCATCAGAAGTAACAGCATGGAATGTGTGAACAGTGCTGGAAGATGTGAGAGGAAACCTTCGATGTCAAATTTACAGTCTGGGTGGAGTTCAAGAGACTGGAGATTATAAAGCTTTACTGAGAGGGAAAGATTCCTCATGATGATGAAAATAGACATGTAAGAGGTCAAGGGAACATCATGCATGGATTACAGATAACCCTCCTACTTGAGATCTTGGAAGGCTAAGACCATACCTCTTATTCCTTTATTTTTTATAGCAATAACCTCTAGGTGAAATATTAATGGGATAAATTAGGCCTTTGAAACTATTTAATGAATATAATTTTATTGGGGTCTGCAGAGATGGCTCAGTGATAAAGAGCATTGCTCTTATAGAGGACTCATGCTTGTTTTCCAGCACAGACATGGAAACTTACAGCCATTTGTAACTGCAGTTCCAGAGGATTCATCATTCACTTCATGCCTGCCATGTGGTGTATAGACATATATGCAGGACAAATATGCATACACATAAGACAAAAGAATTTTAAGATAAGTTTATTGGTCTTGCATAGAGATCTACCTAATTTTCTCTGTGCATACAATTTCTGCATGGCTCATATATTTTAGTAAATTATTATATAGTTATCATATTCCTCAAGTTAATTGGTATCTAACCCAAATGTATGTCTACAGTAGTAACTATTTGATATCTCACATAGTAGGTTTATTGCAACAGAAGGTTATGAAGTTCCTCATAATTTAACAGCATTTAAAGGTTGTTTTGGGTTCATGATTTAATCAGGCTTCTTAATCATAAGCCCTTATATATACAGTGACTTTAAATTATTGAGGGAGATATATGAAGTAGTTAATACAGTAATTTAAATTTAGACAGTCTCTATCTCCACATGATAAAAATCGAAGTTCAGAAAAGAAAAAATAATTTGTCTAGTTTTGCACAAACACTAGCCAAACCAAGAGCTGAACTCAAATTATCTCCTGGACAGTTAGTCTTCTAATTTTTTTGTTGCCTCCCTAAAACCAAGCCAATTCTAGTTCTTATGTCCTTGCCCTTCCAAAATTACAAACAATATTATGATTCACTTTTAATGCAGTTGCCATGGGAAAATTCCTTTCACTCCAGTAGTTATTATACTGCTTTCAGAAACCAAAACACATGTTTGTCTCAACCAAGTTAATTGCTATCCTTGACTGAGAACACTGAAAGTTTTCTGCTCAAGTTGGCTTATTGTGGTGATTTGAATAAGAATGGTCCTGATAGGTTCATGCATTTGAATGCTCAGTCATTAAGGAGTAACAAAGGATTAGGAGGTGTGGCTTCTTAGAGGAAGTGTGTGACTAGGTGTAGGCTTTGGGATTTCAAAAACACAAACCTAAAGTGACTCTCTTCCTGCTACCTGTTGATCCTGTAAAATTTTCTCAGCTACTTCTCCAGCATCATGTCTGCCTCAATGCCACCATGCTCCCACCATGGTGATAATGAATTAAACCTCTGAATCTATAATCAAACCCCAATTAAATGTTTTCATCTATAAGAGTTGTTGTTTTCATGGTGTCTCATAGCAGTGACTAATACAGTTTGTAACTATCTTAGTTTCTACCTATGTGTCCATTAGCCAATGACACTAAAGTTAGAGAAACTGGTGCTTTTGTATTTTTCTAGATAGTTTGCAAGTTAACTCTTTTTCGGATATATAGAGATTTGTTATCAATCATATTAATGAAATCTGCCTTCTCAATTTTTGTTCACTTCTGCAAACTAACTTTTGGGGCTTTATCCTATTGTATATCTAGCAAATGAGTGGCATTTATCACTCTGTAAGTTATTATGAACTGCCAACAGACATTTTCCTTTTAGGCACAATCAAACATGCTGTCTTATTTTGTCATTAAACCTGTATTAGAAATGATTTTTTGCCTCCATTTTCATTTTATAATTAAGGGCACTGAAGCCAGAATATCATACCCAGTACCCATCAACCAGATAGAAGTAGACCCAGGTTGAAAAATGATAACTCAAACTTAGCAGTGAAGGAGCTCTGAGCTCTTGGCTAGGGAAGGAATGCATGCAGGAAAGGAAACAACAAAGACCAAAGCATACCCTCAGATGCTGGCTGCAAGCCTTAGCTAGTCCCCTTGCCCATTTTTCTCCCATGGGCACTGGCTGTCAGAGACAAGAAGAAGAAAAAAATAGCTTTAAAGATGGTTAGGGTTTAGCCTTGCAGGTGGATAGGATTTAGAGCATCAAAGAGAACAGCAGATGGGAAATCTGCTTTGATGGAATGTTGATAGAAAGAATGTGACAAAATGTAGTATTTATCAATTTTAGAGGCATCCTGGACATTTTCATTTGCATTTTTTTATAAAATGACCACCTTGTCAGTCCTTCTGTAGAGGTGAGGAAACTGAAATTAGGTGAAGACAAATGCTTTATTTCATACACAACTAGGGGATAGTAAATGGTACAGAAAACATGATTGACTGAGTGGCTGAATAAGCCCATTTTGGTTACCAAAGGAGAAACAAGCTAAAACTAAATGCACTCTTAGAT
This sequence comes from Pachyuromys duprasi, assembly GCA_028658305.1. Lineage (NCBI taxonomy): Eukaryota > Metazoa > Chordata > Mammalia > Rodentia > Muridae > Pachyuromys > Pachyuromys duprasi. The sequence goes on from CM053755.1 coordinate 21,059,674, forward strand.
GCAAGGAGAGTTTATTATGAGAGTACTCTAGTGTGGCTGGGCAGTCATAGGCAGATCCTTGAATCTTTTGAAAACATAACAACAACAACAAACACTAACCAAGAACCTAGGAGCATTACTGAACCAGCATGGGCAGTTTCTGGGTATTAAATCTCTAAGCAAATTATATATGATTAGTTAAGAATTCTAGTTACCTCACTGATCATGAGGCAAGGATGTTCTAAGTCCCATGGATTATATGTAAAGATGAAGCTGAATTCTGGGCTAAATAAAACTGTGATGTTCTCAGACTCAGATTGCAAGAAAAATGATGCATGGGATTAGTAAAGAAGTAATAATTTTATTCCTTCTCAAATCTCTGATTGGATTGAAGGCTAAATAGTTATAGTTTCACAGTTAGGTTTAAGTTGTTTAGGATTTAAGAAAATGTTTTCTGGTCTAGAAAGATGTTTTTAAAGTTGACAGACAGACAGACAGAGACAGACAGACAGAGAGACCGAGAGAGAGAGAGAGAGAGAGAGAGAGAGAGAGAGAGAGAGAGAGATAACGATTTAGGCACAAAACTTTAGACTTACCTAGGTAAGATAGATAGTATTTTCTTCAAGGTTTCCAAATACAAATGAGTTAAATATTTTGAAATGCAACTTTTACATATGGCTTTCCTGATTGTTTCATAACTGTTCTTACTGTGTGTAGTTTATTATAAATAAAGTCCATATCCATTTGGAAAAAATATAATAGATATACATTCTATGTATAACACCAGAGAACAGGGTGTCAGGGGATTTAGATAAACATGAATAGGATCTGTCTTAGGCTGACTTCCCTAGTAGTGAAGTCAGAAATGGTATCTTTTTCAAGTGATTAATAAAAGAGTTTCTACAGGGGCAAGAGGAATGAATGACAGAAGTAAGTAGGAAAACAGTAGGACACGGTACGTGTCAATTTAGCTAGACTAAGAGGTACCTAAATAGTTGATAAATCATGAGTCTGTGAGGGTGTGTCTAGAGAAGCTCCAGGGTCAATGGAGATGAAGTCACACCCCCACCCCGATAGCCACTGGGAGCAGGATGGAATGCAAGCACAAGGAGCAGTGCGTTTGCTTTTTACCTCAAGAGAAGACAAACATTTCATACTCGTGCACATCAAAATTTGGGTTTCTTCATTTGGGCCCCGGTACTTACACTAGTGTCCAACTGCCCCTGAAAATCCCCAGGCCTTTGGCCTCAATCCTGGAGCTATGCCATTGACTCCTTAGGCTCTAAGAACTTTGAACTTGACTTTAGCTACCTATTTATTGTCTCCACAGATATTTTAGCTTGAAAATGGTTTCATGGGATTTCCAAGTCTCAGGGTCTGTACACATATTCAAAGGTTCCCAGAATGCTGATGTTAAGTTCTTGGAGTTCTCTGAACTTCCATGCCTTAGCTGCCATTCTGTGAAGCACTGTGGAAGATCGAAGTGTTTTCTGCTACCTTCACTGAGAGGCAGCATAAGGAACACTTACAGAGGTACTGTAGACTATAAACCCAGCTGCATCAGAGCCATAAGTTTCTGGTGCAGGGAATGTTATCAGGTTTCCAGAATGGGGTAAAATTAAAACATATAGCGTTTCATTTCAAAACATTGCCTCTGAGTGACTGCTGTCATTCACCAGGACCCACATTTCAAGGGTAGAACCCCTATGATACAGGAAATTTCCTGCATTGTCTAACAGGATCCAAACATTTGTAAATAAGGGACTGAAGCTAATGCAGATGGCAGGCAGAAATGCCAAGCCAAACTCCCTCTCAACTATTTCAAAAATAATTGGAATCTTTACTAAAGGCATATTTTGAGCCCACATCTCAGGATGAGTCATGTAAGTGTTCTTTTTAGATAATAGTGAAATCAGGCCGTAGAGGATTATTAGTCAGAAAAATTCAATTTTGGTAAGACCGTACTTTGGAAAAGGAAATGAAGAGATATGAGGGCAGATTTAGATATGCCAAGGAACAAAATCTGCAAGAAATTGTGGAAGAGAAAGAACCAAGCTGTGTGATTCTCTGGCGTGATGGAAACAGAAGAAAACTAGAGAGGGTAATAAAGAGAAGTGTCTATTCATTCTTCAAAGATACACAAGCTCCTCCCATCTGCTGGATCAACATGAAAGTATTGCCTTTCCTGATCCACACCTACTGGGAAGTCCCAAATCCAGAATTCCTCTTCACCAATGCTGGTGAGAATGTAGGCTCTCTGAATATGCATTCATCACTGCTACACAAGCATGGGATACAATCACCTTCAAAGAAGTATGACAGTTTCTTATAAAGCCAAGCATTGTATTTCAGAGAGTAGAGAGACCATGTTCTTGGTACTTATACTGTAGGGAACTGAAGCCTTATATCTATAAAACAATCTGAATATGAATGTTTAAAGAACTTTTATCCCTAATTCCACACAGCTGGGTAACCCATGTCCATCAGTAAGTCAGTAGATAATTAGAATAGTGTTCTTCCAAACAAAAAAAATGTCCTGACTCAGTTGAGTTACACAGCCATAGAAATACAGGAAGGAATGTGAAGGGCATGGCCCCAGCTAAAGATCACCATCAGGAAAATCTTTATGCTTTGATTCTAAAACAACATTCAGGAGATTCAGGAGCTTATAGAAATAGCTTAAGAAATCATTGTTTTGCAGGGGCCTCAAGGGATTAAGTAGGTAGAACACAGAGAATGTTTAGCAGTGACACTACCATATACTATATTATAATGGTGGCTACATGTCATTAGACACCTGTCAAAGCCCATGGAGTGTATATCATCAAGAATGAATGCTAAAATAAACTGCAGGTTTTGTGAGATGAATAAATGTCAACATAGGGTCATTGTGTCAAGTCTACTACCCAAGTGTGGGATGCTGATGACTCTAGGTGTTGGAGACAAGGAGTATGTTGGAAATTTCCATATATCCAGCTCACTTTGCTAAACACTGCTCCCCAAAATACAGCCCCCTTTTTTTAAAAGAAATAGTCTGTCAATAGCTTCCTTCCGTTACCACATTGTTCACAGTGCTTAATGACCCTCCCTTTGATTAGCAATATCCCTTCCTCCAGCCAGCCTTCTGTCTCACCTATGTGATAGCTTGTACTTAGTCAGCTTTAGGTCTTTGTAACTGGTCTACTCTCTGGAACCTCTTGTGTAAAGCCAAGGGGAGCCAACTGAGCCTGGGAGATGGGAAATGAAACTTCTTCTCCAGATTCTTGCCTGTAACAATGAGCTGAGAAAGAGCATGAGATTTGCCACCCTTTTTTCTCCTCCCCAGACAAATTTGACCCACATGTGGGACAAATTGAAATATGGAAAAAGAGTAGTTCCGTGATCTTTGTGTGGCCTTTATCTGGCCATGACATCCATGTTTCTAGTTTTATTTAAATTAGCAGATAGTCACTATATAGTTAGCATGTAGGAAGAGTGGCTGTATTGTCCATAGTATATAACTAACTTTTAGCCCTGCAAAGCTTTTGGCTCTGTTCTTACTTTACTTGGTTTGTCCCTTTGCTTTAAAATCCTAACTGCTCACTAAGCAAGCAGATAATCAAAATGTTTGAGAAACTTCAAGAAAGGTACATTCGATGTAGGATATATCAAATTCTCACTATTTCAAGTCTTAATACTCTAGGTCCTGTTTTAGTGAATATATATGACAAAATAGGGACTCTGAGATATCTATGACTCTTGTGTCCTTTGTCTTTCCAAGTGATGGTACCTCCACTAAGGTCTGGGCAATGTGCCTGGCTGTGTGGATAAACTCATAAAAAAAAAAAAAAAAAAAAAAAGATCCCTGTGTTTGCTCTCATGTACTCAGGACACTGGAAGACAAATGGCTGACCCAGTGAATGAAATGGCAGTAATGTGGAAGTGTTGGGTTAGAAGATGAGCAGCCTGGTCTAAATGGACTAAAAGTTTGGTCTTGAAAAGTGGATTGCCAGCAGCTGCAGCAGAAGAGAGGAGAGGAGTAGAGTGTCTGCCAGAGCAGGAGTGAGGATTCAGAATGAGAAGCGAAAAGTAGATCTTTTCATGAAAGAGGAGCAAAACCTACGGGCTTTTCAGAAAGCAGGAGAAACGTCAAATATGGAGGAGGCAGGAGAAAAGGGGGGAGAGTGAAGAGACAGAGAAGGGCTTGGATATGAAGTTTTTTTTTTAAATAGAATATATGTATTATACCCTGCAATGGAAACGTCTAGATGAGTTTTAAACAAAGATATAGCTTATAGTGGTAAACAAAGATATAGCTCATAACTTTTCCCCAGTAGCGACAGACGAGCTATTTTAGAGGGCACAGTGCTATGGTGAGAGCCGAGGGAGAGCATGCAGCTGGTAAGAGTTCTGAAAGCATGAGGACCTGGGTTAAAATCCCCAGAAACCACATCAAGACCCAGGCGTGGTCACAGGTTCACCATAGCCCTGTGCTGGGGAGGAAGTGCAGACAGAGAGGTAGCAGAGGCTTGCTGGCTGCTAGCCTAGCTCCAGCTTCACCGGGAGACTCTGTTGCAGAGGAAGAGAGAATAGGTAGAGGCAACAGTGCAAAGATCGCCTTTGACTTCTGTGCACAGAGTTGCACATGCAAATCGACACATACCTTTGGGTGTTACTCTCCCACACCCCAACATACACACACACATAACCAAAGTGGAAGCCAGACAGGGAGACCTCTTTGATACTAGAGTGGCCCCATCAGGGATAGATAATTAATGTCTAAGACAGCATCTTGAAGAGTCCAGGACATTAAGTCTGCTTCTCTACAAATTATTTATAAAGCAAATTACTTCTGCACTGATTGGCTAGTTAGGGAGAGCCCCCCCCCCCCAAATCATGACATCCCCAGAAAATTGCTTGCTTTCCTCAACCCATTCCTAAACTACAGAAGACAGCAGAGCATGCTTTAAGCACTAAAATTAAAAACCCCCTCTTAGATAGGAGCTGCACCCAGTTCCAATGTGGGAAAATCATTTACGATATTAATTGGCTTTTTCCCCATTTAAAGGTTTTTTTTTTTCCTTTCTTAATTGTTGCCAGCTCACCATAAGTTGTAAAGCTGGCTCTAAAAGAGAAAGACCATACTACACCAGTGAAATCCTTAGCAATGACTCCCCTATGTATGTTTTTGGAAACCAGAGGTGAGGCAGTAACTGGCTCACTGTCACCCTGTGTGAAGAAAAAAAAGTTTATTTTTTTTCTCCCATGTGTGTTTTGGTCTCTAGTGACAATTTAAGCCCACTAATGGTGTGGGTTCATTTTAACAGTAAGCCTTGATTTAGTCAGTTCAGGTGGTACAACCCTCTGAGATGAAATCCAAAATATTCTCATTAGTCCCACTCACCACTTTGTATTCTGCCCCACGGCTGACCCGGCTCAGGGAACCTAGACTAAGCTCAACATTCTTCTACCTCTCCGGGCCTTTCTAGAGAGAGAGACAGGATGGCATATAGAAACTTCTTTTCAGCACGTTCAAGATTGCTTCCATTGTTCTGCTTGGACTAATGCTGATTGGCCATGGTACCTTCATGTGCCTCCCATGTGCCCTCTGTGTCTATGTGATCCGTTCTTAAGAAGCCAGTACCTGTATTTCCCAGAACCCCTCCCGATAACCCTCTCCGTACATAGACTTCTCACTTTGACAGTTTGCCTTTTCTTCTGTCCCTCTCACCTTCACTTCTGCCCACTTAGGACACATCCCACATACTCTGACAGCTTTCCCTCCATCCTGAAGTTGCACTAATGTACATCTAAGAGATAACCCAACCTAAACACATTCCAAATCTCCCATCCGGCCACTTTAAATATCATGCTGCTCCGAACAGCATGAGTCAGGCTGCCCCTTTCCTTGCTCTGATAATATCCTGAGCCACCTGCCATTTCTCAGCTGGAAATGGGCTCCCACATTATGGTACCTAGAGTGCCCACAATAAACCTTCCTAAGAGCAACAGGCTGATGGACTGCACTGCAATGAAGAATGAACTTTGCAGCTCAGCATCATCCAGGAAGAGGAATCCCATCCCCTTCTTGCCTCTTACCAATGCCTTGGATATCTCTGGTTTATTCCCTGGGAGAGTGTGTTCCTGCCCACATGTAAAAAACAAACAAACAATTAAAAAAAAAAACAGGAGAAATCTTTTAGGTTGATATGACAACTTGGAACTTTTCTTGTCCTTTAATCAGCTCTTAGAATTTCTGATCTCTTCTTTACCTAAGTTGTTCACGGTAGAATGGAGGCAACAGACTAGTTTAGCAGTCGGTTCTTGACCAAGCTCTGCGAGGAGTAACTGGCTGCAATGTGGTGCTCTATTTATAATGTCAGAACTTATTGTTCTCAGGATTGGAACCTTAGACAAAATACTAAGACAATAGGAATAGCCCCATTCACTATCCTATTTTAACAATGCTGAGAATTTGGAAGGCCTTTTTATCACCATTGTTCATAGCTTTTTAAGGAATGTACTTAGAGTACAGAGTTCTATCATCAACTGTAGCGTGTGGAAAAGAAATGTTGGCATAAGATTCTTTAAACAGTTCTGTAAGTGACAAGAGTCTCCCCTGAGCACAGCTAAGGGAGAAGGCTTATATGTGAGATTGGTCTCAGTATGTGAGAGTTAGTGGAAAGATTTACTTCATGCTTCACTTTGGGGTAAAAGTGAGGAGTAATAGAAAACATCTAATAAGTTGGGAGAACTGTGGTATGTGTGGTGTGTGTGTGTGTGTGTATGTGTGTGTGTGTGTGTGTGATATGGTACTAGAGATAATAGCTTAATCTTCATGGACTCTAGAGAAGTAATGTGTCAATAAGCTATGTCCCCATTCCTAACTGGAAGAATTTTTTTAAATGGGCTTCTCTAATCCTTTTCTTGTGGGGCCAGCACAGACCTCTTATCCATATGCCTTGCAAGGAGCTTTTGGTGAGTTTTAAGAAACATAGGGAGAAAGAAAAATTCTACTTGATTGTCAGATGGAGCTCTGGCTATCATCCTGGAACCCTCAGAAGTATCTGTAAATGTTAGTGTATAAGCAGAGCACCCTCAAATCCCTAGCCACTATGCCCGATAAAGAGAGAGCATGGGTACTACAACTGAAGGCTATGATTAGTCAGCCAAGAGGACAGTATGAATGCTGAAGGTGCAAGATTGGTAGCCACATCTAACAGAGAAAGCAGACATTAGTAATGGCCAGAAGAAAACCAAATGAGCAAGTATTAAAGGGTCACTTCCCTGTCAACTCCATCCCCATCTAGGGCCAGGAGTCTGCACAGTTACTTTTAAGCCAGGATGGTGCTCTATACTAAAGAAGAAAATGATGGAATTAACTGATAAAATTGAATTTGAAGGACTGGGCTTAAAATTAAAATGACTGGGCTAACTTCACTTGCAAAATTCCATTTTCTGTATTATAAGTAAAAGCAGGTGGTGTCGGAGCTAGGTTTAACTTAGATTCTGAGAAATACAAAGGGATGTTTTGTGTAGTGTAGACTTCATGTTCCATTTTACATATAAGTGCACTGAAGGCAAGATGAAGGGCTGGCTTCATGATCTAAATAAAGCTGGGATGTAACCAGAACTCCACTCTTGATTTCAATCATTGCCCAACAGCAAAAGGGTAATTTCGAGAACTGCATGGAGAGATCGAAGTGTTTGAAGAAGAAAGTGGCTTGCCAACACGTTTGTTCTGTACTAGATGGATTCTATCCTGTCATAGCCAAGCTGTGTAAACATACCCCAAACCCAAATCTCTGAATAATGAGCTTCTTGCTTTAATCCTCATGTATTTGGACACACATTGCACCCACGTTGCATAAGAACTCTTTAGAAAACCTCCTTTGTTAACAGTGAATCCATAGGACTTGAGTATAGCGGCAGCATAATATAATCCTTAAGTAAGGAGCTGCTGGGATATAAATTGGATGAGTCCAATCCTGGGTTTGTAATTGACTAAGTTTCTTCATTTGTTAAAGTAAAGGCTATCACCGTGTCTGCCTTGTGCGTCACCATGAGTCATAAGAAAATGTGATACATGTATGAGAGTGTGTAAAGGAGTGAGCCCTCTGTCTTTTCCGACAATCAAGTTTCAGCTGGCCAGCCACATGGTGGGGATATTGTCTTGGACTAAGTAACTACTGCTTTTCTTTCCAATTCAGTACATTCCCTAGAAAAGAAGGCTGCATGCCAAAGCCAAGCATCCACTTTGAGATAAACCCAACTGACGGTTCTCATTTGGAAAAGCAGGCCAAAGACACAATCTATTTAAAACAAAGATAGAAATAGGCCAAGTCACCTCTGTGGCTGACTCAGCAGGCTGTCATGGAGTGGCCACTGGACAAAAGTCAAGAAACCTCAGCTGGCTCTAGTCCCAACATTTGCTCTCAACTCTGTGTAGGGTGTTGGGAAAGTCAGGTAATAGATATGGCTGGCAGTTTCTTCATTTCTAAAATGAGTGTGTTTTTTTCTTAAAAAGTACTCATGAGAACTAAATGAGCCAACATGAAATTGCTTTGAAAATGCCAAATCATAGTATGAATATAGGTATTATCATTTGCAGAGCTCAAATTACACTATACATCGTTAGTTCTGAAAATAACATACATAGCCCAGATCTTGAGCTGAGACTAAACTATTATTTTAAACACTGGGATGGGAATAGAAGCCACTCTAATCATTCCTGATTTTTTTTTCTTTGCTACTCAAGGGTGGATTTATTTTTAAGGCAGGTAGGTAGTGGTTTGTGACAGGGGAAACACATACACCTGCACAGCCAAATAGCACATGAGAGGGTCATCTAGTTATGCAAATATAAACCAGGGCTCTACTGACTGCTTTGGGGAACACTGATGTCTGATTCATTTGGAACGCTCATGTTCCAGAGTAGTAAACTCTCTACTTTTTCTAGACACAATTAGATCTAAATGCTGTCAATTTTTTTTCTTTAGTGATGAATATGTGTGTGTGCATGTGTGTTCTTGTGTGTGTATGCACATATGCATGTGTTTATTTGTGTGATGTGTGTGCCTGTGTTTTTGCATATATGTGTGTATGTGTGTGTGAGTGTAGAGGGCAAGCAAGCCACAGCATACCTACCAATGACACAGGACAACTTGTCAAAGCCAAATCTCTTCTTCTGCCACTTGAGTCCCAGGGCTTGAGCCTAGGTTGTCAATCTTGCTCATAAGTGACTTAAACTATGGAGACATCTTAGTGGCTCTCTGTATGAATTTTTTTTTCAACAAATTCTTAGGGACACTCTTCAGTAGGCAAGTCAGAGTCCTGACAGGTGGGTATATAAGACTACTAGTCTTTACAGTTTATTGTTAGTAAGCAGAGAAACATGCGCAAAAAAATCACAGAAACGATCTATTCTGTAAATTTACATAAAGGTGATGTGTAAATAAGTTTTGTGAAGATATGCAGGAAGAAGGACCTCATGTAGGTAGAGATCAATCAGCATGATCCCAGGATCTGTGAGGGAGCTTGAAAAGAGGAACCACATTGCGCTGGAATAGCTGTCTGGTTAGGTTTTGTTTGCTTTGTTGTTGTTGTTGTTTTGTTTGTTTTTATCAACTTGATAAAAGCTGGCGTCATCTAGGAAGAGGGAACTTCAGCTATGAAAGTGCCTCCATCACACTAACCTGTAGGCTAGTACATATGACATTTTCTTCATTAGTGATTGATAAAGAAGGGCCCAACTCACTGTGGGTGGTGTCACCCCTGGGAAAGTCCTGGGATACATAACAAAGCAGGCTGTGAACCTAGCCTCTAACAGCTGAGCCATCTCTCAGCAAGGGCATGTGCCTGGGATCATTGCAGCTGGTTAGGCCATGTTTGGTTGATGTCCCTGGAAGGCCTGAGGGGAGGCTGAGGGGGTCAAACTGGAGGGACGGAACGGATGCAAAATTGCAAATGGGATGTAATATATGACAGAAGAATAAAAAGAAAGAAAGAATGAAGGAAGGAAGGAAAGAAAGAAAGAAAGAAAGAAAGAAAGAAAGAAAGAAAGAAAGAAAGAAAGAAAGAAAGAAAGAAAGAAAGCAGGATGAACAAGCCATGCAGAGTAAATCAGTAAGAAGCATCTTTCCATGGCCCCTGCTTCAGTTCCTGCCTCCAGGTTTCTGCTTTGAGTACCTCATCTTTACAAATCCTCATGATAGGCTGTATTCTGTGATATGTAAGCCAAAATAAACTGTTTGCTTCCCAAGTTTCTTCAGTTGTAGTGATAGAAAGCAAGGTAGGACAGGCAGGAACAGAATTTCTACCTAATACAGAGTGTCTTCTCTGACTGCATGTTGGCTACTGAGTCTATAAAGATTTTAATATTTTCAGAGCACTTTGCATGTTATCCTATAGATAGATTCTATTAGACGTGAACTGTGATGAAAAAGATTATAATGATGACAAGGACACGGGTAGCATATGGGTTTGTGCTACCTCTGAGGAAGGCTAATAAAAGGAAACCCATGCTCAATATTGACTGGACAATGGCAAGCATTCAGATTGTTGTAGGGATAATTATATTAACAGTTTTACTTGGTACCCAAAGGCAGGTTCATTTTATTTTATTGCTTATATGCTTGGTTTTTGAGACAGTCTCTCACATAGTTGTGAAGGCTGCCCTCCAACTGGTAGCAATCCCTCTGTCTCAGCCAGTCATATTGCTTTGGCTCAAGTCCACTACCCAAAATTGGATTTTTACCTAAATGAATAAATAATCGCATTGTATCAATGTGAATAATTTGTGGGTGTGAGAAAAAGCACAGTCTACCCTTGGTGCCTTTAGTTAACATGTAGCCACCCTAGAATGTAACTCTGAGGCTAACTTCAGCCAGGCATATTCTCATGAGCTCTCCTTTATAATGCCCTTTCCTTTGTTTTCCAGCACCTCCATTTTCTTCTCTTAAAACACAATTTTATTGAAATTTAAAATGTGGTTTTAGATTTCAAATCAATGAAATATTCCCTCCCATAGGAAAACATATAGAAGCAAGTAATGTGGGCCCGCAGGGGACCAAGAGATTGAACTACTAAACTGAGAGCATACACGGGATGGCCTTAGGCCCTCTGCTCATATGTGACAGTTGTGCAACTCAGGCGCTTCATGTGAGACTCTTAACAGCAGAAGCAGGAGCTGGATTTGCCCCTGTTGCCTGCCTTGGGATCCTTTTGTTCTAACTGGGCTGCCATTGTACAGGATCGTTTTGGAGATGCTGGGTTTTTTGTTTCTCCATATGAAGTTGAAAATTTTTCTTTCAAGGTCTGTGAAGAATTGTGTAGGTATTTTGATGGGGATTGCATTGAATCTGTAGATTGCTTTTGGCAGTATGGCCATTTTCACTATGTTAATCCTATCAAGCCATGAGCACGGGAGGTCTTTCCATCTTCTGATATCTTCTCCAATTTCTTTCTTCAGAGATTTGAAGTTTTTTTCATACAGGTCTTTCACTTGCTTGGTTAGAGTCACCCCAAGGTACTTTATGTTATTAGTGGCTATTATGAAGGGTGTTGCTTTCCTAATTTCCTTCTCGGCCCTTTTGTCTTTGATGTACAGGTGGGCTTCTGATTTTTTTGAGTTAATTTTGTATCCAGCCACTTTGCTGAAGGTGTTTATCAGTTGAAGGAGTTCTCTGGTTGAATTTTCATCTGGAGGTATCTCCATCCCTGACCTCAAGCTGTACTACAGAGCAATAGTAATAAAAACTGCATGGTGTTGGCATAGAAACAGAATAGTGGATCAATGGAACCGAATAGAAGACCCAGAAATGAACCCACACACCTATGGAAACTTGATTTTTGACAAAGAAGCCAAAACCATTCAATGGAAAAAAGACAGCATCTTCAACAA
>CM053755.1:21072033-21127714 GCA_028658305.1 Pachyuromys duprasi
GAGGTATCTCCATCCCTGACCTCAAGCTGTACTACAGAGCAATAGTAATAAAAACTGCATGGTGTTGGCATAGAAACAGAATAGTGGATCAATGGAACCGAATAGAAGACCCAGAAATGAACCCACACACCTATGGAAACTTGATTTTTGACAAAGAAGCCAAAACCATTCAATGGAAAAAAGACAGCATCTTCAACAAATGGTGCTGATCCTACTGGACTTCTATATGCAGAAAAATGAAAATAGATCCATATTTATCACTGTGCACAAAACTAAAGTCCAAGTGGGTCAAAGACCTCAAAATAAAACCAGACACACCAAACCGGTTAGAAGAAAAAGTGGGGAAGACCCTAGAACTCATAGCCACAGGAGACTACTTCCTGAATAGAATACCAACAGCACAGGCTCTAAGATCAACAGTAAATAAATGGGACCTCATGAAACTGAAAAGCTTCTGTAAAGCAAAAGATACTGTCATCAAAATAAAACAACAGCCTACAGAATGGGAAAGGATATTTACCAGTCCTACTTCTGACAGAGGACTAATATCCAGTATATATAAAGAACTCAAGAAGCTAACTGGGCTGCCTTGCCTAGCCATATTAAGAGAAGATGTGTTTAGTGCTTCTCCAACTTGATATGCCAAGGCAGATTGATATCAATGGAAGGCCTCCGTTTTTTTTTTCTGGTCCTTTTGTTGAGGAGAAAGGGAGGATCAGACCAGAGGGGTGGCAGTGCTGGAATGTTCAGGTAAGAGTAGAGACTGGGAGGAGATAGAGGAGGAGAAACTTTCTGTTTATTGTAAACAGCTGATTATGCTGTGGCTCAGCCTCAGCACATACCTTTAATCCAAGAGCTTTCTCTATACAGGATTTAATAAAGTTAACCCTAAGTCAAGAGGTGGAGCAAGAAACCATCTGACAAGGATTAACAGAAAGGAGAGAATTTTAAGATGAAAGGTATTTAAGAAAAGGGTAGAAAAGAAGATTTTTGCTTTGAGTTCTTTGGCTCTTTAGCTTTTGAGCTTTTGGCTTTTTCCATCTGGGATGTGAGCTGAGTAGTAAGGTCAGCTGGGTACCTTTTCTTCCTCTCTGAGCTAGCAAGTTTTCACCCCAGCATCTGGCTCTTCATTGGTAAAATTCAACGATTTAAGATTTTCAGTCTTTTAAAAACAACATGACATTCTGTAGGATGTTAAATTATGTTTATAAAAAGTCTCACTAGTTTTGTTTTTCTTTGTTTTTGTTTTTTCAATTCAGGACGTATTTTCACTTTGTTGATGTCAAATAATAAATAAATCCAGACTGAGTAAAGCAAAACCTTACCCAGAAGGTCACTGAGAGAAGAAGGCAGGGGGGTAGAAATAAACAGAAGTCAGGTTATCCAAGCAATATTTAGCACCAAATTTTCACTGGAAAATACAGGAATTTTGTTTGTGACAAGAAATCAGGTGTAGAAAAACAGGGCAAAAACTTGAATTGGTTAAAGTTCAGACAGTGTTCTATTGAGAGCTTAACCCCATTCTGAGAGAAAATATTAGTGAAACATAGTATTCTGACTCAGGCTGAGGTCAAGATTCAGAGACTTGGAAGAAAGAAGAAGAAATAAAGAAAACAAGGAGGGAAGGAAAGGAAAGAAAGGCAGGCATGCATTTAAAAAACTGGATTAACATGTTGTTTTTATCAGTCATGACAGACAAATATTTCAAGAAATCCTTTAAGACACAAAGAATGCTTTTATGTCTTGTCCTATGTGTCAGTAAAGTTGTTTAAGTAGTAAGTGAAAGGGTAATTTTTACTGTACATTTTTTTCTGAACACAAAAGTATGGGTGGATGTTTTTTACCTACCTCTGTGTTCTAGGCTCAAAGACTCAGATAAAATACAAAACTGATACCCTGACTATAACATCATAAAGTCATCTTGGTTCTGGGCATAGTGGGCCTCTGTGCTACAGCCTAAGTTCCAGAGTAGCTTTACTTGACCACCATTTTACAAGGATGTGCCTCAAGATAGGCCAGTCATTAGTTGGCCACTGCTTCAATTTCTGCTTCATCTTAACTCCTGAAGATCTTGTTGGCAGGAGAAATTCTGTATCTATAAAGTAGAGGAATTTTAATTCAGAACATGGATGCTCTGGCAAGAGATCACATCCAAAAGCCTTCAAGTTCCGTGATCCCACTGGAATACAAACACACCTTTAATCCAGGAGAGAGAGACAAGTAGATCTGAGTTCAAGGCCAGCCTGATACACAGCAAGTTTCAGGTAAAAAAAAAAAAAAAAAAAAAAAGAAAGAAAAAAAGCTTAGATCCAGGCCTGTTGGTACATGCCTTGAATCCCAAACAAAGAAGAAAGCACCTATATTTGAAGTTTAGTTGAGTGGCAGAAAAAGTGACAAGTTAGAAACTGAATTGACAGAATAGGAAACGCCCAATTCTCAGGAAAAGAGAGAGGAAAGGAAAGCTACTTAAAGGGGCAATGCAGAGAGGGGCAGGAAGCAGTTTTACCAGGCCAGTAATAGAGAGCGGATGCAGAGAGAGAACAAGCTAGACTCAAGTGAAGATCAAATGAACCAGAGATGAGGAGCCAAAAGATTAGAAAAAAATGGCTGGAGTTAGTTGGAGGTCAAGCAGAGCAATTTAGAGGCCAAGAGAATAGCCGGATTAAATAAAATCGCTGGGAGAGGGGTTTCAGCCAGAACAGCTGAATTGAACCAGCCAGTCCAGAGCTCAGTAAAAACAAAAAAGAGCAAGCTTATTAAGCAGTAATCTCAGAGGCTGAAAACATTCTAGTCCTAGAATAAATTGTATGGAGGCTAGAAGTTTCCAGGACCAGGCCTAGGTTAGCAGACAGAGGCAATAAGCCTCCAAGACAACAATCACCTCAGGAGAATAAAAGTTCCCTTTACAGTCTAAGGTTTTGTGGATGGGGTAGTGTCTAGTCCCTCCATTAGAAGTCCTCTCTGGTTATAGAAGATGGCCATTTCAGGCTCCATATCCGTCATTGCTAGGAGTCTTAGCTATGGTCACCCTCAAAGATTCCTGGGAGTTTCCATTGTCATAGGTTTTCTAGCTCCTGGGCATAGAAATACCACAAGGACACCTCCTCAACTATGTTCAAAGCAGCTTTATTTTTAATAACCAGAAACTGAAAACAACTCAGATGTCCCTCAAACAAAGAATGGATAAAAGAAACCATGCTGCTTACACAAGGAAATATTACTCAGCTTTTGAAAACAATGACATCGTGAAATTTTCAGGAAATGGGTGGAACTAGAAAAGATCATCCTGAGTGAAGGTAACTCATATTCAGAAAGATAAACACGGTATGTGCTCAATTATAGCTGGACAGCAGCCATAGAGTACAGGATATCCGGGTTATAATGCACTGACCCCAAGAAGCTGAGTAACAAGGAGGGCCCAAGAATGGAGGCTTGAATCTCACTGAGGAGAAACAGAACAGACATCAGAGGGGAGGGAGGGAGGGAACCAGGTAGGGGAAGGGGTAAAGAGCAGAGCGGAAGGGATCAAGTTGGAGGGAAAGACTGCGGGAAGTGAGAACTGGAATCTGTGGGTAGAGGCGTCTCAAGGATGCTAAAAACAGCCTCCTAATTCATCAACCTCTCTCTTTCCCTTCCCCATGTATGCGTGGGCACGAGTTCACTAGCGTGAGTGTTCATGCACCCATGTAGTTATTTAGGACAGAGTCAATGTAAACAAGGAATTAAATGCATGGTCCTATTGACTTAGCATCCACTCCTACCCGACAGTATCCAGAGACACCATGCAAAGATTTAATCCCTTGACTCTTGTATTGCCGTCGTTAAGCATGCAACGCTTCAGAGTAAGAAATGGTAGAAATCGAGGTCAAAAGTTCAACCTTGGTGTCAGACAACTTAAACTTAAATCCATACTCTATAACAAATTTGCTCTTTAATCCTGAAGATAACTGAAATTAACATGCTCCTCACAAAAGTAGGAATGATGATAGCTATCATAGGTCATTAGCATTAAGATTTTAGTTACCTGAAGAGCTAAGATGTATTTAATCTTGAATAGATAATGGCTGAATTCACTTCTTCCTTCTTTTACCTATGCTGAGTACATTTTTCACCAGACCTTCCATTATCTGTATCTCAACTCCAATACAGTGATTAGCACTTATCATTAATTAAAGTATATTATTCAACCAATCTCAAGTATTTTATCGAGAGTCTATTTTTGAAATAACAAAACTAAGGACTGTTCACTTCTAGCACTGACTCAGAAAGATTATGCTGTTTTTTTTCTTTCTCCAACACTGTTATCTTCTATACTTTATTGAGGAATTATGCATTGGGGTTTGGTAGGGGGGTGGAGAGATGACTCGGTGGTTAAAAGTCTGCTATTCTAGAGTACCCAGGTTTAATTCCTAGCGTACAACTGTCTGTAATTCCAGGGTACTGGACACACTCACACAGACATACATTCAGGCAGAACACTAATGCATGTAACATAAAAATATGTAACTCAATTTTAAAAAGAATTATGCATTATTTCCTGTCCCTACTTATTCCGTGAGACATTCAGGGGATCAACCTTACTGAATTGTGGCCAGAGGACCAGCCAGGATAAAGAGAGAGCACTACTGTGACACACAGGCTTGTAACCAGGAGAAAACTGTGATCGTGGGAGTGAATTTTACTTAGGGATTGAGATATGAAGTTAAAGATACAGTCCATGGGGTTTTCTATTGATTGTATAAAGAACGAAGGACTACTTAAGTGAAGAAAAGGCAAATGAGTGTTATGTTTCCATTTACAGGTAAAGGAAGTTCAAACATCAAGCATATAATAGCACTTGTGATTTTTTTTTTAATGGAACCAGAGGTGTTGACATGACCTTTTGCTATATAAAATAAACACACATACTCAATATTAACAAATATACATAACAAAATATTTTATATACATACTTTAAAAGATTAAATTTGTGACAGTATTTCCACTACAAGGAAAAAAGACATGCACATGGTTAAAAGAAAATATATAAACATTTATATATATTAGAGATAGTAATATACAATCATTTACTTGATTACACAATTATATGTGTAGTTGAGAGTTTTATGTTTGTGTGTGTATGTGCACAAACATTTAGTTTCTGCTTATGTCATTACAAATGGCTGCAATGACAGCTCAGTAGCTGTGAACATGCCAAGCATCCAGATTTTTGTCCTCTAAATGTTCTTCTCTAATTAAACTCTGCTTTAAAAGAGGGTTTCAAAGCCTGTGGTAAGAATAGGGCACAAGGAAGCTGGGTGATTTTAATTTCAGCATTCTGAAGGTAATGACAGTCATAAAATGATGGATTTCAAATAAACCCAACACCACCTCTTAAGGGGTCTGACTGGCTAGTGCTAAGATGATAATGAAATTGAAGATAATAAGACTGTAACATGTTTAATACAACAGGAATATATAGCTTTATCCTCAATTACACAAATAAACAGGGGCTCCCCATTAAGTTAACAATAACCAATAAATGTAAATGAAATTAAAATATTATTATTTAAATTAATTACATTAATAATTGCTTCACACAAGTATAATAGAGATGCTAAAACAATGAGTAAATATTTGACAAAGGGCAGGATAATTATGGCACTGTCTCACAAGATACCACAATTACAAAGACTAGGTCAACCATCTGGGGTGAACTGACACCCGAAACTCAACTTTAACGTTAGGACTGAAGAGCTGACACATACCAAGCATACTGTGAAGAGGGATCACTCAGAGAACATAGCAGGGATATAAGGGCAGGTTTGCCTATTCTCCTCCAGTGTTTCTCACAATCCCTACTACCAGTGATCACACTGGGCCAGATCTTGACCGATAAAAATGCCAGAAGCATTTATAGACTGGAAACGATTCTATAAAATAAGACAGGCTCATGACATCACAGTGTCTGTTGTCAGATGGCCTGTAGCCCGGGAAAGTTTAGAATTAGGTCTGGGACAGCACTCACTAACCTCCAAGGCTTGGACTTAGTGTCCTCAGACTGTTTATTCTGTTATAATCTGTGGGAGGAGGCCAGACAGTTGAAGCTGAGGGAGCATATGAATGGAGGAGACCCATGCACATACATGCACACAGGAAAGGAATACTGAATTGTATATGTCTACTGAGAGGCAAAGTGACGCTGGGAGGAGAGTGAAGAGGAAGCACACGGTATGTGACATCTTGGTGTGGGTGCTAGTATGAAATGACTTCATTCCATACTATTCCATTTGGGGGCCATGTAAGTTGACTTGGCAAACTCTGCTCTAGAATGGATCAACTATAAAAGCCATTATTAGAACTGAAGTCTCTTAGAGGTACAACAGGGCAATGGCCTCAAAAGATTAGCATTTAAGTAATTAGCATTCCAAGACAAATCTTGTTCACGTTGTCTGACATTCAGTTCATTACTTCCTTTCCATCTACCATTTCCAATTTGCTCTAGAAAACTGCCCAAAATCTCTTACCTGTAAAGAACCTGGCAACTCTTTATTAACACCTTCAATATTTGTCCATTCTTTCTATCCAAACTATCTAGCCTATAGCTAAACAAAGCCTTTCATAGCCCAGTCAATCCTAAACTTATGCGTGTGTGGTAATATCTGCGCGTGGAAAGAATTTCTAGTATGTTATGCTCATTTGACTCAGATATTAAACACATAAACAGTAACTGTTCCTAAAATAGATAAGTGACCAATTTATTCGTAGATGGGTGGATGTAATCAAACGTTATCTTTTAGAAATAGGTTACTACATCTTTCAGTTTAACCTTAAAAATCCTGGCTCTAAGTGATTGATACTTCTGCCTCAGCCTTTAGATTAGTAGAACTGAATACGGGCATACACAATTGTATCCAAGTTGAATATGCCACACAGGGCATGAGTAATTTTTAGTTTGAAGCAGAGTACAGAGCAAGGAAACGCCTTTGACTAGACTGGGTGGTCACCGTGTTCTGCTTTTACTCGGTGGGGAACAAAAGACCCTTCTGCTGATAGAAAAGTTTCCAACCAGATGTTGGCTCTATAGAAGTTTTAATAATAGAAAAACCTCGAGGCTAAGTCTGTTTTTTTAAGGTTTCTTTTGTTCATATCTACATCTGGACAGAGATAAATATGTCTTTCTTCACATAAACATAACTCCCGGAGAGCAAATGTCCACCCCAATTGATTTCAAACCACAGCTATGAATAGACTCCACAGTGGTTCATTACCAGAGTTTCCAACTCTCCTTTATTCTCAATACATCTTACAGACAGTAAGATTTATTTGCCTGTAACACTCATCTCCCTGAACCTTCTTGCATCTTGCTTTAATATTCTCCCTCTGACTTAACATGTCAGCACTTTGAAAGAAGCATGCTAGTATTCATCAGGGCCTTTTAACTCTTAGCCTACATTATGAGTGGTGAAATTTCAGGAAATAAGGTAATATTCTGTGTAAAAACAAATCACTGGGGACAGAACGGTCAGAAAATGTAATGCTTTCTTCATATTACCTTGATCTGTATTATTTTTTCTCAGACATTTCGGCATGTACATACTGTGGATCTTCCCAAAAAACTTTAGAAGCAACTTGGCCTTCTTTTTCAATGTGATTAGTGTTAGTTAATCTTCGGGGGCTTGGACAATAGATTCTTCCCACTAAATTATGAACCTAAAAATAAAAATCTTATGTTCATTGCTATTCAGGATCTTTCTGAATGTTGGGGATTGTTTTGAAGCCTGAGTTTATTGCCAGTTGTTATAGTTATGTATAGTAGGGATGGGAGAAGTAATGGAGCCAAGATCAATGCCTAGTAACAACCCTGATCCACAGACATTAAAGGGTATTGTAATTTAGGCACCATAATATGACCTAATGCCCTATCCTATGTAGCTATTGATTTTTCCAGAAGATATTTCAGGGATGAATTCTCCCTGCTATTTCCAGCAAGGCATAATGCTAGATTTTGTTTGTGAGAACCTAGGGTGGGTAGAGGCTGGCTATTTTGGAAGTTCCACGTAGCTCATGCATGACTTAAGCCTTTCCTGGGTGTCTCTCTAGTTCTACTCCTCCATTTTTAAAATAAGTTTTAAAATATCTTTTTTTCAGCAACTGCCAGTGAAGAAGTCCAAGAACCAGTACATCAGACACGTAACTATTTTGATTAGGAAGGATGTCCTCAGGTGCCTACTACTCCTGCACATATGTGGCTGATGGGCAGCTTGGTCTTTATGGGGTCACCTGGCCAGTGGAGATGGGGGGCTGTTTCTAACATGGGCTCTATTGCCTGCTTTTGGATCACTTTTGCCTGGCAGGGCTGGCTTGTTTGGTCCCAGTAGATGAGGATATGCTCAGTCCTGATGTGACTTGATGGGCTGGGAAGTGCTGATATGGGAGAGGGGACCTTCCCTTTTCTAGGGATCAAGGGAGAGGGGAAGAGGGAAGGAAAAGCAAAAGGAGACTGGGAGGAAAGGAGGGAAAGGGCAACCTTAAGATGTAAAGAAAATAAACTAAAATCAAATAAAATTTTAAAAAATAGAGAGAAAAAGAAAAGATTATCCTGAGTGAGATAATCCAGACCCAAAAGAAAGAAAGGAAGGGAGGAAGGGAGGGAGGGAGGAAGGGAGAGAGGGAGGAAGGAAGGAAGGATTTATAAAAAGTAATACAATATTTCTAAGTGATCTATCTAGTAAGAGGTTACCACTGTCAAAATGCAAAGGAAGTAACAAAATCTAATAGAAAGAAATAAATAGATAACCCAAGTAGAAGTGGACAAAGGGCTGAAATAGATATTTCTCAAAAGAAGATATGCCAATGGACAACAGATATTTAAAAAGGTGTCCCACATTATTCGGCTCCATCAAAGTCTACTCCATAACAAAGCTGATATGTGCTTCACCTTTATTAGTGTAGTTATTGTTTAAAAAAATAACAGATGACAAACATCAGTGAAGGTATGTAGGGAAAAAGAATCTTGTCGGGTTTGCAGATGTTAGAGACACACATTGATATAAACATTATGGAAAACAATTGTAAGTTCCCATCAAAATTAAAACGAGAGCTGTCACATAACCCAGAGAGTACACTTTCTGGGATTATTGTGACAGACAACAAAATCACTATCTTTTTTTTTAATGTAATTTATTTATTTTTATATCAATCACAGGTTAGGTTCTTTGCATCCCAGGCTTAGCCTCCTCCCTCATTCCCTCCCACTCTCCCCATCCCTCCCTCATCTCCTCCCCGCCCCCTCCAAGTCCACCAAAGGGAGAGGACATCCTCCCCTTCCATCTAACCCCAGTTCATCTTGTCTCCTCAGGGCTGGCTGCAATGTCCTCCCCTGGGATCTAGCTAGGCTGTTACTCCCTGGTGTGTTTGGGGAAGGGTCAAAGAGCCAGCCATAGTCCAAAATCACTATCTTAAATAGCTCTCTGGACACCTATCATAATTATAGTATATAAAACAAGACATAGGACAGGGGATGTTCTAAATGTCCATCAATGGATAAAGACAACTTAGCTGTGTATTTACATAATACACATATTCAGTTTTAACACTAGAAGGAAGTCTTTTTTTTTGCAATAACAGGCATGAAGGAGGCATTGTGGTCAGAATTAAGGATGAGTGGAAATGCAAATATCCCATCACCTAACTTAAGTGTGCAAGGTAAAATAACAACATTGAAAAGTAGAGAGCAGCTGGCAGATCTCGAGCCCGTGGGAGGAAAGACAATGGGCAAACGGTCAAAGGAATTACGTTTGTACTATGCAAGACAAGTTACAGACATCTAAGTTGCTGCAGGATGAATGTAAATGCCAGAAGACTACTTGACATTTGCTAAGAGGAAGATCTCAAGTCACCCCACATTATAAGAAGGAGAGAGAAAACGTCTCCATGTGAAGTGTCAGGTATGCTGAGAAGTTTCACAGTGGTGATGAGTTCATAATATTGAAGTGTGTTGAAGCCCCCACTTGTCTGCCTCAAATGTATATGACTTTATCTGTTGACTGTACCTCAACAGATAGGGAAATGTCAGACTTAAGGTTTGGTTTAATGAAAATAGAATACTGCAATCATAAAAGATCATTTTTCACAAAATGATACTTAAACTTTTGTTGCTGATGTGTCTGGCAACTCTTTGGGAATATTCTACTCTGAAACTTCACAAACTCCTTTTCAAGACATTTCCACAATGTTAAAGAAATATTTTCATAGGTAAGCAGCAAATGCTACTGTCCACTCACTATCGACAGGGTAGAACAGAAGGGCTATCACACACATATTCATAAGTGAAGCAGTAATGAGATCAAAGTTTTTGATTGTTCTGCAAATAGCAAAAGGTGACAACCATTTGAAAGGATAGTTTTTCTAAAACCAGAACGAAGAGATGTAATCATCTGTAACCAACAAACCAATGAGATATTTGTGTGTATATACAAATCAACAGCCAGGGCACATAATGCAGAAGGACAGTCAGACTGTGATAACAGAGGTTTAATACTGTCAGCCAACCATGCTCTGTCAGCTACTCCAGAAATCTCAAGGGTGTGTTTATGCACTTACTTCAGGGCTGCTGGTTATACCCTGGTTCATAGGTATAATTGACATCATCTACCCACGAATGGCTTAGTTAACTCTATGTTCCCATGATGCTGTAATCAGACAACTCAGGCTCTTCTCCTTCAGCAGTGCACTGTCCAGATAATTAATATCCAAGTCAGTAACTCAGTAATACCTAGTCTGACTTCTGCTCATGCTGGCTTGTTATCTCCCTCGCCATGGAAAAATATGAAATGCAAGGAAAGACTCAGACAAAACTGCAATATGACACTACTGCTGGTAAACTGTTTGACCTTTGGATGAGCCTTCTACCTTGACAAGTAGTTCTTTCAGCTGCATAAGCACTGGTGTACCTAATTGCAATGGCTAATGCCAAGGTTCTCAAACAATTGGTCTTATAAACCCTGTAAAAGTTTAAGAAACACTCCAAAGGCTTTTTTTATAAAACTTGGAATGAAATAGTTTATTAATGGCATGGATAGACAGACAGAAGGGCTGCAGTATGGGGAGAGTTACGAGGAGAATCCAGGCCTCTGCACTAGAGACAAACAGTAACTGGGAAAATATAAACCACGATTCCTTCATCCATTAATAAGTATTACATTTATTTATACTAAATTAATTAAAAGGTCCTTTTCAAAAATAGTAATGATAATTATTTTTCATTTATGAAGCATCTTATTAATACCTAGTTTAATCAGAAAGCCATTAAAATCTCATCTTTAGTTTTGCATTTGATCTATGTGATGCTCATTTGGTTGAAACACACAAAGGAAACCTAAGAAAAGGCAGAGTTTGTTAAGAGTTTTTCATGTGCTTGTGGACATTCTTCTATCTCATGGCTACGTTAAAGGATGAAAGTGAGAAGATCTTGATAGATATCTAAAATTCAGAATCTGAAACTATTTCAATTAACTTCTATTAATTTGGCACATTAAAAAAACAATTGTCTGTTTTGCATTTTTCATCATTTGGCTCTTTTACTTCAAATTTACTCACACATCTTTCTCTATATTGATCTCTTAGCAATACAGATTTACTGAGTTGTGCCATTTGCAATGTTGACAGATCCCATTACACAACATTTAAAAGTCAACATTTGTAAATACGTCTGTGTATTTCAGTAATAAAAATCACTAAATCCTGCAATGTTATCAAACTCATTGCAGTAGATACCTTTTTTAAATTAATGCTTATCTGAAACTACAAGTCTATAATTACAAAACACATCACTATTTGTTGCCCTTGATGTCATGGGTTCAGTTCATTCTTTTACAGAAAATGTCTTCCAAATGTCTAAGCTCAAGGTGCCAGTGTAGACTGCTGTGTCTTTCAAACAAGACTATTCCTTTGAAAAAGTTACAAATTAAACTTAAGCTCAAAAAAAATGTACAAGTGAATTTCCTTGGGGTACAAATGTTTTATGTTTGCAGTTCCCAAGTTGTTGGCCAAAATGCCCATAAGGCAATCCAGTTGGACTCATGGGCACTTTGCAGGATATTTTCAATCCTCAGGGAATATGCAGTAACATCTCTTGACACTAGGTAAACAGCCACAGTGAGGTAGCTCAGTTTCATGTGAGTCATAGGACACTCATTCTCCAAGTCATTAACTGGTTCAACTGAATTTTCTGAAGCTACCATGATAAAAAGCAAGATGCCATGCCAGAATCAAAGTGCAGCAGGAAATGAGAGCGACACCCAATCTGACTCCAAGGTTTGAGAATCAGTACAGTGACCTGATGGTCATATCTTGTGACTGACCTCTGTCCATGGCAAAACACTATTTTTTTTTTCAAGTTACTACAGGTTGTTGCAATGACCCGCCTAAGAAAGAAGACTGGTAGGTCTGGTTGTATTGGTTTTAGATCGTTCGGGAGCACAATAGTTTTCAAAGTCACCAGGATGCTTTGTGTGAGCTTTTTGTTTCCTCACAGATTATTAAACAAATGTGAATAGAGGGTTGAAATATTTAATGAAGTAAGTAGTGTTTTATACCACGTGAAAGGCCATTGGCCTTTTGTTTTTCCTCTCATAAGAAAACAAACAAACAAAACTGCCAAAGCAATGCTGTGCCACTGCCTTGGTTCACACTTTCAACCAGGTTGCCTTTGTCCGACTCACCAGGAAATGGCAACACTACATACAGCAAGCCCTTTCTCAGTGCCATTATAAAGATAGTTGGACCTTACAGGATCATTGAAAAAGTGTATGTTTCCCATATTTTAAAGGCCTGAGGTCTGTTTGCTGTACTCTGTAAAACACCTGGTTAAAGAATGCTCAAATAGAACCAACATAGTGATTCTTCCTGTAATATGAATCGCTGAGCAAATTCTACTTATTAATCTCTGGCTCGCTGCCCTGTTGTCTCAAGTCACTACCTTAGAAACCTGAGGAGGGATCAGCCCTGGTTTATGAAACTCTCCTTTGTTCTTAATCCTCATGGGAACAAATGGTGCCCTCTTGAACTCTTGCCTCAGGCTTTTTGAAAGTATTTGACAGAGGGGCAAGTATTTCTTTATGTTTATTACCATCAGACTTCTGAAAATTCAATCTACTGAACGAGGCAGCAATCTTGATTTGAAATAACAAAATATGATACTACTTAGTATGAGCAAGAAAGAAGTTTATTTCAAAGTAACTAAGTAGCTCACAGTAAGAATTAGAAGGCTGGCATGCCAGGCTCAGAAATGAACCAAGGGAGTGAAAAGAGAGTTGACAGCAAGTCCTGTGTGACTGTATTTGGAATGCCTACTGTCTTTGAACAGTAATCACCTCATCAGCCACCCCTGCTTTCACTGATGTTGCTTGCTGCAGATAACCATTATGAGAGGCCTCACACCTCTGCCAGTCATTCTAGAGTCATTTTCCTAAAACGGAATAAGTAATCCACTGTAGTTTTGTCATAGACCATAGTTTTGTCAAGGGGGCAAGGAGAATATCTTTCCTTTTTCCATTTCACACTCTCATCTGTTTATATCTTTAATCAAAATAGACAGGGCTTCCAGTGTTAGACATTTAAACCAAGAAAAGGGGGGCAATGTTATTACTCTTTTAGGAAAGGGCATCCAAATACAAACCCTCTCCCCAATCTATAACAAAGAAAAAATATCTATTGATAGACCTATTCTTCATTTTGTGAGAGTTAAATATCAATTGTTATCCACCAAAATACATGGCCAGTATCTCCTGGTTATACCACTTCCTATAAGGGGTATACTGTGATTGTATTTATAATATTCTTACCACTGTTACCCTAACATTCTTTATTTTTAATATCCAGAGTATGATATAGGAAACAAAACGTCATCTATTATCTTTTTATAATTATTAAATAAATGTATAAAGAATGGAAACATGCAGAATTCATGGAGTACTTAAGCATGCAACCTATCACTATATTGTAGTTGATATTTATAACATTTTTTCTTATCATGTGCTTCAAGTTCTTTAGCAGAACAACATCTAAGGAAGTGGCAGAAAGTTTCACTGTAGATTGATCTGAATACTTGAGGTCTTGAAAATATACAATTAAAGTTGAGCAAAATAAAACCTTTAATAGCTTTTCTTTGGCACTAAAAATCTGTAAACTAGTAAAGACAAAAGTAACAAAAATAGAAAGCAAAAGGAAAAGAAATTCCAAGAAAGTGATTAGATAAAATTATTGCCAGCACTATACCATCTGACTTTTGTGATTTGTATTCTACATCTTTAAAAGCAAAGATGTCAAGGATCAAGGTACAGGCACCCCCTACATTTGCTAAGAACTGATCTCTGCTTCCAAAATGACTCTGCTTGCACATATATGCATGGGGAAGACAAAGGGGTTGAACCCAACATCTTCAAGAGTAGAAGAACTAGACTGCGTAAGAATCTCTAAAGTTTCATTAATCCAGCCACTAATCCTGTTTATAAGGACCACACTTGAATAATAATGTGGTAAAGACTGCACCTTTGGTACTATCCATATCACCTTTGGTACTTTCTCATCACTGTGACAAAGTGCCTGCCAGAGAAAACTTAAGGGAAGATTTATTTTAGCTGATGTTTTGAGTATGGTGTGTCCTTCTAGGTAAAGCATAGTTAGCTTCAAAGTGGTAGAAATGTGTGGTCAGAATCCCCTAACATATTACAGAACCAGAAAGAAAAAAGAAGTCCATCTATGAACTAAGGTCTATCCTACAGCAACCCACTAACTCATAAAGGCTCAATAACCCTCAAAATATCATCACAAGCTGAGAAACAGTATTTTCATGAGCCTTTGGGGGCTTTTTCACACTTTAACTACAATGGCATCATACTTACAATTACATTTCCAGATAAATTGAAAGCATTCTTTCAGATCACAAGGTTACAGTGCATTATCATACATGTATACCACGGTGGTACAAATAACTCCAATATGCCTTTGAAGTATTGGTAGAAAAATGAGACAGAGTGGCATAGCTAAGTGTTTATTCCAAGGAGCATCTTTCATGATTGGGGGCATGTATAATCAAATATACCTATAATTGGATAACTGAAAGGTCCTACAAGAGCTTGATGGATTCCCTGTGGCTTGAACTGATTCATACTTATGAAAAGTGGTGCACTCAGCATTATAAGATGACAGGATGCCTTTTATTAGGTAAAGTAAATATACTTGCCACTGAAAGTACTGACATGAATCCATTGCAAAGCCATTTTGATGGATAAAAATGGGTGTAACCTATATTCATTAAATATGGATCATAAAGTTCCCCTCCACAGTGTTTGCTTGTTGGTTTCAGAGTCTTCCCTTGCTGTTGGTTGTTTGGTTTCATTTCGTTCTTGGTTAACATCTATATAGATATAAATAGTCTCACACTTTGAAGCCTACACTGGAGATGCATTCATACACTTGCTGGTCTGATGATTTGCCCTTGCCCAAAACTTCTGTCCTTACACTGTAAGCCATCTTTTCTTCAAGCAAATGTTGAGGTGTGATTCTACTGCTTGCATTGTGTGAAAGACTCCTTCACTGAAATCTTTCCTAAGAGGGGTTACAACTTTGTTGCCAACCATTTTTGCTTGTATCAACCTTTTCTTCCCCTTGCACAGCCATGGATAAACCATGCTTGAATTAATTTTTCTCTTGAATTCATTTGAATCTAATTTGCTCAGCAAGTTTTAGGCATTCAGAACACCGTTAATGATCTTAGCTGTCAGGATATACAGCAGTAACTTAAATCTATTTTCCCATTTAACTAAAATCATGTGTGTTTTTAAAATTTGTTTATTATTGTTGTTGTGGTGGTTGTTATTATTATTATTTATTGCAATTTATTCACTTTGTATCCCAGCTGTAGCCCCCTCCCTCATATCTTCCCAGTACCACTCTTCTTCCCTCTTTCTCCCCTATGTCCCTCCCCTAGTACACTGATAGAGGAGGTCCTCCTCCCCTATATGACCCTAGCCTATCAGGTCTCATCAGGACTGTCTGGATCCTCTCTCCCTGTGGCCTAGTAAGGACATCTTGCCAGGGGGAGGTAATCAAAGAGCAGGTAACCAAGTTCATGCTAAAGAATACCCCTGTTCCCCTTACTAGGACACCCACATGGATACTGAACTGCCCATGGGCTACATGTGAGCGGAGGGGGGCGGGGACTAGGTTTTCTCTATGCATGGCTCCTTGTGTGATTCAGCAGACTCTGCAGGCTTCCCTGGGCCCAGATGTTTTGGCTCTGTTGGTCTCTATATAAAGATTATGTCCACTCCAGGTTTTTCTATTTCCCTTTTCTTCCATAAGATGCCCTGCTGATAGTGGAGGTCCTCCTTCCCTTCCATATAACCTTAGCCTATCAGCTGTCATCAGGACTGGCTGCATTGTCTTCCTCTGTGGCTTGGTAAGGCTGCCCTCCCATTTTGGGGGAGGTGATCAAAGATCCAGCCACTGAGTTCATGTCAGAGACAGCCCCTGTTCCCCTTACAAGGGAACCCAATTGGAGACTGAGCTGTTATGGGCTACATATGGGCAGGGGTTCAAGGTTATCTCCATGAATGGTCCTTGGTTAGAGTATCAGTCTCAGAAACTATCAGTGGACTGGGGGAGGGCATTAGGAGGAGAAGAGGGAGGGCTGGATTGGGAGAAGAAGAAGGAGGGTACTACAGCTGGGATACAAAGGGAATAAATTGTAAAAATGAAAAAATAAATTAAAAAAAGGTTCCCCGCACTCTGCCCAAAGTTTGGCTATAAGTCTCAGTATCTGCTTCAATACACTGCTGGGTAGAGATTTTCAGAGGCCTTCTGTGGTAGGCTTTTATCCTGTTACCTATCTTCTCCGACTACCAATGTCTATCCTGTTGGTCATTCTGAATGAGGATTAAAGCCCTGCCCTAGGGTCCTCCTTGTTGTTTAGCTTCTTTACTAATATAGATTTTAGTATGTTTATCCTCTATTATATGGCTAATATCCACTTATAAGTGAGTATGTACCATGTGTGTCTTTCTGCTTCTTGGTTACCTCACTCAGGATGATCTTTTCTAGTTCCATCCATTTGCCTGCAAATTTCATGATTTCCTTGTTTTTAATTGCTGAGTAGTATTTCATTGAGTAAATGTATCACAATTTCTGTACCCATTCCTCAGTTGAGGTACATCTAGGTTGTTTCCAAATTCTAGCTATTACAAATTAAGCTGCTATGAACATAGTTGAGCAAATGTCCTTGATGAATGGTGGGGAATCTTTAGGGCATATGCCCAGGAATGGTATAGCTGGATCTTGGGGTAGCACTATTCATAATTGTCTGAGAAATAGCCCAATTGATTTCCAAAGAGGATGTACAAGTTTACATTCCTACCAGCAATGGAAGAGGGTTCAATGCAATTCCCATCAAAATACCAACACAATTCTTTACAGACCTTGAAAGAACTATTCTCAATTTCATATGGAAAAAGAAAACAAATAACAACAACAATAACAAACAGACTAGCTAAACAACCCTGTACAATAAAAGATCTTCTGAAGGTATCTCCATCCCTGATCTCAAGCTGTACTATAGAACAACAGTAATAAAAACAGCATGGTATCATCATAGAAAGACTGGTGGATCAATGGAATCCAATCAAAGACCCAAAAATAAATCCACACACTATGGACACTTGATTTTTGACAAAGAATACAAAACCATACATTGGGAAAAAAACAAAGCATCTTCAACAAATGGTGCTAGTCTAACTGGATGTCCATGAGAAGGAAAATGCAAACAGATCCATATTTATCACCCTGTACAAAACTCAAGTCAAAGTGGATCAAAGACCTTAACATAAAACCAGGCATACTAAATCTGTTAGAAGAAAAAGTGGGGAAGAGCCTTAAACTCATTGACACCAGAAAGAGCTTCCTGAAAAGAATACCAACAGCACAGGCTCTAAGATCAACAATCAATAAATGGGCCCTCCTGAAACTAAAAACTTCTGTAAAGCAAAGAACACTGTTGTCAGAACAAAACAACATCCTACAGACTGGGAAAGGATCTTTACCAACCCTATATCTGACAGAGGACTAATATCCAGACTATATAAAGAACTACTCAAGAAGTTAAACACCAACAAACCAAGTAAACCAATTACAAAATGGAGCACAGAGCTAAACAGAGAATTCTCAACAGAGGAATATTGAATGGTGCAGAAACACTTAAAGAAATACTCAACATCCTTCATCATCAGGAAAATTTAAATCAAAACGACCCTGGGATTTCACCTTACACCCATCAGAATGGCTAAGATAAAAAAAAATTCAAGTGACAGGCCACAGAGGAAGACAATGCAACCACTCTTGATGAGAGCTGATAGACTAGGATCAGAAGGAAGGAAAGGAAGACCACCCTTATCAGTGGACTTGGAGAGGGGCATGTGTGCAGAAGGGTGAGGGAAAATGGCATTAGAGGGGAGAAGGAAGGGGTTATGGGGGGATACAAAGTGAATAAAGTGTAATTAATAAAAAAAAGAAAAGAAAGGCTTGCCACAGTATCTTCCAACATTAAAAAAAAAAAATCAAGGACAACACATGCTGGAGAGGTTGTGTAAATCACATATCTATTGACCAATTCTCACCAGTCCCACCAGACCACTTAATTTCTGTGAATTCCACATTTTACACTCTGTGCAGAAAGGAGAACATATACTGTTTGTCTAGCTGTGCTTGGTAGATTTTAACCAACGTGTATTCCATATTTATTCATTTCACAATTGATACAGCTTTCTTTCTCTTAAATGTTGAATACCATTTTGCTATAAATTATATTTTCTTTGTCCATCTGTGAAAGTAAATTTGATTCTGTATCTTGGCTACCATGCATAATAGACAGATGTCTCTTCTATTGGTTACACACATACACACAATTCACATTTTTTATATACACCAAAGTAAGGTTACAGAAGCATATTATTGAACTACTGTTATTTTTTGAGAAACTCCTGTGACAGTTTTCATAAATGGATGCAGTGATTTGTTTCCTCCAAGAGTGTTTCATGTTCCCCTTCTTCTATACCCACATGAATGCTTAATTTAGGTGATAACTATCTTAACCATTTCAGGCAATAGTTCATCTTAGTTTTTTTCTTTTATTTTATTTTTTTTTCATCTTAGTTTTAATTAGAATTTCATAATGACTTTTGGTTATTTGCATGACTTGTTTTAAGTTTGTGTTAAGGTCTTTGCTTAACATTAAAAATGAGTGACTTTCTTATACTAATGAATTAAGTGTGTTTGTTACAAATTGTAGATGTTTACCTTTGTTCTTACCTATGTCTTATAAATACATTGCTTCATTGGTTTTCTCTGCACTGTGTTGTGAGATTTTTATGGTGCAGGACCCTTACAATTTGATACAATCGTATTCAATCATATGTCTACTCTTGCTGCCTTTGCCTTGGGGTCAAATCCAAACATCTTTGCCTAAGCTAGTGGAATGGAGCTTCTGTCATTTCTGATATAGTCAGTTTTGTCACGTATCTTGCATTTAGTCTTTAATTCCCTTTGAGTTACCTGTATTTGGTATTTGGCTACACTAAGAATATACTACTAATAGTTCTGTGTTGATTTTATTTTATTTTTTTTTGTTTTGTTTTTTGTTTTTTTTTTTGTTTGTTTGTTTTTACATGTGCATCAATACTTTATTTATTTATTTTTTTTTGTTATCAATCACAGGTTAGGTACTTTGCATCCCATGCACAGCCCGCCCACTCCCTCCCACCCTCCCCAACCCTCCCTCATCTCCTCCCCGCCCACTCCAAGTCCACCAACAGGGGAGGACCTCCTCCCCTTCCATCCAACCCCAGCTCATCCTGTCTCCTCAAGGCTGGCTGCAATGTCCTCCACTGGGATCCAGCCAGTGTGTCACTCCCCGGCTTGTATGGGGGAGGGTCAAAGAGTCAGTCATCAAGTTCAAGACAGAAACAGTCCCTGCTTCCCTCACTAGGCCCTCCAGTCCTACACCAAGCTATCCTGGGTCCCATCTGCACAGGAGTTCCAGGACACATCCACTCGTGGTCCTTGGTTGTAGAAACCGTCTCATATAAGACCCCTGTGCCCTGTTCAGTTTAGTCATTGTGGAGCTCTTGTTCTCTCCAAGTTTCACCAACCTCCTCCATTTCTATCATCGCTTCTTGCCCTCTACCAAAGGCTTGATCGCGAGTCTTAATATCTGCTCTGGTACATCTTTATGTTGACCCCCCCAGGAGTATGTCCTCCTTGGCATACTCCTGTCCTGTCGCAGGCAAATGGTGGGACCTGGAAACGATCATCCTAAGTGAGGTTTCTCAAAAGCAGAAAGAAACATATGGTATATACTCACTTATATAGACCTATAGGATAGGCAGGTCATGCTGAAATCTATACTCTGAGGGAGGATATACAGGAAGGAGGACCCAGGTGGATATTATCAATGCTGGTTTGGATGAACAAATGGGATGGACATTGAGTGGAGGAGAAAACAAGCAACTGTGTTGATTTTATATATTGCAATTTTGGAGTTTCTTCGTTCTAACAATTGGTATCTTCGGGACTTTTTTATGTTTAAGATAATATCATGTGTGAATTAGATGACTGAACTTTTATTTTTAATTTTTATTGACTTTTTCTCTTGCCCAATTACTTCAGCTTGGATTTAAATCTAATGTTGAATAAAAGTGATGGAAGTAAACATGTTGTCTTGTTCCTCGCCTAAAACAAATCTTCAGTCTTTACCACTGAGTATGATGCCAGTTACTATAATATAAATGTGAAAGTTATATAATTATATAACCACCCTCAGATCAGAACTCCACTCTCCATTACTCCTGCTGAGCCAGGAGAATAAGAAACAAAGGCAATAAGAAATAATAAGTCTTTTTCACTCCGTTTGAAGAAATGTCTCTACCCTGACTTCTTACCTGAAAACAGCATGCAGCCCTGTTGAACATTCTGAAAACACATCCTTCATTGGACTTGCTCTGGACACACAAATAGACCTTCATTTAAAGTTGGGGCCACTTTTACCTAGAGTGGTCATAAAGAAAGCTTTAAATTTAAAGACACTATATTCTCTCTGTCTCTTTGTCTATATGTGTGTGTGTGTATGAGTTATAAAGAGTATATATATATATATATATATATATATATATATATATATATATGCTATATAAATGAGTTACAGAAAGAAAAATATACTTTTTTGAAGGTATGGAGGACTGAAACAAATACAGTTCCAAGAACATAAGAGTTATGTAACGTAGTTAATAATACTCAACAGTTTTATAAATACACTATGGAGATCAGCAATTAGATACCTCTGGTATATACTTATGTCTACAATTAGATGTCTGTACATATGCACATACATATGATTTTCTGCTATAATTTGGGCACTTATTTCAAAGTAAATCTTTAACTGATTTTTCTAGAGTTTAATTAAACAGACATGTCTGAGAAGGTTTTTTTTAACTCCTTGAAAAGATATAAAAAATATGAAACTTTTAGCTCCATTGCTGGATATGCTATAGAAGCAATACATCTAAAGTATATTACATATTTATAGAATGTCTAATATAGATGAAGATAGCTGGATAGACAAAAGTATAGATATAAATAGATATATCACTACAAGATGATAGTCTAGTTTGCCTTGTGTTACTTTATCTTTAAGCCTAAGGAGCAAAGTCTTATGAGACAATGCAAAAATAAGCAAAACTGAATTCTACAACCTCACAGACAATGACTTCTAACATACAATTAGTTGACCACCACTTCAGTTCATAAGGCAACGAAAAGTTGTGAGTGTTTGAACATGGCCATCTGCTACTAACCCATAAAATCACATTTGCCATTCTCACCATTGATGTGGTGTTTGTATTATTATTATTTGTATTATTTTCTGCCCCATCACCCATTTGGCATTAGTACCATTTGGCATTAGAAGTGATCCTGTTCAGAATCCCATTCTTACTATAGTTAACTGATTCAAGCTTTGCAAGTTAGTCAAAAATGTTTTTCAAAATGTCTGGTCTGAAGAGTACCAACTTTTACACTCCATGGATAATATCATAACATGGTAACACTTCAAAGCAGTTGGTAATGACAAGAACACTAGGGTACACTGAAAGCACAGGAATTTGAGAGATGAGAACAGATCCTAGCAGCAAGTCCATGTCTCATGCTGAGGACCAGTAACCCCTCCCTGCTTTATGAATCTGATGCTCAATCATCTCTCCAAGTCAACTGCCAATAACTTAACTTATATTTAAAAAGAGGACAGAAGGATAAATGGGCCTAGAGGTGGCAAAAACTCCCTAAGAAGATCAACAGAGCAAATTAATCAGGGCTCATAGTGGTTTTTGGAGTCTGAAGCACCAACCAAGGACAATACATGGACTGGGCCTAGGTTCTCTACAAATAAGTAGCCAATGGGAACCTTAGACTTCATTTGGTCCATTACTTAGGGGAGCAGGGCATGTCTCTGACATGGACTATGTTGCCTGTTTTTTGATCACTTTCCCCTGATGGGACTGCCCTATCAGGTCATAGAGGAAGAAAACAAACTCAGTCCTCATGTGAATAGATGAGCTGGGGGTGTCTGGGTAGAGGGGCTTCCCTATTCTGAGAAATAGAGGAGGGGAGATTTGAAAGGAAGGGTAGGGCTGGGAGGAGAGGAGGGAAGGGCCTATGACCTAGATGTCAGTTGAATTAATTAATAAGAAAGAAATTAAAAAAGAAAAAGTTCAGCCAGATTAATGAACCAAACAAAATGGAAGCCTGAATTCATATGACCTTTTATGAGTCAATTTCTACCAAAGTTTTGATATCCCAAGATAAACAAGTGAGAAGTTGAAGGATATATGCCTAAGAATCCCTTTAAACATGTTCACTGAGGATCATTCCGGGAGCAATCTTTTCTCTTGTTGAGGGCCCGCCCCAATGCAGAAAAAAAGTGGCAAATTAAAGAGAACGAGTACCGGCTTCCAACATAAAAATTCCTTGAACTACAACCCATGAGGCAAAACACAGTTCCTAAGGTTTAAGTGACACAAAATAATTGAAATAATCTTAACAACTGTAGAAATGAAACACACAAGCATTATTGTTTCTCCTTGATGATCTAAAATTGTCAAGCCTACATAAAACAACACCTAATGACCAGATGCTTACATTATTTTTCCCTCTACTTATTATATAAATAAATTTGTTTGGCATCCACTAGTAATGATATCAAAATTATGGAAATTGCAATGAGATAAAAGATAAAAACATAGAAATCAGAAGGGAAGGAAGGGGAAAGAAAACACAACAAGATAAATGTAGAGGCAGGTTGATCTCCCAGAGTCTAAGGCAAGCCTGGTCTACAAAGTTAGTTTCAAGAAGGCCAAGGCTACTTACATAGAGAAACCCTGTCTCAAAAATAATAATAAAAAAGCAAAGCAAAGCAAAGCAAAACAAACGTAAACACACAAAAAAAAAGAAAGAAAGAAAAGGAAGGAAGGAAAAAAAGGAGACTTGAATTCCATCACACAGGGGCTAAGGAAGTGACAAGGAAGACATCAGGGAGATGAGAACTACCAGATTCAGCAGCAGCAGCACAGAGCTAGTTTCCTTAGTCATAGGTCTTTGGTTGGAATTTTGCTCTGAGATAACAGTCTACATAGCACCCGTGGTGTGGCCTGCGGTGGGAAAACATGCTTTGTCTAAGGCTCTCTTAAGAGCCATGTGCTCAACTTACTGGGTAGCACTCCTGATCCATTATTCAAACAAAATTATTCTGAAAGTTAGAGAATTTTTCTAAATACCTAATCATAAGTACTAAGGATGGACACTCAGGTCACTTCTTTATCCTCTTCTAATTATGCTCTGTATACCTTCATAATATATCAGAATTCGTATTAACATTTTGATCAATTCTTAAGGGAGAATGTGGTCAACCAGAACTCATAGCATCTATGGAAGGATTGTCTTCTAGAGCAGTGATTCACGGTGTGCACTCATACAACTACCACCATTAGCATCATGTGAGAACTTTCCAGAAATTCAACTTCACCTCCAAACTTCCTCACCGACAAACTAAGTCAGAACTCAGTGATGAATCCCAGTCATCTATGTGAACCATATGATTCAACAGTTGAAGAGAAATAACTTCAACAGCTCTTAATGTATGGGACACATTTGAGAATCTTATTTAGATGTAGGTCCTGACTTTACAGATCTTGAATGAGACCTGGGGCATTTTTGATACACTCCTAGATGATAGTTACATTAGTCAACAAAAATGTCAAATACCATTATTTACATTAAAGTGGAATTAAGTGACATGGGAAATTCAGTTCCTTGGTCACACTAGAGACATTCCAGATTCTCAATAGCAGTGTGTGACAAGAACCTACCATACTGAAAAAACTCAAAATACAATATTTTTATCATTACATAAAGACCTATGTTTCTTCATTTCTTTTCTTAGTGTTTTGAGAATTTCATACAATGTGTTTTGATCATGTTTTACCCTCTGCCAACCCCTCCCAAATTCACCCCACCTTTCCTATCCATCCAACTTTGTGTCTTCTCTTGAAGCACAGTTTTATGCTATCTACATATTCTTGGATACATGGCCATCCACAGGAGCATTGGTTAATTTGCCAGGGGACAGAACCTTGAACAAGTCTGACTCTTCTCTCTCAAGCTATCAACTTCTCCTTAGCTACTGGTGGGCTATAGTGCCCACCTTCCTCCTCCATGCTGGGATCTGGTCTGCTTTGTGCTTTCACAAGTCTTGTTCATACTGTCACAACTGCTATGTGTTCATATGTGTTACTGCCCTGATGTGTCCAGAAGATACTGTTTTCCTGTGGTCACCTACAGAATCTGCCCCATCTTGTGCAATCAGTCCAGAGTATCAGGATTAGACAAAGTGATATAAATGTCCCATTCATGACTGAGTACTATATAGTTCTTTTATTCTCTGCACTTTGATGAGCTGGGTCTCTGTGTCTCTGGGTTTACATGTATCTGATGAAATGCATTGTACTCATGAATGAAATTCTCAAGAAAAGGCTTAATTCTTTGTTGGCGAGGATTAACTCTATAAGGTAAAGAGATTCACATTAAGGGCAGCAATAATTTAGGCTTCTATCTATAAGTAGACATGGAAACATGATTTCATAGGTTCCTTCAATCACAAAGTTATTTCCCAAGCAATCATTTTCGGTTATGTGCTATTCTACACACAGGCACACCTCACTGAGCAAAATGCTCCAAATCATAGTCTCAAAGATCTCATGTGACATGTATCATTCATGCCTATGGTTGGAGCAAATACTGCTATAAATGAATTCACTTTCAACAAGAAACAGAAATTATATGGGTGATGTCCAGAGCACTTCCCTCCTCAGCATGAGATACAATCAAAACGATTTGACACTTGAGAACTAGAGTTCTTCCAGAAGGATCTTCCTCAAGGATGCAGTTTAGAGAGCTCTGTCCTGGACAAGATGCTATAAAAGCATTTCTTCAAAATAGTCTCATATGAAACCCTGAAAGTTCACTTTACAACCTACCTAGGTCTCCTTATATGTATCCCAAATCCCTTCCAATAAACAACCCAGCACAGCCATCCTGTAGTCCCTATGCCAGCAATTAAGCTTGATTGATTCCCTTCAAGCTAGTGCTACCTTTCTACACACACACACACACACACACACACACACACACACACACACATACACAAAGCTATTGTTTCCTGGAATTTTAGCTAAAACATTGCTGTGTGTTTTCTGAGTAGCAAATATAATCTAACAGTGAGAGGCAAGCTGGCAGTGTGGAAATAACTGTGGTTCAGCATATGGTTGTTTCCCTGCACAGAAGCCGGCTTCAGCTTTGCAATCATCCCATTCATTGGTCTGAGCTAAACTTCTGATGGGAAAATGTAATGAGGTTGTCTGAGCCACTGTCACTCCCCAAACAACTGCCGCATCTCAGTGACTGGGAGAAGGCGGCTGCTTTCAAAACTACTCCATTGTTTTGCATAGGCTTCTATGCATTTTAATCCCGCAAGTCCATTTTTATCGACTTCAGTGTCATGCTGGGGAATGATCACAATGTTTGAGGCTTGGCATACCTGCCTTTTATCTAGGTGTTCGGTCCTAACTGGTGATTTGTCAGAGACATTCTCACCCAGACTGCTGTGCTATACAAAACTGGAAGCGTTTATCCATGTTTTTGGTTTTTAAGGTCACAGAAAAACGAGAGCATTTCTAGGTCTTGGCACATTGTAAGTGTTCAAGAGCCATACCTATTGCTCAGGAAATCATCATGGCCATGCCCCTTGATTTACGAATTTGCTAGATCCAAAAGGAGAAGCACAGAACAGCATTATCTCTTATGAATGTGCCCAGCAGAAGAACTTTACTAATTTTCTTCAAGTCAGTGAAGTTTCTTTGGAAAACCAAAAAAAAAAAAAAAAGGAAAAGAAAAATTATTTACTAGATATAAAAGTTGAGAGTAGAACAGATGAAAAAGCGTTTCCAAAGGTTACACTGCAAAAGAATCCAGGTGCTCAGCCCTGAGGCCACATTTATATATTTCATTCACTGAACAGACGTTATAGATGACAGACAACTGTTCTAGCCACTGGGTCAAGATTTTACTAGGATTAAATATGGCAAAGTCCAGCTGTGAAACAGGTGAAGGATGTACAAGGCAAGTGATTCCATGACTAATTAATTACAATATTGAAACAGAGTAAACCCTGATGCATGGGGTACAAAACAGCACAGAGAAGTGGGAGAACAAATAAGCTGTGCTTTTGACGACGTGACATCCTAGAGTAACCCCTGTCAAAGGCAGCCTTTAATGAATAGAATATAAAATATAGCAAGAACACAGCAAAAGTGATTTACAAGATGAACAAAAACATGGTATCAGGAGAGCGTCTTCTAGGAACACTGAATAGATCAACTTGGTTGGAACAAAACACACAATGAGGAAGGGCAACAAGTAAGAAGTTCACTTTAATTTTGTTGAGCATGTATAGTCCCAAAAGCCTGGCCGAAGGCTTAGACTTGATCCTGCATCCAGAGAGGAACCCCTGAAAGACTACGAAGTCCTTGGTGAAAACGCTTGAAATCTGTGTTTCAGGGGCATTGATCAATCTGATAGCAACGTGGAATAAAATAAACATTTAACAACCCAACAATGATTTGCATAAATTTTGATTTGTTTTAAATCTTGCTCTCTAGGGAGTTAAATCATCAGTAGTTCATACTTTGTGTTCCAACCACCAAAAAATCACAAAATATTCCTCTTCCAGCAAGTAACGGGGGAAAGCTACTATTTATTAGCAGTGTGGGTAGAAGAGAAAGACTACCATTTATTACTTTATTAATAGCTAACAACTGTTTATTGTTTGTGTCTGGGGGCTCTCTATCTAGGAGATAAAGCTCCACCTTTCAGATAATGAAAGTAGTAGTTAAATGCATGTCCACAGACACACAGAAAGTGATAACATTGAGAGTCTAATGTCAGTCTAGTGAGTCTGAGACTTGTGTCCTTTTGCTGTGCAGAAGTTTTGAAACCACCTGAGCAGAGTCACAACTCTGACTGGATCTGTCTGGATTCTGAAAAAAAAAAATGTGTTGCTGCTGTTCCTAGTGATAACGCTCCTGTAACAGAGGCATCTCAGGTACGCAAAATAAAGGTGGACAGTGAGGAGTCCTGCTTTTAAAACCACCTAGGGCTTTTATTAACCCTTGGGAACATAACAGAAGATTCAAAAGGTACTATACACAGATAGAGAAGTGGTTCTCAATCTGTGGGTCACAATTGCTTTGGACGTGAACAACAAGCCATCCCGCATATCAGATACTCATATTATGATTCATAACAATAGTAAAATGACAGTTATGAAGTAGCAACAAAGCAATTTTATGGTTGGGGTTAACACAACTTAAGGAACTGTGTTAAAGTGTTGCAACATTAGGAAGGTTGAGAACCACTGAGATAGAACCAAAGACAGGGAAGGCACAAGAAAACAGAATAAATGTCCTCAGAGGTGCACACAGTGAGACCAATACCTAATTGGCAGATATTTCTCAATGTTTGTTTGGATTTGTGGTTTGAGTCATTCTGTTTAAATAAACAATGGATGCAAAGAGAAAAAGTGATTTGGATTTAATCCCATCAAAAGAGAAACCTATATTCACAATACTTCTTTTCTAATCTCACACATCTCATCTGCAAACAAAAAAAATTCATGTATATAAATAACTTGAAGCATTGAAATGTAAAATTCTTCACTGCATATACACTATTCTAATAATATTAACATGGGATTTTCAATAGGAGCAGGGCCTATCTATTATGTTTGCCTAAAATCAAATATCAGTTTCCAACTTCACAGGTTATGCTGGTTATCTCTTTGGTCTTAAATTTCTCATGTATAAACTAGAATGCTAAAGTTTACCTCATAGCACTGAATTCAATGAGTTATATATAAAGGAACCAGCAGTGACCAGCATGGAGGATCTACTACTTAAAACCAACACCGTTTCCTTATCCATAGGACTAATATTACAAAACCCAGTTCAAGTCAGAAACCACAAATAGTGCCAAAACCTATGTATTCTATTTTTCTTATACATAAAACTATGGAAAAGATTAATTCATTCTTGGGCTCATTAAGTTAGAAACAAAAATAGCTACAAATAAATAGAATGATTATAATCATATATCATGAAAGTTATTTAAAATGTTTTATTTCTGGAATATGCAAGTTAATATTGTCACATCCTTTAGAATACAGATTGCTAAAACCTTAGGAAGTTAAACCCAGGTCAAAAGAGACATTTGTTCTTTCTATTTTTCTGTTATGGTTACTACTGCCTCTGATGATGTTTATTGCCATTATTTTATTAATTGTTTTGTATTCTTTATATCAGAACACTGCTTTATAAATCATGCACTACATTCAGTTTGCTGAAGGAATGGTTGGATTAATGAAAATTCTACAACAACATCTTGTATAAGATTGATCTCGGCCTGTCAGATCCTAGGCAACGTCAGCTTTTGGGAAACTAGTTATTCCTAAAGTTTAAGATTCAATGATACCAGAATGCAATAGACAATAAATTACAGCTACTGGAGTCTGGTGGAGGGTAGCACAAGGCAGCAAATGTTTATCACATGCCCTACAAATTATAAATAGTTATTCTTTGTGAAAAGTCTAGAGATCACTGTGATTAAAACAATGCCAAGATTCAGAAGGAATTATAACGTCATTGACTCGGTCCTTTCATTTTTCATGTAAAGTGAAAAAGCGCAGATTTTGTTTCCTGAAAATACCTGGAGTTAGCTTGGTAACTTGCAAAAAGGACTTTAGTCATCTTGTTTTTAAAAAGACCACTAAACTGAATTGCCTGCACTTAAATTCCCCTCACATGATATTCACTGAATCTCAAAAGAAAGAAATAATAATGAATATTTATTCTTTACACAAATGTGAATATTTCTGGGTGCAATTTCATTGAGTCACTAATGAAGGCCTCGAACAACACTCTTCAGCTAATAGAGTGTGAACACCAAAGAATAGTAACTATATAAACTGAAGATAATTAAAACATTTTTCCTATGTAGGCATTGCATAATTTATATTAATATTAATTCGTGATACGGCAAGAGACTCAAGCCTAAAACACGCTTGAGAATATTTTGCTGGTGAGTTCAATAGATTGCTGCTACTTGTATTTCTTCACAATTAAGTGGCTTGCCCTGGTTTGAGGTTACTTTACTTTGGCTCCAATATCTTACTCTGATAAGATTTCCCTGATTCTCTCTTAATGAGGCTTTCCTAGATTTGGCTAATGGAAGGGTTTTGCAAAGCCAATGAGTTCTGCTCCACTTGTCAAATGTGACCAGAAGATTTCTAACTTCAAGAGGGAAAATAGCAAGATCCGCAAGTACTATTTGGAGAGTATTTCAGAGGGAGGCATTCTGGCACTACAGATTAGAAACTTCAGAGACTGCACACGCCCAGTAACTACCTGGGGTCTTTGTTCACTGGAGAGACCTTGACTATGAAGCAGTAGGACAAATGATAAGTGCGCCAGAAGAAGCCACACCTCTGTCAATATGAACCAGAACTACACATCTGATTCCTTTGGGCCTCAGGCTGCACTGTGTACCCCGAGTGGTTTATTGATTTAAACATCTCTATGGACTCTACTAATTTTGCTGATTTCACAGGATAATACTCAGAGACTATCCTAGCCCCTCACACAAGCTAGTAGCAAAGGTCACAACCAGAACCCTAGTCCTTTGGTCCTACTGAAGTTCTCTACTTCTGGGCCACTGCATAGTAGAAATTCTATCATACAACCTTCAACACCACGGCATTTTCTCGATAGGTCTTTCCCTCTAAGGTGTTTTGAAATATTTCCTATGTTCTTTAACCTCAATCCATGACGATGCATGGCTCCCTTCCACTCCTCTCTAGTCCATGTCCATTCTAATATTTTCCTGGGTTTGTTTTCTATTAATGTTATTTAAAACATAATAGAACTTATTTATGTTTTGAAATGTCAACCAAGCAGTCCCAGGCAACCAAAATTCATCTATTTCTTACTAGTTGTGTATTAGTACAATGAAAGGTTCCTCTCTGTCCCCAGACTGACCTCAGGACCAACTGAACCTATCACTGTTCACTCACAATCTTTTTCTATGTTAACTCTATTTCTCATATTACTCACTTTCATAGATTTCTTTCACTTTACAGTGAGTTACCATTCTGGCAAAACAAGAGTGTAGTCTTTTAAATCCTAAATTAGTTACTCCACACTATGACTCCCATCCTGGGATACTATACAGATCATAAGATCAAATGTCTTCCCTTTGCATTGTTCTCAGGTTCATTTTCTTCCATTTCGTAGTTTTGTATTTAGCTGGTGAACAAGCTCGCCCACATATCCAGCCAGTTTGCTGGTATCCTAGGCTGGTCTAATCACCTGGCTCATCCCTGAGACTTCCCTGTCCCCTGTGGCTCTCTCTGATGAATGACTCATGTAGTCTGGATCCCTCGCCCATATTACTCCAGATCTTTCATCATCATCTTTATGTAAAGCTCTGCCCTAATTAGAGATTATTCATTTACTTCCCAAGAAATCCCATGAAACAGTTACAGTCTGCTTGCATTAAGGAGGAGAGTCAGTTGCACTGGGGTCCACTGTTTTAACAGGGCTTGGATTAACAGTGGGATAACCCTTTTTTATTCATAACCAGAATATAAATTACTATATGAATAATGATGTTCTCGTGGCAAAAAAAATCTTTAAAAGCTGACATTTGTAGGTTAACAACTTAATAAAACTGGTTGTTAATGGTCAAAAGTTGGGACCAAGAGACTTAACATTAACATATTTGCCTACACTGAGACAAGTTGGGTTTAGAAAGTCCTATTTACCCACTTCATTAAAGTGCATGAGCATTTGAAGGGCTGCCAGACAACCTGGACTGGTGCCAAGCAGGCAGGAAGCAAAAATATCAAACAAGTCAAACCCGCCCAGTTAGCTTGTGACTTCAGAAAAACTTCAAGGCTGGCAGTCAAAACCCTGACCCTCCAATGCAGTTCCCACACCATTCCTTATCTGTGTTGTATAGGCCAGTTGAAAACAACTTATCACTTATTTAAAGGAACACAGTTTGTTTTTTACAAGATTACTTGACACATAGGAAAAAACTTGATTTGCACACTGTCACAAAATCAGCTAGTGGGAAGGAACAACTAAAACTCAGTCACCTGTCTTCTCATTGCGCCATTTATTTATTTTTTTAAATGCCTAAGATGGATCCTAGGACTTTGAGCATACTAGGGGTGTGCTCCAAATTCTTGTCTGGTGCCCTGCTTCTCATTGCAGCAAGAGCGTGATTTGAAACAAAAGTCTTAGGAACCCTTCTATGAAAAGAGTCTAAAATAAATTATTTAATAACTAAAGAAATGATAAAGAATATAAATATAAAACATACAACTATGGAAATATATAACAAATCGATATTATATGAATTGCATTAATAAGTACAAAAATAACAGTCATTTTGAAGATAAGTAGTAATTGATATATAAAATAAATTGATGTGTATCTTGCTTCCAGTTGGTAACTGCTTATTTCTCAGACCAAGTACGCAGGAAACCTACAAAACACAAAACTCTTCCAATTAAACCATAGTCCCATTGGTTAATCATTGCAAATAATTATACCCACCAATTTGCTTTTCATGAGAAGTGTTTGAAGTGGTTAGCTTCCCACAACGGATACAGTCAGATTTAATTTAATGTACAGTTTAATTCAGTATGCCAAGTTGATATTTTAGGATAGATCTAGAACTTAAATTTAAACATTCTCAAAGATGTCTCAGTGTTATTGGGAGAAGGACACATACTGGATCATCCCAGATTACAATAGTCACCACATGAAAAACATTTTGCGCATGGCAATGACTGTACACATGAGAATAGATGAGAGCAATGAAAAAAAAACAAAAACAAAGACTTAGCTAAGACCTACCTTCCATATCTCCAAAACACACACTCTAAGAGGAAATAACCCGACCCCCCCACACACACAAAACATCCTTAAGTGTTAAAAAGGTTCCCCAATGCATTAGGTGGTGGGCATTGCCCCCCACCCCCCGGTCTTAAGAAGGCAACTTTAAGTAGTAACAAAACGATTTCTGCCTCTGAGAGAGACTTTGTCAGTCTCCTCAATCTGATTATTGTTCTTCATCTCTTAGGAGGGGTGACCTGACCATGTTTGTGGGACTGAAGGAGGATGTGGGAGGTTGTAGGCTCTGTTATTGGTAATCTTCATGTAGAGTTTGACTCCTGACATGTAGCGAGTTTGTGCTCTCCATTTCCCACGGTGTG
The DNA here is from genome assembly GCA_028658305.1 of Pachyuromys duprasi. NCBI lineage: Eukaryota > Metazoa > Chordata > Mammalia > Rodentia > Muridae > Pachyuromys > Pachyuromys duprasi. Next base: position 21,105,005 of record CM053755.1, read on the forward strand.
ATAAGATGGAAAGAACAACAGATTCGGAGCCAAGGACAACTCTTGCAAAACAGTGGTCCTTTGACATGGAGTGCTCATTCACGCATTTCCAACTTTCAGGTTGTAAAAATGAGGAAAGCTATCTCCCTGACTGAAAACCAGCTGTGAGAGGAATCTGCAGCATTGCCCTGTCCACAGCACTTAAGGGCTGACAGGATCCCTTCTCACCCTACTGCATTTACACCACCTCTGCCAGCCTGAATGCGCCCCTGCTTCTCTATCCCCAGCAGCCTAGGCTCACCACAACCACTGCCCACAAGCAAAACTTTATGCCTGCCATTCCACAATCAAAGCCATAGGACAACTTGTCAGACACCTGCAGGGCTAGGCATAAACTCTGAAGTGAAGGCTCTCAGAAGCTTCCCTTAACATCTCTCATTCTTCCCATGAAAAGCCTCATCATCGGATCTTGTTTGGTGACTACAGGTACCAATGTGGATGCACCAGCATCAGCTGTTGTTGAACCCAATACCCTCACTTTGCTCTAGACCTTCAAATCTTAATAATTGGACACCACCTTTGAAAGCACGTTGTTTGCTGTCCATGTCATTAACTTAACTATTTAACACACCTTAGCCAACCATGGACTTTTTCCACACATGAAACACTTTTGTTCCACTAGATAAGTCTTCAAAGGAGGGAACCAGTTATTAAATGTGTTTATATTTTCCAGTGGACATGTGCAGTGATACCGGAGGAAAGAAAAGCCAGCATTCTTCACATATCCACATTCACTTGAATTTGGGGTGTATTTAAATGTTTTATGCAAAGGAATAAATGAACATAAGGATTTCCTCACATTCAGCTTCTTGGATAAAATTCATTCTTAGATCATAAAAGGATTCCTTCCCAGTTCTTAGTGTTCACCACCTTGTCTTCTACATGAGAGCAAATAGCCTCAGAGAAAAGAAAAAATGAAGGTGGCAATTTACATTAGTATCTGATTGACAAGCAGGTGTGCTTACCGCCATTGTCAGTTTGTGTAGAGTCAAGTGGTCAATAGGCTTGAAACACAATTAGAACAAACAGAGGACATGTGAATTTCGAGGCTGACTGCTCACACACCTACTCTACCTTGGCCTCACTTTGAAGTTTTACAACAATAAGGTTGATGAAGGACTCCTTTTCTTCTCCCCAGGCTTCAGGAAGCCCTACCACAACACTTCCACATTCTGTGCCTTTTCAGAATCTAGCTAAGGAGCACAAACATATACACAAGCCCCCTAGGGTTCTCCTTAATTGTGTGGGCCTTTTATTTCACAGTCCTCTTGAAAGTGTTATTTGTGAAGCTTAAAATATGTGAGCTTTGCAGGGGAGGCAGCCTGCAATTCAGGAGAAAATAACACACCAGGACAAGCCACGTGGCATTGTTTCTTCTGGGACACACTTTGTTCTGGGAAAATATCCTAATGGCCTCTGATTTCAATGTTACGGTGTATCACAGCCCTGTGCCTGGGAGAACACAATGGCATTTTATGTGATCATATTGTAGTGAAATAATAGCTCTCTGGCACCATAAGCAACAGATTGACATGCAGCATCTATTGGAAACAGTGAGCTTTGAATGCTAATCTTTCAAACAGCTCTGCGTACAGCATGGCAGGGGGAGAGGAGAGACCACAAACCAAGGCATGATACATATTTTAGCACAGCATTAATAGCTTCTTTGTTGAAAGAGGCAAAATGAGGTGTACCTTGTTAGGAAGACAGTAATAAGGCACCCACAGAGAGTTCAGGAGAGATACTGAGATGCAAAGGTTCTACAATTTCAGGTATTTTTATTAGCATTTCTGGTTTTTAGTTTCGTGATTTTGCTAGTGTTGTTGCTAATATTTTTTTTAATTGTTTCTTTCTTGAAACAAATGTTCCCTGAATAGTCCAGGCTAGCTTGGATCTCCAGATCTACTCCTCAGCACCCAAGCAGGAATTATAGGTATATACCAATGTGCCGGGTTTTAATTCTTTTAAATACTTCATATGAAATATCTTCCTTTGGTAGAATGTACTAGATGATTAGTGATTTTGAGTACTGTGCTCACCATCATAAAGCAAGCAATTTTTTGATGTGCAGCATTATGGAAGACAGCTGGCCAGCAGGCACCAGGACCTTGCATTTCCATTGCCAGGAAAGCCATTTCAGTTTGCCCTGAGATTTGCTGATAAAGGAAGAGGATTGGAATCCATGAGTTAAAATAGAATTAATGAGCCGAAAACACTCATGAACTCAGTATACCCAGTTCCTTACTTCATCAGCAATTTTGTCTTTAACTCCAAAAAGACTAAACACCTGACTGTTGGTCCTCAGAAACTCAAGCTTTCACCTTACTTTCCATTTTCTTATACTATTGTAGCAAATGGTCACAGGCTGTGTGATTATTTTTAATGAAAATACAAATTTTAGCCAGGCTTGAATGGTGGGCACAAGACCGAAGTACAAGGATTCCAAGTATGAGCTAGCCTAGGCTATAATAGTAAGTTCCAGATCCAACTGAGCTACATGATAAGACTTTTCTCAGAACAAAATTAACACCAACATAACAAAAGTCCATGGATTTATTAGCAGATAGTGTTTTTAGTCATAAATATGACACAACATCATGGAGTTAATCCATGGGACATCAGTGTTCCCAATGAGCAATCTGCCCAGCCTTAAGATATATTGTAAAATAATATCAGCAGGAGCTTGTCTATACAGAAAGTTTTCAGTATTCAAAGAACCTATATGCTTGTTTCAGAATTATCTCATTTAATTTTTTGTGAAATTAAAATATAATTACATCATTGCCCTTCTCTCCATTCCTCCCTCCATCCCATCCAATGTACCTTTTAGCATATCTTAAATTCATTGCCTCTTTTTTCTTAAACATATATACACACATATGTATGACTGAAATCATATTGTATGTATATACACAACATATACACTATATACACTATATATATGTGTGTATATATATATATATATATATACATATATATCTCCAAGAAAGTATAATATTGAGCGGTGAGGTTTGAAGGGATGTGAATGGCTTGGGAATGACCAGCTGTGACATTGATGAAGAAAGGGTCAGTCACAAAGATGACAGACATCTCAGACACAACACATTGAGGCTACAGCAGGCTGATTTTTATTACAACTATTTGTAATGCACTGTAGCTACTGTATTCTTCCTATAATTAAATTTATATACTTAGTTTGACAGAATGCTTAATAAGTTCAATTTTTACATTGTTTATGCTGTTACAAATTAAAACCTAATCACTGGCCCAAATCTTATTAATGCCTGTTTTCAGACACACAGATGCCCTTAAGCCAAATGAAGGAAAAGAGATTGCCTCCCACTCCTTGGTGAGTGAGGAGAGAGCCAGCACAGGACGTGAACACTAGCACAGCAGGAACTCGGATCAATTTTATTTACATCTCTAAGGATAGATGGCTGTAGCTAAGATATTTCTTCCACATTAATTAAAATGAAAATGACCAAGTTTCATGGTAAGATTTCAAAATCACCACACTTTCCTCTGTGTATTCTGACAGCCATAAGCTGAAAGAATTCCCAGAAATCATTTTATGAGAGCGCCTGAGAGACAGTACTTAGGAGAAATTTCTTTGAAGTTGGGCACCTCTGGACAGGGAGTTGAGCTCCTCTACTGGCTGACCCTGTAACCTGGAGTGAGTTATTGAACTTTTCTAAATGTCGTTTCCTCGTTGGTGAAATGAGGTTAGCAGGTCTTCTCCTAAAAGGTTGCAGTAAGAGTTAAATGGGTGAACTGCTTACTGTAGAAGCAAACACTGAAGGCACTTGTCCTCTGGGAAGACAAGACAACAGAGACTGACAAAGAGATATGCAGGCACAAAATAGGCAGCCCCCAACACAGAATAGCCCTGAAGCCTGCTGATGTGCCCAAAGGTCCAAAAGGGAAATCATGTATGAGACAGGTTTATCTACTCTACAACACTCTTGTTTTGAATGATTTTCTTGTTCGGCCAACCTGAGCTACAGGCTGTAATCTCCCTGACCTAGAGACAATCTGCTGTTGACAATGCAGTCTATCTCTGTAATTGCTCAAACCACATTATCTAATTAAATAAGACTAAATCAATCCTCTATGGATAATAGCGGTTTACTTATTGACTCATTCTAGAAGATTTGAGAAGTACATACAAACACACACGCACATGTGCACACACACAGACACAGACACAAACATACACACAACAATCAGTCTTACAGAATAAGAGAAATATGGGAATGTATTTTCTAGAAGAATTGCCATTCTTTGTAGAGGATGAATTACAAGGCTTCAGACAGATCATGGGCCAATGGAAGCAGGACCAATATGAGAGTTTCATTAAGGAGCATAGGGTCCCATCGGCACAGTCTCATATGTCATGGGGGATGTCATAGATCATAAAATCCAGGCACTGGCAATTTTCCTCTGGGATTGCATTTGTCTTGAATTATTTAGCACCAGATTTCCTCACAGTGGGAATAGACCAATAATGTGGCTTTTGAATAGGGGAGTAGGGGGTCATCAAGATGTAATTAATCCATCTCTAGGAGATCAATGGGTCTGGCTGAACTAGAGTCCATAAATTATTACAATTAATGTCTTTATGGCATCATGAAAGGTTCATGGCATGAAAATCCACATTTCTAGAAAGAACAGAGACTGGGAAACGTTCTGAAACAAATCACCTCCTGTACAGTGGCAATTCTTTCAGGCTACATTAGTCCCAATCATTACAGTGAATGTTATCCACTGGGGAAAAAGAGATGGCATCTAAAGTAGGCAAAAGTGAGATGACTTTTCATCAAAAAGCATGTCCCAGCCCAGAAAACACACATTTTAAAAAAACATGAGAAATAATTATGATCTGTGTGAGCAAGCTCAACTACTCAGGACCTTTCAGATACTCTCTATTGTCTTCTAAAAGGAGCCCTCAGCATATGAGAATATGGTCTCTTCTGTGAGCTGCCTCCTACTGCTCACAGAGGTTCTAGGCTCATCTCTTATCCCTAGTTGTATATTGCACTCTGAATTCTAAACTACTTGCCTTTTAAAAAATAAACTATTCTTTGTGTTTGGGATTATTTTTCTTCCCATGTCCTCTAACAGGAATTCTCTCCTTCCTTTTAAGCCTGGGAAAGTGTAATCCTAATGATTCCTTTAGAATAAGATTTCCTCTCTGTGGCTATTCATTTATTGCTGCTTCCTACATCTTTTCTCTGGAGTAACGCCCTCTTAACTCACCATCTCCTACATTGCTACTCTGAGCATATTTGTGTCTTCTGTCTAGGTTGTGAGCTTTTGTGAAACAAAGACATTGTTTCCTTTCTCCATTTTCTCAGAGCCTAAGGGACATGTATTGAGTATATAGTTTTGGCAAACAAAAAGAATGCCACCAATCCTGGAACGTTCCACAATAAGGAAGTATCAAGCAAAACAGACATGAATTTTAAACATGTGAAAACATGGGGTTGACTTTGCTACATGGTAAAACACCAGAGAAATGCTAATATTCCATAGGGATTGGATACTATAAGATGCTATACATATACATATACAAGTTTTATACATACATTCATTCTAGCTAGAATGTTCTTTTTATGCTCAAATCGTATCCATAAGTCAAGGTTCAGTTAATCTCTCAAGCATGCCCTTTGAGTAGTTTTCAGTGTCAGTGGCAGGAAAATGAGTCTTACATTTCCCAGTTCACAGAGCACTTTTCCTGCTTTTTTTTTTTTCTTATACTCCTCATACTACATTTGCCATGCTGTAACAAACTTCTAAAATTTACAAAAATCTTTGAGACAGGTAGCTCCTATTAGATTAAAATACACTTAAAGTCTCCTCTGGTTATTGCCACACATACTTTGTCTATAGCAAAAATAATTTCTGATAATCATGCATTTCTGAACTACTCACAAATTGGGAATTATGGCTTGCTGTCTCTCCTGTGGTCATATAAGGAAGTGGAACAGTGAGAAGACACACCAGCTGATGACTGACTAAGCACCAATCCCACCTTCTACCTGCATTGCCCCTCCTTGCGTTAGTTTATATGGTAGCCTTAGAGGAAAGATAACAAGGCCTTCTATGCAAGATGGGAGTATTAGATTTAACAAATGACAACTCGGGCTCACAGGGCAAGTACTCCAAGAGAGGCAGAAGCTGTTTTCCTATTAAAGACCTCAAAAGCCAAAGTTACTGTACTCCGTCAGCTTAGTCAATAGCAGAAGGCCAAATTCAAGTAGAAGGATGTAAAAATGTTGATATCTGCCAGGAGGGGAGAACAATTTTCGGCGGTAAATGTGAGCCCAGAACTATTTTTATGGTCACTTCTGGAATATGTGTTAGTTCTCATCTAACTAACCCCATCTTTAGTGTTAGTACCCCATCTTTATTCTCTAATACTTATTCTAGATCCCTGATTTAACATCAATAAATAGTTTTAATAGATAAATCAATGATTTCTAAGTCTAATAACATCACTTTATTCTAAACATTTGAACCAACATATTTCCCTCGTGCGAGTCTCAACTACTAGACAGAGCTTTGTCCAGAAGAAATAACAAGGGAGAAACACACTGTCATTGACTGTAGTGATTAGGAATAATCAAAAGTATAATACTATTCCTAAATAAACAAATTTAACTCACATCAAAATAAAAAATGTAACTCAAACTAATCAAATATCAATTTCAATTATTTTGTAATTATTTGAGCATTTATTGCAAAATATCAAATTATGTCTTCTCTGGATTTCCTAAAAGCAGAGTACTCAGATGTGGGCATCTAAGGTTTGTCTAACTTATAGACAGCTTTCCAAAATCTGGCCTAACTGTATGCTTCTATTTCTAGTCTCTCCCAGCTTTGGCTCTACCTCAAATTAAGTGCAATGAATTTGTTTTCTCTTAACACACCAAACCCCTAGCTACCCCATCCTCCATTCTCCTACCTGGCAAGTTCTTCTATAGTAATCAAAATTTTAATAATTTATTAAGTTTTAGATACAGTTTTATTTTTACTATTTCTTTTTATAGATTCTGTTACAGAAACATGTGGTACAATACAAATGACATATACCAAAATATATGGAGTGAATAACATTGAAATAATTTGCTAGTTTCAAATGTTTAGTCAAAACATTTAGCCTGACCATAGAAAATGAGGTTGAATATATGTCTTCTTCAGAACTGGTCAAACCAAAGCAAGAAGTGAGTGAGTTAAAATATCCTAAGTACTGTACTTGGAGCTAAAGGAAATAAATGAATATAACAAAGAATGTATCTTCAAGGAGCTATGATAATTTAAAGAAAAGGATCTCTAGCTTGCAATGATACCATTGAGTTGTTGGTGCTCAAGTTTCTAGGGAATATCAGAATGGCCTGCTAGGTGATTAAGCAAAATACAATCCCTTAATTATGAGGTAGGTTTACACATCTACCAGTAAGGAACGTTTGTGTAAAATGCAAAGTCTAAAGTAACTTGCTAGGTTGAGTACCTGAGATAGGACAGATATAAACTGTACAAAAATCTCCTTCAAGTCTGAAGAGCACACTGGTATGCTCTTGTCCTTTACAGTAACCCTCCAAAGGCGGTGTGCTGTGAGTTCTCAAAGAAGAGGTGGAAAGACCACATACATGCCTGCCTTCTGGGTAATGGATACTGTAATATTGTCCACTTCCCAGTTGGGGACCCTGGAAGCAGTCAGCAATTTTCCTTATCTTAATGCAAGCAGATGGAGAGGTCAAAGGAACTTATTTAAAGCATTGCTGACTGCCTCTTCAAATTAAGGACCTTTGAGAATTGAAAGAGTTCTGAGAAATCCTACTGGCTCACAAGAGCGGATGTCCCCATTAGATGATCAAGCATCTAAATGCCCTAAACATTAAAACACATGCAATATTCAGGGAATGGTTGATTGTTGTAACAAAATCCAAGTAGTCTAATTGAAGGTAAGGTGGGGAGACAAACAGGACCAGAGAAAGCAAACATTTGTCATTGAGCTTCCTCCCGATATAATGCAATCACAGGCTCCAAGGGACCACAGAGCCATCTGGTTGAGATTAACAACTTCTTAGGTTTTTCAAATGTGGGCCTTCCTTCAAAGTTACATTGCTATATGGTCAAAATACAGATGTAGTTCTACATTACAATTACTAAGCAATTACGCTAAAATTAAAGCATAGTTTTAAAAACTTTTATTTTTCTAAAATCTCACAGGATCTGTGCCAATTTAGGTATTTTAATTATAGCAAAACTAGGGAGATATGGAGAGAGAACTAATAGGAAAAAGGGGGGGGGGGAACCCTTGCAGAAACCATTATTTACCTAGTGAGGGAAACAGTTTCAGCTTTCAGTGCCTTTTTATGATTCAAAAAAAAAAAAGGTAAAGCATCTATTTTTTTTCTTTTTCTTAATCATTGTTTTACTTGTGTCATTTAAAAAGTTTTAGGCTAGCAGTTGTAGAGAATATTTTTTTTTAAATAAATTGTCCAACACGAAAAGGCCTTTGGCCAACATCTACTTCAAATCCAGCTTATTACAGATGATAAAATGAAGTAAGATATACAAAGCAGCTCTCACTAGACTCTGCGGCAAGAGTATATGGAAAGTAGAGGAGATCTCAAAAATAAAGAAAAAAGAGTGACTCCAAATCCCAAGGTGATATTGTGTAACTCAAACTACATAGCTTGTAGGACCTCAATTGTTGTAGAAGTTACACATCTACTGTGGGATGTATTTGATAACAACTGATGCATTAATCTTAATAAATAAATACATACAAAATAACAAAGAAGACAAACAAAGGATCATTTTTCTTTACTGAATAGAGAAAACTATTATTGGCTGAAATTATCCTGAAACAGAAATAGTCCTGTGCATGAATAATATCAGAATTAAATTCTGTCGTAATCCAAATGTTATTATCATAATCTTACCATCTGGAAAAACATGTTCTCTAAAAGCCTGTAGAGAATATGACAATGAAATTGAGAGTTCTCTGGAAAATACTGTAGTTACTTCCTTCCTTTAAGACTGAGATAACAGCATAGTTATATAACATTTCCAAGAATAAAGATAACCGTTGATCTGAAAATAAATGTATTGTGCAGGTTAAAAGATTCCAGTGTCTAAGACTGGCCACTTAAAGAAGTCAGGCATTCTCAAATCCTCATGAAGTCTTCTTTGGCCAGGAATCATCACACAAAAAAAGGGGAAGGTAGATCGTGCCTTAGAAGAATGTGTGTCTTAGCAGTTGGGACTCCACATGGAAGGGAAGAAAGAGCCAATCAGAAAGCAGCCTTGACTTGGAAAGACTAGAGGTGCAAGGCAGATTAAAAGCTTCAAGTATTCATTAAATAACATTTCCAACCATGTATGTAAAGGTGGTGCTATAGTAGGCAGGTCTTGCATTTATAAGAGCCTAGGTATCAAAGGACCAATGCAGAGAGCTAAGAGCCTAGGTATCAAAGGACCAATGCAGAGAGCTAAGAGCCTAGGTATCAAAGGACCAATGCAGAGAGCTGTGTGGATTCCAAGTTATGTACAGTTTGCTCTTCTCAAAGGGTTAATGGGAGTTGGCATCTAGAACCAGAATTTGACAAAAAAACTCAGAAGTTTTTGTTTTGTTTGTTTGTTTTTTTACTTCTAGGTAAACAGCACAAGACTGGAGTAGAAACCATCACAGCCAGGACAGCAAAGGCTCACTTCGGGAACACTAAAACAGGCTTTAGAGGAGTTCCAGACACACAGGGAAGAAGTAAAAGACTCACTTCCTATGAAATTATCAGACTCATTAGGGGACAGGACAGAGAAGGTGGACATACAGAAAAAAGCAGATACAGAATACAGAAGCATAGAGGTGAGCAAATAATGAATGGACATAAGGGTGAAAAGAAAATGACTCCTGTAAAACATCTGAGAATGAGGAGCTGTCGCGATACTGACGGAATAAAGTGTCTGGGTCAAATGAAACACACAGTTCCCACCACACATGCCACTGGTACCATGTAGATCCCTGGAATTTATTATGAAATGTAGTCCTTGCTTTTGCTTACTTACAGGATAGGTACCATTGAAGAAATCATATTATCTCTAGATGCATTCATTTTCTCATATGCAAAATTGGAATAAAAAATTTTCAGCCATAGACTTACTATGAAACTAATATACAATCTTGTATTTGATCACAAAATTCCCTCTGCCTTGTTCAACTTAAGGGCTCACTGTAGCTTAAGTTCTAATGTTTTTCAATACCTGCGTGTGAAGCTCTTAACCTGAAGGTATTTCATGAGCCATGGACTGTTATGAACATGGTCATTTTTATGTGATATGCATATAATATAATAGGTATTGATTTTTTCTTCTGTGTAGCATCATTTTTATAGATTTATTTATTGTATGCATATGAATATTTTGCCAAATATATGTATGTGCACCATGGAGTCCAGAAGGTGACATCAGATCATCTGGAACGAGAGTCACAGATGGTTGTGAGCTGCCATGTAGGTTTTAGGAATACAAACCAGATCCTCTGTAAGAACAAGTGCTATTAGCTGCTGAGCCGTCTCTCCAGCCCTTTAGTGTAGTTTCTAAAGCTCAGTCATAAGTAGCAGTTCCTCAAGAAATCTTCTAGGGGTACAAAAATTTGCAAATTGGAGTTGATACTACAATCAAAATCCAAATAAGTACGACCTTAGACTCAAAACAAATATACCTGCCCATAAAATCCAGAAACTTGGCAGCCAGGATGTTGAATACAAAGATTACGTTATCATAACTCAGGGCCCATGCACTTATGGAAGACAGTCTCAGGTCTTTTGTTTTCTTGATTAAGTTGTAGAAGGAAACTTAATAAAGCAGTGTTCTTTACTCAAATAGAACTTTTCTAGTTTTTGTTTTATATGCAGTTAAAATCCTGGGTTTTGGGTCTCTAAATACCAACCATCTAACCACTTTGTATATTTTAAGTAGAAAAAACAGATGATTTTTTTAATGTTTCTTTCAATTTCAATTTAAGCCAATCATTTTTTTAATAACTACTCTACTGATATAAGGCCTTTTTATAAGGTAACTTGGAGTTAGAGCTAGAATCTTCAGGACTATTTGATTTGTTGTTTTTGTTTTTTGTTTCTATTCTGAGCTTATAGAGCAGCTAATTTCATATCTGTAAAATCTTGTCTTCCTTCTGTGTAATGGGAAAAATGTATGGGGTGATGTCTTATCCAAGGACAGCAGATAGCAACTTTCATGTTAGTACTAGAGATCCAGATCTCTAGTGTTAAGTCACAAGATCATACTTACTAATGGCTCTTTTGGAGCAAAAACTGAATCTCAATCTTTTGCTTCTTAGAACCACCTAAAAGAGCCTGAAACTTTCAATTAAACAAGGGCTTAGAATCCGTGAAATGGGGCCCACTTAGAACTAATTCTTGAAGCTATCAGCAAAGAAGGTTCTAGAATAATTTCCCACATCTACATGTTAATGTCCAATTCTATATTAAACATTGATAATATCTCAAAATACTGAGCACTTACTATGGGCTAAGGATGGTTCAATACTTCTCTCAGCTTCGTTTTAGTTTGTTCCTTATTAAAACTTTAAAATCTAAATGCTACCATTATTCTTATATGGCAGAAAGGCATGTGATTCTCCTAGGTACCTCTCTGGGTCAAACTATCCTGTCACAGAGATGCCTATTAGATATCCTGCATATCAGATATTCACATCATACTTTACAACAATAACAAAATTACAGTTATGAAGTCGAAATGAAAAAAAAAATCAATGTTGGGATCACTACAACATGTGGAGCTCTATTAAAGGGCTGCAGCATTAGCAAAGTTGAGAACCACTGACCTTGCTCAAGGATATTCAGATTTAGTATAGTAGGTCCACAGTAGAGCCCAGAGCTCATATGGAGCAGGCTATTGTCTTAGCAAGCATTATCACTGTTATGATGAAACACTATGATCATCAGAAAATTGTGTGTGTGTGTGTAAGGGGTGATATTCAGCTTATGTTTCCACATCACAGTTTATTGTCAAAGGAAGACAGGGGAGGAACTCAAGCAAGGCAGGAAACTAGAGGCAGGAGCTGATGCAGAGGCATGGAGGAGTGCAGCTTATTGGATTGCTCCCCAAGGCTTACTCAGTGTATTTTCTTACAGAACCAAGGACCACCAGCCCAGGGATGGCACCACCACAGTGGGCTGGACCCTCCCCCATCAATCACTAATTAAGAAAATGCCCTACAAACTTGGCTACAGCCTGATTTTATTGAGGCATTTTCTTAACTGAGGCTTCCTCCTCTCCGATTACTTTAGCTTATGCCAAGTTTACATAAAACTATCCAGCACCATAGCATCCTTGTCATCTTGACACACAAACACATCACCCTTAATCTGCAACCTTTTTTTTCATTCATCACCAACATTAAAAATATAAATTACTTTACGAGTCCCACAGTCTTTACAAGTTCAAACACATTAAAAGTTCGGTCCCTTTAAAATATCCAGTCTTTTTCCCTTTATTTTTATTTCTATTAATTACAGTTTATTCACTTTGTATGCCCCCTGTACCTCCCTCCTCCCCTCTCAATCCCACTCTCCCTCTTTCCCAACCTTGTCCCTCTCCCAGTCCTCTGAAAAGGGAGGTCCTCCTCCCCTTCCCTCTGATCCTAGTCTATCAGGTCTCATCAGGAGTGGCTGCATTGTCTTCTTCTGTGGCCTAGCAGGCTGCTTCCCCCTTGGGGGGAGGTGATCAAAGAGCAGGCCAATCAGTGCATGTCAGAGACAGTCCCTGTCCACATTACTATGGAGGCTTACTCGGATATTAAACTGCCATAGGCTACCTCTGTGAAGGGGTTCCAGGCCATCTCCATGAGTGGTCCTTGGCTGGAGCATCAGTTTCAAAAAAGACCCTTGTGCCCAGACTGTTAGGATCTGTTGCTGTCCTTGTGGAGCTCCTATCCTCTCCAGGTCTTCCTATCTCCCACTTCTTTCATAAGATTCCCTATACTCTGCCCAAAGTTTGGCTATGAGTCTCAGCATCTGCCTCGATACCCTGCAGGGTAGAGCTGATGCAGAGGCCAGGAAGGAGTGCTGCTTATTGGTTTGTTCATCATGGCTTACTCAGCCTGCTTTCTTTTAAAAACCCAGCTGAGAGATGGCATCACTCACAATGGCCTGGGGCCTCACCTTTTGATCATTAACTGAGAAAATGCTCTACAGTTTGCCTACAGTCTGACCTTATAGAGGCATTTTCTTAATTGAGGCTCCCTTTTCTCTGATGACTTTAGCTTGTGTCAATTTGACATAAAACTATCCAGCACAGCTGTGACCTGTCCCTTGCTTAATAGCTTCATTATACACTGGTAGGCATCTGTGGCCAAAGCAGAAACCACCAAAGCTCACTAGGGCCTATGTTTTCACCTCTATTTAATGTCCTTCATAAAGTCCATTATACATCAATCACTTTACCTTGACATATGAATCTTTCACAAACATGGTGATCCTGAACTTACAAGTGATGCAAAATATTGGCCTGCAAGACAACACTGGGCTTTGGGGGAAAATCCCAAAGGGCTATTCTAAGGGAAACAATGCTGTTATGGAAATTTGTGTTGTGCACACATGTCACAATTTTCCCTGATGAGTTATGGTGACGAACCAGATGTCAAAGCTACATGATCCATATCCACCCACATCATGTTGATCTAACTTCCGGGTCTACCTGATACCCAGCCTCCATCTTTTATCCCCAGTCTCCTCCAAAGTCACACTGAAGGAGGATAGAAATTACATGGGGTGAGAAATAGCACTCCATCAGAGTTATTTTGGGATTCTTTTTATAAACTGAGATCCAAGGACACATTGTAGAGGTCTTCCATCTCACTGCAAGACACTATTTTTTTTTACAATGATGGCTAAACATTTTTTAAATTAGAAAAATAGTTAAGTTTATGTTGTTGGTATGACTGCTTCATTCCCAAAGCCTTCCTCTCAGTCCCACTGTCCAAGCTTTAATTGTCCCAGGCTAATGAGAAAAGAACAGAGGCATATTTAGTAGGCAAGTGATGCATTCTTGCTGTGTGAACTCCAAATGCATCACTGTGAACTGTGGGGAGGAAGGTTCTGAGAGAGCCTGAGAAGGGGTGAGAAAACTGACTTCAATCCAACAATCTCAGATGATACATTAAAAATCAAAAGCCGACAGTGTCCCCACCTAGAAATGGCGATTTTGTTTCAACAACATAAATTACTGTGGAAAATTTAAATTAATTTTTGGTTTTTGTAATTGTTTGGCTTTGGTTTGTAGTTTTAACTTTTATTTTAGAGTGTCAAAAAGTAAAAGGTAAGGGTTGGTATCTAGATGTATGATTATACGTATTTAAATAATATGAAGGTGGAATATTTTCATATTATAGCTGAGGTTATGAAAGTATTTCATTTAAAACAAGGCATGAAATAATTCTCTACTCGTTACTGATCTTGTAGGCACTGAAAGTCCTCAAGGAAATACATGGTATCACCATTGCTTTTGGTTAACAAACATAACTACCTGGCAAGATTCTGTTTCTGAACACCATGCCCTTTGTCTATAGTACATGGAGAGAACAACCTCGAACCAATCAGGAGGTTTCCTCCTTGCTAGCTAGTTTCCATACTTCCAGAAGGTATTCTGCCCACTGCTGAGTACTGGACATGTGTGCTGCAATGGTGACCTGGAACACAAGATGTGCATCTGGTGCAATAGCAGCGTAACTGTTTAAGGATAAAAACAATGTGTTTCTAGTTGGGTCTGAGGACTTGTTCACAGGAAGCTACTGCGTTGTACCTGGTTCTACAATCCTGTCCAACAAAACATAGATGGAGAAGTTGTAAGCTCAGGGTAGAAACTGCTAATGTTATTTTGCTAAATGGACATGCTGTCAAATTGCCCTCAAAATATTTATGTTTGTACCCATAAACTTTGTTTGCTCACAATTTGGTCAGAGGATCTTCTTTTTGCAATGGATGGCAGTCACTGCAGAGATGCATAAATGTTTAAAGTATGGAGAATAGGAGAGCAAATGCTCAACCCTAAATATTTCATCTATATTAACCAGACAACCATCAACCACCAATGCTCAGGGAACATCATAAGACATACAGAACATCATGGATGAAAGGCTGTAAAAGGGTAGGATGGGGAAGAATGAATCAGTCCTGAAGATATGACTGAATAAGACCTCTCACAAGAGCAAAACAACCAACATCTGGCACAGATGAAAGAGATGATCTCTAAACCCTACCCCATACTGAGAAAGGTACTGTCAATGGACAGTTGGCACATGTGGAGAACCACTCTTTTTTTTTAATTTATTTATTTTTATATCAATCACAGGTGAGGTACTTTGAATCCCAGGCGTAGCCCCCTCCCTCATTCCCTCCTACCCTCCCACTCCCTCCCTCATCTCCCTCCTCCCTGCCCCCTCCAAGTCCACCAACAGGGGAGGACCTCCTCCCCTTCTATCCAACCCCTGCTTATCCTGTCTCCTCAGGGCTGGCTGCAATGTCCTCCACTGGGATCTAGCCAGTCTGTCACTCCCCAGCTTGTATGGGGGAGGGTCAAAGAGTCAGCCATCAAGATCTTGACTGAAACAGTCCCTGTTTCCCTCACTAGGGTCTTCAGTCTACACCGAGCTATCATGGGCCCCATCTGTGCAGGGGTTCCAGGCCACATCCACACATGGTCCTTGATTGTAGAAACCTTCTCATACAAGACCCCTGTGCTCTGCTCAGTTTGGTCTTTGTGGAGCTCTTGTTCTCCCCAAGTCTCACCAACCTCCCCCAGATCTATCATTACGAGAACCACTCTTTTTGAAGGCATGGCCATTGATGTAGTTTCCCTGGCTCCACTGAATTCCCCTTCCCTCATGCACATATGGGCAATACTAACTGGATTAAGAAGATTACGAAAAAGAAAAAAATCATAAAGTTGGGAGGGAATCATGTTGGGAGAATGCAGGGAGCTGAAAGAGAGGAATTGAGGGTAGAGATTATCATGTTGTATACATGTAGGAAACTCTCAAAAATAATTGAAAAATTTTAAAGAGGACACACCTAATGCAACTGGTTTCTGAATAGCGTGGGCGCTTGTCTCCATGGTGGACAAGTCATGGAGGCAACTGCATCTCCAGACTCTGCCCTCCATAGACCAAAATCAATAATGTATGGCATTCAGGATAATACCAATGTTACATTGAAGAGGATTTTTTTTTTCAGTTTTTAATTCAATTTTTTTAATCTAGTCTCAAACTCATGCTAATGTTCCAATTAAATTGAAAATGAGGACATGAAGAAAAGATGAGTTTTTAATAAATTGAATTTCCTTTTAGGTTTTATGAAAATTGCCATGGAAATTATCATGGAAAAGTTAGTCTCTGAAAATAAAGATTGAACAAATTGTTTCTATTCTTGTGATACAGGAGAGCCAGCAACTGTGGAGGACTTTCATTCAAGCAATGTGGCTACTCTAATCAGGTCCAAAGACCTCTTAGGTCTGTGTAATCAAGCTGGAATGCAGACATGCCACACACCTTTAAACTCTAAAGCTGGAATACAGACATGCCCTTAGTACACACCTTTAATCCCAAACAATGATGTTTACTTGAGTGGCCGACAAAGCTGAAGACAAATCAGAGAAAGAGTTGGCAGAATTAGTCAGAGGTAGGATATGGCCAACTCCAACAAGAACAGACAGAAAAGAGAATCTACTGTAGAGCAGGGTACAGTAGAGTTCAGTAGAGAGAGTAGAGGGGACAATACGGTTAAAGAGAACACAGCAGATAGTTTAGTAGAGAAGATAGTAGAGTTCAGTACAGTACAGTCAGTCAGTTCACAGGGGAGTGTTCAGTTGAATTGAATTCAATGGAGTTGAGTTCAGTGAGTCAGTCAGTTCAGTCTGCCAGTAGGAAGTCAGTGGGGAGTCCATTCAGTGGAGTTGATTTTGTTAAGAAGTTCATGGCAGTTGAGATCATGAGTTCATGCAGGTCAGCAGAGGCAGTTGGAGCCAGAGAGTAAGGTGGAGCTAGAAGATTAGAACAAATTGCCAGAATTAGTTTATTCGAGGTCAAGCAGAGCAATTCAGACTGAGGCTGAGAGAAGCCAGTTTGAATCAGTCAGTTTAGAGAAAAATTTGAGGCAAAACAGCTGAGTTGAATCAGCCAGCAAGAATTCGGAAAAAGATAGAAAGGATGAGCCTATTAGGCAGAAAGTCTCTTAGAAAGAAATTATATCAGGTGAATAAGATACTTTTACAAGCAACAAGTGTGCTGGAATGTATGATATCCAGTAATGTTTGATAACTTAAACTGTCTAAGAAAGTCAAGAAGTATATTTAGATATGAAAATGATTTGAAAATGATGCTAAGAATATATTTGACATTTTAAAATATGTGTAAACTCTCTACAGATCCCACTTATATATTAATTCAAATAAGTTTAGGGAGTTTAGATATCATATCCAAGCTGTATATTTAACATTTCAATTTTTTCGAAATCTTGGCTTTTCCAATAATTGAACTACTGTGGTGGTTTAAATAGGTTTGGCCCCCATAGATTCATGTTTTTCAATGCTTAGCCATAGGAAGTGGCACTATTAGGGGATGTGGCCTTATTGGAGTAAGTGTGGTCTTGTTGGAGGCTGTAGGTCACTGTGGAGGCTTTGAGGTCTCCTTATGCTTTAACTTTGCCCAGTGTGGAATCAGACCCTCGTGGCTGCCTGCAGAACAGAGTCTCCTCCTGGCAGCCTTCAGATCAAGATGTAGAACTTTTGGCTCCTCCAGTCCCACATATGCCTGTACACTGCCATGCTTTCCACCATGATGACAAAATGGACTAACCCTCTGAAATTATAAGACAGCCCCAATTAAATGTTTGCCTTTATAAGAGTTGCTTTGGTCATGCTGTCCCTTCACAGCAATGAAACCCTTACTAAGCTCTTATTCCTCACTCTCTTACTCCCCTCACCCTCTTATTCCTCTCACCCTCTTACCCTCTCTATGGGGCACCCTACCCCTCCTCTCCTTTCCTCCTCTCCCTCTCCCTTCCCCATCGTGGCCCACGCCTGTTCCCCCTTCTCCCCTAATAAACCCCTTTCATAGTAAAAAAAAAAAAAAAAAGAAACCCTTACTAAGACAACTACCGATGAAAGTTTCCATTATATCAGTCTCAAGTCCCTATAACCTTAAATAAAGCATTAAAATTCAAAATACTATTCAGATAATTTTTTTCAGATTTTACCATCATAGATATGTTATTTATCTAAAAATCCTATCTCCATATTCATAATTAGTTTTTTTCTAAATATTTATGGAAAGATATCTATATGCTTATCAATCAAAAGCTTATACTTGACAGGAGGTGATAAACTGGCTTCTGATTTTTTTTTTAGCTTCTGATTTTTTAAAAGAAAAATCTTTCTGAAAAATATCCCAGAATGCAATAGACACTACTTTTATTCTTTGTTCATTTGGATGGTACAAATACTTTCAACATGTCATGTTGAAAGTTGCTTTGATTTAAAGATCTGAAGACAAACAGCATATTTTCTCAGATGTGCTGATTGAATAGAAATATGGGCAAACACATTTTCACTTCATTGAATCATCTTTAAAATTTGCAATTTCACACTGCTGTAGAAAGAGTGAATAAAGGACTCTTAGAATAGGTACCTGACCACGAATAAAGGCAAAGGACAAAACCTAGATTTTCCATATGGAATACTCTAGGAAATGTGTGTAATTGAGTATATAAATTGAGACTTACCTGCCAGACACCCTTGGGAACAACTGTGAGAATCTTAGGACATGACAGTACCCAGGACTGATCTAATTCCCTTGTCTGGTTTCAGAACCTGCATTCACACCTCCTGCAGGAAGGGCTTGCTTACTGAACTAAACTCAGTTGATGCTTACCTAATAAAACGGAAATGTTTTTGGAATAAAATGTATACCTCTAAATCATCAGTAGTCAACATAGAATCAGCCTTAGAGAATCAGGTTATTGCGCACTACCACTTGAGCTCTCCCTCTGTTGCAATGCCTGGCTCCCTTACTTCTCCTGCCAAACCTTCTGGCCACTTAGAGATAATTGACATGGCAACCAGGTAAAGGTTGTGAGTAAATTTATCAAGAAAAATGAAGAAGAAGAAGAAGAAGAAGAAGAAGAAGGGGCAGAAGAAAAAGAAACAAGAAAAAGAAGAAAGAGATTTTCACAAATCTTGGTTGTAATCTGTTGAGAAGTGCACAGAAGTCAGATTTGGATTCCAATTCCAGGTCCCAGTTCAGGAGTTTGGAAATTTTGCCAAGGTGCTTAAATCTTCAACAAAAAACTGATTAACCTGAAAAACAATGGTGACTAGCTCCCTCCCCTTGTCCCCTCAGAATTGCTTTATTTGAAAATGAGAAGAGAGCTGCAGTCTAGAGCATATACGCTATGGCAGACAATAGACACACTCATGAACACACACAAAAAATGAGGATTTGTGATTTATGAGTATTTTGCTTGCATATATTCAAGTGTACTACATGCTTGAAGTACTTACAAAGGCCAGAACACTGTGTTGGATGCCATGGAACTGGAGTTACAGGTGCTTGTGGGTCAACATATGAGAACTGAATCCAGGTCCTCTTCAAGAGCTTCCAGTGCTCTAAGCCACTGAGGTGTGCCTCCAGAGCCTTTTCTTTTTAATGGCAAATAGAGTTTTTAATTCAATATATTCTGCTTAGAGTTTTCCCTCCCTTAGCTTCTTCTAGATCCTCCTCATGTCCCCACCCACTCACATTCATGTTCTCCTTCTCCAAACTTCTAAAGAAAATAATAAAATAAAATTAGATAAAATAAAAACAAACGAATATGAATGAAGCAAAACAAAGACAAAAAAAATGAGCCAAATAGAAAGCTCAAAAAACATACATAGATAGAGACACACACACATTTGTACAAACAAAAATCCTATAAAACACAAAACTGGAAATAAACATATTTTCTATAGGAGGATGTGTCTCTGATGATAGCTGAGTGAAATGCTGCTCTGTGCAAATAGCAGAATATAATATAAATATCATTTCATTGCTATGTTCCTTTCACAGTACAGCAATATTTTGTTGTCTCCTAGATCCCTAGCCTATATAGTCTCAGGTTTTGGGCCACCTGAACTGTGTCAAGGATGAGTTCCTTCTCATGAAGAGGATGTTATATCCAACCAGATATTTGTTGTCCCACAAGTTTTATGCCACTAATACCTTAGTGCCTCTTGCAGGCAGGTTGCGGTTGTAGATCAGAGATTTTGCAACTCAGTTGGTGCTTACTTTTCCCTTTGGTAGCCTACAGAGTACCTTCTAACACCATGACAACCAGATCATAGGGGTGAAAGTTGTATGCATGTACAAGCTCAACTTCTCCATGTTCGATGACTTGTGTAGGTGTTATCTTCAGAAATACAGATTCGTTACCAGTTTTTGGAGAGCAACTATGTCTTGGCAACAGCCAGGGTTGTTTAAGGATTCCCATGAGACTTCTTTGGCCAAAAATTCAATTAATGTTAACCCAATTCTTATACTAGGAGCTTCATTTGATGGCAAGATGTCCAGTTGGATCTCTATCCCCCATTATTTGGAGATTCCATTTAGATCACCTTCACATATGTATATATTTTAGGAATCTTTTACTATGTTAGGTTTCCATACTACCTCTCAAATGATAGTTTATTTTAGTTTTCTCTTCCTATATTCCCTCTCTCAGCCCTCTCTTCTTCCCCCTCCCTATTTGAGAGTTGATGCTCCTGTCCCAGTACAGCTCTCCCATCTGTTGTCCATCCATAACCATCTATTCTATTTCCCTTTTCTATGCCCCCTAGTCCCATACTCTATACATAACTTCTATGGTCCTATGGACTTGAGCTATGGAAATCAGTGTGGTGATTCCTCAAGAAGACAGGAATCCATCTATCCCCAAATTTTCCAATACAATTATTCACAGAACTTCAAAGGACACTTTTCAGCTTCCTATTGAAACACATACGTGTGCACACACACAGATACACACACATACACACAAAGGTAACTGAAAAAAATCTGAATAAAGAGAATGCTAGAGGGATCCCAATCTCTGATCTCAAATTGTGCTACAGAACTATGGTAATAAAAACAGCATAGTATTGACATGAAAAGAGAAACTTTGATCAGTGAAAATGAATTGAAGACTGAAGCATGAGTTCTCACTCCTATGGACACCTAATTTTTTATAAAGAAGCCAGAAATACACACTGGTAAAAGACATCTTCAACAAATGGATGGCTGCAAGAGAATCCAAGTTGATCCATACTTAGCACCCAGCACAAAACTCAACTCCAAATGGATCAAAGACCTCAACATAAAGCAGATACAGTGAACCTTATAGAAGAAAAATGGGGAATAGCCTTAAAGTCTTTCACTGACAAAGGAAAAGACTTTCTGAACAGAACACCATTGGCACAAACACTATGTTTGACGTTAAGGTGTGGTTTTAAATGAAACAGAAGACTGGATCATGTTTTCACTTTTTATAGTGTATCAGACTTTCTCTGTCTTTTAGTTGGGGAAATGAGGCCATTAATACTGAGAGCTACCAATGAGCAATGTTTGTGAATTTCCATTATTTTGTTGTGGTGTGTTGTTTTTATTCCCCCTCTTCTGACTTGCTGGTCTGAGATTATTTATTATTTGTGTGATCTTGTGTGTAGTTTAACAGCTTCAGGTTGGAATCTTCCTGTTAGCAACTTGTGGGGCTGGGTTTGCAGATAGATGCTGATAAAATTTTTCCTTGTTTGTTTGTTTTTACCGTGCAATATCTTTGTTTCTTATCTTTTTGTTTTAAAATTTGTCCAAGTAGAGTAGTCTGGACTGGCATCTGTGGTCTCTTCATATTTGTAGAACATTTTCCAGTACCTTCTGGCTTTTAGAGTTTCCATTGAACAGTCAAGTGTTAATAGATCTGCCTTTGTATGTTTCTTGGTCTTTTACCCTTGTTTTTTATATCCTTTCCTTGTTCTGTATGTTTAGTGTTTTGATTAATTATGTACCATGAGAGATTTCTTTTCAGGTACAATGAATTTGTTTTTCTGTATGATTCTTGCACCTTCATAGACACTTCTTTTCTCAAGTTAGAAAAATTTTCTTCAATAATGTTGTTGAAAATAGTTTCTGCGCCATTGACCTAGGTTTCTTCTCCGATCTCTATTTCAATTATTCTTAGATTTGGTCTTTTATATAGTGTCTCAGACTTTCTTGATGTTTTATTCGTTTCTTTTATTTTTCTAATTTTTTTTAGCGTATTCTTTGGCTGAGGTATCCATTTCTTCTATCATGTCTTGAATGCCTAAGAGTCTCTCTTACTTTTTTCTTTCTTTGTTTGTTTTATAAATTTTTATTTTTTAATGTTAGTTACAGTTTATTAACTTTGTATCACAGCTGTATCCTGTTCCCTCATTACCTCCCATTCCCACCCTCCCTCCCTCATCTTCTCCCTGCCCCTTTCCAAGTTCACTAATAAGGGTGGACCTCCTCCCCTTTCATCTGACCCTAGCTTATCAGGTATCTTCAGGCCTGGCTGCATTGTCTTCCTCTGTGGCCTG
>CM053755.1:21128214-21239329 GCA_028658305.1 Pachyuromys duprasi
GGGAGGGAGTGGGAGGGTAGGAGGGACTGAGGGAGGGGGCTACGCCTGGGATTCAAAGTACATAACCTGTGATTGAGATAAAAATAAATAAATTAAAAAAAAAAACAAGGAAAGAGCTTTACAATGGCGAAAGAAACCAGAGAATAGCCTAAACACAGGAAAGTCATACCACATTCATGGATTGTAAAATATTTTTTAATGTTTGTATTACTAAATACTTACTACAAACTTGATTCAGTTGCTTAAAAAGCTACCAATTGTACATACCACAAAATTATAAAAATAACTAAAGTAAGATTAGCATGCAACAACATAAACATACACACACACATATACACATACACAGGCACTTCAAACCTGTAGGCACAGCAGTATTCACCAAATCTAATAAAGCAGGAGATATTGTACTTCCTACATCAAAATATCTGATGAAGCTCCAGTAATCTAAATAGCACAATATTGAGCAAGTGATGACAAAGACAGAAAGAGGAAAAAGGAGATCTAAGAGTATGAAATGGGACCTGACAAAGGACTTAGCATTAAGCCTACATATCTACAGAAACTAACGTTTATTAAAAGTCCTACGAATGTGCATTTCAAAACGACAATCCTGCGACAGTTGTGTGGCTCTGCTTCTAAAATTGCTTGTCTCGTGGGCCTGATGACCTGAATTCATCCCCAGCTCTCACAGCAAAAGGAAAGAACCAACCAACTACTGTAAGTTGTCATCTGACCTCTATGTACATGGCCAACTACCTACTCCACTACCTAAAAACCATCATCATCTTCATACTCACAGTTAAATCAAATATAAATTATTTTTAAGAAAGGAAGTTTTCTTCAAAATGGATCTGAGAACTAGGCTATCCACATACAAGCTGGACCCCTTTATTCTTGGGCTAAAAATGTCAACTCAGAAAAGATTGAAGGCTTAGTTATAAGACCTGCAGCAATGAAATAAGAAAAGAGGAGGAGGATGTTGGCACCGTGAAGGATGCTTTGGATAAGTTACCTAAAACAAGCCAAAAAGATGGAAGAGGGGAAGGAGGGAGGGAGGGGGGAGGATGGTGAGAAGGAGGGTGGGAGGAAAAGACAGGGAAGAAGAGAGAGAAAAAGAGAGGGGGGAGAGAGAAAAAACATTACATCAAACTAAGAGGCTAAGTAAAACAGAAGAAAGAAGAAAGGAACTCTACCTTTGAAAACGGGGTGTTAACAGAATAAAAAAGGACTTGAAACACTAAACCACACAGGGCACACATGTGCACACACATCCACACACACATAAATAAAAATATATAAAGTATTCAATTTAAAGAAATGACCTAAGGCCAAGGTTGAGGATACATACCTTTAATACCAGTACTATAAAGCAAAGGCAGGTATAACTTCGACGCTAGCCTGTTACACATAGTAAGTTCCAGGGCAGCCAGGGCAGCATAAAAAAGACCTGTCTTATGAAAATAAAACTAAATCAAAAAGTGCAGAGCCTGAATAAACATTTCTCAAGAGATTGTACATAAAGAGTTGTCAAGGATATGAATAAAATATTCTCAGTACTGCTAGTCATCAGGGAAATGCAAATCAAAACCACAAAGGGAGTTTCTTGTACTCCAGGAAGAATGACTATTATTGATAAGACAAAAGACACAAGAGGAGAATAGGAAAAGAAAGGCACCATTTTATCCCATTGGTGAAAATGTAAATTAGTGCAGCCGTTCCAGAAATAGCAGAGAGTTTTCTCAAAACTTAAAAGTAGAACCCCAAGTGATCCAGGAGCTTCACTACCAGGTATAAATCCAAAGGTATGAAATCAGCCTGGGAAATGTCTGTACTCCGAGACTTGTCCCAAAAGCATAGCCAAGAAATGGACACAACCCAATTCATCACAAGGTGAATGGAGACTATTTGGTGTGTATACACAGTGGAATATCCTCCAGCCAGAAATGACAATGAACTACTGACATATGCAACACCATACCTGATATTGGATATGATTGTGTTGAGGGAAGTAGCTGGGGGAACGGAAATGCAAGTGTCCTGTGATTTCACTGGTGTGTCACCTAAAAAATGCTGGTGCAGAGGCAGTGACAGGGAACAGCAGACAAAAGAGGTTGTCAGCGAGCCTGGCTGCCTGAGTTCCATCCCTAAGATCCATGGATCAATGAGAAAACCAACTTCTGAAAGTTGTCTTTGAATTCTGTGTAGTTAAATTCTTTAAATTAAAAATTACTCATGGGGATAACAGTTGTATATAGGAATAGATACACATCAGGATGTCACTGAAACAAGTGCAAGCTACACTGGGTCATATATTTGTGACAGTCATTGTGAGTGTACATACACACATTTCAGGATCATTTGAAGTAATTTGTTTGTCATAGCTATATATCATTTATATAGCAATAATAAGTTATCTAAATGTGTCTTACACTAAATTTGAAAAAAAAAATCACGTATAGGCTTGAAAAATTCATGTGCTCATTAAGAAGAGTAAAATTACAAAAGGCAATACATTTAGGTCATTTTTCTTGTCTCTGGGTAAATGTTTTCTCAAAATCAGAAACAAACCTGGAACATGAAGGAACCGCCTTAAGCATAACAATAATGCCCTCATAGTGTACTGGGGTGTATGCCCATCCCAAGCTCCTCTCAAGAAGGTAATAGAATTAGAGTTTGTCAACAGAGACATGGCTGTTCCTTTTAACAAAATCTCAGTCGCTTCAGTTTACCAATAAAGACTCAGAAGACAGATACTGGAGTGAAAGCCTGCCATCTCAGAGAGTCAGAGAAAGCACCCAGCTGACCTTCCTCCTCAGCTGATGTCCCGAAGGGAAAAAGAAAACCTTCCTCACACTGTCTCAAAAAATCTCCAAACTGAGTGTCTCTCCTTTCTACTTCCTGTGGGTCTCTTTATCCTCCTGACCTCCTCTTACTCTTTATGTTTGTTTTTTGCTTATGTTCACTCCCTGTCAACTGGCTGTTTGCTCTGCCTCTTGACTTATGGTTGATTTTATTTAATCCTGTCTTGGTTTAAAAATGTGTGCTCAGGCTGGGCCATACCATAGCTAGAAACAAGTTTTTCTAGTAAACAGCACAATTTCGGGGTTCAAAGTGTGATCAAATATCCTGCAAATTGCAAATATGACTGCAAAAATAAATAAATAAATAAGTGAATTGTTAGCCTTGACATCTACAATGAACACAAGTGTGTTGTTGTCGTCTATTTTCTGCATGGCTGACTTGTACTCAGGGGGAATTTGATGTTGGCGTAGTGCTCAAACTTGTTTCCCCAGTATGCACTCTTTCGAGGGTATTTGGGCTGCCTCCTGAGCCACCGGAAGGTGGGTGACATGCGGATCTTCTTTTTGTGTCTGTGGATACCTTTTGGCACTGTCTTCTTAGCTTACAAGGGGATGTCAAGGCTAAAAAGCACCAGATCAAACAGGCTGTGAAGAAACTCTATGACATTGATGTGGCCAAAGTTAATACCCTGATAAGGCCTGACAAGGGGAAGAAGGGGTATGTTTGGTTGGCTCCTGATTATGATGCCCTGGATGTTGCCAGCAAGATTCTGATCACCTAAACTGAGTCCAGCTGGCTAATTCTAAATATACACTTTTTTTTCCACCATAGAAAATTAAGTGAATTGTCCAAGTTTACCTGTTTATCTTTTAGTAAGGCTGAAATTTTGGGATCAGGTGTCTTGTTTCCTAACCCAGGGGTGTTTATTCTACAACTTGACAGTCTCCCTAACACTGAGCAAAATTTAAAAACCTGGTGAATTAATTTTCTATTGCTACTGTAAAAAAAAAAAAAAAACTTACGGCTTTAAACAGCACAATGTGTTATCTTACTGGCTGGAGGCCAGAAGTCTGATGTGGGTCTCACAGGGCTGAAAGAATTTAGTCAGAACTATATATCCCTCCTGGAGGCTAAGGTCATTCGCCTTGCCTTTTCTGGTTTCTACTGACAGGCTTTATTCCTTGGCTCATTGGCTCAGGCAACTGTTGTGTTACTGTGGGCTCCGATTCCACTATCATGACACCTTTTCCAGATCTCATTCTTCAGATTCTCGTGCTTTTTGCCTACATGCAGAATCCAGGCAAATGTCACATTTTAAAGATCCATAGCCACTAAGGAAAAGACTCTGTTCAGTAGCCTCTTCAGAATACCCCACCTGTGTGCCCCTTACATAGCCCTATTTCAAGATGCCAGCTGAAGGACAGAACACATGTGATCAGAATGGGGAGTGGTTAAAGGTTACCGGGAAGCTAAAGGATTAAGCAGAGTTTTAACGTAGGAAGAAGAGGGGAAAGAGGGATAGTGGGTAGGTTCATCAAATCTAAGGATATCTGAAAAGGCTTTATGGAAAATAGTAAGTTAATAATCTAATTTCAAAACACAACAGAATTAGAATATGTATGGTTTAGATGTGGTCTATTACATGGAAACTGTGGTATGAAGCACAAGATAGCGTCCTGAGAGTTTTTGGTCAAGGAGATCATGGAGCTCTTCAAAACAGCACGGATTATTGCCATTTTCTTGGCTTCCCACAATAACTACATGGCCAGACATAACCGTATTTCACTGTACATATGTATAAAATCTCAAAAGTCAAGGTTTGGAAGCGCTAAGAGGAAAACCAGGCTGTAATTGTGCATGCTTATAATTCCAGAGCTGAGGAGTAGGGATAGGCAGCTCCTGGAGCTCACTGGCGAGCCTAGCTTCTGGGCCAGTAAGAAACCCTGCCCACTAAATCATGTGCATGTATACAGTGCCTGATTTCCACATGCACACTCACACATATGCACATTCATGTGCATACAAGATTCTTCACTTCAACTGCAAACCTACTTTCCTGTTCCAGTAACACGTTCCCATTTGAGAAGATTGGGATACAGCCATTTCCAAAATCTATCATTTTGCCCCCAAAACGATAGACATATTTTAATAATTGTTATTTTATTTTTGAAATTATAACATAACTACATCATTGCCCCCATTTACTTTTCTCCTTTCAACCACTCTAATGTACTCCCATTCTCTCTCAAATTCACCTCTTTGTCTTTCACACACACACACAAACACACACATTCCTAAATATATAAATATAATGTACATGAAATCCCATCAACATGGCTGCTTAAACAAGCCCTGAAAAACAGCAACACCAATAGACATGCTAACATGGCAGGAAGAAATCTCAAGGGGCCGTAAACCTGAATAATGAACTACAGCAGCTAACGAATTCGGAGAGCTGGAGAATTCACCTTCCCTAGGGAAAAGCCCCCTAACTGGTTATGTACGATCATGGTCCACCCTGATTCATACAATACAAGGTACATAATACAGAGTGAGCAGGCTGTATTTAAATATTTAGGAATATTTTTAATTATTCCTGTAGACCAAATCAGGATTAGGTAAACCACTAGTAAAATAAAATAAAAACCAAGCAAACAAACACAACAAAAACAGACCTAAAAGCAATTCAGGTGGTAATCCTATAAGAAGCAGGGTAAACTTACCTCCATGGCAAAATGGGATACAGTAATAAACAGGCAAGTTTGTGATATATATTGCATTGAAGTGCAGATAAAACAGAGAGCCTGGGAGCCATTTTTAGGTCTCTGCTCTGCAAATATTGCACGCAATTCACCGGGCATCTAATATTGAAAAGATTAAACGACCTAATACAAAATTCTAAGAGGGTTGTCTGTCGCCATTGTGAGCAATCAGAAAGCACTGGCTATTACACTTACTGGTGGCCAGGCCATGTGCCTAGGCCAGGGAATGCATCTGTCCCTAATGTTTTCAGTATCCAGAGTAAGAATACAAACACAAGAACTCACATCCTGATAGTTGCAAATCAAGATGATGACCTTGAAATATGTCATTTTCCCAGTTTGACAAACAGAACTATGCAATGAAACTATAGGCCAGAATTGAATTTAGTTCTTGGAGTGGAGAAGAAGGAGAAAGCACCACTGAGCCTCCAGAAGGAAGGAAGCTCTGGAAATTTTGTTTTTTCTCAAAGAAATCAGCATTAAACCTCTGAGCTACCGAACCCACTGATAACAAACTGTATTGTTCTGAGTCAGTACATCTCTGATGAACCACAACCATAAAACACTAAGACACCTTCCCCCAGTCTCACATCCTTCATATGTACTGTCACTGCAGAAGAGACTGCCATAGCTCTGGCTGGATTGGGGTCTCTTCTTGATGACACATGCCAGACTTTGCTGACATTTCAGTCTCTAACACCCAGTGAGAGATCAATCTACAAATGTAGAGCAACGTCTGCGTCTGCGGCGCATGTACCCCTTCCACCTGCCTCTTCACTGCCGTTTCAACTTTACTAAAAGCATAATCAAGTTTTAATTTTTGTGGCCCCAAAGCTCATTTTCCTTACATGCCTTATCAACTTCATTACATTTTATTGGCCTACTTTACATTGCGCAAAGCCCTTTCGAAATTCAAGAACAGAAACAAAATCAGACTCTGAAATCCCAGCCAGTCAAACTCATCGGGAAATGTCTCCAGCAGAAGCGGGTGATGTTAAGTCACTTAAGCTAATTTGCTGCAAATCACTCTAGAGTCTCCTGCATTGGTCAGATATGGATGGGCAATTTCAGAGAAGGGGATGAGCTCTGCTTATTCTTATCCACCTGCAAATCCACTTAGACTTATAGGTGGAAAGATAATAAATTTCATTATGTTTTATTGAAAACATCTCAATGATTATAGATCCGTTTATGAGGACATTGACTCCTTTTTTTCAAACACAGAACTGTGGGTGTAGCTAACACATCCTTGTCCTAACTCCAAAGCATGAATGTGACTTTACTAAACAAGAGCTAATTACAGGTTCTCTAGGACACCCTTGTTTATGATCTTAGCAGCTGCCTTGCCACAGAGTTGAGTGCATCACAATACATCTCTGCAACTAAAGACACTCTCATTTCAGATCATCCAGTCTTTGTTACAGTTTCTTCCAGTGTTTGTTACAATTATGTCAAACTCAACCAGATAAATCCCTGCTTATAACAAGCACCTTTGTGTGCCTGTAACTCAGTATTTTTTGATTGTCACAGTTCATGATTATACTAAACTGCACTTAACTTCACGCTGTGTGAGTTATGGCTTGTTTATTTTTATACAAAATATTCATTTTAATAAAGTTTGCTTTTCAAAAGAATAGCCATTCAATTATTAATACAACCCCACAAGACTCTCATGAAAGTAAAACATAAAATAGAAAAGGAGAACAGAAATCAAATGAATAGGCAGAGAAGTCAGTTTCCGGCATCTCCTTTACTTCTGGGCTTTGAACTGTTAGAGCTGTGGCCTCTGGCTGAGACTTGCTTGCATATATTGCTCTTTGGGTAGGACTCCTCACTTCAGCTCTGCGAGGCCTCTTCCACCTGCGTTTCTGAGCACTCTATCTTCCATGCTACACACTGTGCTTCCTTTTACTTCTTTCTTCTGCTTCTTTGAGGCTGATTTTGTCTTCACACTTCTGTTCTCCACAGCACCAAAATCCAGTTGGCTGTCATCTTTACTTCCTGTAGCTTTTAGTCCTTGTGAAAGAAAGTAATGTAAATTTTCATAAAGGGGTTTTTCAGTGTAGTCCGGTAATTTCTCAGTTTCATGTACTCGGCAATTTCACCTGGCTTGTTTTTCTCAGGAAAGCATTTCTCCATCAAAACTGCTCTGTCTCTAATTTTTGAATCTCTAACGTGGTCAGGATCTTTTAAGTTAATCCTCCCAAGGAAGATAGCCGCTAAGCCACCGGATCATGCAATGAACATGTATTTCCAAATCCCCATGCTGTAATGGAACCGTGCCATTGTGCACATCAATGCTGGTAAACTCCAGTGTGCCAACCGTGGCACCTTTCAGGATCTTCTTTGTACTCTTTAGGAACTCCATCTGGGCAGAACTGATAAGCAGGTGCATAGTTCTCCAAATATACCTGGTCAGGGTTCTTGCAGCTCAGAAGAAAGTTGGAGGCCTTGATGTCCCTGGGCACATCCTCATGCTTGGGAGTGTAATCCAAGATATCCAGGATTCTTAAGCTTAGCTGAAAGAGTTTCCTAAGAAAACCTTTTGGTATTTGCTTCATACATGTTCTGAAGGTCACTACCAAAGCAGTCCATTATCATAAACCTGTAACTTTTTCCATTTTTATCATGTAGACCAGATCCCTAATACTTAGAAACACAGAGGTACTTCAATTTACGTGTACGAATCCACTTCTGAATTGACTCTGGTTTAGCAGCCCTCTGGGAGAACTTTATCTCAGTGACGAGAGGCCAATGGTCACTGGATTCCACTTTCACAACACAGGGTGTGTCAATGTCAGCTGATTTGAAAGAATATGTGTCCATAAAATATATGCAGCCAAAGTCATGCTGGCCAATAGGCAACCCTAGTTTCCATTCCTTGTTAGACATTTTGGTTATGATCTCTCTAGCAGCAAACTGCTCTGCAAGGCACCTCTCTACAGGCCCCTGTCTTCAAGCCTGAGCTGCCTTTACAAAGGGCATTTTCACTGGAGCAACCAACTCGCCATCTTACTTATTTATAGACGAAGAAATCCAGGAGATTCATGCAAGGCAGTGTGAGAAGTGCACAGAAGTGTCAGAATCCATATCGCAGCCCACAGCTTTCGGCTCGAGTTTTTCTCCCTCTGAGTTACTTCATCTCCAAGGCAGTCTAAAACAGGCTTCTTTGACAGAAACAGGGACTCTTTGATTCTCTGAGCATACGGCAATGCACCAGAATCGTGAACTCTGACCGTACAGACTGAATATAAAAGAGATGCTTCCTACAACTTTCTACTTCTTGGTGGGTGACCTACCTAACATAGGAGGCTACTAGGGTCTGTCATAAGTAAGTGACATGAGATCTGGCCCTAAAACCCAGGTGTTCCATCACCTCATGATGCTTACAGATCGTAGAAATGACACGCTCCACTGTTACAGCTAAGGCATCCATTCTTTGCTACAAAGTTTTGTTCACAGACACACTCCTTGAGAGGATACCTATGTTCCAGCACAAGGTTTCACACCCATGCACACACAGCCAGCAGGGGACTCCATGTGCTTGAGAAGGAAATGTTGAGGGCTACAGAGGGTATTGGAGGGAAGAAACAAAGGGAATAGTTATGTACAGATATAAAATGTACATATACCAACTTCTCAAACACTACATTAAAAATAAATAATTTTGATTAAAAAAAAACTGAGCTCGTTATCAGCTGATATAGGTTTGTGAAGAAGTCTTGGGAATGACAAGTCCCTACGCAATTTAAAAAAAAAAATAAAGGAAAATAGAAGACAAGCCACAAGAGTAAAGGCTCCATGTGATGAAGTTATATAAAATTGTCACTAATGTATCATGCAGGGCTAGACATGTGGGTGAGTTGGCCTTAGCACAGTGTCCTGGGAGGGATGGAAGGAACTGAAATTCATGAAATAGACAGAAGCCAGTGCCAACTCTAAATTTAAAACAACCGAAAATCATATGCTGTGCCTACACATTCTGCCCTGAGCCTTCTTTTACTAGCTTCAGGTGCCAGGACAACAGAGCATATTTTTTCCCGTGGGGCAAGAAGCAGTGGTGTATGACGATCTCTGGGTGGCTCAAGCTTGAAGATGTTCTAAATTTTCACTTATTCTAATTTTAGAGCATCACCGTGAGCTGATCACTAATGGTGGGGTGTCAGTCATTACTGAGAGTCGAAGATTTCTCAGGTTACAGAGAAAAGTGCTTCTCTTCATCTAATAGCTTGACAGAAGGCATGGAGACATAGAACATGGGTTTGTGTGCAGTCCAGTGATGCTGATTGCAGCATTACTCTGGACTCTAGAGCCAGAGGACCAGAGCTCTTGTCCCTACTCTGGCCTTAATTTGTCTTGAGACTGTAAACTGTGAGCACCACCTCTCTCTGAATTTTCCCATCCAATGAGGGCCCTTTCAGTCCTGACTATGATTCTCATGCTCACACATCATGTTTCCTTTATGTGTGACAGTACCCTTGCTTGTAATATTAAAAACATAGTGGTACCACATGGTTAGCCTTTTGTAGGAATTAAATAAAGCTATCTCTTTTTCCAGAGATTTAAATACATTTCTGTTATACAGTAAGCGTCGATGTATGTCAAATGTGCAACTTCTGACTTCCCCTGCAGGACATAATCCAAAGTCTCATTTATTTTTCAAACATAATTTTTGAAATGTTTATTTTTCATATTAATTACAGTTTATTCACTTTGTGTTCCAGCTGTAGCCCTTCCTCATTCTCTCCCAATCTCATCCTCCCTCCCTTATCTCCAACCACGTCCCTCTCCAAGTCCACTGATAGGGAAGGTCCTCCTCCTCTTCCATCTGACCTTAGCCTATCAGGTCACAACAGGACTGGCTGTATTGTCCTCCTCTGTGGCCTGCTCCCTCATCAAGGGGTGGTGATCAAAGAGCCAGCCACTGAGTTCATGTCAGAGACAGTCCCTGTTCCTCTTATTGGAGAGTCCACTTGGACACTGAATCGCCAAGGGCTACATCTGTGCAGGGGTTCTAGGTTATCTCCATGCATGGTCCTTGGTTGAAGTATCAGTCTGAGAAAAGACCCCTGAGCCCAGAATTTTTGGTTCTGTTGCTCTCCTTGTGGAGCTCCTGTCCCCTCCAGGTCTTTCTATCCCCCCTTTTTTTCATAAGATTCCCTGCACTCTGCCCAAAGTTTAGCTATGAGCCTCAGCATCTGCTTCGATATGCTGCTAGTTAGTGTCTTTCAATGGTCCTCTGTGGTAGGAAAGATAATTCCATTAAAATAAATTGAGCATATAGAATTCCAATTACAACCATATGAAAAACTGTTAGCTAGCTTGCCATTGCGTTTGAGATTGCACACTGTCACTGTGATGCCATTTGAATGACTTCTACAATTCTTGCTCAGACAATACCAACCAGATGAAAAGGTAAATCAAAGCCCTTAGACATACTCCTTATTTTCAGACATGGCCCACATTTTTAGGATGGTTTCTTTTGTACTTTCTCCACTGCATCTCTTCTGCCTACTGTCATTTCTAAAGATACAAACCAATGAGACTATATTGCTTTATTATCAAAATGAAGTTGCTACCCTCTAAACTCACACACCACTCCATCTGTTCCTTTGAGCATGAATCTCAGGCTGACATCTATCAATGAGCTTGGAAGATGGGAAAGGATTCCTCAGAACAAACTTTCTGTCTGATCCCTGTTCTGCAATCAACCAGCAGGGAATGTGAGAAGATGATGACCAGGAGGCGATTCTGAGAAAGAATTCCCTGTAGTTGTACTCGTGGAAATTATTAATAAGAGCATCATTGGTCAAGAAAACTGAAGAGGGTGGTAAACAGAGTCATTTAAAGATGAATGGACAGATCTTGTGTCAGACAGTAGGGACACTCAAAGGCTAAAGTCAAGGGCTTAACTACTTTGAGGAACTAAAGGTTAACCTTAGAAGAGGAGATCTGGAACAAGTGATGACTCAAGAATCGAAAAGCATAGAGCATGGCAGTTGATGAGCATTTTGATGTGCGTTCTCTATCATGTAGCTCAGAAAAAGTTGGAAGGAAATAGTCTTTAAGAGGCATATAGGAGTGTAGCCACTGTGATTCTCAGAACCCAGCATACAAGTGGGTTTTAGTGCATGCTCTTTGATATCCAGCCCACAGGCATCCCAAGCTCATCATACAACCCATCATCTTTTTCTTGTTCCACCCAGCACTCCTAATAATACCTTGTAGGACATCCTCACACATTTATGGTTCTTCTCTCTTTCCACTCATCACACATAATCTGAGCCCACTTCTATGCACAGAGCTTACAGTCACTCTTCTGCCTAAAAGCCCTTGCCTGCAGCTTGGCCTTCCTACACTTCCTGCATGTATCTTTTATCAGTGAGGCTTCCTAAAATCGATTGAAACAGAAATGCAAGAATGGGGGAGGAGAGGCTCAGTGGATAAAATGCTGCATCTGCAAACCTGAAAACCAAGTTTAGATCCCTCAGAGCACACACAGTAGCCAGACATAGGAGTGCAAGCATCGTAATCCCAATGCAGATTACAGAGACAGAGACAGGAGAGACAGGAGAACTGCTGGAGGTTCACGGCCAAGGAGCTGGGCTTAAGCAATAGTGAAATAGGAACAGCTAGTCTCAACCAATCTGGAAGGCAAAGATGGACACCCCAAGTTGTCCTCTGACCTTCACTTTCACTCCACTGTATGCTCATGTTCACATACATGTACAAACACATTATAAATTAAATTGAACTTAAAATAAATAAAATACAAAAGCAGTCCATCTTTGTGTCCTTCCTAGCATACTTATTATGCTTTATTTTCATCATAGTCATTTTCATCCTCTAATATCATAAATTGCTGACTAATTACACTCTGTTTCTTACTTATAAGATACCAAAAGGCAAGGCTTAGCTTACTTCATTCTTATTATGTATCCAAAACACCTATAACAATGTTTGTGCCACAGTAGGTATTGAATTAATATACACTGAATAAAGAGAGCAGAAAGATTAGTAACTGCAAGCCCTCACCACCTCAGTTTCTCCAAAACCAAATTAGAATGTGATAGTATTTGCTGTCTAATACTGTGAATACACTCCTTTGAGGTACTGAAATATGAGCCCTTCATTCATTCCCAAATATCCAATTTTGGGTCGTACATTTTTGCCTCCCTTTCTCTAATAATAAGTCCCAGCATAAACTATTGCTGGTCTACTTCAGTTACAACAACATCTGGGTCTGCTCTCCAATAGCATTTCCCTTCCCCAAAGGGATTGTAAGGATAGAGCAGAAAGCACTGCTTGGAAACTTCCCAGCAGTCCTGCAGTCATTGCCTCTCACTTTGAATGGAAGCTGATAAAGATTGACTACCTTTATGTGGTAGCAATTCATCACACTTAGAGTCTCTCATTTGAACATCAATCTTATGAATTCACTGGGAGACTCAATAGTGTAAATATATTATTCATAAACTGGAGTGAATCTCTGCTCACCACCAGAACCATTTTGACAATAAATCATAACATGTAAATGTTGTGGGGTTTTTCTCCTTCTTTGTAGTTTTTTATTTGGAGATTCAACAAGACACATCTATATGTTGAACAAAGAAGAGCTAAAACAATTCTCCAAGAAAGAACAGAAATTCATAAAAAGAAACCTCCATTAAATGCATAACATTTGGGAACATGGATATGCTCAGACCATTTTTCTTCACAGAACTGACAAACCATTCTGGAATCTTTCTTACTGTACTTTTGCTTGGACTGTGATCTATAGTTATGAGCACAGTGCTCATATGGGAAGTGGCCACTATATCTCAAGTACTTAGAAAATGGACACATTGACTGCACAGAAACCATCGACAAAAAAAAAAAAAGCAATAGCTTAATGTAGATTTGGGATTTATTGTGTAGGTAAAAATGTATTAGTCCTGTGGTTATAGTGCTAAGTTCACACTTAATTTCTAAAGTCTCTTATCCTTAGCAGCAATCAGTTTCTCTCACATGTGAAACAAGACAACATAAATTAATACACAAATGTTTTTACAATAAAGGGTCACGTAAATGTCTATTCGCATGTGTTGGTATATACCAGATTAGTACAGAAAATATAACTTGATTAGTAACACTTTTAAAATTTTTTTTGAAAGAAGCACAACAAAATAAAAACTTCAGATAAAGTGAGTTACCATTAAAGAAAAGGGAAATATTTATGAGTGATAATGGAATAAAATTAGCCAATTTCCATGTTTAATTTTTAAAATCCCTTTGGGACTTAGAAACCCTCATAGAATTTGGATCAACGGCCTTCTTGTTTTAGTTTTACTTCTGTTGCTGCGATAAAGTAAACTTGACAGAAAGCAATGAAGTGGAGAAGGGGGTTTATTTCAATTTACAACCCCAGGCTATGGTCTGTCGTTGTGGGGAAGTCAAGGCTGGAACTTCAAACACATGGTTTCATCACATCCATAGTCAAGAGATGAAAGAATTGAATGCATACAAACTCTCTTCCTGGCTTCTTTATGCCCACCTGCATTTCTCCATTCATACAACTTAGCAGCTGGCTGTGTAGGGAATGGTTCCCCTCATAGTGAGCTGCACCTTCCCATGTCAAGTCACACAATAAAGACAAATCCCCACAGGTATCCTAACAAGATAACTCAATGTAGATATTGCTTCATTGAAACTCCAGTTGATTCCAGGTTCTGTCAAGTTGACAATTAAAGTAAAACTGAAATGGCATCTTTTGGATGTGAAAGAGTTCCAGCACTCAGGTACTCACAGCAACTGTTGCCTCCACCAAGGGAAAAAAATGCACAAGATCAAGCCAGGCAACATTCAAGTATGAAATGGTGAAGGGTTCATAATCTTCCAAACCTAGCAGAAGAGCTATTGGCAGTTTATGGCTTTGTGGAGAGGGAGGGAGTTTTAAGAGTGTGACCCTGCAGCAGATGGCCTAATATCCATGAATATGTCAGCAGCACAAATTAGATTTAATTAGGCTATTTAAAATAAAGAGGACATGGATCCAGACGAGGAGGTGGTAAGGAGATGGATGTGTGATGAGTTAAGGAGAGGAGTGGGGATGTATATAACTAAAATTCATTGCATGTGGATATGAAATTTTCAGTGAACTAGTAAAAGTATTAAAATTGCTGACAAAAGGCTGACCATGATAATTACGAACATTTATAGTTCATAGGCATAGCACAACCTCATGGTGAAGTCATTTGTCACTTAGATTCCCACATAATGCATCAGTGTTTTCACAATGTGACAAATGACTTTTTATTTACTCTGTGTGTGCATGTAAATGTCATGTGCATGATCCTGCATATGTGCATGCCACCATACATGTGTGAAGGCCTGAGGCCTGCTTTTTTTCTGATACCATGTAAATATCAAGAATAGAACTAACATCATTAAGCTCAGTATCAATGGCCTTTATCCATATAGGCATCTCACTGGCCTTGTATTGTCAGAATTTTGTCACTTTGGTTAAACAATTTTCTCCAAAGTGAAGATTATCAAAGAACAAAAGTTCAAAGCTAAGCAAAGAAACTATGGATGTAGATTCCAGACACCAAAAGAGTTTAGAAAGTTAAACAGTAAGCCTACCACTTACTATTCTCAACAAACTGAGCAAATAATTTAATCTAAAACCTAGCTTCTACTACTATAAAATTGGGTTGGTAAGTTAAAATCTATGTCAATGTATTATTTACAGTTAATATGATAATACAAACATGGGCTAACACTGGACAATGCCATATCCATTATATCTGTCATAATGTACCATCCTAATATAAATAGAAAGACTGAATAGAGAAGGCAAAATTGTATTGAGAATTTCTGATTGGCATTTAGGTACAGTTGCTGTAATAACAATAAACCTGCAATCTAATCATTTAACATTATTCCGGGGCCTGAAATACAACCCCAGAAAATTGGAAAGCAATTCATGCCTGACTGACTTACAGAATGGTTGGAAAGTTCAAACGTTTCCACGTTGAAAATCATTTCTAAAAGTGCTCTGCAAACCATAATGACTTCGACAGAGCAGTTAATATTCCAGTATTTCCCCATAGACATTGCCTTGGGAGGTTCCATTTTCCCAACATTTTAGAGCCAGAACTGTCCAATCACAGCATTGAATGTGTCTCTCCATTCAATACTTATTAACTCTCATGCCTTTGCATAATTTTTGTGAGCAGGACAGGAAAGAGGTAGACCATGAGGAAGCAGAACTGTCAGACACACAATGCTGAACGTTTTTGAGGAGATGAGGACAAATTAGGGAGATGCAAACAATGTGCTACATGGTCAAAGGTAAGTCTTCGAGAAGGAATTCTGTTTCCAATCTTTCCTTGCAGTACCCAAGCTTTGGAAAACATTAGGCCCACTATGCATATCAATTTATTCTACAGGTCAAGAAATTAAAGATAAGAAACAGAAACTAAATTGAAAAAATAATCACTGTGAGTAGCAAAGACTACAAGCCTACCACCATGATGAGTCACCAGTAAATCCAGTCAGTACTTACAGAGAACCAGCCAGGATGTCATCTTGATTACTACCTTTGATAGCCACCATTTGAAAATATGTTTTATGTTTGTGTGTTTCAGAACACTCTTTTTCGTTTATGCCTTTTCCTCCTCGTTCTTACTAGTACTTTGGTTACTCTGTAAATGTATTTTGATCATATGCATCCCTTGACTCCTCACAGATATTCATTTCTTTATTATGCAACCCCACTTTTTGTCTCATTTCTTAAAACTCATTGTACAGTGTGCACTACCCGCTTATACTGTTAGATATATGGCCTTCCACTCGAATGTGGTCAACACAATACTGGCTGAACCTGTAAAGACTTTTCTCTGTAGCTATCAATTGCCAACAGTTCCTAGGCTATCAGTAGGAGTTAATCCCTACTTTTGCTCTCCGTGCTGGGATTTCATCTATCTTGGGCTTGTGCCAATTTTGTTTGTGATGTCTAAACTGTTATAAATTCATACACACAACTGCCCTAATATGCCTGGAAAAATACTGTTTCCTTGTCATCATTCACTGTATGTGGCGCTTACATTTTTTCTCTCCATTTTCCTGAGTGATCCTTGAGCCTTTGAAATGAGAGCGATGATACTAATGTCCTGTTTAGGGCTGAGCATGCCACAGTTTCTTGTTCTCTGCGACTTGACTGGTTGCAAGTCTTTGTGCTAAGACCCATCTACTGCACAAAAGAAGCTTCTCTGAGGAAGATTACAAGGTGCATTAATTTATAAATATATTAAGCCACTAGGCATGTGTTTAATACTTTGACCATTTAACAGAAGGTATTGGTAGTAGGTTCTTCCCTAGGACCTCCTAGCTGCAAGTTCTTGTCCCTAATGCCACTGCCACATAGAGGCTTCAACTTGTAGAGTGGGCTTTAACTTAATCAGGAAATGGTTAGGTACTGCCACAACATGTGTGCCACTATTATGGTAGCCATATCCTGCCAGGTAAGTTGTTATAGCTCACAGGGTTGCCATCTGGGTAAGATTAGTGATTACTTTTCTTTTTCTTTGTATTATGCCTAATGCTTTCCAGTACTATAAAATCTAGTCAGTAGAAATAATAAATCCCAATAAATGCTAGCTTGATTTCTCTATAACTCAACCGCATAGAGTCTTTGGCAATCAGGTCATGCTAGCAAGTTCTGGAGGGCAAACAAAAGCACTGTCAATAACCTGTAATACTTGGAGTCTGTGGGACCTCACCGAGGAACAACTTCAAAAGAGGTAACCCAGTTTTAGCACTAGCATTTTTGTTTGTTAGTCTGTAGTATCCAGTACAAGCATCATTGCCACATTATAGGGTGACCCCACTGAAACCCTTTATATTTGTGTACATATCTAATATCTAAGACATTTTGAAAAAGTCATGGAAACCTGATATAGATTCTGTTGAAAACTATTTCTTTGGGGCTATCATTTTTGTTAATTTCTTGTCCATAGGAGCTGAGGGATGAGGCTAAAGGTGAAGCAGCTCATTGCTTTAATTAGTATAGATTAAAACTGTGTGTTCACAATATTTAAAATCAGTACAGCTGATTTGGAAATTTACTATGGAGATAATGACCTCAAATTCTGTGCTTATGAGCACATGTTCCTATTACTCTTTGGTGACATCTGATGAGGTGGTCTTATCTGCCTGGTTAGGGTCTGGACATAAAGGAAACATTATATTTTTTGAGATCAGGAAAAGAGTTAGGTTTCAAACTACTTGCCTCAATACTTACTACAAGTTTGTGACAGAACAAAGACAGAGAGCTACCTCGCAAATCCTTATGGCGCTTCTCCCAAATACTCTCCATATTCCTTCCCATCCTTTCTCACCTGAGCCTGAGTCTATGGTTAGTATAAGAAGAGTGGTGCAGGTGTTTATTGGTAATAATTTACAAATTCATGATGTGTATTTGTTTCGTATTTCATGTAAAGCTCCTATTTTTTTCCCCTTAGGATGCAAAGAGACAATCAGTCTATCAAAAATGAACCACACTGAGCCATTTAATAAATTTTAGATGAAAAATACAGCTTTCAATGAAAGCAGCTGTTCCTGTCTTTTGACCAACATGTTCCATC
This sequence comes from Pachyuromys duprasi, assembly GCA_028658305.1. Taxonomy (NCBI): domain Eukaryota; kingdom Metazoa; phylum Chordata; class Mammalia; order Rodentia; family Muridae; genus Pachyuromys; species Pachyuromys duprasi. The sequence continues at coordinate 21,146,405 of CM053755.1, forward strand.
CTCTAAATACATTATTCATTAAATCAATTTTAGTCAATTTTTATTTGTATGAAGAATTATATAAAATGTAAGTACTAACTGTTAAATGTCAGATAACAAAAAGGCATGCCAGCCTCAAACACCTATGTTCACATTACCTTCTACCTATTTTCTACTTAAAAATAGATTAGGCACAGCCAGTCAACAAAACTCCAGGGGAAGTGTCTTCTTATGTTAGTATCTCCAAGTAATACCAAAGACTTGTCAATAAAGACTTGATGAAATATTATGTCCATTGTTCCTATGTTATACTTTGCAATATCAATGTTCCCCAAAAGTCTATGTCTCAAAGGTGAGGTTCTTGGGATGATACTAAAAACAGCGACTAGTGAGAGGTCTTTTGGTCATTGAGAACATCTTAGAGGGGGTTTCTGAGGCCCTGGCCCCTTCTATCACTCTAGTCTCCCGTGCAAGAGGTAATTGGCTTTCACTATCCATGCATTCTGCCCAATGAATGTGGTATTGCTATAGGTCCAAAGCACAGACCTAATCTGTCATGGACTGAACCTTTCAAAAGCATGAAATAATTTAAACCTTTTCTCACTAAAAAGTTATTTCCTCATATATTAGATAGATAGAGAGAGAGAGAGAGAGAGAGAGAGAGAGAGAGAGAGAGAGAGAGAGAGATTCTATTGACAGAATGTTAAGTGGCAAACCTCCATGTTGAGGATATATTGACATCATTTTCCTCCTAGTCACAAACATTGTTCCCCATTCAGCTTTCTTCCTATCCCTTTCTCATTCACCACTTGACTTCATAATTCCATTCAGATGCATTGCTCCTTATTTAGGTAAATGATCATTTTAAGTCCTATTTTATTTATTTACTCTGTCCATAACATTTTAGTAAACTTCAACCTTCAGCTTTGTGCATTTTTGAGAAAAGACCAATTGGATGAAGCACTCAGAGAAAGTGAATCATAGAGTCATTACCATGTAATAGTTACTTCATGAGTCTTGGTTTAAATAAAACAAATCTGAGGTGTGCTAATTGTGCAAATTTTTAAGTAAAAATAAACTACAATCCCTAAGTAATATAAACATGAAAGTTCCTTGTTAGAAAATAACAGACTACCCTTTATTTCAGCAGTCTATACAAATAATTAAAATGTACCTTCTACTGTTCACAAGAAAGTTTGCGTATGCAATATTTAATGTATAATGTTAATCTACATGTTAGAATAGCTTATGATATGTCCCTCTCATTTCATGAAATGGAATGTGGAGTTGGGTTGATCCCAAAGGGAATAACTCAGTCCTGAGGGTCCTGTGATTTATTTCCTTAGCAAATAGGCCCTATATAGGGTATATATTCCATTTGCTATACAATTATAATAATTAGACAGCTGTCTATTAATCAAAGAGATTCATGAGTATTGAATCTAGTTAAGTCTGGTTCTTTGGCCCTTAGCCTCTGAAGCTATGAGAAATAAACTTTCTTGTCTACAATCTACCAAGACTACTGTATTTTGTTATAGCAACTCTAATGGACTAAGACATAAAAACAGTATGTTCCAGTAAAAGAGTTTGGCAGGCAATTCATAACTCAAGTGAGCATCTGACTACTTTATGTTGCTTCTCAATTATAAAACATCTCTATTGATTTAATGTATGTGTTAGAAATTGGTTAACACTGCAACACAGCTATAGATTTTTTTGCTTGTATCTGAGGACCTTAAGGAAAGTTAATAGACTGAGTAAATGAATGAAATAATATACAAAGAGTGTGCTCATTTCATCTTGTGAAGTTGGCTTGCAAAGTGGAATCATCTTCCTGAAAGTACTGTTTGGCAACAGAGAGGAGACAGTTCCCAGGCATGAGAAGTATGGACAGGCTGTAGAGAAAGAGACACCAATGTGTATATAGAAGATCTAGGAAAGAAACAAACATCTACTTAACATCTACCATGCAGCAAGCACATCACATCACATGCCTTATATCATATGAGCTTACAGCAACAAGCCAGTAATACAATCTACATTTCATAAGCAAGAAAAGTGAGACTGAAGGTGGAAAACTAACGCCACTGACTTCACAACATCAGGCTGTCTGGTCTTGAATTTAAGCCAACCTACCTGTCCCTGGAGCTCATGGTTTACAATACTGTGCAAGTACCTGGGTTTTATTCTTTGCCTACTCCTCGAGGACCAAGCAGTATAGCATAATTTCCATCACCAGAATGACCTGTTTTGTAAGAAGATTCTCAAAAGGAGAAAGTTAGAGGTCTGTCTCCCAGTTCTTCTGTGCTTAATGAAGCCATGGAGAAGCTGGAGCTGAGTATGAGCCCTAGTTCAGTCTCTCTCTCTCTCTCCCTCTACCTCTCCCTCTCTCTCTCCCCCCCCCCCTCTCTCTCTCAGCAGCAAGTTACATTGTTTACACTATGATCATGAATGGGTTATGGCTGTATTTAAAACACTGGCAGTCACCTATCAGGAGATCAAAGACAACCTTTGTGATTTGATCTTGTTTCAAAATATCTGGGGAGTAGCCCCTAATTAAGAAGTGAAACCAGATGCACCCAAGAAAGAACTAACAATAAGAGACTTCTGAAGTTCACCAACATGTCTCATGGCAAGGGTCACTTATTAGAAGAAACCACCACTTCTGAAGCATCCTCTGTGTTTACAGCACTGAGGCTTTTCATGTATTATATCTTAACATTGAGGAAGGCTAACAAGTTGACGGTTGGGTCATGTCTTTCTCACTGAAGATGATACTGAAGGTAACTGATAGAGTCAAATCAGGCACATACTTTTCTCCCATTTTCCTGATCATCAATGTGTCAGCTGCAAAGAGCTATGTGCAAATATTCATCCCTTCCACAAGACATCTCTCATTTTAAATTGCATGAAACAATAAGAGAAGACACCACAAACTCTTAGCTTCTAAAATTTGAGCTTATGTTTTACAAGTCTGTTTTGTTTCAACATGACTGGAATTAGTCTAAAACTGAGAAATCACCTAGAAACAGGTGTTAGACACGTTTCACAGCTATGATTCCAGTGTGGGAATCCAAAAAGAAAGGTTTCTGTTTGTTTGGAAAGCTCTGAACAGGATGGAAATTTGGCTCTATCCTAAGAGTCCAGGGGTAAACTGGAGGGTAAATTCAGTGAAGAGGAAATATTGGTTAAGAAGGGAAAGATGTCAAGGTGGTGGCCCCCAGAACAACTATATAAGCTGGAAATGTGACACTATGTTAAATTTTGGAATGAAATTAACTACCCAGATTTCTCCCAAAGTGTCTGGATAGCCTTAGACACAGTCACAGGGGCCAGACACTGATTTAATAGAAAGAATATAGAGATTGATGTTAAAAATGAAACTAAGCTTGAGAGATAGAAAATGTTCTCATCTGGAATCTAGCTAAGTGGATGTCTGCAAACCAAGCAGCATCCATTTCATGATTTGTAGCATATTCCCTAAACTGCCTCTTCCATGAGGTTGTTATAGCACTAGAAAGAGATAATGCCGAATCACAAACCATCACAGTGAAGCAAAATAAATGTGAATGCTCATTTTTACAAGCATTTCACCAAGCTCTTCAATTTTGAAAAGACATAAGCATTTGAGGACACAGACAAATACACACAATAAAGCAGGGTCCACAGAAATTACAAGAAAGTGAGGCTTGAGGAGAACAAAGATGTTTATGACTCATGAAAAGGGAGTTAAAGTTTTGAAATAAACAAAAAATGGAAAATGAGTAGGACCGGTCTTGACACAGGCTATTGTGTTTCAAATGACAGCAAGAACAGGACAAGTGGGGGCATGTACTGACCTGCAGTGTACTTAGCTGTGTGTTGCTGGGATTGTTAAAGATTACCATGTTTACTCTCCAAAATTGTCACCCACAGTATCACTATATTCTGAAAGATGTTAAGAACAGCACTCTTAAGTTGTCTCCTAATTCTACAATTTGATGAAAGGCTACAAGATCAGTTATTAAAAGAATGGCTAGTGATCCAGATGAAAGAACAGTCAAAAGAACAACTTAATCATAAATGCATATGGGTCAGTTACAGGGTATATGGCTCGTTACAGGGTATATGATAAAACACATGAGAAAACAATACAATTACAGAAAGCCATCACCATGCAAACGCAGAAAACTGACTGAGAGGTGCTCAGCCCCAACTGATACATTCTGCAATACAACAGCTATACCAAAAGTTCAGGAATCTTCATGGACGAGGGACTGGAGAGATTGTAAGGTCTATAGGACCAAGAAGTCTGCTGAAAGAGTGTCTTCTAGATAGGACAGTGAAGTTGTCCCATTATTCTCAGCAAAACAGCTGTTCAAACAAGACCTGAACAATGACAACATCAGTTAAATTGCCAATATAGATGGGGAGGATCTGTTGGGGACCTACCCAAATGGACAGTTACAGGCAATAAAAGATTGCTGAGAATGAGTGAATTAGTCCTCCATGGGGTTGAGCCCCTAAAAGGTTAGCAAATACCAAGTGGTTAGTCCTAAAACATATGCATACAAGTAATATTAAACAGACTCTGTAAATTGTGTTTATATATTTATATATGTGTGTGCACATGCATGCATGTGTGTGTAAAACAATAATAATTAGAGAAATAGGTCCCTGAATTTGAAAGGGAGCAGGGAGAAGCATGGAGTTAAAGAAAAGAGGAAGAGAAGAAGAAAAATGATGAAATTATATTTTAAAGTGTTATTTATGTAAACAAATATAAAAGGTAAAACCATCAATAGCTGGCCATTCTACCTTGATTAATCAGGTTAGACATTAGTTGTCCTCATTTCTTAGTAGGAAATAGCTTAAGAAACTCTGAAGGATCAGCCTAGCTCTAGTAATATAAAACCTATATTTCTATAAAAGAGAGTCATCCATAAAGCAGAACTACTCCTTTGTACAGAGAGAATTCCCTCTGTGTTGAAGAAAGGTCACTCTAAATTGGGGGCAAGAAAGGGGTGACCAAATTCCTCTGTGAATACAACAAAGCATTAGGTATTGAGAGAAACTGAACTAGAAAGTCTATGATTTCATTGCCTCATACCAAAACCAGCTCATGCTAACTGCCATTACCTTGATGTTGTCTTTAAAATTACAAGAGCCTAAATTATAGAGTGTTTTATAAACAAAACCAGATGCAAGTATCACCAAGCTTTTACCTGGATGACCTCACCTACACACACTTCGGAGTTCAATTTCTCTTTCTTCTAAAATGTCCTTCTATGAAATCTGGGCTCAAATACACAGTTTAACAACTGAATAAGGCACTGTGCAACAGTCTCTCTCTCTCTCTCTCTTTGATTTAAACATCAAAAATGTGACTTCTCCTTACATAGCCTCAGAGGAAATGGCTCCTAAGAGTCTGAAGAGTATTGTTCAGGTCAAGGTGTCCAATCCTGAGCTGAACTGGGATCATGGAACCACTTTTGTAATGACTCCTCTTTCAGGAAGAGACAGCAGCGAGAAGTGCAACAATTGAGTCAGACACTGAGAGCGGAAGAAAAACAGAGATGGCTGGAGTTCTCAGTGAAGACAAAGGAGAACCAAGACAAGGGAGGGCAAAGAGTGAACTTTTGTCCAGTATCTGCTGTGTTTGGGTATAATATTAACCCTTTAAAAATCACTGTTCCACCTTCTAGTTATCATTATACTATTGAATAAACATAGGATTCATATTTTCTACACAACTAATATATAGAGCCCAAAGGTAATTTTGCACAATACTTTTTTTTTTTAGTGTCTCTTGTTTTGACTGTGACCTGTCACATGAGCTCTGCTGTAGAATTTACTTTTTGTAGTGTCAGATTTTAAAGCAGTTTGGACTTGGTGGTTAGGAATTAAGGCTCTTTAAATTATTGACACTACTTAATTCTTAATGAAACAGTTTTATTTATTCTTTGATAATGTCATAAATGTATACGATATATTCTAATTATACTTGCCCTCTACTCTCTGCCCCTAACTCCTTCATGGTCCTCCATGCCAAACCTGCTTAAAGTCTTCTTTATGCCATTGGGAATAACTGAGTCTAATTTGTGCTGCCATTGGGCATGGATGTGGGAACAATCTCCCAGATCATGGTCTAGCTACCAGTGGTCATACTTCTAACAAAAGCCAACTCTCTCCATAGCAGCCATCAACTACCAATAACTTCCAGCTAGGATTGAGATCTCATGTGCTCCCTCCCCAATACATGCTAGAATGGTGGTTGATTTGCTCTCCTGTAGCAACCACCTCTTCTGAGAGTTCATAAGTACAATGGCACTATCAGTTTCAGAAAAGAGTTTCATTCAACTTCTTAAAAATTTCCAGCTCTTATACTCTTGTCATCCTCCCATCTATGATGTTTTCTGAGCCTTTAGAGTGAGGAAGAGTTTCTGATATAGATGTCTCATTTATGGCTGAGTACTCCACAGACTCTTATTCTCTGTGCTCTTACCAGTTGTGAATCTCTGAGGTAAAACCTCACAACTGTATTAAGAAACTTCTTTGATGAAGACTAAGCTACACTAATATAAGGGCATAAAAATAGTTTTGGGGCAACTGGTACTATGCCCAGTGCAAAAAAAATAATTATAGTGGGTATACAACTATGGTTTATGGGTTTGGGGCCAGATTTATTATACCAAGTGTGAGTTTTCTTGGGTGTAGTGGGTCTTAAATCCAGTCAGAAAGTGATTGATTACCCTTACAACATCCATGTAACTTTTAGGTAATCATTATTGTAGCTCACAGATTTTGCAATTGAACAAGGCTGTTGATGGCTTTCCTTCCTGACAGCCTACATAGAGCCTTCTGTTATTATGAAAGCTAGCTACCAGAAAGGAAAGTAACAAATTGGCACCATCTTGATTTCTACATTGTCCTCTAAGTAAAGTGTGATCTCTTTAGCAATAGAGTTTTACCATGTAGTTGCATTGGACAACCAAGGGCAATGGCAATATATTGTATGGTTTAGGTGGTTGTTGGGCATCCTTTGATTCTCAATCCCAAGAGCAACATTCTGCACATGGCAACCTATAGCTTCTTGGAGGAGTATTGTCCTTCATGTAAGGTAGTTCCATTTCACACTCCCCTCTCAATATGAAGCTCACAAAACAGTAAATATTAAGTCTCTATATGACTTTGTCAACATCCTTAAAGCTCAAGAATACCATTTCAAATATATGAAAACATGAAGTCATCCATTTTACAACTACTATAAAACAGATGAATGTCTAGCACAAGGCTCAATTTCAACCCTTCCACCTCATGATCTGCATATTTTTCTCTCTATTTTATCCAAATCAGATGTTGAAAGGGAAAGTTATTCCTGATGTCCAGTAGAAGATTGCATCATGCATCTACATATAGATGCATGTGGAATCTACATCTACGCCAAATGGGAGACAGATGATTGCAAACCCAGATGCTATGAAGCAATTCATTACTTATGTGGTGGAACTTACTGAAGAGAGAAATGCAGAAACCCAAGCAGCTGTGGATTCACTCCTTCTAGTGGAAAAAGGGACAAGTGGCTGTAGTTTTTTGCCTCTGTTAGGGGACAGAAACAGGAACACCCTATGCAACTGGCACAGGGCTTCTATAATTTGAATATCTCTCTGGATCAAATGAAGGGTATACTGAGCTTCTGAGGAAGCTGATACAGGAGACCTGGATGAGGGGGCCTGATATACTCAGTGGTTACATATGAAAACTGGAGTCAGACCATTTACTATAGCAAATAAGCTAAATATGTAGACAGGTTTCTGGAGCAAAGATTTGTATGATCACTCAAGCTCTGTTCTTTGCCCTGGAACTCACTTTGCTTAAGCCAGAATGACAATGAGGAAGGCTCTGTCTGGTGCCCACATGCCACAGAGTAGCACCTGTTTCATTCTCTGTGCCTAATGAAGCCTTCACAGATGAAAGCACAACATTCAGCTATAAACAATAATCAACCCCAATCTACCCAGAGCCAAATTACATGTTTGCCAGGATTGTAAGGGCTGATAGTACCCTCTTGAAATGGTTGTGTAAAACATTCTCAGGCCAGTGTTTCTAACAATATCCCAGGACCTAGAGGCAAAATATTAAAATGCACTAATATTTATTATGACCTTGGAATCTTCCAAATATTTTAAATAGACCACTTTCAATTCATCTCGAGCACCAACATGTGGGGTAATTGTTCAAATTTACATTTAGAGTGTCATGAAGCCCGAGTGGAACTGTTGCATTGCTTGATACTCATTGAGCAATGACAGCAAAACTATGCCCAGGGACCCTGCTCAGAATAATAGTGTGACTGGCTACATCACAGACTGAGGAAATGTCTCCACTGTGATTTGAACACAAGACTTTACAGCTCTAAAACACCTGCATTAGTTATATCAGAAGATAACAGAAACTGATTTTTTAAATACTTAAAAGGAAATGGTTGTTGATAAACTAGGGTCGGATGAAAGGGGAGGAGGTCCTCCCCCATCAGTGGATTTGGAAAGGGGCAGGGAGGAGTTGAGGGAGGGAGAATGGGAGGGGAGGGAATGCTGGAGTGGGATACACCAGGGATAGAAAGTTAATAAACTGTAACTAATATAAAAAATAAATATTTAAAAAAGGTAAATATTTACCTTTTGGTTGTTGTAACCTATTGTGCTCTTTTTATGTAGACTTTATCTTCAAAGCTTTCAAGATGGTTAGCATTCAGATATGTGGCTCCATATAGAAAAGCTGGCAAGCAATACTTAGAACCCATGGTTTTTAGGGAGGATATAAACCAGGAATTTCTGTGGAGTATTAGACTTTGTAAGTGGAATTCCTCTGTTCTGAGTTAAGGAATCATTTCTGGTAAGGGATCTGGGTGACAACAGGGCCTAAAGAAGACTAAGAAAAGTTTACAAATATTCTATTTTATTAGGTGGTAGATAAAGCACTCCAGTGTGTGTTTCTAACAGTGTCCAACAAAGATACAGAAAAACTTACTAAATTAGTACTGGATCTCTGAGTATGGAGATGACAGTACACATTGTGGATATGCACCATACTAGGTCCTGTGAAGCAGACTTGGAGGAGTGTGACCAACATAGGCCTCAGGAAGTGACAATCTACCAAGAAAGTTGGAATGAACCTGAGGAGAGTGGAAGAGAAATCACATACTCTGAGCCTCGAGTTACTACTATTATTTCCTGTGATTACAAAAATATCCTGGAGATGGTCCTGCTTTAAGTATTGATGACAAACTTTCCAGTACTCATGACTGTGAATACAGACATTGGAAGGTGATAGATGGTGGAGTATGAGTAGTACTCCACAAAGAGCTGGCTTGAGAACACAAACCTGAGTAACATTGAACACACACACAAATTTTGCAATCTAAGTATTAAGCCAAAAGCAGGAACGAGTACTCAAAAGTGAAGGAAGAAATGAACCCAGGGTGTTGGAGAAGCAAAAATAAGCAGAGAAGACAGCCACACATAAGGCCAGTGAAGGCCGCATTAGAAGCTTACATGTCTCTTTAAATGCAGCAGGGAACCTCAGGAAGATTTGAAGTCAGGGGATGATATGATCTGATTTATGATTTTTAAAATACCATCCTGGCTACTGCATGGAGAATGGATAGTTGCTAGGTGAGCGAAATGGGAGACGAGATCATTTAAGGACTATTGGAGTTACTCAGGAAGAAAATGAAATGAGCCTGCATAGAGTACATTGGGGAAGGAGAGGAGTGGACAGACTGGAGATATATCATATTGGAAGAGCACTGAGAACTTGCTGATGGATTGGCTACAAGTACAGAAAGAAAAACTTAAGGATTCGAAAAAAGAACCCAGGTCTTTGTCCTGAGCACATAGAGAAGCACTTTGCCCTCGTACAACATTTTGAGAGAGCAGGAGAAAGAGTTCTCTGTTAACCATTACATTGGTTACTTATATTGTGTGACAGAAACCTATGCTGCTCGTGATCATCATGTGACTGTGTGGTCCAAAAAATTGGAGACTCATGCCACATATTGGGATTGTGAGGAATTAAGGTATATGGAATGGGATTCTTGAAAAGGGAGACTTCTAATATGGCACATGATGGGAGAGTAGGAATGAGGCAGGTAAGAGACTCGAGGTTTTTTGGGTTTGGTTTTGTTTTAATATTCCAGTCAAAGCATCCTAGGGATGAAATAGTTTATTTGGCCATAGCATAAAATGCAAGAGATTAGTTAACACATGTAAATCACCAAATAGAAGCTGTGTTAAGCGTCATCACTGGAAGCTTTGGAGGACAATAGGGAAGCTTAAAGGGCTTTAATTAGGGGCATGAATAAATAGATTTGTTCAGAAAAGTCGTTGTTATAAAGGAAAATACAAATTAGGATAAGACAGAGTAAGATGAGTTTGAGTGGTGACCGGGATATGTCATAGACTCTGACATAGCAGAGGATTAAAAAAAATGGTCCTATTAAAATTATACAGTGTAGGCTCAAATAAATATTTGAGGTATAAACTAGAAAACGTTGAAGGGAAAAATCAGAAGTTTTGCAGGAATCTCTTGTTAATGGCTTGAGTAACCAGATGGATAGTTTCCATTCACTGGAATAAGACAGCTGCCTCTGAGCTCGCAATGATGTTCAAATTCCACCTACTCCTCTTTCTGTTTTCTGTGACCTTAACAGGGTTATTTGATATACCAGAGGAAGTTATATAACCTTCTGCAACCTCACTTTTTTCAGCTTAGAAAATATGGATCATCTGTATTTTAAATAGTTGTTCAGAGGATGTCAGAAATGGTATTCACAAAAGCCATCTTAACATGTGCTGTGCACCATGTGGAAGGCAAACTTATGGTACCCAAAGCTATCTATATCCAAATCCCTGAACCCCATGGCTTGTTATCTTATACACAAAGGTAATTAAGTCTGCAGGTGGAACTGTTTTGCCCATCAGATGACCTTTAGTGGTGACAGTATCTTAGGCTATCTAATATAGCAATGCATGATCACATACGATAAAGACAACAGAAATATACCAGCATATGGACAATAGCTAATATTATAGCCATTGAATATGAAAAAGGAAATGGATGTGTTAGAAAATGTTGACAGTCTCTAAAAACTGATGAGCACAAGAGAACAAATTCACACTACAACCTATAGAATGACTCACAACCTATCTACACCTTAACAGCCATCTAAGGGGACCCATGTCAGACTTTTCACACAGACTATAAGATGATTTGCACCATTTTTAAGCCACTAAGTTAATGAAAGCTTAAAACAGAAACCTAGTACACAGTGCAAAAAATATTAACTGCATTAAAATTCTTATTGGAAATAATTTAGGCGAAAGAGGAAAGGGAGAGGGTGGAGAGAGGTGAGGAGATGGTTGGTGAGCACTTTCTAGGGTTCAGGGGATGAGACAGTCAGTGGCAGGCATGCTTGGGAGCAGTGAATGGCGCCATGGGCCTTGCTTAGCTCATGGATGGAGATGATTGCAAAATGGAGACGTGCTGCCAAACTGAGATATCTGATATGATTCTACCCTCAGTAAGAATACTAGTTAATTTCAGATAATGGGGCCACACAGCCCCTCAGCCAGCCTTCGCTCTACCCTCTTCTGTTTCCTTTAAGCGATGATTCCATGGTGAATGTAGGGAACCAAAAGAACAACTGTGGAGAGTTTCCTGAGGACTCTGCTCTCAGAAATGAGGACTAACTCAAATCTGTGTGAGGTCTTCTCCCGTCATCTCACAGCAATCAAATGAGGGCCTCGCATCTGAAGAAGGTGGACTCGGTAAAAAAAAAAAAAAAAAAAAAAAAAGTTGTCCAGGTTGGACGGAGTTTATCGGCAAGAATTGATCCTGTTGTTACCGCATTCAGAACAAGATGAGTTTCTCTGAGGAAGACATTTCTCAATGTTTGTGACATGGGAACGGTTGTCTTAGCGCTCCCTGCAGATTGCAGAGATCAAAGAGAGAATAAGAAGGAACTTTGTAACCCGAACAGAATGATGCACGTGCCTCCAGCATTCGCTAGACCAACGGCTCCCAGCAGCACCTCCGTCCCACTTCAGCTTCTCTGCTGCCTGTTTGCAAGTTTAATCACATATACACGTATCATAAAGCCGTCCCTTTATTTCCTCGTCTTCTTGTCTCCACGATGTTTACTATTCCCTTTCCAATCAGCTGCCTACTTTGATCACTGTTTTGCTTTCTTGTTAAACAGATTTCTGAAATTCACTTATTTGCGGATCAGTTCCACAATCCTAATTGTTCATGCATAATCTCAAAGGCTGTCAAAGAAAGCCCAGGGGAGAAGCCTCACCTGGGGAGTATGAGCAGGCAGCAAGACTGATGTATGAAACCGGAGAGTTTTACTAAAATAAATGCTCATTTGGGGTTTCATCTTCTGTTCCAGAACCAAGGAAAAATAAAGGCAGCAAAGTGTTAAGAGGCAATTTCATTGGTTATATACCAATGATAATTTCATAATTAATTGAGATGACTGTTACTAAAATTATATGTTCACAGTAAGTTTCAGGGACTTGATTTTTATTGAGTTCATCTTTCCTTTTCATAGCTGCATTTGGAGCCTTCAATTGATTATTTGTAAGCCATAAAAACACCTACTACTTCCACCATGAAATCACTTCTATCACACATAAATGGAGACATTTTCTTTAAAACTGTACCATTCCAAAGCCCTGGCCAGACAGCATGTTGGCCCATGTCCAAAAGGATCAGACAGGTAAGTTTAATCATCATGCTGACATTCATATGCCCTGCTGGGCTACACACCCACCGGGAGGATTAACCTGCAACAATAATGAAGTGTGGAGCATGCCCAGGCAGGGAAACAGACACATCACATCTTAGGCCACTTTCCTTATTAAGAGGTTTCTGTGCTCTCTGTCCAGCACGTCTGCTACCTTCCTGGCAAACTCACCCCTCAACAGCTTTGTAAGTGCAATGATGTCTGACCTTCTTTCAGTGTCTAGGTGATGCCAATACCTTTCTTTGAGACCCGATTGGAATGTACACCATCACTTCATGATAATTTCTCAGCTTCTTTGCATTGACCCTATTCTACGAGCTCCATTCACACAAGGATCTATGTCATTCACCAGAGCACAGGGCCTGCAAACGGTCAGTGACTCATTGAAAGGATGAATGAGCACATGAGCCATTCAAACTCTGAGTGTTTCTATAGGCAGCTAAGGCTAGTCACTGATGCAAGAAAACTGGCTTTAGAAATCGATTCGAGCAAAGGTCTCCTCTCCTGATAACACCTCAAAATTCTTGCAATATAAGAGAGATCAGGTAAAAGCAAGTCAGCAAGAGATAGAGAGCAAGGGAGAGAGAGAGACGGAGACAGACAGACACACACACACACACAGAATTCTACAAATTTACTCCCCATAGCTGTTTGAAAGACTGTGGGAACATAAATCCAAGATGAGTTCATGTTGAAATAGAGAAATCATGAAGCACGAAAGAGAAATGAGTTGAAGAAAGTAAGGTTTCTGATCTTATTATCAGATATAGGACACATAAACCCTTAATAAATATTTTGCGTATTTGTGCAACCATCATATAGCAAAAGTAAGTGGGCCAACTAAGACTTGACTGCATGATTGGTTCTTACATTTGAAATGTTTTGAGGACTCAAAATGCGACAGACAGCATCATTGCCCTGCTTCACAAAATGAATAAACTACTCGACAGAGACGCTTTTCATCCTTATGCACTCCCCCAGCTCACCAAGTCCTGTATTTCTGTCATGCAAGGGATATCTGAGTGACGTCAGAACTCTGAGTCCTTTCTTCAATTTCAAGCTCCTGTTACAAGTAACCCAATAACCGCATTTTAATTCCACACATTGCTTCCAGGGACCGCATATAGGGAAGAGCAGAAGAACAGGAAGATCTGTGTGGTTAATAATCTTGAGCTGTAAGTATGGACAATGCCACAGGCTTTTGAACCAGGCCATACTTTCCTAGTCCCTCTATCTCTTGTCAGCAGTATGGACTTATTTTGTTTAGCTCTAGCTCTTGAGATTAATTTCCTCTTTCACAAAAAAGACATGATTGTCCATTCTTTTCTATTTTGGCACCAGCCGATGTATCTATAAGGTCTCTACCAAGTGTTCTCTGATTATGACATCTTGATATAGAGATAAAAATCACTATTGCAATGGAAAAGAAGAAGAGAAGAATCAGAAAAATGAAACAGAAATGGGGATATCGCTGGTCCCCAAAGATGACAAGAACTAAGCTACAAGAAGGGAAAAGGAAGAATGGAAAGAAACTAGGAAAGCATTATTTGGCAGAGAGTTTTTAGATGTACAGATTGATAGCAAAATTTCAAAGTTGAAGAATTGTCTCCCTTGTGTAGAACAAGAGGCTAATACTCAAGAGCTATAGATTAAGAAAGTAGGGTTGCAGTGTTTCTTAAGAGAATTAGGAACTAGAATGCATGCCTCCTGGTTCAAGTCTTGTTTCAGCTGAGAGAATTAGACTATGAGATATGATTTCCTACATAGTCTGGAAACTTCATCTCTGCACCCCTGTTTAGAGAAACATTACTTTCTGCCTCAAGAGTAAGAATAAATATGACTGGAACCCAATCTATGTATGTAAACTCAGAGTAATGCTTGTTGTCTGACCAGGAAATGCAATATCAGCTCAGCCCCAAATTCTCTGTACCTATAGTTTTGCTCATGATAAGGCTCATGTTGGGCCAGCAAGATGGATTCATTGGTTAAAAGCATTCGCCACCAAATCTGGGCAACCAGAATTAGATCCCTAAGACCCATAATGGGAGAAGAGAACAGATTCCCAGAAGCTGTCTCTGACCACCCCTCCACACATAGTGATTAGTACACACACACACACACACACACACACACATACACACACACAGCTACCAAATAAATACATATAACAACAACAACAGAGCATAATGACGCAGATCTTTTCTGCTATAGGAGGTAGAAATTTCAACAAAACAGTAGAGTTTTATGGAGCCCTGGGTTGAGAAGCCTGTGCAAGAATCAGCTGAAAACACAGGACAGAAGGATCCAATCTTGGAGTGTCTAATATGCATTAGACAAGAGTTTTATTTCTTTCCTTTAGGTTTCATCGTGAGTCAGTTCTTCCTGGAATTCTCTCTTGCCTTTTCCATCTTAGAGTCATAGGTATATCCTATGCACCTTGTGCATAGCATGGAGTGACCACCTAGCTCTCTCATGGTTGTATGAAACTCCATCTGTCTGAAACACCCCACAGGTAGTAAGACTAACTTCATAATTGGTACAGTCAGTAATGGATAGAAGCTCACAATTTCCAAACATTTTGAATATTTTATCTTGTTGGAGTCTCATAACTCTTGTTACAGACCCTCAGTTCCAGCAGTCTGTCCAAAGTAGGCAGACAGAAAAGCCTGCCTCCAATGTCTAGTGCACTAAAGGGCTGTGACAGCCTTCCTTCTTAGAGGAGGCCAAAATTATCCCGCTACAAAGTGATCCCAAATATTCTCCCCTACATTTCAGTCTTGGTTCTGTGCACATTCTACTCTTTAAGGTTCTTTGATAGCTCACCTTTTCTCAACTTGAAAAGCATTAAGAACTACTTCCCTTTCTTTAAAATTACATTTTGTTCAAAAGTTGATAATTCTAAGAGCAGAAAAAATAGTCCTCCCTAGGGAAGAGCACTCCAACTGGTAGAAAGATAGCAAATGGTCAGCCTTGAAAACATAGTACGCAGACTGGGCAGGTTGCACTTATTCATATATATATATATTACATAATATATATGAATATAATATAATATATAATTGACGAATATGAATATAATATATTATAAACAATATAATATATTATATATATATGAATTATATATATAGCTTTTTATTTTGAAAGAGAGCAGAGTCAGGGGCTACCTGGGAGGGTTTGTAAGGAGGAAAAGAAAAATGAAAGGATGGAATTATAGTACATGTAATCTCAAAAAAAAAGTATTTTAAAGCATGCGGTTGCAGTGAATTCCTCATTAATATATAGTTAAGATATCTGCTACCCTAAAATTAGCCACTACGAATGGCAACATGGATGCTGAGTCCTCCTGAACCTACAAGATCAGCATGCATTAATCGCTAAAAACCTGCCAAAGTCTTCCGAAAGCCCGATCCATCATCATTTCATAAGGGTAGTAGAGAATACTAAAGAGGGTCATGTGTTTGGACATAGCCTGTTTCCCATAAGGCTGGAGTAGCAGACACCTGTCCACAAGTCATGGAATTCTGTCCGCCGCAGTAGAGTTTATGGTGATGTAAATAAAGTCCAAATGGCTGCAGCCTGGCAAGCTACTTAGCAGCCAGCTAATCTCATTATGTTCAGTCTCATGGAGGAATGACTCGCCCAGGTCATAAAATAACTTCATGAGGAAACTGAGATTGGAATTGTGGAGTCAACAGTCTGCATCTTATCCCTTTTTCTATTCAGTTTTGAAAACTTTCAGCTGAATTCACTTGAAATCAAAACAATTAAAACAACTCATTTTAAAATTTAAAACAACCTGCAGTGAAATCCTTATTTTGTTTTCCTTGAAAATCCATAGAACCCATGTTGAGTATGGAGTAGAAGAAATTGTGGCCATGTCCTCCACCTTTAAGAAAAGAAATTCTGGACATCACTCTTGACATTTGTTTTAAAATATGAAAATGCAAATACAAGCCAGCTTCTAGGGCATAACATTGTTAACAATTATTAGAGCGAAAGAGGTCTGCCCAGGAGTTTAACTAACAGGAAACATCACAGAAAATAAAGCTTGAGAAATTTGCAGATGAGGTTGGAGTCACAAGGGAGAATGAAAGATGACGTCAGGGTCAGCAAGGACAGATATGACAGGAATTGAGCCATCTGCAGCTTGGGTACATTCACTTGATGAACTTGAAGAGCAGCCTGGGGTCCTAGCACTTCTTAGAATCTGCTTTGGTGATTGCCACCTTTTGAATGTTCACTTAATTATTTACCTCATGTCGTTTTCCTGCCCTCTGAGAATTAGGCAATGCTAGGGTGACCAGCCACTTTGTAAAATGTAACAACTCTGAGAAGTAACACAATGTGCTGTGTCACAAAGAAGAGTCATCTAGGAGCCAATGCACATGGTTGCCATGTGTGTTGTCACAGGGTACGGTGGAGGCTTGACTGAGAAATAATGTCACTTATGGGAGTGCTCAGCTTTATCACATTGTGACTCCATGCTATGTAAACACCTATGAAGTTCACATTTAGAAACTGCATGGTAGATTTACAATGACAAATAAAACCACACAAATATTTTGTTATGGTTTAAGTGAGTTTATAATTTTTTGTTTGGCTGCATCCCAAACCCTGGGGTTGCAGGTTGAACAGGCCTGTGGGATCACATCTACTTATCCACGGTTTCAGACCTAATTCTTATGTATCTGAGTTTAAAAGGTGAAGTAATTATTAATCATTCTTTTGTAATGATTTCCTGTTATTTGAAACACTGCATCCTGGAGGGAGGATCCTTTAAGACTTGGAAAACAAACAAACACACACACACACACACACACACATACACACACACGTCTTGGGAAGTTTCTCAGACTTAGACACCCTGTAAGACAGACCCCAATGGTCTTATACACAGTAGCAATTTTGAAGAGGGCACTCTGACTGCTAGGCCTCACACAAGTCATGGTTCATATGGGGATCTCTGGGAATGTAGGTTTGGGAGGGATCACCCACCCTGCCCTGGGCTTACTGATGATGCAGCCACCACTAAGCCATTTGTGCTCTGTGACTCCTCCTCACTCATGCTCCATAAGTAAGTCTAGTCAAGCCAGTGTCTCACAAGCTGGACTTACATGGAACCATTACTTTGGTCTGCTTTTTGGTCCTTTATCTGAAATGAAAAGACATTTGTTCATGTGCCTCAGGAAAAGTCACAGAACAGTCAGCTTTTAGGTGCTTAAGATGTAAACTTTGAGATTCAAAGATACCCTAAGACACTGAGTAATAATTTGTTTCATTGGAACATCTCAGATAAACCTAACCTGAAGTGTTTGGTGCTGGTTTCCATTCCATTTGAACCATTTTCCATCATAATGGCTTTGGGCAAGACCCTTAATGCTTAGGAACCTCAGCAGAAGGGGTCATTTCTAATAAGTTGCTGTCCAGTTTTTTGTCACACCCTGTATACCATCTGCAGAGGCTTATTGGCATTGTAGGAAACATCTGTTCCTGCCACCAGACTCCAAAAGTGCCTACTTCCTAAAGATCCTGGGAATACTTAGTGTAGGCTAAAAGAGTTCATTCTCCCTTCAGTCTACTTAATTTTTCCAGATCTGGCAGTTATATCCTTAATGTTGTTGTATTGGTAACACATTGCTTTATATTATGCAAATGTGCATGCTCTTTGCAAACTGACAGTAATTGTCAGGTGAAAAATCCACTCACTGTGGAGGTCATATTTCCTGGGAGCATAAATTACGAGAAGGTTGGATAGTGACCTTTTCATTTGTCTGAGCAAATATAAAGAAAATTATTGACTTTGTTTTTTTTTTCAGTATTTACTTGCTTCTCTTTCAAAATAATTTATATCAATAAGCATATCAGGTGCTTGTACTCATAGCTTGCTGTGGAATTTCACCCTCCCTATTACTCAAGGCTATTTTCATTCTAGGACTCCAGCTGTTTAAGCTTCTCTGCCATCAGAAAATGAAATTTTTATTTAAGATGTTACATTCTGCAGGCTCTGGGCTGAGGAATGAACCTTCTTAACATCACCATTGGAAGGAAATCCCAAAAGCACATTAGCTTCCCACAATTCTGTTGAGACTGGGTTTGATCTGCCTTTGTTTTAAGTGCTCTAATAATTTTTTAAATAAACTTTCCTTCCTGTACATGATAGCACCCATGTGCACCTTATCAATAAGCTGCAAATGCATGTAGCAAGGGTTATTAATCAATTGAGCCTGCTGTGATTAGATAATTAATAAAGGAAAGGTACTTGACAAAGGGATAGATTTTAAATTTTTAATGCTTTATCATGAATTAGTGAGTAGAATTTTAATGGGCACTTCAGCCTCCCACTGTTCAATTTGGCAAGGAAAAAAAGACAGCTTTTCTGTGCTTGCTGGGGTAGTGCAGAGAGTAGGAGGGATCTGGCTGGGTCCAGGTGACACCGATTCTAACCCAATGGAATTTGCTGGTCCTTTTGACCTTCTGACCTCACTTTACCTATCTTTATATGCAGGCATACCAGCAGTGGCCAATACCCTGGGATCATTACCATTTTTTGATGGTATACACTGGTGAGCATCAAACTGAAGATATTGACATATTAGATAAACATATTAGATACATATGTATCTAATTATTAGATTACATATTAGATTACCTCTGAGCTCCATCCACAGCACCACAAATCACTCAGTACTACATCCAAATAACGCTCTACACCGGGCCTTCCTAACAAATGGGGGAGGGAAAAATAACAAAATGTTTACTAAATAGATATTGGAAAATATATTTTTGAACACTTAAAAAATTCTCAGTCTCAAGGAAAAAACTGTTTATTTAAATTTAAGGTAATTAAATTTATTAGAAACTTAATAGTTTCATACAAAGTTTGTATGTTGACCTGGAGCTCCTGGTTAAACTCGACTGACTAGCCAAAGAACTATAGGAGTTGGCCTTTCTCTACCTCTCCAGCTCTGGGATTACAAGCATTGGATCTAATTTTTGCAAAGCAAACACGTTGACATCTCAGCTCTCCTATTCTGAGGAGAATAGAAAGCTATTTAACATCACTAAAATACTGCAATTTCTTGACTCTTTATAATACTAGAAGATATACAAGATCACATTTTGCTCTACAGTTCTATAAAACTACATAATTAACGATTGTCCAAATCCAAAACTAGATTTAAAAAAATAATTATAAACCCTCTTAAAATGGATTTTTCTAACTGGGCTTTCTGGTTGCAGAAGGTTGGTAGCATCAGTTTTAGAAGTGAAGGCTGGCTCATATATTTTTTTTCCAATCTAGTCTCATGATTAATTTGATGATAGAATAACCTAGAATTTTGAGTTATATGCTAAATACTCTGTTATTCTGCTATTGCACCCTAAAGCTTTATATTTCTTTATATTTCTTTTCTAATTGTGAGTTACAGCTCACTAGTGCTGATTTTGCCAGGAAGAAAGGGTGCTATTGCCAGGGTCATCATTTCAAATATGAAATACTTTTTAAAAGATACAGAAGGAAATTTTAATAATGATATTATTGATATTATTGAGGTTAATTGCTTTACAAGGGTTGGGGTTGGGGGAGACAAACTGGAAATTTCAGAAGTTACCAGGGAAAAGGCGCTGAATAAGAAAAAGGAAAAAAAAATGTTATTCAGCGCCTTTTCCCTGATAACTTCTGAAATTTCCAGCAAACTCAGTGATGGAGAAACGGATGTGGAAAGGGGCTCTTCAATGAAACTGAAAGAGTGCCCAAGGCCTTTGGACTTTGATTTGTATGCAGAAACGAGAAATAAAATATAGATATATATTTTCTGAATCAAAGCTGTGTTACAGTTATTTTTATAAAATTGTGTTTGTTTTTCAGTTTCTCTCTTAACCTAACTTTGACACAAATTATTGAGACTCTATTATATTATTTTAACAAGTTTCACAGCATAAGAACTGAGCAATTATTAGCCTATTCTTAATGCTCTAGACTACTTTGGCTTTTCTGATCCCAGGGATACTTGCACTTTGTAGGTTTCTTGGCTCCAGCTCCACTCTCTGATGTCACCTGGACCTCTCCCTGTGCTGAATCTCCTACTTCCTCTTCTCCAACTCCTCCTCCCCTGGCTGGCAGGAAGTCCAGTCCTAGTCTCTTCCCTGCTCAGTGATTGGCTGTAAACTGCTTTATTGGCATATCAGGAGACAATTGGGGAGCAATGTTTACACAACACTAAGACAGGAGATTCTCAGAACAAAGGTTGCAACCAGATATGGGAGACACAGAAATCAGCATTTGAATTACAGAATAATCATATACATACAGAGCTTAAAAAGCAGCAGACATAGGAGAGAGGGTCTATAAGCAATAGATTAAGGGAGAGCTTTCTGGGACCTGTAAGTACATTCCTCATTAAATGGATAGTTACTATTTTAATACCTGAGTAATATTCCATTGCGTAGATATACCACAATTTCTGTATCCATTCTCGGTTGAGCGACATCTAGGTTGTTTCCAGATTCTGGCTATTACACATCAAGCTGCTATAAACATAGTTGAGCAAATGTCCTTATTGAATGGTGAGGCATCCATTGGGTATATGCCCAGGAGTGGTATAGCTGTATCTTGAGGTAGTGCTACTCCCAATTTTCTAAGAAAGTGCCAGATTGATTTCCAAAGTGGTTGTACAAGTTTGCACTCCCAACAGCAATGGAAGAAAGTTCCCCTTTCTCCACATGCTCTCCAGCATGTGTTGTCACTTGAGTTTTTGATCTTAGCCATTCTGGTAAGTGTAAGATAGAATCTCAGAGTTGCTTTGATTTGCAATTCCCAGATAACTAAGGATGTTGAACATTTCTTTAAATGTTTCTCTGCTATTCTATATTCCTCTGTTGAAAATTCTCTGCTTAGCTCTGTACTCCATTTTTAATTGAATTATTTGATTTGTTGGTATCTAATTTCTTGAGTTCTTTATATATTCTGGATATTAGCCCTCTATTGAATGTAGGGTTGGTGAAGATCTTTTCCCAGTCTGCAGGCTGTCATTTTGTTCTGATGACAGTGTCCTTTGCTTTACAGAAGCTTTTCAGTTTCACAAGGTCCCATTTATTAACTGTAGATCTTAGAGCCTGAGCTGTTGGTTCAAGAAATTATGTCCTATGCCAATGAGTTTGAGGCTCTTCCCCACTTTTTCTTCCAACAGATTTAGTGTGTGAAATTTGCAGGCAAATGGATGGAACTAGAAAAGATCATCCTGAGGGAGGTAACCCAGAAACAGAAATACAGGCATGGTGTACATTCACTAATCAGATATTAGCGATATAATATAGGATAGCCATCTACAGACCTAAAGATGCTAAACACTAAGGAGAACCTGAGGGAGGATGCTTAAATCTCATACAGAATAGCAAACAGGATAGACACCAGAAGCAGTGGAAGAGAGAAAAGAGGATGGGAGCCTGCTACAGAGGGTGCTCTGAAAGGACTCACCCAGCAGGGAATTGAAGCAGATGCTGAGACTCAGGGCCAAACTTTGGGCAGAGTACAGGGAGTCTTATGGAGGAAGAGAGGGTTGGGATTAGAGGGACATGGAGGGGATAGGAGCCCCACAAGGAGACCAACAGCACAAAAAATTCTGAGCCCAGAGGGTCCTGCAGAGACTGATGCACCAACAGAGGACCATGCATGGAGAGTACCTAGATCCCTTGCACAGATGTGGCCAATTGGCAGCTCAGTCTCCATGTGGATCTCTGAGGGAGGGGTTCAAGGGCTACCTCTATGTGAACTCAGTTGATTGCTCTCTGATCACTCACCCCTGATGATGTAGCCTTGCCAGGCCATGGAAGAAGAGGATCTAAGCAGTCCTGATCAGACTTAACAAGCTATGGGCAGATGGCAATAGTGGAGAACTCCCCCTTTCAGTGGACTAGGGGAAGAGCATGAAGGGAAGAGGGAGAGAGAATGGTACTGGGAGAGTTGAGAGAGGAGCCTTCAATTGGGATATATAATGAATAAATTGTGAAGAAAAAGAATAAAAATGAAAAAAAAAAGATTGAAACAAAAAGGCACTCTCTGCCTATTGTCTATCATGTCTTCAGATCTATCTTTTCTACTTATCAGAGGGGTCTGCAGCCTTGTCTGGAGAAAAGGGAGCTCTGATCATCTACATTTGATGCTATTACCAACCAATGAGAAAGCAATTTGTAGAGGAGGTTAGTGACAGCCATCCTGTGTGTGTCAGAGCATGGCAGATACTCCCATTCCCATGTCTGAAAAGGGTCTCCAGCCTTGGATCATTCTGTTTTTATCAGAGAAAGCTGACATGAATGGCCATTACACCTCAGCATTTGGGAAACAGTTGTTTGCAAATGGCCCATTTTATTCCCCATCTCCCTATCTCGAGGCCTCTATTCATCAGGTACTCCAAGAAGCAAAGAAAAACACCCAAAGGCTCAGAGAGGACCTTAACCAGGACAATGGTAAATGTCACTCAGGATGCTCAATAAAGAGAATGTGAGGAACCTATGGTCCAGGACTCAAAAAGCTGTGCATACCTCCCATAGCAGGAACCACAAACAAAATGTTTAATGAGGCTAATCACTGCTTCCTTGCTTCTCTAACTCAATGGGACAATTGTTCCTTTGGGGGAAAATGAGGGGAACAGTAGTTATAGCCTGAAGTGTGAGGGTAAGATTAACAAAGACTCTAATTGTCTATCAAATAGAACTCCTACTTTCTGCATGCAGCCCAGCTGCGACAGGTGATGGAGGTGATTAAAACAGATATAACAAAAGTAAGAGAAGTGGCTTGTATCAGCAAAGGCAAAGAAATGAAGCCAAAGGATTTTTACATTACTAAAATTACAACTAAGGCTAAGATTCTAGTTAACCCAAGCACAGCATCATAACCTCAAGTGCCACTTACCCACCTTCAGTAAATGCCAGTCACAACCTTCTGTTGAAACCACTTCTGAGAATTAAAAAAATAAGAAGCAGGCCTTTCATACTTCCGTCCATGGAATGTATATGGTAGGAAGCAGAAAAAAAGAGTTCAATGAAAAGACACCTGTGAAGCAGGCTCACTGTGCTAAGGTTCACACTTGAACCTTATTGGTTACTTCTCTCATTGCTGTGACTCAACAGCTAAAGAGAAAGGCCTTGATGTGGGGAGGATTCATTTTGCCTTAAAGTTTAAGAAGGCACACAGTGCACCAGGTGGGAAAGTTATGGTGCCCACAAATTGAGGGAGCTTGTCACATACCATTTACATTCAGAAAGTAGAAAGGAAAGATCACAGCTTGAGCTCAGTTCTTGTGCCTTCTTCATTCAGACTGCAATCCTAGTCCAAGGGATGTTGCTGCAGGCATTCAGGTTGTTTTTTTGTTGTTTGTGTGTTTGTTTTTTCTCTCTCTCAGTTAACCTTTTTTGGAAACATCCTCATATGCTCACCACCTCCCATGGCCATTGTAGATTCTACAAACAGTCATCAAGTCTAGCCGTTACATAATCCCCTGAATCTTAGTCCACACTTCTAGCACTTGCCTGCCTCTGGAGGGATGGAACCCACACATACATAGATCATATGACATAGGTTCAAGACAAGCTTGTCTGATGAGGTTCATAGAATCATCCCAGGGCAGATAGCAGATATACTCTCTGCTTATAACTATAGCTGAGAAATGAAAAAATAAAATAAAATAAATTACAATCTGTCCTTGGTTCATATCCCAAGGGAGCTTGACACACAGAAATAAAGCATTAAAGACAATGGTTTCCAGAAAGGACTGAAACAAACTTACTGTTGTTTTGTTTTGTTTTTCTTGAAATGTACATTTCAGCACATCCTACACCGTTTTTCTTATAAGAAAAAGAAGCAGAAACTAGATTCTCCTATTGCTACCCATGGAACTCCAGCATTCTAAAGACTGGAAAACTTTTAAATCTCTCACCTGGGAGTGTCCTGTGGAATAGGGGACTGAGCTAAGCTGTTTCCAAATCTGAGAACAAAACTCTAAGAATCAAGGGACAATTTTCAAAGTCAACTGGAAGAAGAAAATTTCAAAAGAGGTCCACAGTCAGAGGTACATAAATCTGAATGGTAGTAAGCTAGGCAATATGTAGAGAAGTGGGGTCATTCTAACTACTTTATTGAACAACTAATTATAATTGGTAATGCTGTGTCATTTAGCTAATTTGATTAAGGAAGTTGTGTGACAATGTCAAATTATACTGGCAAGAATACTATGTTGTCTATGGTAGTGGAATGTCAGGAGAATATTTCACCTGGAAATGTAGGTATTGTTTCTGTGACGGCTTCCTTAACATCTTTCCAGTCTTCCCTTGCTTCCCTGAACCTGAGCTTTTTACCTTTCACCCAGTAGAGAAGATCCCTAGTTCTAGAGTTTAAATTACCTGTACTTTAATTCTGAGTTGGTATTTGCCAAGAGTGGAATCCGTAAGCAAGGTATTGAACCTCCCTCATCATGGCTTGTCTCTCATGTAGGCTTCTGTGGGGATGAAATAGGAGCATGCGTACAAGCCACACAGCAGGACTAACTCTCATGACATTCACATCATGATTAGCAGTTGTAAGTACCACCTAGTATCTTCAGCAATTTTCCATTATGTCAAGCTTATTTGCACATTTGAAATGGTCTCTATCTCCACTGACAACATTAAAATCTCAGCTAGTGCATGGTCAGAACCATGAGGAAAAGGTCTGGTTTTGATTTCGTAATACTGTGAGTGTTAATTAGAGTAGCTGAGAAAAAAAAAAAACAGCAAAACAAACACCACAGCCAAGAGGTCAAAGAGAGGGAAGTAGAAAGAGGAGGAGGAAGGACAGAAACAACAGGGTCTTAATCTGAAGATACAAAATGCTTCAGAATTCAACATTTCACTAGGACTAGCAAGAATCAAGAGTGAATCAAGAGTCAAAAAGGCTAGGGTGTTGTTTGGTTCAGTCTGCAAAGTGCTTGTGGCACAAGCACACAAGCATGAGGGCCTGGGTTTGATGCCTAGCACACATATAAAATGTCTGGCATGTGGATACCTACGACCTCGAGGCTGGGGATGTAGAAACCACTATGATCCCTAGGGATCTCTGTCCAGTCAGTGTGGCTGAATCAACATCTCCATTCTCAAAAAGAAATCCTGTCTCAATATGTCAACTGGACATGGAACAGGCGTGGTCAGACAGGTAATCCTGCTTAAACTCAGTGGGTCTCAAAAAATATTTGAATATCTAAACGTGAATAGTAGGAAGGAGGGGTTATTGATGTTTGGAGCCTAAGGAAAGTAAGGATTACAGTAACCCAATTGTGCCTTAGACATGTATGAAACGGTCAAAGAACAAATTCTATAATTTTTAATTAGATAGAGAAGAATTAGAAAAGACTCCTGATGTCAACCTCTGAACTTCACACTTAATCACACTCACACATTCACTTGTATGCCCCCCCAGATGTGCTCACAGGCACACACATACACCCACAGACACAAAGAAACATGTCAAAACTAGAAAACACCATACCTGACTTTATTAAGTACGTTGGAATCAAAACGCTGTCAGAACAAAAATATTCTATGAAATTAGTGTCAGATCATTTACATAGACTTGCATGAAACTTGAAGAATTAAATGTTTCCTCTTGTGTCCCACTCCTACAGTATTTCATTATATAAATGAAACTATTTTAGATTGAAAACTCAAGATCACTTCTGGTTACAATATCTTGAATAAGACACATTTGACTTGTATTGAAACAGGTAGACAGCTGTACATAGGAAGAAAATGTGAGTGAGTAGTGATACAGATTCTCAGCCTTTGTGTTCCAAAGCTCATGTTTCTATCTGTAGCCACCAGCAACTTATAATCCATAATTTCTGTCAATTAAGAGCCAATCTTATGAATGTACTTCGTTAAGCTGAAGCATGTACTTCCCATTTAAATAAATTCAATAATAACTAAAATCCATTGGAAAGAACTTCAGCCAATTGACTACTGTGTATTCTTGGGTAAGCGCAAGAACCAAGGCAATTGTTAACAACATTTATGTGTAATGCTTCATCAGCAACAGATATACTGACAACAAGCTCAAAATAGAAAGAAAGAAATGTGTTACGGCTTGATGTGCCCTGAACCTTGAACATCTAATTTACCACCTCCAAATGACCCTTCAAACACAGATAAATATTATTCTCTGATTGAAAGCTAATTTATTTTGGACTCATCTGATACAAAAACAAGGCCATTTCCATTTTCACTTCAAACTATTTGCTTTGTACTCAAATCTAAGGCACCAATTTCTAAAGTAAGCCAGTGTGGACAGCGCTGAGGAGCAAACAATCCTAAGCAAAAATTCCAGATCTCCGTGTGTTAATTCTACAGAGTAAATATTATGATACCAGCTCAAGGAGGTAGACAGTTCAGAACAAATAACATATGACTAGCTGATCATGGTGCCCGGAGGGTTCTAAGTGCCCCACAAAAAAAAAAAAAGTCACAATTGTTCCACCAACAAAATGACCTCTTACAGAAAGAGCAGGATGATAAATGTTGACTCCAACAGAAACAACAGCAACAAGTCAAAAATGAAAACACTAGTTAGATGTGAACTGCAAGAGTCGAAGCTATTTGTATATTTTGTCTCATCCTGTATCTCCAGGACTAGAATATGCCTGACCTAGCAAAAGCGCTTAATAAACACTGAATTGGCTAATGAGGAGCACTGGGAAATTGCTGTCTAACAGCTCCCTTCAGAAATACCCTGATGCCTCCTTTTTTCCCTGCTAGGCACACCTGCAGCTTGAGCTATTTGCATGAGAAAGACTGTCCTGTTTGGTAAGAGCACTACACTCAAGAACCCTCTAAGTCCCTTCAATCACTTACATGAAAACTATTTTTTGTCTTCTGCCTTCATGAGAGAAAAGGGAAATCAGCACCAGGAGAAGAGAACCCCAGCACTACATATTGGGCTCCAGGGTCCTCCTATTTTCATCAGCTGCATAGCCCTGAGGTCACGGAAATAATCAACGACTAATATATATCTCAAGCATCTTCGTGGCTGTGAGAAGCTCGAGACACAGTCAATGAGACGGGGGAATAAAGTTAAAAAAAAATAGTGTGTGCGGCATTCCCTCCTGCAGAAAGAAAAAAATCGCCTTTAATTTCCCTAAACAGCAAGGTGCCCTAAATTATCAAATCAAAGCACGTGAAAACAGTCACTGAACAAAAATAACCTATTGTATTTTCAATCACCCAGGATCGTGCCCCTGGATTTCAGTAATAACTGCAGCTTGTGTTAAAGAACTCACAAAACCACTGGAAGAGAGGAAAGAGATGGAAAAATCTCGACAATAATAAAGAAGCAGCTGAAATAGAAGGCTGGAAGGAAGTGGCCAAGGGTTTGAAAATGTGTTCCAGTTCGGAACGCACCTCAGGGATGTCATTTTAAAGTTGAACCAATGAGGAAGCTACTGGGTTTTGGTACTTTAGCCCCCAAATTTATACACACACACACACAAAAAAAAATCCTTCTGCTTCATGTTTTACTGGTAGAGAGCAGAACAAAATGGTGCTGGGGGCCGCGGGGAGAAAATTAGTTTTGATTCTATTCTTTTTGTGGAGGGAAAAGATTATAACCACAAGCTGGCATCTGCTAATCATTTGTTCCGGACAAACAGTAATGAATGTTTCAAAGAGTTCAAAGCATCTTGCTTGATCAAAAGGGAAAGATGGGAAAGATCAAAAGGGAAAATACACTGAATTCAGATAACACAAATGGGAGGCAGATCAACAGGCTGAACCTGAACTGTCTGTCCTCCTAACATCCCTCCTATGAGCACAGTGACCCTTGTCTTCAAGGTCAACAGGCCCAAAGGATGCACCAAAACAATTGTTCTCAGCACTCGCATTTTCTTTTCAAAAGAGAGGCAAAAAGCAAAGCTTGACAGTTGGATCAGGAGCCCATATTGCAGCAAAAGGCCTAGACAACAGCAAAGTCCAGTAACAGTACCCACAGATTCAACTTGAATAGGAGGGGGAGGGCTACCATCTATGTAATAGGAAACAAAAACACAATTGCCAGCAGCAGTTTCTTTAATTGTAGATCCTAAAATGAACTGAAATGATCGTAATAAGAAATAAGTAGAAGATTACATATTTCAGAAATGTATCTCACTGACATTGGTAAAATTTTAGTACACAGTGCTTCAATTTTCTGTTTAAGAAACTCTTCACCTGCTTAGACCATTTACTAATCTATTGTCCCAATTGTTCACCACAAGATCTCTAGATTATAATACAGATCTTTAAAGACCTGCCTGGCTTCCCCACAAATATTTAAAACTTATTTTAAAGGTGGAGGGAGCACACTGTTGCTATTTACTTCAATAGAGGATTATGTTGATAAATAGCACAACTTTCAGGGGCTTTTGAAATGGCTCAGAGAGTAAAGTACTTGCTGAATAAGCCTGGTGACCTGAGTTTGATCCTCCAAACCACCATAAACGTAGAAGAAGAGAACACGAAAAATGTTGCCTTCTGAATGCCACATATGTATTGTGGCACATAAACCCAATACTTTTTAAAACATTGTTTTAAAATATCACAGTGTTCACTCAAGAAATGTGAACACATGTGTGAAAAGGTGTAGACAGGTCACAGGTTCGGTAAAACAGGAAAAAGTGTTTTAACACGGTCTGCAGTCCTCTCTTTAAAATCTTTGCAATTCTGCCCCAAGTGTCATGAAGGCTTGCAGGGGCTAAGAACTCATTCCTCTACCCTTAAAAGTAATTTCAAGAAAGAGTAGTCAAAAGGGTGAGTGTGACATCTTTACTAATCTTAGAAATTGTCTAAGAACCAGTCACCCAGGGGGTCTTGATGAAAACGGTTTGGAAACTATTGCACAGACCTGAGAATCAATGGATCACCTTCCAGAGTTCCTTACTGTTATGGGGCCTACAGACAGACTTTCTTCTGGTTTCTGGCCTCTCACAAGCTGCATGCCACAGGAGGACAGTGGGTAAATACAGTCTTTCCCCACTAGCCTCCCTTTCACTGACTGATGCACCAAGAAGAGAAAGAGAAACATGACTTTCAACAGCCTTAAAAGTAAGAGCCCAAAGAAAACCAGACATTTCTGTAAGCAGTGTTCTACACTCCCAGAAAAGAGCACATCTTCTCTGATACTGGAAGAAAAGGATCCTCTTTCAGATTCTCTTAAACTACTGAATCAAGGATCAGGACTTTGGTTATACCTAGAGAAGTCCATCCCTGGATTTGCACGGAAGGGTCACCCTATTCTCCTCCCTATAACAAAAATAGTTCAGCTATTTTCCCAGACATCCTTGCAATGAGCCAGAAAAGAACATTAGTTAAATAAGCCTCACCTAAGCTGAGAATTCATCACAGAGTCTATTTTTCATTTCAAATTAGGCCCAGGCATATCAGTTGAGTACTGCATGACAAGAAATACTTTGAAGACTAACACGGAAATGCCTCCATCTTAATGTAAATCTGCCAATCCTTACATTCCAAAAGAAGTAAAATCAAACCAGATCCCCTGTCCTTTGTCACTGAAAGGCTGGAGAATGGACATCAAAGTTCTATGTAGCCCATGTTGGAGAAAATAATGATTTCCCTAAAGTATCTGGAGCCCAGGAATATGTTTTCTGATTTGCTAAAGAGGCATTGAAGTTTCAGGAAGAATTGGGTGTAATACAGGTTAGCCGCAGTTACTTGGGTAGGCCCAACATAATAGTGTCTATGGAAGGAAAGGAGGAATCTGAAGCAGAGGAATGACAGTATAGAAAAGACTTAGCCTGAATGATAGAGGAAGAGAAGAAAAGGCCTGGAGAATAGGCAGGCTCCTGAAGCTACAGAAGATGAAGAATTTTTCCTAAAGCTAACAGAAGGCAATGGCAAACCTGCTAAAACCTGAATTCAGCACAGTAAGACCCGTTTCAGACTTACAGAATTAAAAGATGAATGTGGTTGTTTGAAGCCATGACATACGTAATCATGTCTTACATTTGTCCAGAACTGAGCAGTTGTTTTTGGTTGTTTTTTTGTTTTGTTTTGTTTTTTTTTTTTCTGTTACAGATCTCCTCTCCCAGACAGATGCAGCTTACTTGGAGGGAGCTTGTTCTTCAGACACAGATACTAGACCAATCATCTACAGAAGGCTTTGCACCCCTCTAGCATAGAAGGATTCCATATCCAACTTCCTTAGTCCTATTTTCCCAGAGACTCAGAAAAGACTTAAAACATCACAGCATTGGTTCCTACTCAGTTTGCAGATGGCACAGGCTAATTCCCCACCACCATTCTGAAGGAAAAAATATCTATCATACAACGTCTCCAGAAATGACCTGTACCATACCCTGCTTTCTTTCAAGACTTAGACACTCCTTCTTAGCATAGGTCCCCCAGAAAGTATCTCCCCATTTTGAATTGTGCATTGCAGAACTGAAATTGAATTGTGTGGACTCTGTCCACCGACTTTGTCTCTTATGAAACTTATTCATATGAGAATTAATTCAGTCAAATCCACTTCCATTCTGCAAGATTCCAAGGCATATTTTTCTGCACATTAGTGGCTTCTTTTTCGTTCACTAGGTATACTTAAGGAACTTCTAACTTAAGGACACTCTCTCCATCAGTCTTAGTTGAAAAAATCACCTTCAGCAAATTCCAAAACATGTGTGGCTACAGAAACCAGAAGTATCAATATGCCTTAGACCGAATGCTCCCCTGCACATGTTCCTACCCTTCAGTGTTTTAATTTTCCAGCTTTTAAATAGCCTTTCTTGCTGAAGCCAATTTTACTTTTTCTAGCTTTTCTCCATCATAGATGGCTAAGCCTACAAGTGATCTTGCTCCTCGCTTTTTGGCTTCTTTCGTCTATAGAGAGAGTGAAGTTTAAAAGACTTTAACCTACTTTCTGAGTGGTTTCGATCTCTTTTAAACTCATGTGGAACCAACCCTGTCAACTGGATCATTAGCTTTGCTTCCTTTCATCTCTTGGGCCAATTGGCTGTTGAGCCAGTCACACATGCCTCCAGGTTCTATCTTGATGTTCCAAGCAGGAGAGATATGAATTCTGTAAACTACAGCCCACCACCTAAGAGGCGTTTTGTGCCAGCAAATGATAGCAAGCTCAGCCCTCTTTTTAGTCTTGGTAGTGCTGTTGATGACATTTAGCATGTGTTTCCTGAGTTACTTTATAAATGTCCTAATCCTGACACTTTGCTAATACATACCATGCCTGTTTTCAGCAAATAGTTGTATTATCTTGAAAAGACAACAGACAATGCTTCTTATGGGTGGATGATTTTATGGCCAAACCTCAGGTAACTCCTTGGCACCTTAACTATGCTGAAACACCCTTTGCTCTTAACACTGGCTGCTTCTATGCTGGGAGAGTATCCACTAAAGCTAATCTTATTCAAACCATACATGTCATAGGGAAACATTTGAGTTCACACTCTGGACATATACCATATAACCTGGTTAAATTTTAGGGAGAAGTCCAGCATGTATTTATGCCCTGGTTCTCTGTAATTCTACAAATAGCTGTATATAAGCTGAACATGATTTTTGTGATCTGATTTTTGTTCTGCTTCTTAAGTTGTGTTCTGGTTAAGAAAAATCCTTCCCTTGTTCCATCTAAATTTGCTCCAATTTTGCTTTCTTTTACTTTTCTACTGTTCCCTTCTGACATGACAATGAAGAATTAAAACTAAACAAACAAACAACAACAAAAACAAAACAGCCCTAATTCCTCTCCAACATGACCAATGAATCCTAGTCCTGAAAACAGTCTTTAAGACATAGGATGCTTTAAGCTTTTTTCCCCATTTTAGAAGATTTTAATCTCAATCCCCTATGGTAACATGTCACCAACATGACAAAATCCTATTCCTTGTCAGCTGTTCATCACTTAATAAGGCAGCTTTTCCCTATCGCTGGCATCAGTGTGAGTCCTGAAACCTATAATCCTGCTCAGGGATTATGAAAGGAACAGCCTAGTATCAACTTGAGACCAAGGCTATGGGTGCGCACTTGATTCTAAAAGATATCCAAATCACTACGATCTGCTTATCCCCTTGATCAAGCACAGCCAAAATCTGGGAACACTTGCTCACTCTTCTTCAGCAACGTAAAAGTAAAATTGCCAAGGAAAATCCATCACAGAGAATTGCTCTCTCTATTACTTGGTTGATCCTTTTGTACCCTGAGGTCTCAGGCAGTATTAGTCTGTTGCTACAATGCTTTTGCATCCTCTTACCACCTGATATAAACTTGTCAACCACAGTGATACCAACGTTTGACATACCAGCATTTACGGACAAATATTTATTTTCCTTTGGGATGACTCTCTTTTTTTTTCATTAATTATGCTTTATTCACTTTGTATCCCCCATAAACCCTTCCCTCCTCCCCTCCCAATCCTACCTCCCCTCCCCCTTCTCCACACATGCCCCTCCCCAAGTCCACTGATAGGGGAAGTCTTCCTCTCCTTCCTTCTGATCCTAGTCTATTAGCTCTCATCAGGAGTGGCTGCATTGTCTTCCTCTGTGGCTGGTAAGGCTGCTCCCCCTTCAGGGTGAGGTGATCAAAGAGTAGGCCAATCAGTTCATGTTGGAGGCAGTCCCTGTTCCCATTACTATGGAACCCACTTGGACACTGAATTGCCATGGACTACATCTGTGCAGGGGTTCTAGGCTTTCTCCTTGCATGGTACTTGTTTGGAGTATGAGTCTCAGGAAAGACCCCTGTGCTCAGATTTTTTGGTTCTGTTGCTCTCCTTGTGGAGCTCCTGTCCTCTCCCTATCTTACTATTTCCTACATCTTTTGTAAGATTCCATGTACTCTGCCCAACCGTTGGCCATGGGACTTTGATTTTGCAGACATACAGCTTGCCTTCCACCCTGTCTTACGGTATTGAAGTATGCCAAAAAAGACAAGTTCTAAAAATTGCTCTGTGGGCCTGAAGTTCAAGAGAGCAGCCTAATATGACCCCTATCCAGGTGAAGTGGAAGATGCCAAACAGCAGCCCACTTTATAAAATTTCGAGTCAATGAAAAGCAGGCTTATCCTGCTTCCACTGGGTAAGTAGGGCCACCCAAAGTGAATTTGGTTCCCTAGAATGGAGTGCAGAATATAGAACCCATCATTTTTCATCTCATTTGAGAAGAGAATGTTGCTGAAAGCAATGATGTCCATGCTGTGATCTCTGGCTAGACAGTGACAGTGGGTTTCAACCAGATCCTCCAAATCAAATCCTCTATAAGTGGATCTAAAGTCATCATTTTTCTTTTTTACCAGACCTCCAGGTAATTCTTACTAACATTAAAATGAGAAGCACAGGGATCAAGATAATGACTATACTACTGAGGTCACCTTCTTCATCATTAATAGAAGGGAACAAGAAAGTTAGAGGGGGAAGAAACACACTCCAAGCCTTTCCCTTCATGGAGAGAGAAAGTCAGCACTCGTATCTATATCCGGTGTTAGATATCACATCTATTATACATTTTCTTTCAATAAGATGATTTTATAGAATGTAAAAAAAAGATCAGATATTTAGAAGCAATTCTGAATCATTGAATCCAGCTCCTTACTGCTATCTATCTCTCTGTCACTACCAAAGCTATTATTTCTTAAACCCAAGTCAAATATTTCACTGACTCAGGGTTATAGCTAGCTGCTCCTATAGGGTGAAGCCTAAACTACCTAGGATGTAAAAATAAGGCTATTCACAAGTTTGCTTACATGTATCTTGTCAGCCTAATGTGTAGTCTTCTTGAATTCTGTGCTGCAAATTTAGTTGGCAGCTTTGAAAAATGGAATCAAAAAAGAAAGAAAGAAAGAAAGAAAGAAAGAAAGAAAGAAAGAAAGAAAGAAAGAAAGAAAGAGAGAGAGAAAGAAAGAAAAGAGGCAGAGTGCATGGAATCTTATGAAAGATGTGGGAAATAGTAAGATAGGGAGAGGACAGGAGCTCCACAAGGAGAGCAACAGAACCAAAAAATCTGAGCACAGGGGTCTTTCCTGAGACACATACTCCAACCAAGTACCATGTGTAGAGATAACCTAGAACCCCTGCACAGATGTAGCCCATGGCAGTTCAGTATCTAAGTAGGTTCCATAATATTAGGAACAGGGACTGCCTCCAACATGAACTGATTAGTCTGCTCTTTGATCACCTCACCCTGATGGGGAGCAGCCTTACCAGGCCACAGAGGAAGACAATGCAGCCACTCCTGATGAGAACTGATAGACTAGGATCAGAAGGAAGGAGAGGAAGACTTCCCCTATCAGTGGACTTGGGGAGGGGCATGTGTGGAGAAAAGGGAGGGGAGGTGGGATTGGGAGGGGAGGAGGGAGGGGCTTATGGGGGGGATACAAAGTGAATAAAGTGTAATAAAAAAAGAAAAGAAAAAGCCTTCCATTTTCTACCGTGCTTCTGTGTAACAGGTGCATTCCCAGATTTCACACACAGCAACCCTGACATGGGCCTATGGATCTGCATTTTGTCAAGGGCCTCAGACAGGGCGAGTACAGGTATTCTTAGATCATCTGTTGAGAAATCCTGCCCTATATACTTAATAACATCAAGCCTGGTATGCACTGGACTATAAGCAAGCACTGACTAATTAATGAGTCATGCCTGATGTCACAGTAATTGTTTCCATTGTCAGACATTTCCCCTTCATAAAGCCTCTATGCCTCTCTCATCAAAACATTTCAACACCTTCCATCATGAAAATATTTTCTTTTCATGTTTAAAATACAGTGACATCCAACAGGTGGATCCCACAATTCTTTTTATTGAGGTATCTATCCCTTAAATTACTGAATACTTGGAAGGCAGGATCTAGAGGTGACTCAGCATTGTACCTGAGGGAACACTGCCAGGGAGATTCTAGACTTATGGATATATCCTTTTTCCTAGCAATTCTAGCTGAGCTCCTTCCGAAGGATGGGCTTCCATGTCTAATGTTAGATAGCTAAACGGTACTACCTGGGACTTCCATGTCTATCACCAGATGGCTATGCAGCATTACCATGGAAAGGGGTAGCCATAATTGTGTCATCTCTAAATTTTACCAATAATATATTTTTTCTCCTGCAAAGTCTCAAAAAGTATTCTGTTTAAATGAGTTATGTGCCTTATTTCCAGACACAAAGAAAAAAGCCGTGCCTGCACAATGACAAATTGAAAGATTAGCAGGGTCCATTCTGACATTTTACCTGCATCCAAGTGTTAAGAGAAATTTGGAGAAATCATTTTTGTTAACTTAACTAACCTTTTGAAGTAGTTTTCCCTCCTTGCTCTGATTTTTAAGAACCTCCATTTTATCAAATGAAACACAGATATTTCCTAATACACTGGGAGTTAGAAGCCTGCATTCTAATTTTGGGTTTGCTGGTAGCTGCTATATAACTTCAGGTAAAATAATTGACCCTGTTAAGTCCCAATTTTCCTATAGCTAAAAGGAGACAGGTAAGGAGAAATGTTTAGTCTTTAAATCCTTTTGCTCTAAGTAGTGAATAAGGGAGTGAGAAAATGCTGTGTTGAGCTCTAGAGACTATGAAACACATGTTAGCTTAAGGGGGATATTCTTAAGTCCCGGACATTTCACAGTTCTGACCATGAGTTCTTAAACATACACAACTCTTCTTTTCTTCTTTCATTTTCATGGGTGAGTGATATACATACATGTGTGTACATGATTACATTTGTGTGGGCACATGTTATGTACATGTGTGTGCACATGAGTAAATGTGGGTGCACATGTATGTGGAGGCCTGGATTTTATGAGGGAGGATTTATCCTCTGTCTTTCCTCCATGTTATTGTCCATCAAATCGAGAGCTCACCAATATGGAACTTGGGCTTACTTTAGATCTGGAAACTGTCAGCCTGGGATGAAAACATGACCCTGATTTAAAGCACCCTGGAGTCAGTGGTTGTTGGCCAAGACTATGAGGATTTGACTCCCTGATTATGCACTTAACAGTAGTTGGGAAGACAGTGCAGAAACTGTTTCGTTTTATTTTGCAGGCTCAACTAATGTAGGTAATTAAGATTCACTGCCTAATTAACTTCAAATGGCTATACAGAGTGTAGCATAATTCTGCTATTTTCTAAATATCAAGGTTTATCCTTACACTAAAAACAAAATTATGCATAATTGAAGGTCTCACTCTTTGTTCTAACACTTTGTTTGTGAAGCAACATCCTCGTGGAATTATACAATAATCATTGCGTGCCCTCTGTTTACAAGGAAGAACTAAGAGGGACCCACAGGTTAATGACAGTGCAGGCCTCACAGCTACTTGGTGATGAAGACTGGTTTTGAGGAAGCCCTTGTGGCAGATTAGTGCTCTTTCAAATTAGCCGTTGAGCGGACATCTAATCCATCCTGTATGTGTCTTATGGATAGCTTTTATTTCTGTTTTTAATTGCTCACAGTTTATTGATTTGCAAGTGTCTTTTTCGCACTGGGCAGCAGTGTGGCAGGGTTAATAGCAAAGAAAGAGGATTCCCTTTTTTTAAAAAAATTACTCAATACTTATTTTTTTCACAATCTAACAGTAAGTCAAGCTGAAACTTAGTTCTGTTGCTTAGAAAGTGACGAATTGAAGAAGTGCAAAGTTGGCATGAATTAAGTCAGTTATCTGGTGCCCCAGGTTTATGACATTCTGAACAATCTACAACAGAGCAAAACCCAGAAAGCACAATTCTGGCCAGAGTGTTGAAAGAGCCTACCTAGCCCCAAGTGATGCTCTAGGGCTAGAGGCTGATGGAGATCATGGAAGGGGTTTTAAGAGGCACCAAAAGTGCCGAGGAGCAAAGAGATGGAATATGAACTATATCCCAGCATCACTGTAGAGAAAGCAGGTTTGGGCATCCAGTTCAAGCAACCCCTTGCTTGTCTCAGCCTAAATCACTGATGAACTTCCTTAAATCAAAGTCGCTTTTCTAGTTGGATTGCCATCTCATCCCTAAGTACAACCTTGGGAGCGGGACACCCTGAATAAGGGTCCCTACTGCAGCACCTGTTCATGTCCTGGGTCTGTGTCCATTGAGCAAGGGGGACTTGATCCAGTTATTTTGTCTGGATGCAATTATAACACGATCACATCCTCCTCAACTCCCACTTTGCCAAGCAGAAAGAAAGGTTTCTTCACATCTGATCATTATCACCAAAACCTGGTATGGAGAACAAGATACTAAGTGAGAAGACTGAAGACTTGGTATTTTACCACTTCTTGTGATTTTTAATGTACAGTTGAGGGACTGTGTGTTTGAAGATTTGAATTGCAGAAGCAGAATCGGCAAAATGAGTGAATTCTCAGACCACACTGAAGTGGCCTCAGTTTCAGAATGAACACATCCATTAGCGTATTAATTAATAGATTAACTAATGTATTAATTAAGCAATTAATGTATTAATTAAGCAACTAATTAATTGTGGCATTTGACATGAGTACACTGTTCTTTTTTTTTAATTTTTAACATTGCTAAATCTTACGGACATACCATGGTCACTCAAGCTGCCTAGTCTTGGCTAGGACCTCAGGCCGCACCCAGCTGGTGGGTAAACAAGGCACCACAGCAGCTTAGAGTCACCATTTATACTCCGTGGGACTAGGCAGAAGCTGGCCAGAGGGATGAGTTCCAGGATGGGAGTATAATTGGCTGGGAGGTGAAAGGGAGTTTATTTGTAAGCAGTGGGATGCACTACCAGGACATGGTCTTAATGCCTAACTATGTTTATGCCTTCAATTAATCTTTAAAGATAAAAATGTTCATAGCCTTTCTTTTAAGCTCTAGGTGAAATATACAAGTAGGAAAGGAAAGAAAAAAATAACAAATGATATAACATTCTCTCTGAGTTCAAATCATGGCATTGGTTTTGTCTAGTTCTCTACTTCAATTAGCCATTTAATCTGTCTAGAGAAGCGGTGATGATAAAGTCCTTAGGATGCTAACAGCAACATATATCCATAAAGTGGTGAAGGGACTTGTAGATAGCTCAGTGGATAAGACCACTTGCTTTGCAAACGATGAGGACCAGAGTTTGCATTCCTGGCACCTACGGAAAAGTCTAGAAGACTACAAGTGCACAGGTCAAATCATCCAGACTCTGAAAAGGCTTTTCTGAAGTCCTAGCTAAGGCTGGACAGCTGGATAACCACAGTACTAGGGGTCAGAGCCAGGCAGATCCTCAGAGGTCTCTGGCCAGCTAACCAGGCCAAAAAGGGTTAACTTCTTGTATTGTGAGTGGCATTGCCTTGAGGCAAGAAAAGGGAGGGCTATAGAGGAAGACACCTAACTTTCAGTTCTGCCCTTCCTGTGCATTAACAAAAGTGTGTACATCTGCACACACACACACACACACACACACACACACAGAACCTTCTCATAAGTCTGCTCAGCTATGCCCAGGGCAAACTCTTTAATCCAGAATAAGTTGTCACAATAGAGGTGACTTCTGCTAAGTGTCTGTCCATGGAATGGCATGCCACTTCATCTCTTACAGATCACTTGCATGGTGACTCTGTAAATAATGAGTTACTTCCCTAGTGTGTAAGTTTAGGACGGGAATTCTGACGGGTGATCACAGTGACAGATGCTGGGGTCTAGAGCCAGCTCAGCTTGCTTATTGGACAGCGTCTTTGATAACACAGAGATCCACATTGGAAAGATCAATGCTGAAAACGTGGTGATTTTGAAAGAGACATAAGCCTGACTGGGTTGCTGTCTGGAAGTAAAGTAGTCGGGACAGACACAGCACACAGCCCTCAATGCAGAGGCATGCAGTCGGCTTCATACCTGGCACAAGACAAGGAAGCTGAAGGCAGAGTTCTTTGACAATCTCAACTGCTGCTCTTAATCCTTAATTAAAGATAAAAGCCAACAACTCAAGCCCCTTCTATTTTTAAACGCCCTTCAGACCTCACCAAACTGAGCTGGAAAAATCTCCTACTCAAGAATCCTCAGAATAACTTGACAATGCGGAGTGTATTTGTACTGAAAGCTAGGTGAGCCAAGGAAAGTGTGAGGATGCTCTGGGAGCCCAGACACAGCAGGAGAAATGTATGCCAACAAAGACTGTGCTCTTCCCTCAGACAGATCAGGTGTTATAGATAGTGTCTTGGGAAAGAAGCAGTGAGATGCAGCAGAGATTAATTGCTGAGCCTTATCTGGTCATCACTGACTTCGCCAGCAAGCTCTCCATGTCAAGGGGGAAGGCATTTTCATCCCATGTTTTATAAGTTTCTAGACTTGTGGAGGGTTGGTTCAAGGAACATATATTGTTTTTCCTCTCTAGGACAAACACGAATCATTGGATGCCTTCATTTTATTTTCATAGGAAATAAACATTTACGAAAGGGGCAGAACATAGAAAATTGTAAAAATATATATTAGAAATAGATAGTTAAAATGTAACTTGTGCAAATGTTGCACAGCAAAGGGAAAATCATGGAAACAAACCCCAAGGATTTAACTTACGTTTGCACAGGCTCATATCTGGGGGCAGAGGCACAGGCAGAGGTACACATTTGTGTACAGTATGTGTGGAGTCCAGCCATCAAGGTCTTCACTAACCCTACCTTTTCGGAGAAACAGTCTCCCACTGAACTTGGAGCTCACCAATTCGGTTAGACTGCCTGTCCAGCAAGCCTAAGGGACATCCCTGTCTCACCCTCCTCGGCCTGTGTATGACAGGAAACTTCTGCCATGCTTGACTGTTTACACAAATCCCTGGGATCAGAACTCAGGCCTTGATACTTGTATAGCAAGTTACCTAACCCCAATTAACCCAGTCCCAAAACCAAGTTTAAGGACAGAAAAATACTTAAGTTATGGTTAATTTATGTGATAAAGGAGAAGACAGCCATTACAAACCAGTTCATGGTTTGTTGGTTAGTTTGTTTGTTTTTTCCAGATAACATGCTCACTCTGGAGCTAATCCTGAACTAGAACTCGCTATGTGGCCTCAAACTCCCACATCCTGGGATTACAGGAAGAAACCATTGTTCCTGGCTTATAATTTTTTGTAGTGAAAGAAAATATTTCTGACACAATATCAGAGGGAATTTTTAAATCACATGTCTTCAGGTGAGGCAGATGGATGAGTAGACAGAAGGATGATAGAGACAACCTATGGGGAAAGGGACAAAAAAAAAAAAAAGAAAAGAAATTACAAAAATCTGGAAGTAGTATTTACCTTAAAGTTGATGCTTCAAAATCAGTTTTTATGTTTTACTCTTTTATTTCTTTAGTTCTGCTGTGCCTTGATCTAAAAGCAATTTAAAGTTGCTTACAAAATATATACACGATAAAATTAAATTTAAGAAAATGTAAGCAGGTGGGGAATGAATATAAGAAAGATAAGATATAGCTGGCAGGGTGGCTGGTATATGAAATGCATTCTGTGAAGCCCTACATATCAGGTACAGATCAGCCATAAATTCACACCTAAGCTTTCTAGCCCCAGGTACAGAAAAAGAGACACAATAGACTGTCTAACTCTGGAAGATAAAACAAGGTATTAAGAAGACAACAACAACAACAAACCATGTTATTACATTTAAGAAAAACAAGAAGCAAATGTTTCCCATGATGCTCTTGCTCAAGAGGACCTTGCAGACAGTGATAAATGGTAGAGGTAATGTTAGCTGGCCTCTATAGCCCAGCCAACAGCTTTCAGTGTCCTCAGTCAGTAAGTCCTTTGTATAACTGAACACAGAGGGCCAGACTATAAGAAAACAAAATAACATCTACAAGGTAGATGGTTCTTGACTGCCAAGCTCTCTGCTAATTGACTCCTTATGTTCCCTGATTTCATCCTCTCAAATTCTACTGAGTATCATGACTATCCCTTATAAACATAACTACAGGCATGGGGGGTAGCTAAAATTCAATTAACTATCAGGTAGCTTAACCACATTCCCACCCTGATTTACCATTCTGTTCTATTGCTTCACAGCACAAGAAGGAAGAAAGGAAGGAAGGAAGGAAGCAAGGAAGGAAGAAAGGAAAAGAAAAAGAAAAAGGTGATGATTTTTCCCTACCAAACAGCATCGCAATGATGAATGCAGTTTATGAACACAGTTCATTGGCAATCATTTTCCCTTTTTCTCGTAATTTTTCAATCATAATTTTTATGGTTATGTTCACTTCAAATTACCCAATCTTAGGGCCTTACAACTGCCCAAGTCCACTTGTTTCACTTGATTTTGAATTGAATCTAACATTCCCTGAACCATGCCTTTCTATTTCCCTGATGCTGGGCACACCTGCACACAGTGACTGGTCCTTACCATGGGATTTCTACTGCTAAGCTGGAGAGACTGTAGTCATCAGAGGATTCTGTAAGCTCACTGCTCACCATGAATTTAACCTCTCCAGTTTCTCTCTCTCTCTCGCTCTCGCTCTCTCGCTCTCTCTCTCTCACTCTGTGTATTTTGTACGTACATAAGTGTCCTAATGTGTACAGATTTTCACGTGGAGGCCAGAGTAGGAATTCAGGTGCCCTCCTCTCTAGTTTCTATTTGAGTGCTTTGAGATAAAGTTGCTCACTGAAGCAGAAGCTCACTTTTCTGCAGGGCTGGCTGACCAGAAAGTTCTACAAATCTGCCTACCTCAAACTCCGTGTGCTGGGTTTACAGGCACCTGAAGCCAGGACCAGCTTTTAGGTGCCACTGAGGTTCTGAACTCAGATAATCACACTTGCAGAGCAAAGGCTCTTACTCACTCAGAGC
This sequence comes from Pachyuromys duprasi, assembly GCA_028658305.1. NCBI lineage: Eukaryota > Metazoa > Chordata > Mammalia > Rodentia > Muridae > Pachyuromys > Pachyuromys duprasi. The sequence goes on from CM053755.1 coordinate 21,188,939, forward strand.
TCTCTGCCCAGCCCATTTAAATCGGGCCTCTCATTGTGAAGTAGGCACCTCTGCTTTCCTTAGGTGACTTCATCCTAACCATACCGCCTTAGTCTATACTATATTACACCCAGCATATAAAGGGAAATAGCCAGTCCCAAGAATTTTGAACAAACTTAACAAAACAGTATTTACTTCAATTGGTCACGCTAGTTGGAATTAAATGTTCTTGGGAAATGTAAGCAAAAAATAGCTTTATTTTGGGGGACACTTTCCAAAGCGTGTCAAAAGCAAGGACACTGTTAGAAGCATTGGACCAAGAAATTCCCCTTGGTAGGCTATTCTAAGAAGTCCAATATAACTTTAAATCAACGTAGAATATAGTGAGTAGGGTATTCTCTGCAATTTCTTTTACAATATGACAAAATAGAAACCATATGCCCAAAAGTAATATTTGGTTTTAGTATATTGGGATCTATCCTTATAATGAAATAGCACACATCTATGCCAATTTTGTCTGTCAAAAGCATTTATTAACTTCAAAATATTTTGTTTTAGACATCTAAAATGATAAAGTTGGGCTACAAAATAATTTCTGTAACATTTCTCATTTCTTCAGCATTGCAAAATGTGAAAAAAATCATAGAATATAATCACTGACTGTTGATGTCATTTGTGAGAATAAGCAACTTTAGTTTCTTCTTCATACCTGTCTAAATTCTCAGTGTGTCTGCAATGAGCATGCATTGGTTTGTTAAGAAAAAATAAGAAAAACAACTTTAAAGTGATGGAAATATGATTATGCATATCAGAGATTCCATTTCTGCATATCTACCTCTGTGAGTGAAAAGAGTCAAAATGTGACTAAAAGGCTGATCAAGTTGGTCAGAGCAATCTTTTACACGTTTCTGTGATAGTGACCGGACAGAGCTAAATATTTAAATATCTATTTAACCGTGTGGTAGAAATTCACCCCCTCTGTGTGTGTGTGTCTGTGTCTCATTTGTGTATGTGTGGTATGTATATGTTTACAGGTGTGTGTCCGGGCATGCTTTAGCATGCAGAGACCAGAGGAAGACATCAGATGTCCAGCTCTATCACTTTCCACCTTATTCCCTTGACACAGGCTCTTTCACTGAACCTGAATCCTGCCAAGCATTTAGCTAGACTGACTGGCCAGCCAGCGATTTGCCAACGATCATTCTGCCTCCAACTCTATCAACAGTCAGGCCCTGGCAGCTACAGCTGGGCTTTACATGGGTGCTTGGGATCTGAGTTCAAGTCTTCATGATTGCACAGCAAGTGTTGTGACAGGCTGATCCATCTTATTTTAATGCCAAACAACCACCTACATAAGTGTGGGTCTATCCTTCCAGGAAGGCCCACCTAGAGGTACAACAAAAAAAGGAACTTAAGGCTTTTTCTCTACGTGGTTGTATGTTAAAAATTAAAGCCAGCACTGAAGAGAGATGGGAGAAATGAACTGCATTTTTATGCTTACAGGAAATTTTCTTTCACCTAACTGTTCCCCATCTTTCATTTCATAAGAACACACCTACTCTAACATACGCAAAAGTGGTTTATTATAGCTTTTATGCACGCAGAAAGCATTTGGTAATCAAAGATAATTCTTCTCCCACATGAATAAATGCAGTTTGGACTTGTCTATCACTAAAAGGCCTCAAAGGAATGGAAGACATAAATGGGCATGATTTTAGTTCTAAACTGTTTTTAAAATATGTTCCAGCACGTTTAATAGCCGAGGGGGCGACTGTCTGTCAGGACATCTCTTTCCTGAGAGCTGCTTATATGCCTTGCTAACTATGAAGATGGATCCCGGCCTTTCATCTAAAACAGCATCTGATAGAGTGAGTGTTTTGAGTTACCCCTTTGCTTTTCTCTAGGTCTGAGAAAATTTCATCCTTTCAGACTGGTAATAAAAAATGCTTGTCACTGGAAACCACAAATATGATTGCGTTTGACTTAGAGTAGCCTTTCATTCAGTACCAGGTAGAGGCTTTTTCTTTCTTGTTTCAGTCAGAGAAGTGAAGGAAATGTGGGCTCGCAGAGAAAATGTCTTATTCGAGACTTTAAAAAATGTCAGGAAGTCATTGCCCAAAGGGTACTGGGGGTATGAGGCTCACTCCATGTTTTCCACTAAATATTGAGCTATTTGAATGTGCCAATTCATGAGTGCAACTCTTTCTCACCACAGTGGGACATCTGCCCTCTGTACCAGAAGGAGTTTTCTAGTCTTTCTGTAAACTGCTCCTCCCTTGCCCTGATGGTCTCCATCAGCTGTGTATTCCAGAAACACTTCTCCTCCCTCCTTCCCCAGCAAGTTCATTATTCCATCGCTAGGACTACTTCCTGTCGCATCCAGAGGATTCTGCTCCTCCATGAGTCATTCTTATCTAGTATTCTCTGGACCACCTCTGTCAGAAAGCAACATTCCTGAAAGCTGAGTCTGAACGGTAATTCTTCTCCATCCAAGCATTTGGCCTGGGTCTTGTGTCAAAAATTAAGGACTCAATGAAAGCTGGTTATCCAGATCAGAAGGCTATGATAGATAATCAGAGACGGTGAAAGGAAGAGAAGAGAAAAGTTAAGACAGAGAAGAGGAATGGATACAGTGGGAGAGGATTCATAGACCAGCATTGATGGATCAGTCAGTGAAAGCATGAGGACCTGAGTTCGGAACCTCAACAACCACTTGGGCTGTTGACAGCTGGGGAGAATGTAATCATCTTAAAACAGAAATTTTGTGGCCAAAGTTTTTTTTCCATTTTACATGTATTGTTATCAACAATGAATGAGCAGATCAGATGGTGACATTAAAATTTGTATGCCACTAGAGGAAAGTAGAGTGCAGGAAAATTTATTGACTGCCGTTGAGATAGTAAGATAGACTTGAAATTCTGATAATGAGTGTGTTAGCCTAAGTTTTGATAATCATCATCAAACATCAACATACATTTGAAATATCTTTCCTCACCTTGTATTCACTCTATGTTTTTCTAAGTTTATTCCATGGAGTAGGTAATGGTAGAGAACAAAATGAAACAATCCCCTAGTCAAAAGATTTTGAAATGAGTTATTTAGAAAATTGCTCCTTTGCAGTGCTGTGTATGTCTTTAAAATACTGTTGTATATTTGAATGCCTACCACTACAGAGGATTCCTCAAATCAGATGACTATAAACCCTCTTTTTGGTACTATATCTCTGAGGAGTAGTGTTCTTTGAAACCATTTTAGAAAACAACGTTCTAAAACCTAGAGTAGCTATCACTTTTCTCACTGATGAAGAAAGACTGTCAAAGCAATGAAGGGCAGCTCCATTGGGCCTTCATGCCACAAATCCCAAACAAGGCATCAGGCATCCGTCCTTTCCTGCCCAGTTGCTTTTAATATGGCTACATACAGTAATTTAGTGCATGAAATGTGACTACAAACAGATACCCTTTAACTACAGAGCAAATACAAATTTTTATTTTAATATTAAAATATGAATGTTTTACTGAGAAGTTTATATTGGATACATAAAAATGATAATATTCTGGATATGTTGACTTTCTAGTAATATATGATTGAATTAATCTCCCTCTTTTTATCATCATCATTTCTAATTAGGTCCTAGAAAATTTTTAATTATAGATGCAACTTGCTTTGTATTTCTTTAGACAGTGCTTCCCTGAGTTATTAAATGGGTTGGTTATTTCAGAACACCTCAGATTTTGTTCATCAAAACTCCAAAGACTTAAAAATATTCCACCATCATCATATTATTGAGTGTGTGCACATTTCTCTGTATGTGTGTATATGTGTGTATATGTGTGTGTGCATGTGTGTATATGTGTGCATGTAGGCTTAGATTTTTAACCAAACCTACTTTATTTAGGGCTCTTAAACACATTTTCTTCACTTCCAACTCCTCCAGCCACACCTTAGATAGGAAATTAGTAGAGAAAGGGCTGTATCTACTTCCTGCTGATTAGAGGATCACCAAACTCAGTGATCTCCAGCTGTCCAATCCAAACCAACACCAAGTTAGCAACACAAATCAGCAGAACAAGTCAGTGAAAGCCACAAGACTCAGTTGGGTTGTGCTGAGAAGTTCTCTGGAATGTTTCTGTGAAGTCAAGTGTTGAAGCGCAAAGACAGTACAATGATGTCGATAGAAAAAGTGAAGCCTTATTGTGTGTGGTCCTCTATTTATCTCCTCTCCTCAAAGTCCACCCACAGATGTTCTCAGCTGGCCAAAGTAATGCCCCTCACATAAGAGAGCTCACAGAATGACATCACATGCCCAGTTTGCAGCAAAACATCACTTAGTCTTCAAAGAAACCAGAGACTTCCACTTCATGTGTGTGTCTGTGTGTGTGTTTATGTCTGTATGTGCATGCATGTGTGTGTTTGTATATGTGTATGTGTCTATGTGTTTGTGTATGTCTATGTAAGTATGTGTGTATATACATATATGTGTGTATGTGTGTGTTTATGTGTGTAAGTGAGTGTATGTGTGTGTCTGTAGTTAAGCATGAACCGCAATGCACTTATGGAAGTTAGAGGATAATTTTCAGGAGTTGATTCTCTCCTTCCACTTTGTTGGTACAGGGTCTCTCTTGTTTCTCTTGAGGGACTATGTGCCCCTTGTACAGTGAGCACTTTCACTCACTGGTCCCTAGCTCCAGACTTTTAAGAAAAAATGTTTGAGGAAAGATTACATTTTAGAGTCCCTGAAGCATACATGTTAACAAAACCTGACCCAATGACGTTACATGTAACACTCTATGTTTAGAGGAAGTGGGAGAAGGAACTAACTAAGAAGGATGAAATGCTATGAGAGTGAATAACAAATGATAATTGCTTTACAAAGGAAAATGTTTAACCCTTGGTTTCACAGACTTCAGTCCTTATCTTCTTAGCCTTGCTGCTTTTGACTCTGTGTCAAGGAAAACATCAGAGCAGAATCATGGAAAAGAGAATTTTACTGGTTCCAACACAACCAAAGAAGCAGGGTGAAAGGAGAAACTTTGGGAGTCTCAATATCCCCTTCAAGAGAATTTCCCCAGTAGCCAAACTTCTTCCATTTTGACCTTGCTTCTTGAATTCCTTTACAGCTCAACTCACCAAGTGCTAAGACAGAAAGCTTTAACACAGAGTCCTTGGGAAAATACATCCAAATCATAATAACTAGATTGGTTGATTGATTCAACAAACTAAATTTACTTGACCCACACTTCACTCATAAAAAATAGAATTATTTGCTTTTATTTTACATGCATGGGTGTTTTGCCTGCATGTTTGTCTGTATGCCACATATGTACATTTCCTGTGAAGGCCTGAAAAATGTGTCCTATCTTCTGGAACTGGAGTTTAAGGTTGTTGTGAGCCACTATGTTGGGGCCAGAAATAGAACCTGGATCCTCTGAATGAGCAGCCAGTGCTCTTAACCCCTGAGCTATTTTTCCAGAAACCTCCCCCCCATTTTACTTTTATAAATAGTTACCCTCATCTGGGAGTTTCTGAAAAAGGTTTTTCAACTTCAGCACAATCAGGAAAAGTAAATGATTAAAGGAAGGAAAAATAGAAATGTTTCTGCTTGCTCATTTATACCCCAATCTTTCACGTACCCACCTATCCTTGACCCTCCTTCTAAGCTTACTGGGATTGGCATACTACAAAAGATTTCATAGAAGAAAATAATGTTGGCAAAACAATGAAAGGGTATTTCATCTTGCTGGAACCAGTTCTGCTTCAGTAGGAAAATCCTTCTCCTGACCTTCCCCTTAGAAAGAAGGACGCTGAAGTCAGTTCAGATGACTCTAGAAGAGAAAATGCCCAGACAAGGAACTCTCTTTACATATTTGGATACCACATAATCACAGGGCAAAATGCTTTGAATTCCTGACACAGTGTCAGCAATATCTGAATAAGGAAAGATGAGAGAGTTGTAGACCGGCACCCTGAATCTGACTTCTACAGCAATCTGCTTAGAATATGAATGCGGAAAATCTTATGAATTTATGAGAGAACAGCAAAATGAGGCTCAATATGAGCCTTTCAAAGAATACTAATAACAGGGAAACAGCATTAGATGTCATTTGCTTATGTGGGAAGGGGTTATGGCACACCGGTTAGTATAATAATTCAGCATGTAGAAGTCAGTCTAGTCTTTCCCAGGCTTTCCAGGTGCCTTTATAATAATCTCTCCCAGTTATGGTAGCAGCTAAAAGTACCTTCATCAGTTTTCAAAGTTCCTTCTCCCTCTTAAAAATCACATCGACTATGATACTCCTGGCAATTTCTATCCTTGTTTCACAGAAAAGATGAAGTCAGAACCAGACAAAAAGAATGATTCTTGAAAGCCTTTGGACTGCTCCATTGAAGAGCTAGTCTAGAATCCATCCCGGCCTTGTACCTCTTAATCCATTACACACTATTGTGGGCTTGTTGAAAAAAGACTGAAAGGGCTTATAATCAATCCTGCAGTCAACAAAATGATTATCTAGACTGCACTGCATCTGGTCCACTTCAAGGAAGTATCCAGCAGTGCCTCAGGGAAGAACATTTTTCATCTGAGTATTTGTGGTTGCAGGTGATAGAGATCAAAAGTTTATGTCTGATGTTCAAAACCTATTACAATTTTTAAAAAGGAGAGAGATAGAATAAAAGATAGAGTTTCAAGTGAATTATAATTTTTAAACATTAAAAAAATGTTCAATAGCCATTTCACCCAACTAATCACTGAATGAGCTCAGCCTTGACATCTGAATCAACTTTGGCTTAGCTTTGGATGGATGAAGTTCTGCTCAGTTGTGACTGTTGGGTAGAAAAGCCCCAGAAAGTTCCTAAAGTAGATCTTTCCATTTCAAAATAAAAGGTTATGATGATTTATTTTTGCATTAGGGTTAACTTCCTATAATAATATATATTATAAATGATACATACAGTTGAGATTGAGGGGGAATGTCTCATCTTCACTAAATACAGAATTTTAAAGGGTAACACTTGAAAATTAGCTAAATTAATATATTTAGAAATGTGTGAAGGAAAAATTATGATTTTTTCTCATCCAATAAAAGGGATAGAAAAAATGACAGTTAAGCTATCATTTACTTCAACTCCTTCATCTTACAGGCAGAGATATTGAGACCCAGGCTAGGAAACAAAAATGCTTCTCCACTCCCAACCCCCGCCAAAAGAAAAGAAAAAAAGAACAATGCTAGCCATTTATCACAGAGTCGGGCAGTGCTGTAATTAGGAAATGAGTCTTAGGGATTCATAGGAATAGCTGTTTACCTCTATGAAATATTAAGTAGTTTAATTTGTTTTCTTTGTTTCTTCTGGGATGTTTAAAAAGTCATGGGTGAAAAAAGGTAGTGTTTGTTGTCTAAGTGTTGTTCAATCTTCCAAAAAAATGAATAGGAAAAAAATCTAAATCTTTTCACAAACATGTTTTAATTTAAAAAAATAATCTTTGCCACTTGGTCCATCTCAAGGTTCAATACATTCCAGACAATACTGCATACTGACTTGTTGACCTTGAAATGGTCAGTTTCATAGTAACTGTGAAATCTTGACTGACCATCCCCACCCCATTCCCACACACACAGTTGATAATTGATTGGCTAGTTGCTCGGTTACTTGTTGATTCTGACTGGTTGGTCCATTGGTTGACTGTGCGATTGTTGTATTTGGGCTCTCGAAAGGAACAGAGCTGATATATGTGATTTATTAGAGTGTCATTCAGGCTGTAGCCCCAGCAGTCCAACAGTGGATGTCTCCCTACAGAAAGGTCAGGGATCAACTAGTTCTTCCACCCATGAGACTGGATATCTCCGCAGCCGCAGTCTACTACCAGAGTCCTAGAGATCTGGTGTTCCTTCCTACAGAAATAGGTTCTAATACCAGCAAATAAATTTTCAAGCAACAATACAGCTGATCTTGCCAGCATTAAGTGTGGTCAAGCAGGCAAAAAACAAACAAACAAACAAAAAATGCTTCCTTCTCCCCTGTCTTTTTATGTGGGTACAAGAGAAGGTGTATCCCAGATTTAGGGTGGTTCTTCTTGCCTCAAATGAGCCATTAAGAAAAAGTCTTTACAGCTGTGCCCAGCTGCTTGTGCCTTAGTTGCTTCTAGATGTCTTCAAATGAACAACTAATAACAGCCATCCCATTTGGTTTCTTGGTTGGGTTGCTGGGTATTCTCAATTTTTTGTTGCCTACTATTTTGAGGTAAGATTATTAGATCTCCAAATAAATTAAATTTGAAAATACCCTTGTAGTATTTCATATCTGAGGAAACCTTCCACATCCATCAAAAAAGATAAATAGAAGAAAACAAGCAAAACAACGTAGCTCAAAGAATCAGACAATTGATGAGCAATAAAGATTTTAGAACTCTGGGGAAGAAAGCCCTTGGCAGAGAAGTACAGAAGACAATGGCCTCTGATGGAGTTACTGATCTTGGATCTAACTTGAAGGCTAGAAACATAGACATGACACTCAACTAAAATCAACATACAATTTTTGAAAAGGTGTGAGCCAACTCAACTATCAGAATCGTTTTTGTTGCACCCCCTTCTCCCAGCTCCGCCATTGTGCTCCTATCTTATAAAGTAGGTTTATAAAATCATCAGTGCAGGGCAGTACCTATGTAGCTATAATATAAATTCTCTATAACTCAATGTTGCTGATCCATGTAAGGGGAAGAAGTCAACACCCCAACCAGCTGACAGAGGAAAATCCTTAAGGTTTTGTTGTATCAGGAGACATACTAGCACAATTAATTCCACATTGTTGAGAAATAATATTTAATTGGATGTATGCACTAATTATGCTCTTTCTGAGCACCATGTGTCACAATCAAATTCAATCATGAGATTATAAAGTCAAAATAAGACTGATCTCCTGAGGATAGGGTTAAATTTTCAGTATGTAGTTAGTAAGAAACATCAATGTTCTCCATAGCTTTATAAAAATGATTCAACGTATTAAGATCAACCATTATCAACTCAATGCAGGACTTGAAGTGCTAACATTCTCTGACTCAATGATAAATGAACTTACCATTTCTGGGCTTTGCAATGTTACAGATGTAATACGCATAAAGTTTAAACTCTTCTTGAGCTATAGTAGCTTCCAAGACCAGTAATAAGTGAGCTGACACTCTCATGATGACATGGATTGAAGTTCATTTTGATGCTGAGCAACAGTAATGAACTAGCCCTGTGGTCACAGAAGGAACCACACATAATCTATACCCTGCTGTGTTGCTGAATGGTGGGAACTGGGTGGGAGTAAGAGACATTAATTTATGCATGTTGACATAAAATGAATTTGTTGAGAAAGAACTCCCTTGTATGTTGAAGAATATCTATTTTTGAATTACTAAGGTTTCTTGAGAAATTGCCTTTATAAGGCAAAAAAATGTATATTTTCCACATACCCTTTTATCATTAATACAACCCATAACATCACTTTTTGAATGTTCTTTTTCATTCTACTAATTCTGACTATCCATTATTAAGCAAATAACTGAGTACCTCAGGCTAACTATCAGGTATAATTTCTTTGCTTTTCTAATTCTTCTAATTTCCTTATTTTATAAGTTCTTTGCATTTCTGTTCATCCTCCAAAATGAGATGTTCTTTCTCTTAAAATTCAAATAACAAAGAATAGTTTTTCCATGATATTGAACCTAATTGAAAATGCCTTTCCCATAAAGATAACTAGTAACTGCTTTTCCCAGAGACAGCATGTTTTAAAAACAACCTTTACCTTCATTATGAAGTCAATCCTGAGACAATGTGGCAGGCACAGGTCAGCTGTAGACTTGGCGAATAAAAATGAAAGTATCTTCTGGAGGAGGTTAGAAAAGCAAAAAGGAGAAAAATACCCTGAAGCCAATGTCTCCAAGGCCCATAGAGACTCTTTATGTTGTCTCATTGATTTGGTTTATTGTCTTGGTAAAACTGCCTCCTGATTCAATGATTTGCATGTCTCATTTTTCAAACTACCAACAAATTGCAAACTTCTCAAAGGAAAGATCTTCAACTTCCTCTCACACCTACCCTCATTTTAATACATGAAAAGGCACAGAACCAGAATATCATGTAGAGGGGCATAATTAAGAAATAGAGAGGGCACAAGAACCAAGCATAATGGAAGTTAAGGGTACACTGAGGCAATCTTTAATTAAAAAAAAAAAAAAAAGCTAGGCCCATTTCGGATCTGGTGGCTCTTGGAAGTTCTTCCAGGGCTTAAGTTCACCTCTGATACCTGCTTAGAAATTAATTCAAGGGCATCTAACATTGTCTCAAGAGTTCAGGGTTCTGTAGCACCTGTGGTGGTCTGTGCAGAGAGCAAAGCAGACCTCCTTGCTCTCTGAAAGGCCAGGCCAATCCAGAGACCAATGCTGTGCTGAACCGACAGAGACTGAAACAGCGCTGTTTTGCTATGAAATAGACAGCTCATATTTATTCGTATGCAGTTGTTGCTTTCCTCCCTCCTCATACATGTGCTACAATTCTCCCCAAACTAATTACCTAATTACAGATGGTGAAGGCATTTAAAGGATTAAGCTGAGATCCCTCACATGAAATGTGGAGGTAGGGATGTTTATTAACTGCTCCACTGAAGAATAACCCAACCCCCTTTCACTGCTGCTGACTCATTCATTAATCTGCCCCTCCACCCATATGTTTAACCAGCTTTAATCCCTCCAAGGTACCACTAAATACTACCAGCCATTTATACTAAACACTTTAATTAATCACATTAGCGGCCATGAGTTGACCCTCTCCTCTCCTGCATGCCACTCACACAGTTTCCTGGAGAAGGAACTGGAACACATTTTTCTTCCCATGACCACCAGGCACAAAGTAGCTAATTACTCATTTAACGTGGAGACAGCAACATCTCAGACAAGAGAAGTCATGGATGTGCTTTTGTGGATTTTTGTTTGTTTGTTTTTGTTTTTTACCCTGCTTCATGTTTTGTAGAGGAAGACACTGAAGGCTGTACACAAAGAAGAACATCATGCTCAGAAGCATGGATGCTCACAGTGAAAGTCCATGTATATCAGCTAGTCACTTGGGAGAGTCTTTACTCAGAGAACGTTAGGTACAGAGAACTACAGGAACAAACAACTCTGTAAGCTTGTGGGTAGGGCACTGATATTCATACATGCAAATAACAGTGTGGTTCAGAGTGACATAGTTGTGGCTTCTCAGCAATGAATTCTGGTCCATTTCTATCTCTATGTCCATCACCTTCACATGAAAGGGAACAGAATCAAAGGCTAGAGAATTGCAAGTTGGCTTTCCATTGCCTTTATCTGAGAGGACAGGTGTTACTTGTCAGACTAATTTTATAGTTCTGCTTAACCATAAGGAGACTGAGACACATAGTCTATTATGTGTACAGAAAAGAAAGGATGATAACCAATATTAATGTTTATCTAAAGATACTGCTTCCTTTTGACTTTACTCAAATATTCATTGTTCATTAATGATACTGTTGCACTGTGAGTTAGGCTACAAAGAAGCGTGTGTGTGTGTGTGTGTGTGTATTATATGAAAATGTTCATATGGATGCACATGTGTAAACTCATTGCAGATGCCAGAAGTCAAAGAAGCTTGTCTTCCTTGATGATTCTACCTTATTTGTTGAAACAGGGGTTCCCACTGAAACTGGAACTAATTCATTGCACTAAGCCAGTTGGCCAACGAGTTCCAAGAACCCACTAATGAAATCCAGCTCTACCGCCCAATGCTTCGGCTTCAGATGTCTACCATCATGCTCAGCCCTTACATAGGGACTAGCAGGACCACATGCTTGCACAACAGGCAAGCACTTTACCAACTACATTATTTTCCTAATCCTTACAAAGACGTTTCTATTGAATTTATTATTATTATTAATATTAATATTATTTATTTTGTCATGCTTCACAGACTAATCATGACTAAACTCTGAGTGAATGGATAGGAATTTGGGGAAAAATGCTCACTCTACCACACCTATGTTTCTATTGCATTGGTTCCTACAGGCTTTCTCAGTTTGAATGCAGTGACTAAAGATGACAGAAACATTCTAAAGTGTTCTGTATGGTTTGCCTTGAGAAGGAGGCCCATACTTTTCTTTGAGTTTTCACTTTGGTGACCTGTTGGCTTCTGAAATGTTAAGGCTGTTCAGCACTAGTCAGAGCATCTGCTGTGTGCCTAGTGTGACATGTGAAGCCACTGAGGAAGGAATTATGAGAAGTAGGCAGGAGGCAGACGTCCAGCTGCAAACCGGGCATACATGGTCGGCAGTTGGAATGACAGGAGCTGAGCCAAATGGTCCAGAAACAGGCCTTGAATAAATTAAACTGTCAGTACAAGAGTTGGGAAACAGACTCTGAGTTCAAAACAAGCAGTAAGAGCCAGGGGATAACCACTGTGTATTTTTCAAAATACTGGAAAAAAAAATCTCCTCTGCACTTGAAAGAGAAAGAAGGAAAGGCAGAATGGAGGGAGAGGGAGGGAGGAAGACTAGAAATAAGAAGAGGGAGGGCCCGAGGGTGAAGTTGGCTCAGACAGTAAGGCTTGGCCTTTGGACACTTTCAGTCCATGAAGTCTGGTGGTGAAAGCGTAAATGTCACTCTGGACTTGACCTGTCATTTAACTGTGACTACCCCAGTAAGAACACATACTAAGTGGTTTGTTAGCTCTTACCTGCCATATCACAGGCTTCCCCTGCATTATCTGATATATTAACATTTGAAAAAATTGTGGTTCAAAGACAGACGTGGGAAGGCATTCAAATCAGTAAATGTGAATTTAATGACTAGTTATAAAGTAACCCTCCCTCTGCATGCCATGAGAACCGAAAGTTCATATATGTCCCTTCCTTCTCTCTTACCCAGTGGACTCCACTGTCATCATGTTGATAACGCCCATGGATGCCCTTGGTTTTATCTCTTTTGCCCATGAATTGCCTTGCCTGATTATTAAGTTCCCTAAACTGTAGCTAGGTAGTAACCATGATGTCCTAGGGGCCAAACATTTAGAGCACAGAGTTCAAAATGTTGGCCCAAAATGTAAGAAAATGAGAAGCCCAGAAGACAAGCAGAACTCATTTTTTTTTTACAGAGGTCTCAAGGTATGCAGCTGCACAGTAACTCACATTCCAGATCTGAGTTGTTACGCTATATGTGTATATATATATATATATATATATATATATATATATATATATATATATATATGTTGGTGATATATATATGTATATATATATATGTAGGTGTCATGTATATGCAGAGAGGGAGAGAGAGAAAAAGGGTAGAAAACAAGTTTAAAAAAAAACACATCTGACAGAAGGAAACACTGATTTTGAGCTCATTCGTGGCAGGGCTCCTGACCGTTCATGTCAAACCCTTCATTGTGAAACTTTATTATTTCAGGGGGTTATGAACAATCTAATCCTGTCAACCCAACTAAAATGTGCAGATCAAGAAGTCCAGGCTTAGAAGTGACTCTCAAGGTCAAACATACAAGCAACCATCCAAGCAGCAAATGGGCCAGGTATGTAAAACCCCTTGAACGTGTCAAGCACCCAGCAAAAGGGAAGCCATAATGGATTTTCTTCACATTTCAGGCTGCCCAGCCCCATTGGTTTACACTCTGCTTTGATGAAGTTCTGGGAAGCCAGCCAGGTCACTTCAGGGATTTAGATAAAGCTAACAGAAATAGATTTGCTCTTTTCCCTAAGCCCAACTTTGAGGCTGGAATTGAGTAACCCAGCCAAGGATAGCTTGCTGTCCCCACATGAATGTTCCAAAAGTTTCTGGGTAGGTAATGGTAATAATCTCTCACTTTAAAGGATACACACCACTCTATACCTTGCAAAGTTCTTTACCGTTTGCATGCTGTCTACATACCTCATCGCACAGATGAACAAATGGTATTACTCTGGGAGAGGTCAGGCTTGCATTTTATTCTTATTTTTAAAGGATGTAACTGAACTGAAGCATGGAGATACTCCTGCTCCACTGTCATTGTTGTATATGTTGGTAACATATGACAGAGATAGGGTGACAATGCTACATGGTTTATCCTCTACCTCACCATGAAATGATGTCAAAGAATGTTATGAACAGCCACAGTTATTTGTGTCTCAGTCATCTCTCCTTTGCATATCTCTAACATTAAATATTCTGTAGAGAGGATTAGATTTAAACACAGTTTTATCCTAAAGCATTTTTAAGAATAATTGATAAATATACCATTATTCTAAAATTATTCTACAGTTATTCTAAAATCATTATTCTAAAGTGATTTGCTTAATGTGATACATCTGTATATTCAATTCAGCATGTTTCAACTGTGAGGAACCTCATAAATTATCACCTCGCATCTCTCTTTTGTGGAGTGAGGGATGAAGGAACTGAAGCAAGCAGAGGGAAGTAACTTTCCCCAGTTGTCACAAATCCATGGGGGAGTCAGGTGAATACTAACCTTCAAGAGCAGCAATTCCATGTCCCTTCTGCCCCAGTGAACCAAGTTAACTACCTCTTCTTCCATTAGAGAGGCTCTCCTGACCTGTGTGCACTTAAGCAACTTCCACAGAGCAGGCTGCCAGGGGACCATCAGCATCTGAGAATGTTCTATTTATTCTGGTGTTACACGACATAATCACCATCTCCATCAGTAACTTTCTATCTGAAATTTTCCCTCTTTGAACCTCATGTCCTAACCCAGAAAAAAATGCAGATGATCCCTGTGACTCCCACTACACATGCATGTATGAAAGGGAAAAGTCCTTATCAGTGTTTATTACTGAATATGCACTGGGAAATTTTCCTATGCCACTGAACCTTTGTGTATTTCAGTTTCTCTATCTATAAAGGCCAGATCTTTTGCCCTCATGAAGAGCTCAGTTCTCCTGTGGCATCTGCAGATAGGAACATTGCTTGGTCTCTTCTAAAAATAAACACATTTGGGTTACCAATACCCCTATCAATTATTCATTATTATCTCACCGATCTGAATTCATCATAGTTTTATTTATTTAACTCGCAGCACCTTTGCACTTATTGTGTGCACTGTACAATGGAAAGAACAAGTGCTCAGAAGGAAAAGACTACTTCCCTGCCTTTAAGAAGCAAAGAATTGCAAGACAAAAGTTCATAAAATAGAGTAAAGACAGGAGAGTACTTACAAGCAGTGCAAGAATGACAAGCAATGTGACACATTCATTAATCCATTAGGAAGCCAGATTCTCCTCTTGTTTTGGAAAGAACAAATAAATAGACGAGTTAATTACAATTAGAACCTCTGTCTATGCTTCTCTTGTGAATGGAAGTTCCTGGAAAGAAGCCCTCTACACAGGCGGATTCACTAATTAAACCTTCAAAGATGTAAAGAGGGTGAAATTTTGCAATTCCAAAGCCTGATTACTATTAAGCAGAGATGATTTTTAGCTTCCTATATAGCTATTCCTTGCCCTTATCACTCCCAGATCTAATGTTCTGTTGCAGGCCAAACCTAACACTCTGACAGCAGACATAAAAAAAAAAAAAAAAAACAAACTTTGGAATGTATTAACTATACAGAACTTTATTCTTCTCCAGTCCAAGGGCTAAGATTGTTACAATATTACATCTGAGACCATATCTAAGACTTCTCTACTGTGCTCTAACTACCTACTTAATATTTCCACCAATGTATTTTTAAAATACCTTGATTTATAACCTCATTTGTTCTGTTACCATAAGAGCTCCATGAACTTGCTTCCACATGAGAACATGGAACCTGAGGTAACCTAATTCTGTGTTTTTGGGCCACGGTCACTCTTATTTTGGCCCCCAAATGAAATATCTCTGACTCCCTTTGAGTTGAGAGCTGTGTTTTTGTGTTGACACCCTCAACCAGTACAGGAGAATTCTACTCAGGCTCGCTTCTCTTGAAAGCTTCCATAGGCTCATCCAAACTAATCTCTTCACTTCACCCAGCTGCAACTGGCAGCCTCCATGAATCTCACTGTTCCCTCTATGCCTTTCATTGTGCCTACACCCCTTTCTACTCATCTTACTGTTGTCTGTAAATCTTTGCCCTTGTCATTCCAGAAAGGCATTAACTATGTCATTACTTTAGGCCCCTTCCTTTTCTTTACACTCATACACTTTAACTACATATAATAACCCTCAGATATTTATGGATATAAATAAATTTATTGGAAATGGTTACCTGTCAAAGACCAGGCTTGCCAGTTTTCACTCTGGTTGCACTTTCTCTGCATCCCTATACTTGTATTAAGAATCAATTTCAACTAAAGAATGCGTAGGAGGAAGACAGGGATTTTCTCCACCCACAAAGCAGCTGGGAGACCGCAGAGAGACCCTCTATAGTATATTCTAATAATCTGCATTACAAATATTGACATGGATACATGGATATATCACAAAGCAATCAGTCAAAAGTAAATAAATAGGGAGCCCAGGAGAATGATAATAGGTGTGTCTTATTTTCTTTTCTGGAATGAGAAAATTCTCTTTCCATCACAGTTTCAGGTTACAGTTCATCACAGCAGGGCAATCATAGTGGCAAGAGCTGGACCAAAGAGCAGACCATGCATGCACGTGTGCCCAGCATATTTTCTCCTGTGTATACAATTCTGAATCTTCCGACCAAGGAAGGATCCCGTTAGTAACATAAATGGATCCTCCCACATGAATTAAAATCATTAAGATTCAGGCCTGTCTCCCAAGTAACTCTATCTCTTCACCTAATTCTTATCTCTCTTTCCTTTATTCTGCATAGAAGCTATAGTAAGAAAAAAAAAGGCAGTACTTTCAAAGTCTTAGAAGCACATATTTACCATAACCAAGAGAGAGGATTTTCCCTGAACATTAACTTCCTTTGGAAAGCAAGAAAATACGAAGAGACAGAACATGCAACAGGTAAAGTTTTCTATTAAATCATCCCATGAGTTAGGTAAGAATTTCTGCCAATATCTCAAGGAGACTACTTGTTTTTTTTTTCTTTTTTCTGTGCCTATCTGCCATCATCCAGATGGACCGCTCCTTCGTTTTTCAAATCATGTGCTACTATTATTTGTAATATTTCTAAAATCACTTGTGATAATAAAGTTGAAAAATCAAAGTCCCATGGAAGCATGGGAGTCTCCTTGGAACATAAACAGTACGGCAGGAGAAAACCATCAGTGTTTCGTTTTCGTTACAACATTGCCATTTGATGAAGATCCACAAGAGCTCTCATCCTTTCTAACATGGTGACCATTTAATTAAGTTTCTCATGTTGTGGTGACCATTGCTGTTTTAGAATTGTACTTTTGCTACTGTTGTGAATTGCAATATAAAAAAAGATCTGTGTTTTCCGATGCTCTTAGGTGACCCGTGTGAAAGGATCAATCATCTACCAAGGGGTTGTGATCCACAGGTTGAGAACTGCTTGTACAAGTGCAAGAGTCAATCTGTACACATTTTAAATTGGTGGCATCAAACCAACACAGAGATTTTAAGGGGGAAAAATGCACTAAAAGACACTGTTATGAGAAAGCAGGTAAAAACAAGGCCTAGTCTTGTGGAACCCAAGGAACACACCATATAGGTTAGCATTTCTGAACCACTGGAATATTCTGGCACATGCTTGAATATCCCAAATGAGCTTAGTGGTCAGAATTAGGCAGGCTTCATTGCTTTTTTTTTCTTCTACACATGAACACAAAGTATATGTCAGCAGAATATGATTAAGAGAGTTTTCTCGAGCTGACATAATTTAACATTGTCCATTCTCTGGCCTGAAATAAGAAAATAAAGTCAAGTACACAAGAGGATAAATGTATGTATTTTTAAAAGTACAGGAAAATAGAAATGGGATAAGGCTAAAACTTGGGAATCCACTTACCACCTATTTTAGGAAATCTGTTTTCATTAGATAATAAGAATATATGATTCTGTTAAAAATGTATCCATATGGTACTTCAATGATACAATCTGTTAGTATGTCATACTTAGATAAAATATATACAAATTGTATTTATGAAGAAAGAAACACAATGTAAGGGTTTCTAAGAATGATCCATGATTTAAATTAGTTCATCTCCCATAAGAATATGCCAAGCACTAGAGCTTGACTGTTCATGACAGACAATGCCTTGCTGTGATCATAAGTTGATCTGCAAGTCAGAGGAGAAAATCAGGATAAGGCTTCCTACGTACGCTGTTTTGGTTTTGATTACTCCTATGAAGCTTACATTAGAGACTTCATTCTCAGTCATTTTCCTCTTTCAACCTCATCATATTCGAGTTCTTCTTTCAAAGTGCATAAATAGAAGAAGGAAAAAACAGGGGAAGCTCCCAAATGCACAAGCCCAAAGTAATACGAATGTCAGTTCTGCTCACGTTCTCAGTGATGAGGTTCATAGGGTTAAAACACTAATGACAGGAGGCTGGAGACACACAGTCTCAGCTATCCAGAAGGGGACAAGTCTGTCACACTGAGTAGACTAAATGTATTGTAAAATTCAGACACAGAAGAGAGTAGCATTTTCCTTTGTGGGTGACAAAGTTGTTTCAGATTAGAGCTTCTTTTAGGTCTAGACTTAGTGGAAATGTCAGAGGCTGTATCATGTGAAAATGGCACAGTATCTAGGATCTAGGGAGATAGGAAGTAGGACTGTCTTTTAGATAGTGTTAAAACAAAGCCCTGGTAAACAGTGGGTGAAGCATGAAAGAAAGGTATGCATTAGGAGTTGACGCTGAGTCCTATTTTGGGAAAAAAGAAAAACAATTAGAAGGAGCAACACTGGGGACTGGGAAAAGTTAGCTCAAAGTCACACTCTTTCTTGAACTCATCCGCATTACCCATATGGTCACTAATCCACAGTGGTTATATTTTCTACCTGGATCACAAATGCACCTACTCCTCTATGGGCCAGTAAGGCTGGCTTACTGGCTACTGCCAACTGAACATTTATGTTCATGCAGAAGTCATATGTTGAAACAATAATTTCCAGCGTGGTAGAATTTTGAGTTAGAATGACATGCTTTGGAGAAGTAATTATATTATGGAAGCAGACCTCCTGTGATAGGATTACTGTCTTTCTAAGAGGATAGAGAACTCTCTCAGCTCCTCAATGGATAAACAGTAGACAATGATGATTTATAAGGAAGGAAACGGGCTCATACCATGGCCCAAACAGAACAAGATCTTGAGTTCCAGATTCCTTCACAAAAATCAGCCTTTGTTGTTAGTGAACCTCTCATGTGTTACTGCATCCTGGAGTGACTCAGACTTCTGTCATCTTGACAACGATCCTTTATTAATATCAGGCCTCTGGTGTCACCATCTCAGCATAACGTGGGACAAATGGTATTGAGGAAGGCTCTTTCCAGACTGCTCCTTCTTGACTCTTACACTGAACCAGTAAGACCCCATACAGAATCACTCACACATTTACACATGTGGCTTCTTTTGACATAAAGCCCTCTCCTAGCTATGATAGACTCCCACAGCTAGCACACATTATAAACCTTTAAATTAACCATCCCAGAGGCTGAGAAGTCCAAGAGTGAAGGTTTGCATGTAAGGGCCTACATGTCCCATAACCCAGCAGAAGGTCAGAGAAGCCTGTGAGACAGAGAGAGAGAACAAGGTACAAACAGGAAGAACTCACACTGACAGCTCACTCCATGGAGACACATGTCTTTCATACAGACAGAGTCTTCTTTGTCATCCCAACGTGGAATTTAACACAACTAAATTGCAACAATGAGTTTTGGAGTGGACATTCATACCATAGCATCTTCCCACTCTTTCCAGCTCAGAAAAGCCTTGTTTGGCATAAAGTCTCCTTGCAAAACAGCCTTATCCTGAATCCTCCCTCACACAGTTGATGATTCCTTCCTCTGTGCTTGTAAATACTTGGTTTCCCTTAGCTTCCTTTAGTCTGCAATTGTTCACATCCTACCTTTCCCTGCCCACATGATGCAAGCTTCACAGAGAACAGAGATGTATCTTCTTCACTGTAGAATTATTATTAATAATAATAATTAGTGATAATATAGACTATTGTTACAGATGAATAAGGCAGGATCCTTTAATTAGACTTAATAGTTACTGAGACCTTCTCCCCATACAGTCAGAATATATTCTTACATTTAATGCTGATCAAAGGCTCCCATAGAAGGATAGTATTCTCCTTATTTTATAGGTAAAGTGAATTATGAATCAAGTATCTTATGCAAGGCTATACAGTTGTCAAGGAGCTGGACCACAGCTTGAAACTATGTATAGAAAAGTGACACCTTCGTGCTAAAGCCATAAGAAAACAAGCTCTGCCTCAGATCAGAGGCAAAGACACTGGGCAATTAAGACAAGATTGGTGCCAGAGAAATGATGGAAAGGAAACAAGAGGACAAGCATAAATTCAGTTTCTTGTCTTTGGTGATGTAGACATAGTCTTAGTATGTGTTCGTAGTTGCTAAGTATATGTTCTTAAACAGAAACTGTTTTAACTATGTGCTGTCTGTGGTGAGAGTCACACTTTTGCTTCTTGAAAGCATATAAATACATCATTATGAGAAAAATAAATGTTAAGCAGGAAACAACAAATCATCATGGAGAATTAGAAAAATAACCCACGGCACTAGAAGAAAACACTGATGAACAAGTAAAGCATACCCATGCAGGCTTGCTCTCTTTGTTGCTTTGGAATAACCAATTATCCACTCTGATTTAGCATTAAAGTGTTTCTGTCAATAAGCAAGGCTGTTATTAATGTCTGCCATAGATTCCCTAGTTTGTGGTTTAGGTTGTAAAGGAATTAACTTGAGGGCAGGAAGTGGGAAAAAAAGTAGTTGGTGGGGGGGCAAGAGGATGGAAGGAGAAGGAATGAGCATGAGTGGAAATGTGGAAAAGGAAGGGAAGTGGGGAGGAGAGGGAAAGAAAGAAAAAGAAGAGAGGGGAAATGAAGGAAAGGGAGGGAAGGGGACTGGAATAAAGGGAAGAGAAAGAAAGGGAAGCAAGGGGGACATGGAAAAGGAGGAGAGAGGAAGGAAAGAAAGAAGGGGAGGGAAGAAAATGAGGGTAGGTTAGCAAATGGAGAGAGAAGGAAAGAGGGGAGGAAAGTGAAGGCAGAAGAGAAGGCAAGGGAGGGAAAGGAAAGGAGGAAAAAAGAGGAAGGAAAGAGAGAGGGAAAAAAATCTGCCTGCTAAGAATTGCTGATTTAATTCTTTTACACCAACATGATTTAACCTTCTGCCTGCCTCCTGGATAGCACTCAGTGATGGCAATAAAAATACAGGCCCTCTAAAGAGCTTATACCCTCACAGCACACTCAGACACAGCCAATCAACAGGGAAGAGCAACACAGAGTAGGAATGTAAAGTGAAAGGGACAAAGCCCAGACTTGCCCTGCAGATTTAGATTGCAAATTGTCCTCTTTTCAAATCAGCTCAGTATAAACAAGTCTGAACTGCCTCTCACTTCTGCTGAAATGGACCAGGGAGGCTGGAGAGTAAAATCCAAGTGTATTTTATGGGGCTACCTCCTGGAAGAGTTGTCATTCTACTGGAGAGTTAAAAACTGAGTTCCCATATCTGATCATAACACAATGCCTAGCATGCCTGGGATGCTATTTAAAACACATCTTCCCAGAACCAATACTGAAACCAAGTTTCATTGGATTGGGGATGAGCCTGCGAATCTCCATTTATTGTTGTTGTTGGTGGTAGTGATGGTGGTGGTGGTGGTGGTGTGTGTGTGGTGGGGGTTATTCTTGGTTGCCAACTACAACTGGAACTAACTAAAAGCCAACTGGCTTGGGTACACCTGTGGGGAAAATTTTACTAATTAAAGCAGAAAGGCCCACCTTTTACCCAGATCTTTTGATGCACCTTTAATCTGGGCTGCATCTTCTGATGGCAGCCTATATAAAAGACGTGGAAGAAGAAAACTTTTACTCTTTTCCTGCTTGTTCTTCCTCTCATTGGCAAGTTCATCTCTTCACTGGCAATAAAGCCTACTTTTTTCAGGATCCCAGAGTATACTGGAGACTAGCTGAGACAGCCAACCTGTGGACTAAACAATAGTAGATTCTTGGACATTCCATTGGCAGTCTGCCATTGTTGGACTATCAGTTCTGTTGCCTTAGATCAGTGGTTCTCAACCTTCCTGCTGCTATGACCCTTTAATACAGTTCCTCACCTTGTGATGACTCCAACCACAAAATTATTTTCTGTATTACTTTATAGCTATAATTTTGCAACTGTTATGAATTATATTGTAAATATCTGATATGTAGGATATCAGATACATGATTCCTGTGAAAAGTTCATTTAACCCCCAAAATGGGTCACAACTCACAGGTTGAAAACCATTGCACTAGAGAATTCTGACTAATGGTGTGTGTCTCTCTGTGTGTGTGTGTGTGTGTGTTATATGCTCAAGTATGTGTGTGCAAATGTGCACATGAATATGCTTCAGTGAAAGTCAGAGGAAATGATCAGTTAGTTTCTAATGCTCTCCAGCTTATCCCTTGTGACAGTGTCTCTCCTTGAACCTGGAGCTTGCTGTTTTTCCACTTAGGTTGGTTGGCTAGGATAAGCCCCAGTAATACCCTTGTCTCTCTTCAACCTCCCTCCCGGCCTATCCCCACTCCCATAACAGTGTTACAATTGTACTGGACTATGCCTGGATTTTTATGGGAGATCTGGGGGTCTGAACTCAGGCCCCTATGCTTGCTCAACATACTCATTGAATCATCTCCAGCATGGAGAATCTGCATTTTTCTCAGCTACACCGATGATGTCGGAAGACCATCTGAAAGCCTAATACTGCATATCACATAGCCAGCGTTCTTGTGCAGGACATAATTTAAAACATATTTTGGGTGTCAATGTGTACAAGGTAGTAAAAACTAAAATAAACGCAAACACTGAAAGTATGGTGATTAAAATAGAAAATACAATGCATACATGTATTGAGTCAGGCTACTTTTGTGACATTACAGTAGGTACCAAGCCTCATTGAAGTTTGACATAAGTCACACAAATTTGACTGTTCTTGGTGCTTTTCCTCAATAATGTCTTAGTCTTTCTAGAAAAAATTGGAAAATGGAAAAGCCACCCATATTGTGAGTTGGTGTTGAAGAAGTGTTTTGATGTCTTTGACATATCGTAGACAAAAGACAGTGTTATTGTAACATAAAGGATTGTCTTGATTAGAATGGGTTGGGGATATATATATATATATATATATATATATATATATATATATATATTAGAATAACTGGCACTAAAGAGCTATACACTTTGAGTGGTAGTGGATAAAGAAGGCAACAAAGAAAAAATAACAGTATGGTGTGTATTAGCAACCCAGGATCAACCTGAAAGCCTAACCTATTTCTAACATACTGTGGTAGGTCACATCTCCTGCCAAATGCATGTCTTAGATGCAAGGGGGAACACAGGAAGAGGCATACTGGGTGTAGACATCTTTGCTTAATTCAAACACTGCAAATTGTTAAACATGTGTTTGCTGAAGGCTTTTCCGGAGAGATTTAGGAGTAAGATTCAATGATTAGATGCCACTAAAGATACTTTAAGAACATTCATTGGTAGATAAGAACTGAAACTGTAAAGAAAGAAACATTCAAAACTAACCATAAATGGTGGATGACAAATTCGCACTCCTAGGAGGACAATTAAGGAAAAATAGAACACTTGAGCATTGATGCATGAGGACAGGTGAAGAAAGCAGGATTCTTGTTACTCTTCAATGTGAGGTTACCCTACCACTCATGTAGACTAGAAAAATAAGATAGCAGGCAGGATATTTAGTGAGTGTGAATAAGTTAATAGCATGGATATTGCAGAAATTATGAGGGCACACTAGAGAGTTCTGAGATGGGAGTTAATAAAGACAAAGCGTCCATTGTGGATTCCTTAAGTTCTAGGGAATCTGTCATAGACCGATGTCATGGACCTGGGTTTAAGCTCCATTACTACCACCACCATCCTCTAAATTATCTGAGTGATGTGAACTTGCTGAAACGCTTTAGGGACTCCAAACAAGTCGATCTTGAATACAAGAATATATTAAGGGAGAAAGAAGCATAAAAAAATTAATTTGAGATGTGCAATTTTTAAATGGTAGCTGTCATTACAGATAACCACAGATATTCCAATGTCTTCAACCTATACAGTTTATTTCTTCCTACTACAGCCAAATAATACATTAGTTTGAGAAGGGATATTGTGTGTTTTACACAGCCATTCAGGAACTCTGATCTCTTTCCATTTAATTATGTTTCCATCTAGGAGATATTAGTAGTTAGTTCTACCATGGATTCTCCACACATGCCCAAATGGAAAAGGAAAGTTCATGGGCAATGATATTAACCTTTTAGATCAGTCTAAGAGTGAATGGCTTCCACTCACATTACATTGTGGATCTTGGCGTTTAGCAGGGTTTCCTACAGAAAGGGCAATGGCCTCTGAGAAGTACAGGCTCTGTACCTCAGTGGCTACAGAGTATTCTTCCACACAGATCACAGTGTGCATGCCAACTGCCCAAGGAAGCCAAGGACAGGAAACAGGACAGTTTATTTCACTAAGTGATACATGCTGAAAGTAGGGCAGATAATTCAAAACAAAAGCATTGCTTAGCAAAGCCTGATAGAAAGCAGTGTTCAGGGAAAACTCATACTCCTGAGTCCTTTCTCCAGGGTCAGCTGAAAGGATGACAGTCTGATCCAAAATCCTGAGGGCCCAAGTGCTCAGTCAGTAAGTAGCATATGAAGAAAAGGCTCTCTGCTGAAGAAGAGGGAAAAAGGAAGATGGTACAGAAAGAAAAAGTGACATGCAGATAGATGACTTGAGTTGCTCTAAGATTTCCCCATTCCTACTCCTCACACTTGAAAATCTTCGCTTAGATAATTCAAAATCTTCTGGGTACCCAGGTGTGATTGGTCCTGGAGTTCACATATATAAATGCACAGAGAGTTTTGGGGTGTGGACATGCTCTAAGGATGCTCACAGGGCTCTTAGAAGAAATCCCAGACCCTGGGTCTGAACAGCCTTGGACTTGGCTATAGCTCTTCCTTTAACTGAGGCATATGGTTCTCTCTCAGCTGAGGCATAGGATTCTCTCCCCACTTCTACAAACGATAATAGCAACAAGATAACACTAATGAGACTCAGTGTGCTGGGTGATGTGTTTATATCTACAAATGTGCAACAGCCCCATTTGTGAAGTATTATTATCTATCTTTTTTACAGATGATGAACTAACAGCCATGGTGAGCTGTCAAGTGTTGAAATACAGTTTAAACTAAGTTGGCTTCCAAGTTGAGTGTTTAACAACTATCTTCTGGTTTTGGTGACACTGCAGTTCTTCTATGTAGAGGCAGGCGAGGTAGGCTTAAAAATTATCACATAAAACGATTTACAAATAATATCATGTGGTGATCATGAACATTTCTGTATACTGGATTCTCTCTAGTTTCTTTGTAATCACAAAAGTTTACATCAATTAGACATGTAGACCTCAGTTCATTCTTAGCTTCCTTCTTTCCCCAGTTTAATTATACTTCAGAAAGCCCCCCCCCATTATATTTATTCCTTTTTGTAAACAAAACAGTCATCTTTTTATCCTGGCAAGGGAGAGGACGTGAAAGAGAGAATCAAATCTGCGTACTAGTATTTAAACTTTAGTGAATGTATATCCACGCAGAAACAATATTTTACATGAAATAGTCTTAGGAGCATTAGGGTGCAAAGAAATGAAAAACAGCGTGCTCACTCTGCATTCTGGGTAGTGTGAAACACAACAGGTAGGACTGAACAGCCTGTAGTCTGTACCGGGGTGCAATGTTGAGCTTGGGAATGGAGGACTAAAATGTAAGGTTTTTCACAATCAAGAGCTGAACTACTTCTGATGAACTTTCAGATCTCAGCTCAGACATCTTCCCAACATCCCAAAGTCCAGTTGATAACACTTCAAAGTCCACAACATGGAATTTCTGAAATTACCTGTTCAACTCTCTTGACCTATTAGCCAAAAATGAGCTGTTGACTGTGCATAGCAAACATTAAATGTGTTTCAATGAGGACAATTTATAAAAACTTACATGTGGACTGCCTTGGTTACTCTGCTACTGCTGTAAAGAGACACCATGGCCAAGACAACTTACAAAAGGAAAACAGTTAGTTTGGGAGCTTACACTTGCAGAGGGCTAGGGCCCATGACCATTGTGGTGGGAACATGGCGGCAGGAAGGCGGGCATGGTGCTGGAGCAGTAGTTGAGAGTTTTCAACCTAATCAACAAGCACAAGGCAGAGAGAGAAAGGGAGGGGGTGCTGAGAGCGGCGTGGGCTTCTGAAACCTCAAAACCCATTTATGGTGACACACCGCTTCCAACATGGCCACCTTCCAACATGACCCAGCTCCTAATCTTTCCCCCTATGAGGGCCAGTCCCATTCAAACCACAACGTGGCCAATGGCCAGCTTCCAGAAATGATTTAAGAAAATTACAGATGGTTGATTTAAAAGCAGTGTTTTAATCAATACTTATTAAGTTTCCTCTTTGATAAATCACCGCATTTGGGTGCTATGAAGGTAGACAGCAACATTCATAAAAACAAAACAAAACAGAACAGGAAGTGGAGGCTATGCACCTTGAAGAGATTCAGGCAGACAGTCCAGTAGAGAAAGGTTAACATTATGTACCATTCGCCTATGAACCCAGGCCAATTAGCTAACTTCTTTGAAAAAAATTGCTTTTCTGCAAAACAAGATTTGGTCCATCAACAAACACTACAAATTGCTTAAAAAAACTTAACTAAACTCCCTATAAACTTTGACTAGGTTGTTGTTGCTGCTTGACCTTGGGATGTTTGCTTATTTGCTACAAATGAGATATTAGTGAACAGCTTATAAAGGTCTGGGGATTAAATTATCTACTTAAATCACTCAGCACAGGGAAGATGGCCACTGTAGTTAGTTTTCTTTTGGATTACCACTGATTAAGCCCATCCAGTGTCAACCATTGGAAAGGAGGACCAGAACTCAGCTGTGCTGTCTGCTATTCTAAAGCACATATGAGATTCAGAAGGTAAGTCTAAAATGTTTCGTAATGAAATGAAGTGTTCTGAGGGGGAAAGGGAGGGTGAGAGGGTGAGAGGAGAAGGTGGAGGAGAGGAGAGGAAAGAGTAAAAGGGAGCAGAGAGAAGAGGGAGAGAGAGACAGAGGCAGAGAGACAGAGAGACAGAGAGACAGAGAGACAGAGAGACAGAGAGACAGAGAGACAGAGAGGAGAAAAGAGAGAGCCTTCCAAGTAAAGACAGATTAAGACCTGAACCAGAAAGTCTAAGAACTCTCAAAGCTTAAGGCAGTAAAATTTGGAAACGTCTTGGTCTGTAATTTCCTTTTACGAAAGAAAGTCATCTTGTAGCACCCAGTGTCCCTAGTGTGTTCATTTACCGAGTTTGCATCCTCAAAGACTATGAGACAGTTTCCCCACCACACACAGAAAATCAAACCCCTTAGCTGTGACAGTTATGGAACTGTGAAGCAGTTTTGTGCACTAATACGAGCTAGCGTTTGAGACTCAGCCCTTTCATGGGAAATGGGAAATTGAAGACAAAGGCGCATTCAGGTCTGGGGCCAGCCAAAGCTCAGACTTCTGGTAGCCTTTGACACCTACATGGCTCTCCTTTTAAAACCAGGCGCCGCCGACGCCGGCGCTGGGTCAGCACTTTCACTTGGCTCAAAGGACAGGCGCTGAGCGCCATCCTGCAATTTCTAAGGCGTCTGTGACTGACAGGGGCAGAAGCGACTGCGCGACAGTCAGGAGCCAAACAAGACTCCGAAGTCCCATCAAAGCAACCTCAAAGACACGGTTCCCGGTTCCGAGCCACTCACAATGCCTGGACCACGCAGAGGGGACTTTTTTTTTCCTTCTCCACCCCCAAACTCAGCTTTCCTTCTGGAATCTGTCCCCTTGGAATAAGGAACACGAACGCGGGCGTACTGTGTTCTCAGTTACCAGGGACTCGGTTGCAAAGGAGCAGCTGGGTGCACTAGCCACGCCCCTCGTGCGCTTCTCCCCCGGGTGCTCACACCTACGCTCCCAAGGCGCTGAGGCTGGGGAAGGCTGGGGGCTGGGCAGGGCGGAGCCCAAAGGAACCCCGCCCCTGATCCCACCCCCAGAAGAGATTGGCAGGGCTCCGGCGCCTGCCCCAGCCAATGGGCGCGGGGCGGGGCGGTCCCGGCAGAAACGGCAGTTCAAGCGATTTAAGAGGCGTCCGCGCGGCGGTGGGAAAGCCGAGTGGAGCCCGGGCTCGCCAGGTGGAGCAGACGCCGGAGCCGCCTGGACACGGAGCGCACCCGCACCGCACCGCGCCGGGCACCGTTCCGCGCCGCCTGCCTCCTGCTAGATCCGCGCTGCAGCCCCGAGCGCCGCCAGGACCCGCTCGCCGCCGCCGCCGCCTGCACGGCACCCATGGGGACCTGGAGACTTTAAAAGGAGTTTGGGGTTTCGGGCGCAGGGAAATCACGGGTACGGATAAGCCGCTTTCTTTGCCTTAAAAAAGGGGGGGGGGCGTTTCTTCGTCCGATTGTGTGGATCCTGTTCTGGGTAGGAGAGAGAGGGGACTCTTTGGGTTGAAAGTAGACCTCTCTATCTCTCTTTCACACACACACACACACACACACACACACACACACACACACCGCACATTCAATACTCACCACAGGGTTCGCCTTGCCTCCTCTGTCTCTTTGTTAGGTTATTTTAGACAGAACAGCCTCGCCCTGGCGCAGCCCGCCCGGTTGCTTCTGCAAGAAGGCAAGCAAGCAAAGGGCAGAGTGTACCTGGCTGCGTGGGCAGGTGTGCCCGGTGTTTGAGTCTACGTGCACTGGCAAGTGTGCGGGCGTACGTCCGGAATTGTGTGGGAATTGGGGGTAAGAGGGTGCCGATGTGTGGTCGCCGAGATGTGTTATTGTGGGTGTAGGACATTAGCATTGTGGGTGTATGTACCAGCCTGACAGTGTCTGGACTCCCGAGTGTGCAAAAAAAAATGTTGCTGATGTCAAGTGAATCCCTGCAAATGAGTCTGTCATTGTGCAAGGCGCTGTCAGGGATGGGGTGTGACCCAGTGCAAAATGGGCAGGTGGGCTGCGGAGGATGCGACCACAATGTGAGCTCAGCCTAACCTACCTTCGGGCCTTAGCATTTCTTGACACCCACCCTTCCTGCTGGGTATCCGACTCCCACTCTGCCACAACCTGAGCTCTCTTCGTCCACTTGAACCTTACACACTCTCTAGCCCTCCAGCGCTTTCTCCTGTGGAAGTTACAGGGCTGGGTTCCTGGGGTCCCGAGCAGAGTCAGAGGCTGGCTGAGCTGGTTTGGTGCCTGCCCTGTCTCCCCCCCCAAACTGGCGCCGCCTTCTGTGTCCCCTTCCCTCCCCCAGGGAGCATCTGCAAAGTTGGTTGGAGCAGGCGACTTCAGTGCCGGGGCTTAGGCAAGCCGTAGGCCCTAGGGGAACTGGACGCCTTGGGGAGGGGACACCGGGAGGGTCAGCCCGGACTCTGATGGTGTGTGTCCTCTCTCCCTCGGCAGATCTCAGTTCTTGGCCCTGGCCTCGCCGCGTCATTGATGGGCAACCAACTGGACCGCATCACCCACCTCAACTACAGCGAGTTGCCCACCGGGGACCCATCAGGGATTGAGAAGGACGAGCTGCGAGTCGGGGTTGCCTACTTCTTCTCGGATGAGGAGGAGGACCTGGACGAACGCGGGCAGCCGGACAAGTTTGGCGTGAAGGGCCCCCCAGGCTGCAGCCCCTGCCCAGAGAGTCCCAGCCGCCACCACCACCACCTGCTGCACCAGCTCGTCCTCAACGAGACTCAGTTCTCCGCCTTCCGGGGCCAGGAATGCATCTTCTCCAAAGTGACTGGCGGCCCTCAGGGCGCCGACCTGAGTGTCTACGCGGTCACGGCGCTGCCAGCTCTCTGCGAGCCGGGAGATCTGCTGGAGCTGCTGTGGCTTCAGCCGGCGAGCGAGCAGCCCGCGCCGGCCCCTCACTGGGCAGTCTACGTGGGCGGCGGGCAGATCATCCACCTGCACCAAGGCGAGATCCGCCAGGACAGCCTGTACCAGGCGGGCGCGGCCAACGTGGGCCGGGTGGTGAATAGCTGGTACCGCTACCGCCCGCTGGTGGCCGAGCTGGTGGTGCAGAACGCCTGCGGCCACCTGGGCCTCAAGAGCGAGGAGATCTGCTGGACGAACTCCGAGAGCTTCGCCGCCTGGTGCCGCTTTGGCAAGCGAGAGTTCAAGGCTGGCGGGGAGGTCCCCGCGGGCACGCAGCCTCCGCAGCAGCAGTATTATCTCAAGGTGCATCTGGAGGAGAACAAAGTCCACACGGCCCGCTTCCACAGCCTGGAGGACCTCATCCGCGAGAAGCGCCGCATAGACGCCAGCGGCCGCCTGCGAGTGCTGCAGGAGCTGGAGGACTTGGTGGACGACAAGGAGTAGCCCCGGAGGGGCACACCGGCGCGCCCGAGCTCCCCTCCAGTCCCCACGGTTCTGCACCCCACGCCCCCTAGCGCGCCCGCCCAGGGCCAGCGGCTGGAAGCTTTGGGAACTCACCCCGGCACTGGGCGGGTGCAGCCACTGGCCCCTAAGACAGCCCTGGTGGTGGCGACTGTGCGGGGGCGATCCAGCCTGCGCCTTTCCCCTGGGTTGTGACGGGAAGGGGGGAGCGGGCAAAGGGGAGCAGGACACGATCTTTCCAGCTAGCCAATGGTCAGTGACTCTTCACCAGACAGGGCAAACACCCTTAGTCCCGGGGACCGTCACCATCCCCAGCCCCCACATGCTCACACACAGACCAGTCAGAGGCAAAAATCGGTCTTTTCGGGGCACAGTTCAACTCCCGAGTGGCTGTGTCCCCGGATATCAGAATCTCATGAAATCGAGCCTGTCCCTGTGCACTTGGGAGCGCTTCGGGGACTCCGGGTTACCCTGAGGCTGTCTGAAACTGTCTCGCAGCTCTCTAGCCCAGGGTCGACCTGACAACGCATTCCAGGCTCCGGGCTGAGCTAGACAGGTTTGGCTTCCGCGCTAGCACAGCTGGAAGCTGACGCCATCCCTGGACTGACAGACCCTTGCCAGAAGGAAGCCTTCTGGGTCCGGGGAGGGAAAATGGCGCACTACCTCCTTGGGTGAGGAGGGCCCGCCCGCTCCAGAAAAGGAGATAATTCACCTTGTGTGTGGGCACTTGAAGGTAGGAAGGAGGAGGCTTTTTGCTCGGAAGCCCTTGATTGCCTCCCTTCTTGCTCTTGAGAGTTTCAGAGTCCTGTTTTCCAAGGGACTGGAGGGGAGGAAGGCAGGGAGGATCTACAACATTCCAGAAACCAGCATTAGGACAGCCTAGCCAGGGTCTTTAGTTTGGTTTTTCCTTACTAGAAGATCTTAGAAGGCAGGGGGCAGGTGGAGATTGTTTTAAAAATGAAACAGCAGTTTTCCGACGACGTCAACAAAGCCTACAGTGTCGATGCTTCTCTTGATCATTTTTAGCAACATGCTAATGAAATTTCAAATTGAAATTTTTATTTTCATGGCTTTAATCCATGATAGCTTAAGTGCTGGGGGCCATTAGGAGTGCAGTTTAGCTAAGACCTTAGCTGACATTGCCTTTCACTCTGGTTTTTCTCAACTCTGATGAGAATTCTGTTTGGGAATATGATTATTACTTTTGTTTTTCCTGGCTTTACAAAGCAGCCCTGTGATGGTGGAGCTGTTCATTAATGTGTATATTGTACTGAATTTTTGTCAGTTCAAGGGTCTGCTGCTTTGGTGAAAATTGCTAGCAAGTTCCACAAGGGTTCTTTTCTTCACTTTGTAAATCATCACCATTTCACTTTGCATTTCTTTTCTCCCCCCTCTCCTCCACCTCTTGATCCCCTTTGAAAGGAATCTAGAGTTCTTGGGCTTTGGGCCCCTCTTCTGTAGCCTGTCCTGCTGTTTATTTCTGAGAACAGGGAAGCTCTCTTAGGAGCAGGACAGATTGTAAGTCTTTCAAAACAGGAAGGTTACTGAAGCTCCTTCCTTTGGGCAAGAGTTTGTGGGTTTTCTCCAAGGGGTACAGCCCCAGCCTAACTGATCGTTACTTGAGTCTATGTGCCAGACACCCCTTAGAATATACACTATCTCTCTTGAGGGAGTTTGTCAGACAATGGTGTTTAGCTAATGGTTGCGAGCAATCGCGTACTGACAGCTAGATTTAGTTGAACAGCAAATGTTATGTCCAAAGCCAGTTTCTTGGCATTTCAAAAATAACGCAATAAAAACTAGTGGAAGTTAGCTGGCAGGGAAATGCCTTTTCCATGGTAAATGCTTCGTTTCTGTTTTGTGGGGATTTTTGTTGTTTTATTTTGTTTCATTTTGTTTTCATGCTGGAATCATTTCCTGATCTTGAGTCAAAAGGTCAAATCAATGAAATATGAACTAAAGTATTTTTCTGAAGCCAATCGAGTGATTTATTTTTTAAAACTGTTTATGCTTTTCTTTCAGCACATACAACAGCAAAACTTTTGTAACAACTAAACTTAGCCTTTGCATGTATGGAGAACGGAAAATCATTTATTTCTCTAACTTAGTCTTTTGGCAGATGACAGATCGATAACCATAAACCAAAACTCTTTATTGTGTGTTCACATGCCATACCCTTTCCTGTGTCCTACTACTGTATCTTGGCTCCCTGCTGAATTAAACACCATCCTAAGCACTTGTTCAACAGGACTCCTTCTTGATATTGTGTCTTCCACCTGCCAGAGAGTGGGCAAAGAAATCATCAGTCTCTGTCATACCCAAAACTGAATTATTTGTTTGTTGGTACTTATATGCTTTCTAAGAGGGTCATGCTAACAGGGGACTGGTTCATAAACTTTATATTTGCTGAAACCTGATGGTAATGAAAACAAGATGGAAACAGATAAGTAGCATTTATTATTAGATTGATCTACTAATGTCGTGGTGGATGACAATATTTTTACAAATTCACAGTTATAAAACAGTCATCAGAAAAGGAGTTTGGAAGGGGGTTCTAAGGTTTATCAAGCTCCTGTGGAAATGATTGCTACCTCTTGATAATTGGTAACAAAAACCTAATAAGAGTACATAGTAGAGGAGATACTATCTAATTGCTTTCTTCTGAAAAGGGGGGTTTATTTTGGAGTATTACTAAGGAAATTGCTTGAGCCAGAAAAGTTGAAGACCCTTTTGTTCATGTCACTTGAGTTATATTATGGGCAAATCCATTTCTCTAGATGACAGGAATTAAGCCATGAGTCTCCTAACCTTTGCAAAAGGACAGAAAAGTAAGTGGCTTTAGTTTTTGCTGTCCTGGAGGAGTTCTGTAGTAACTCCCATGATGTGGAGAAGGTGGTGCTGAGGTCTGTTCAGCCCTCACCAAGGTAGAAGTCACCTCTACCCCTTTACTCCCCGGCTAAGGGGGCAGATCTGAAAAGCACACTGCAACTTGAAAAAAACAAATTTAAAATGCAGATGAGCTTGCTGCACTAAGCAACCAACCAACCAAATTAAAAAAAAAAAAAAAAGGTAGGAAAGGTGGGCTGGGCATGCTTTTGAAAAATAAAGCCCTTGAATGCCATTACTCTTAAAGTGTATTCTTTCATTTGAAAAAGAAATCGTGAGCAGTTGTGTTGCATTAAAAAAAATCAGCTGTATCAATGAACTAAATTAGTAGGTATAAAATGTTCTTCAATATTCAACATTTAAGTGACCTTTATGTCCGCATTGTAGTAAAATAATTGCATATATTAATCTACATTTAGAAAATATGATAGTTTGCTGAAACAGCAGCAAGTTTTAAGTTTATTGATGCTACATGTTTGTTTTTTTTAATCCATCTTTTCCTTCAATATCATGTTTCTTTGGTGAACTCTTTTGTTTGAAAGATGGCATTTTAATTTGATATTTTCAAAATAATGAATTCCCCGAGTCCTCAGTTTAATTACTCTCATGGTCTTCCACAAAGCTCTAGTGACTGTTTCTTTTTTGCTTTCGGCATCCCTAAGGATTAAAGAGCTAAGTCACCTAATGCACAGGGTAAAGACAAATTGGAGCAAAATTAATAGTAAATTGCACAGTAATAATAAAGACCCCCAATTTTCTCTTATTCACATAAATGTCCTCAAAGGTCCCTGCTGTTTCTTTTTGTTCTTTACTTTTGGAGCAGAGCTAGAACTTGGACTGTGTGCCTGGTGGAGCTATGGACCCGTCATACCTTCACTTACAACAAATCAAGATACCATTTTTTGCTCTGAGAAACTGTTTGCTGCATGAACAAAAAGCTACAAATGAAAAGCACAGACTTCCAGGCACATTGAAATAAAGAGTTCCAGTGATAACTATTTCACCTAAAACCTGTCAATGCGTTTTCACTGAGAAGTTTTTAGCTATTAGAATACAGATAAGCACCTGTCTATAATAATGTACATTTCTCTGTAAGTAAATTTCTGCTACTAGCCAGACATTTTAACACACACACACACACACACACACACACAAACACACAAACAATGTGGGGATACAAACCCATAGATATTTCTTTTAAGACCAGAATGGAAAATGACTTATGATATATAAAAACAGAAGGCAGAATACCCAGGCATAAAAGGAAAACACAGTTCATGGGTAGTTGAGCAGCAAAGAGCTGTGGCTAAAAACCCAGAACAATAAAGAAAAAAACTTGTCTAGTTAGCTTTTAGTGCGCTTCCCTTCCTCCAACACCACCCATGTTCCCCACTATATACGTACATACATACATACATACCTCTCTCTCTCTCTCTCTCTCTCTCTCTCTCTCTCTCTCTCTCTCTCTCTCTATGCATATATATATATATATATATGCATATATATATATATATGCATGCAGTGGATCAATATATGTTGAATCACTGTGTAACCCTGGCTGGCCTGAAACTTTCAGGTATAGACTAGGCTTGTTGGCTTCAACCTCACAATGGTCCTTTGGCCTATACCCTCTGAATGCTGGAATTACGGGTATGTGTCACTACATCCAGCTGAGTTTCATTTTTTAAAAGTGAAGAAACAAAACAAACAAAAATCAAAAACAAGATTTAAAAGAATGCTCAAAAGATCCAGGAGGCGATTGAAAATAAAAATGAGGAGGTTATAAAATTTAATGAGCTAATAAGCCTTTCAATGGGAGATAACTGCTCTCCATTCTAATTGAAGACAACAGACATAAGCTAAGACCCTGATTTCCAACCCTTTAATAATTTATGAGGTTCTTTTGATGCATAACTCATGGTTTACTTTTGAGGCTGTATGTTACCTCATTGGATGGCTCAGTGTAAGTGTTTCAAGTGTTTTAATATATTGCTATGAAGAATGATCTTTTTCCCCTTGGTTTAGGATGAGATCCATAGGAGCAGCACCCCCCACCACACACAGCAGGTTTGGTTTATATACCAGTTTCTCTAATGGCTGAGGGTATGTGGCTCTTCATAGGTACACGGGTATCTTGACCACATGGATTTTCTGTAATTCTTGATCACTCAGAAACCCTGAGAGCATAGTATTTGCCTCAGGTATGAAGGTGACATAAGCTTCCATAGCTGAAATTGGCACAGATTCTTCAAAGAACATTTAGACCTCCTCCTCCTCATGAGACTTAGGCCTCAAGGCTTCACATTCAAGGATTTCTGGAATATTCAGTTTCACCTCTAGAAAATCTATCAAGGTTGTCAAGAAAACTTCAAGCTGTCCTCTTGTCTTTTGGTTAGAAGGGTAAAAGCAAACTGGTGATTTTGACTCTGGCTTCTCCCATGTCTATATCTCTCTCACCTCAAGGACAGATTTTTTTCTAGCATGAAATCACAAGATTTTTCATTTAGAGAGGAAGGTTATTATTGTAGCTTTTGCTACAATCACAGAAATAAAAACGTTCTTCATTGTAGACAAACATGAGAATACAAGCTTGCCTTGCTAGGATAATTAGATTTAATGCCATTTGGTCAGGGTGTGGTTTTTTTTCTAAATAAACATTACTCATTGGTACACACTAAAATAATTGTTACACTTGTTGGCTTTTATAATCCAATTATTTTTTGTATATGAACATAAGTTCTGAGTTTACTTTTACCCAAATAGCAGGTGCTTATGAAAAGAGGTGGTATCTTAATTTCTAGTTCAAAATACATTCTTCAAAAGTCAATGTACACCAGGCTCACAGTTATCCAAACCTCCGGATGTGGAAGCAAGTTTGCTGGAGAGGTTGTGGAGAAAGCGGAACCCTCCTCCATTGCTGGTGGGAATGTAAACTGGTACAACCACTTTGGAAATCAATCTGGTGCTTTCTCAGACAATTAGGAATAGCACTTCCTCAAGATCCAGCTATACCACTCCTAGACATAGACCCAAAAGTTGCTCAAGTACACAACAAGAACATTTGCTCAACCCTGTTTGTAGCAGCTTTATTTGTAATAGCCAGAACCTGGAAACAACCCAGATGTCCATCAACAGAGGAATGGATACAGAAATTGTGATATTTTTATGCAATGAAATACTACTCAGCAATTAAAAATGAGGAAATCATGAAATTTTCAGGCAAATGGTGGGATCTAGAAAAGATCATTGTGAGTGAGGTATCCCAGAAGGAGAAAAACACACATGGTATATACTCACCTATATAGCCCTATAAGATAGGATAAACATATTGAAATCTATACACCTAAAGAAGATAAACAAGAAAGAGGACCCAGGGTAAGATGATCAATCCTCACTTAGAAAGACAAATGGGATGGACAGTGGATGTAGGAGAAAACAAGTAACAGAACAGGAGCCTACCACAGAGGGCCTCTGAAAGTCTCTACCTAGCAGTGTATCAAAGCAGATACTGAGATTCATAACCAAACTTTGGGTAGAGAGGGCAGGGAATCATATGAAAGAAGGGGGAGTTAATATGACCTGGAGAGGATAGGAGCTCCACAAGGACCAAATATATCTGGGCACAGGGGTCTTATATGAGACTGTTTCTCCAACCAAGGACCATGTATGGATATAACCTAGAACCCCTGCTCCGATATAGCCCATGGTAGCTCAGTATCCAATGGCGGGCTCTTAGACCTCCCCACCCTGTAAGGGAGGAGCAGCCCTGCCAGGCCACAGAGGAGGACTTTGCAGCCAGTCATCATATTTCTTATATGTCTTTGGGGTCCAAAATGTGCTTATATTCAGGAACAAGCAGAAATTTCAGCAGAAGCCACGGAAACACTAGTTTACAGGACTTGTAATTCCTGATAGAATTGGATGTGTCTCTGTGTGAGAGAAAATGTTTCCAAGGATCTCCATCGATTCTTTGATTGGATTGTGCTTTGTGAAGTTTGCCAATGATTTTTCTGGCTTTGGTGAACATTTCCTCCATACATTGAGAAATGCTGTATGCAGTTTGCTCTAATTATATCTGCTGTTTATTCTATTTGGGTCCCAACCTGATAGCCTCATTATTTCTCTGGCTTCCTCACTTGTTTCAACCCTGTGGCTCCTCTGTATGATCACCTGTAGCCATGGTGATCTTTCCACACACAGTTTCTTTGCTCTCAAAATGCATCACCACATACATTAGTAGGGCAATCACAGTCCTCCATGGTATGAACCCAGCCATGTCCAGGTGCATGTCCTATAACTTTTGGATCCAAGCCACCTATGCTTTGTAGGGCATATGGTTTTAATGCAGGCTTTCATGACTTCTCATTTGTCCTTTCTACCACTCTTCCTGTCTAGAGTGACAAACCCATATTTATCTACCTTTAAGGACCAGGATCTACCTAAACCTATTGAGTAATTTTGGCCATTTTATTCAGGAAATTTCCACTGTACACCCCATACCCTCTTTTCTCCATGATAAATGCCAGTTGAATCTTTTATGTCACATCTGTTTGGTCTGTGGGGGACAACTTGCTCTTTTTTGTCATTGCAAAGCCTAGCACTAGCTGGTCTTAATAAATGGATGGGAAAATCTGAGAATGGAAGAGATGGCTTCCTGTGGTAGAAATAACCAAAAGTGAACATGAACTTATCTGTGACTCTCTACATATCACTCACTGGGAAGCTAATTTCTATTTAGGAAACTAGCTCCAATGATGAAGGCTTCATATTACACTATATTACAAATGGTAAGAGACAAACCATATATACTATAAAAGCTCACTCTGTCTTCAGCAGAGTAGTATATATATTTCTTTATGAATGACCTTTTTGAGTTTCATTACTATGGAAATGCAGAGTCTTTCCTTCTTGGTGATTTAACTTCTGCCTACATGATACAACAGAGCTACAAATTTTATAGGCAACAAAGGACTGGCTTTCAAGACGTAAACATAAGACAAGGAATTTTCCATTGAGCTACTTTAATAAGGGGATTTATGACTGCCCCAAGAAGTTCAGTCACTACAGAAAAGTCTACCTAAAACTGAAGTTCTCTTTGCTGTTGCAAAGGTAAATCGCTCCCAATCTTACCCCTAAGACTTTATTCCTACAGCATGTATAGAAGAGGAGAGGTCTGCTTGCTTGGCATTTCTATGATGGTGGAAGGGTGAAAAGAAATCAGCCTCCTTTGATTGATGTCTTTTGTGTCTCCAGGCTTCTTGAGCAGCTAGAATAAATTGAAATGAAGTTGAGCACTAAAAATGTAGCTAAATTAATGTCTTATAAAATATATACACTTCTATATTTAATATTTTCTCCAGAATTCTTAGGAAGGTTACCCTGAAGTTTTCCAGGAAGTTATTATTCTCTTAGCACCTCTAGGCATTTCATTGAATTTAATATGGTTTGGGTCACTCTATGGTTTTCAGTACCCAAGGAAAGCCATTTCCACTTTGGATTTTAAGCGATATATATATATATATATATATATATATATATATATATAATTCTATATAGATATATATAGAATATATATATATATTGTTATGTGTAACAGGGAGGTGGTACCAAACTCAAATACTCATTTGAGGTTTGAAATCTGAAATCTGAAGAGTCAGGGATACTGGTGAAGCATAGCATTTACCCAAAGACTAATTTCCAAAGTAGACAAATCTTTCATTAAACATTTTCATCATTCTCATCTCAGATCTCTGTATGGTTATATGCCTCTGCTTTATCTGTGTATGGTTTTATGAGACAGGATTGACAAAGGAGACCAGGCTCTGGACAAGTTCCTCCATTCTCTATATACCAACAAAACAAGTCATCAAAGACCAACACTCTTCTGGCCTGTTGTTTCAGAGAGCCTTTAAGAAGCCTTTTATGACTTAGTAGAGAAAAAAACAAAAACAAAACAAAACAAAACAAAAAAACAAAACAGGCTCCTGGGCAGCATGAAAATTATATTCCAGTTGGTCCTGTTCAACCTCTGTCCAGCTCACTCACCCTGCCTTTAATTAGGACTTGACAAATGCTATGGGTTTG
Organism: Pachyuromys duprasi; assembly: GCA_028658305.1. NCBI lineage: Eukaryota > Metazoa > Chordata > Mammalia > Rodentia > Muridae > Pachyuromys > Pachyuromys duprasi. The sequence goes on from CM053755.1 coordinate 21,228,458, forward strand.
TTGTTATTATTATTATTAATTCACTTTACATCCCAGATGTAGCACTCTCCCTTCTTTCCTCCCAATCTTGCCCTCCCTCCTTTTCCCTCCTATACCAGCTATCCTACTCTTCAGATCAGGGGAGTTCCCCCCCCCCAACCCACCCAAACACATCAAGTCGCATCAGGTTTGAGCACATCTTCCCCTGTGACCTGGGGAGGCAGTCCCACTAGGGGAGTACTGATCAAAAAGCAGACAACAGAATCAATGTCAGAGAAAGCTGCCTCTCCATTTTCTAGGGGACCCGCATGAACACCAAGCCTCCCATTGCTGTTTTGTGAACCTGTTCTTCCTTCCATTCCATTTCACCAGCAATAAGAAATCAATGCTTCCAGGGACTCTTCCCACACTGAGTTCCCCAGAACAGTTTATTCAAACCTTGGACATGCATTTCAGTCATGTATGATTCTGATTTTCAGGCCCTAACACAGTTTAAGTGAATAGCAACCTACTTTGCCTTTTGAGATTGCTTTACTCCATAGCCGTGGATCAGGTGCTACCATTTGTGGTTTAGTAGTAGCTATTATCGCGTCCATGTCTGATGTTCAGCCAATGCTGATATGACTCAACTGAGTTAGCTTAATGCAAAAGTAATAAGCCTTTATTCTAACAATGGTAAGTGTTGTATTTATTTATGAATTGCTTCATCTAGATATTGATTTTGAGATAGGGCCTCAATAACCCAGGCTGTCCTCAAACTTGCCATGTAACCAAAGGTGACCTTGAACTTCTGATCCTCTTTCTTCCTTTTCCCAGTTGCTGGTATTAGATGGTGTGGTACCATCCACTTTATGGGATGCCAAGGCTGGAACCCTGAGCCTTTGTTTTCATCCATATGATTATGAAGTATAGTATGGCACCAAGAACTGAAAATGTGAAGCAGCCCTCAAATCCAATCAAGAGAGCAGCTAGTTACCTCCAAAAACAATCTTGTCATTATTACACTCCTTGGCACATCTTGCAGGTTATCATTGTAGCATGCAGGGTTCAGACTTATTTCTCTGTATTCTGAAAGCAAACTATGTGGTGTCTTTAACAATAGGGACTTACCATCTAGTTATGGTGGGCAACCAAGAACAATGACTATAGCCTGGCCTGGTCCATAGGAGGGAAATCACTCCTGATACTATAAACATGGCCAAAACTCATGGCTAGAACCATCATAGACCCTAGCAGGAAAGCTAGTGCTGCCGTGTATCTAAAAGACCCCATGATATTGTCAAACTCCCTTCTAAATGTTCGTTTCTATCCTGAGCCACTTTTGATGCTTCTTAGCAACAGGCAGTGGTTAATACAAAGACACTTTACTATTCAAAGTGATAAATACAAGTAAAGAGTTCGTGCTCTGCCAATAACGTGACAGCTATATCAGTCCTTCCCCACTCAAGGCGTGCGGAACATCGTGGAAGCCAGAAGAATGTAAGAGCCAGCATAAGGGAAGACACACTGGGAAAGGTTGTGTTCTACATATGGCACATCTGGTGCACATGTGAACTCACAGCAGCTGTGGTTGCTCACACAAGATCTGTACAGGATCAAGTGGGTTAAAAAACCCAGGTTAGAGGAGGTGAGGCTCCTAAATGAGACGGCTATTCGTAGTTGATGATAACTGCTGGGGAGACGGGGTGGTGGTGGTGTCACTTTTCTTTAGGAGTGTGAACAGTGGTAGATCTCTCACACCCCTGTGGATGACCCAATAATTATGTGCATATGGATTGCACTAATTGGACTCCGTGAGGTTAATTGATTAATTACAATGATATCTGGTGAAGGAGGCAGCAGCATCCTTAGCCCTAATCCACTACAGCCTAGAACATGGATAATTATTAAGGTACAGTTACTTTTAATTCTATGGGGTCTAAGGAAAAAGCATACATTAAAGGCATTGACTTGCATGGAAGATTTGAATGATGTTTCTAAAATCATTACACTTTTCTGATCAATATTTAATAGTTTGGGGGAATCAAAATAAATATTTTTACTCTCATTACATAATTATAATAGTCTATTATTTGTTATTACTATGTAAAAGTGTATTTGTTGTGTAAGTTTGACCCTAACAAAGCTTAGAAGGAAGAGTTAAATGTGAAAAAGCAAAACCCTTTTGCTGTTGAACTGTCACAATTAGCATATTAAGCACATAATTTACCAATCAGTTTACCTTGCAATAGAGACAGGATCTTTGATTGATAGGTGGATTGATCTATTAAGACTTTGTTCACAGGGTTGGGATAAGTTCTGTAATAGAAGGATGTACAAATATTGAGACTTCATGGAGTTTGCTGAATCCAAAGCAGTTATGAACTAGGAAGAATAATCTCATTGAAGGAGAGATAGGAGGACACAGCCGTAGGGTATTTCAGGCACGATGCAAAGTCTTTTTAGGATAAACATTCATCAACCAAAGTAGAGTCACTACTTGAAGTGGGATAGCTGCTAAGCCAGAACTAGCCACTCCAACTAGCCACAGGATATTTATAAACAGTTTATATAATCACTTCAATTATCAAGACTGTTATGCTTAATTCAAAATAGCCTCTATTTAAAGAAAAAAAGAAATTTGTGAGTTGTAATTTTTTTATTTTTTTCCATAAATAAAACACATATTTGAGATAAATTAAACTTAAATCTATTCTCCAGAGAAGCTAAATTGTCTCATATTGAAAATGGCCTTTGGCATGAAGCCTTGACTTCCTAAATGCCTTTACTGATTACAGTAAATATCTCTGTAAATTCCAAAACACTGTACAAACAAAAATGTCCCTTCTTATATGGAATTCCCATTAGTTTAAAAAGTGGAAAATTCCATAATCTATGCAAAGATGGAAAGCTTTGCCATAAATTTCAGGTAGAAGTGTGCCAGGTATTGGACTGCAGCTCCTTCTACAGAGAATCTTATGTTAATGAATTCCAATGAAAAACAGCCGACTTTATGCATTTATTTTAATAAGCCTGTGAAAACAGTCCATTTGCAGTGTAAAAACCCCTTGTCTTTTAAAAATGCTAGACAGAATATTTTAATAAATTAAATTTGTCTGCCTGTCAAATCTGTCAAATTGACAAGAGCCCCCAAGGAGGAGTGCTGATGTTGGAACCCTATTTTTACTGTAGGATTACATTTGGAATTTAATATGGGCTACTTAGGGGAAGAATCCATCTATCAGAGTAACTTTAAGCAGCAAATTTTAACATAATATTTTAAGTCTCTAAACTTATAGGGCTAACAGAATGATTTTGTTTCCGTGGAAAACCCTCTTATTATCGACAAAGCTGTCTCAAACGTATTTGTTTATAATAATGAACTAATTTAAGAAAACAAGTCCCCAGCATCAGGAAGGTAACTGTGGATGGACTCACAGATACAAAATCAGGACATCAGTAGTTATTCTCCCAGGAAACCTTATGTCAGCCAGGTCTTACTGTCATCAGTGAATGAATGGGGACATTGAGACTTGGTACGGGGCAAACACCCATCTCAAGATCATGTCATGGAGCTAAAGACGTGGCTCAGTCTGTAAAATGCTTGTCGTTCAAGTATGAGGAGCTAGTTTTGACCCTGAACTTATAGGTTCTGTGAGAGGTGTTTATGATAAAAACACTGGGGGAATGTAGAAAAGAGTGTCCCTTGAGCTCACTGACCTGACACTGTAGCTCAGGACTTAGTGGGAGACTCACAACAAAAGGTAGACAGCTCCTGAGGCACAGCATGAGAGGTTGGCCTCTGGCTTCCACACACAGAGAGATGTGTAAATGCATAACCACATACACCACACATACAAATGATCACATGTCTTGCAGGTAGGTAGTCCACCATCACTTTGATTTAGGTACTCTAATCTGAAGGCACTATCCTCTGTTTTATATGATTTCCTGGGTACTAAAGTAATGTGCATTAAAGAAGTGAGCATTATGTATAATTTACATAGAATAAATAATCATCAGTTTTTTTTTAATCCAGGCAAACACTGGGTGGGCCATGTAATAGATACATGAATCACCTAGACTGGGCTGTCAGCCTCCTAGAGTAAAATCTCCAAGTCCAAGTACATATCAGAGTTAAAATAGAATCCATCTTCTAGCTTGAGGTTGTTTTATTTTTCATCCTGAACTTCAGACTCAGAGACGTATCTATTGGATAATATTCAAGAAGTCTCTGTGTGTAGCAGAGGGACCAAGGTCTCAGTCAGCAGGCTTCTCATGTATTGTTAAAAATATTAAGTTGTTTATCGTGTGTTGGCAAAAGGTCCTTCAGTAATAAGTGGAACAGGACCAGTGAGATAGCTCAGTGGATAAAAGGGCTTGCTGTGTAGTTCTAGCCTCAAAACCTTCAGCGGAGGGAGAAATATCACCCTGAAAATTGTCCTCTGATTTCTCCAAGCGTATCATGCATGCATGGTCCCATCTACAAACAATAAAATGTAATTAACTTTAAGAAATGGAAAAAAGAAAAATATAACTGCAAATTATGTTTCTAACTTCCTATAAAAGCTATTTTAAAGAATTATTTTAAAAAGTATTACATGTTTTCAATTATTGTTTTAGATATCCCATAATAACTGTACCCAAAATGGTAGGATAAAACACACACACACACACAAAAAAAAAAATCAGTAGTCTTCTCATATACCAATGAAAACCATAGTTAAAGTGAGATCAGGGAAATAACTCTTTTTTTTTTTAGACAAGGTTTCTTTGTGTAGCCTTGGCTGTCCTGGACTCACTTTGTAGACCAGACAGGCCTTGAACTCACAAAGATTCACTTGCCTCACCTTCCCAAGTGTTGGGATTACAGGTGTGTGTGACTATGCCAGGTTACAACTCTTTTTTTTTTAAATAGCCATAAGCAACTAGAAAATACCTATGAGTAAAACTAACCGATGAAATAAAAGACTTCTACTATCATGAAAACTTTAACATACTGATGAAAGAAATTAAGGAAGACACCAGAGGATGGAAAGCCCTCCCTTGCTCATGTATTGGAAAAACTAATATTGTGAAAATGCTCATCCTACAAAAAATAACCCCCAGAGACAATGAAAAACCAATAAAAATTCTAATGCCATTCTTCACAGACATATAAAAAATGATCAAAACATTTACTTAGTGGTGCAAAAGATCAAAAAGAGCCAAAGCAATCCTGAGCAAAAAGAACACCATACCTGATTTCAAACTGTACAACAGAGCTATCACAATAAACAACAGGGGAGTCTTTCTACAACACAGACACAGAAATCAATGGAATAGAACAGTGAATCCAGATATAACTCCATACAACTACAGCCCCTGGTCTTTAACAAAGATGCCAAAACCATATATTGGAGAAAAGATAGCATCTTCAAGAAATGATGTTGGGAAACCTGGATTTTTAACATGCAGAAAAGTAAGGCCAGATACATCTCATTCTACACAAAACTCATCTACAACGGATTAAAGAGCACAACATAACCCATGATACCATAAAACTGCTGGGGAAAAAATGTGGGGAAGCACACTTCAACTTATAAGAACAAGTAAAGGCTTTTTGAATAGGACTCCAGTGGTACAGGAAATAAAAACAACAATTGACAAACAGGATCTCATGAGAGGAAAAATTATCTATACAGCAAAGGAAACTATCAATCAAGTAGGCCAATGGAATGGGAGAAAATCTTTGCCTGCTAAATAGTGTTTGAGGGGGGATACTGGTAAATCCCTTGAAGCCCAGTACATAAGGGGAAGAGGCAGGCAGATCCCTCTGAGGTCAAGGCCAGCCAGAACTACATAGTGGGAAAATGTCTTAACTTTTTTTGAAAACATTTTTAGCTTTCAGGAAAGTGTGCTTATACTTCTTTAGAATCCCATCTCACCAGTCAGAATGGCTCTCCCTAGGAATACCCATGACAAGTGATGCTGGCCTAGATGTGGGGAGCAGGGAAGTTATCCATACTGCTGCTAGGAAAGTAAACTAGTGCAGCCACTTTGGAAATAAGCATGGAGGTTTTCAAAGAAACTATAAATAGAATGACCATAGCATCCTCTACACCACTCTTTTTTAATTTAATTTTTATTAATTACAGTTTATTCACTTTGTATTCTAGCTGGAGCCCCATCCCCATCCCTTTCCAATCCCATCCTCCCTCCCTCTTCTTCTCCTTTGCCCCTCCTCCAGTCCAATGATAAGGGATGTCCTCCTCCCTTTCCATCTGACAGTAGTCTACATTGTCTCATCAGGACTGGCTTCATTGTCTTCCTCTGTGGACTGGTAAGGCTGTTCCCCCATCAGGGGGAAGGTGATCAGAGAGCCAGCCCCTGAGTTCATGGTAGAGACAGTCCCTGTTCCTATTACTGGGGAACGCTCTTGGACACTGAGATGCCATGGGCTACATGTGTGCAGGGGTTCTAGGTTATCTCCATGCATGGTCCTTGTTTAGAGTATCAGTCTCAAAGAAAGACCCCTGTGCCCAGATACTTTTGTTTCTGTTGCTCTCCTTGTGGAGCTCCTGTCCCCTCCAGGTCTTTCTATCTCTCCCTTCTTTCATAAGATTCCCTGAACTCTGCCCAAAGGTTGGCTATGAGTCTCAGCATATGTTTTGATACCCTGCTGGGGAGAGTCTTTCAGAGGCCCTTTGTGATAGGCTCCTGTCCTGTTCCCTGTTTTATCCCTCTTCCAATGTCCACTCCATTTGCCTTTCTGAGTGAAGACTGAGCATCTTACCCAGGGTCCTCCTTCTTGATTAGCTTCCTTAGGTGTACAGATTTTAGTATGATTATCCTATATTGTATGTCTAATATCCATTTGTAAGTGAATATAGACCATGTGTGTCTTTCTGCTTCTGAGATACCTCACTCAGGATGATCTTTTGTAGATCCCTCCATTTGCCTGCAAATTTCGTGATTTCCTTGTTTTTAGTTGCTGAGTAGTATTCCAGTGTATAAATGTACCACACTTTCTGTATCCATTCCTCAACTGAGAGACATCTGGTTGTTTCCAGCTTCTGGCTATTACAAATAAAGCTGCTACAAACAAGGTTGAGTAAATGTCCTTGTTGTGTACTTGAGCAACTTTTGGATATATGTCTAGGAGCAGTATAGCTGGATCTTGAAGTAGTGCTATTCCCAATTTTCTGAGGAAGTGCCAAATTGATTTCCAAAGTGGATGTACAAGTTTACATTCCCACCAATAATGGAGGAGGTTTGTTCTTTCTCCACATCCTCTCCAGCATGTGTTGTCATTTGAGTTTCTGATCTTAGCCATTCTGATGGGTATAAGGTGAAATTTCAGGGTCAGTTTGATTTGCATTTCCCTGATGACTAAGGATGTTGAACATTTCTTTAAATGTTTCTCTGCCATTTGATGTCCCTCTATTGAGAATTCTCTGTTTAACTCTGTTCCCCATTTTTTTAATCGGGTTACTTGATTTGTTATTGTTTAGCTTCTTAAGTTCTTTATATATTCTGGATATTAGTCCTCTGTCAGATATAGGGTTGGTGAAGATCCTTTCCCAGTCTGTAGGCTGTCATTTTGTTGTGATGACAGTATCCTTTGCTTTACAGAAGGTTTTCAGTTTCATAAGGTTCCATTTATTGATTGTTGCTCTTAGAGCCTGTACTGTTGATGGTCTATTCAGGAAGTTTTCTCCTGTGCCAATGAGTTCAAGACTGTTCCCCACTCTGAACAGGTTTCCTGTGTCTGGTTTTATATTGAGGTCGTTGATCTGCTTGAACTTCAGTTTTGTGCAGGATGATAAGTATTTACATTTTACTACATGTAGACATCCAGTTACACCACTACCATTATAGGACTTTATATCCTACATCTACAAACATCCATGCCCATTGCTGATTTACAAAAGCTAAGAAATGGTATCAGCCTAAGTGTCTCTCAACTGATGGATAGATAAGGACAATGTGATAGATATGCACAATGGGATATTAATAAGCTGTAAATAAGTGAAATCACAACATTTGAAAGTAAGTGGAGAAAAATAGGGGAAATTACATTTAGGTCACCCAAGCTCAGAAAGGCATATTCTCACTCACGTATGACGGCTAACTTTAAATTGTATGCTATGCATGTTTATCCAGGAAATTAGCAATGGGCCCATGAGCAGAGGGATGCATTTAAGGGAGTGGTGCAGTAGATGAAAGTAGAGAGAGGAATGCTGGAGGCAGATAGTTGATCAATGAGGATAGGAAAATGGAGCATCAGAAAAAGAACTGGCTGAAATCAAGTGCATGTATGAAAAAGTGGCATGGGTATTTACACTCTTAAAAACCATGTAAAATATATATTAAGAGGAAATAGTAGAAGATGTGATAGAAATAACAGAGTGGATACTAGGTAATCCTTTATTGTGAGCTAAAGGATTAAGCAAAGATGAAGAACAAAGAGATGGAAATGAGGTGTAGGAGTGGATTAACCAAAACTAGAAATGTTTAAAGAAGCTGTTTGAAATTCTGCTGGTTCTTAAGCAACTAAGGCATAATTCAAAAATTAAAAGGAGTTTAGGCAGAGAAATCCTGCACTGGTGAAAAATGCTTCTCCCAGAAAACATGAGTTATTAATTGAAAATCTTAGTGACAAGTACAGGTTATCTCTTTATGAATCATTAGTCAAGGAGGTCTCAGAGGTATCCAAAACAATGTAGGCTGTTGCTATCTCCTCTGGTTGCCTTTCTGGAACCAAGAAAGATCTGAATAAATGCATGAGGAACAAATGATATTTGGTAAATAAGTGGTCATGTTCTCAAGCTCAGTTGACAAAATATTTATGCTTATACCTTAATTTGTGCTGCATTCAACCTTAGTCAGAGAAGCTAATCTTGAGTATCGCTTAACTACTGTTCAAAATGCATAGAATAGGCAGATGGGAATGTCCTTCTGTGTCAATACCTCCTTCCAAGACCCAGGGAACATGGAGGAAGAGAATGAATATAACAGAATAAATATAACAGCCAGAAAAGGAGAAGTGCTAAGAAATACCAGCCTCTAAACATAGCTTGGGTGTTCTACACATGAACTCAAATTAGCTATGGTTACCCAAGCAAGACCTCCCCAAGGTAAGAGAGTTAAAAATGTCAGCATCAATGGGAGAAGGACTCCTGATACTTCAAGCATGTTTGAGGAGGCAAATGAAGTTGGCAGATGCTGGGGGAGTGGGGGAATCAATTTTCTTTGTGTGCGGCGACAGCCATTGGTAGGCTGCTCACACCTTGGTGGGTGATCCCACACATATGAGCATCCAAGCAGCTCTAATTAAACACAATGAGGTTTCTTCAAACAAACAAGAAGTTGGGAGGGAGATAGGAGACATATTGGGTGGAGGGATAGACATATTGGAAGATAGAAGTGAGTGTGGATATGACCAAGATACATTTCATACATTAAAATTTCAAAATTAAAAAAATAAAATGTTCCTGGTCCTGACCCTAGCAGTCAGTCCTGGCATGATGCTGCCTAAAGAACCCCTGAATGTGCACAGTGGCCTATCTAACTTAGCTAAGAGAGCAGTGCTGTGAGAGGCTGCGGTGAATCAATGTTTATCTATGACCAGTCTCTTGAAAGAACATCTGATGACTCAACATATGGTATTTCTATTTCTGAATGAGATTAGTTACTGCTCATGAACCATGGACTGACTAGAGAACAAAATAGATCCCAACAAATAAAACCAAGTCATTAAATCCTTGAGGAAGGAAAGAGTGGCATAATAGAATGAACAACGTATTTTGGAAATCATGGCTTTAAATCTAATACATTGCTTTTTGGATATGGCATCAAATTAACCACTGTCTTGAGCATCCATTCCCTCACATTTTAAAGGAATATCCTGAACCTGTACTGAATATTTGTAACAGCAGTTTCCAAGCCTTTAGGGGCCAAAGCACCCTTTCACAGAGGTCACCTATGACCATTGAAAACACAAATATTTATGATTCATAACAGTAGTAAAATTACAGTTATGAAGTAGTAGTAAAATAATTTAATGATTGAGGGTCACCACAACATGAGGAACTGTATTAAACAGACACAACATTAGGAAGGTTGAGAACCACTGATCTATAAACTAGTTCATCTATACTGTTTCATATATATAATGCCTTCCATGTGTTGTTCCACGTTAATAACAGTGACTCTGGAGTGCTACAGGGTGTGAGCTCGTATGTGTGTGTCCAGGTATGGCATGCAGAGGGGATTCTGGGAGAAAGCTAGTAAAGCTGTTGAAAAAGGATGCCGTGATTAGCACCTTAATAAAACTTCCTGTTTTTTTAAATGTTATTAATTTATTTTTTAAATTTATTTATTTTTATATCAATCACAGGTTAGGTTTTTTGCATCCCATGCATAGCCCCCTCCCTCATTCTCTCCCTCCCTTCCCAACCCTCCCTCATCTCCTCCCCGCCCCCTTCAAGTCCATCAACAGGGGAGGACCTCTTCCCCTTCCATCCAACCTCAGCTCATCTTGTCTCCTCAGGGCAGGCTGCAATGTCCTCCCCTGGGATCTAGCCAGGCTCTTACTCCCTGGCATGTATGGTGGAGGGTCAAAGAGTCAGCCATCAAGTTCAAGACTGAAACAGTCCCTGTTTCCCTTAATAGGGTCTTCAGTTCAACACTGAGCTATCATGGGCCACATCTGAGCAGGGGTTCTAGGCCATATCCATATATGGTCCTTGGTTGGAGAAACTGTCTCATGTAAGACCCCTGTGCCCTGCTCAGTTTGGTCTTGGTGGCGCTCTTGTTCTCCCCAAGTCTTACTAACTTCCCCTATTTTTATTATTACTTCCTGCCCTCTGCCAAGGGCTTGAGTGTGAGTCTTTTTTTTTTTAATTTATTTATTTTAATCTCAATCACAGG